>CM027083.1:20265048-20865048 GCA_015343265.1 Pao palembangensis | reverse complement strand
GCAAATCTAGAAATCTACCAGAACTGTAATTCACATAACGCCTAGAAATTAGATAATTAGAAATTGTTTTTCTGATTAAAAGGGCCAAATTCATTGCAACATTGGAAACCTTCCTGGTTACCTTGGATATGAGGAGACTGGTCGTCTCCCCACCGATTGTTTCTCAGAACTCGCGCGGGTGTTTCCAGATGTTCGTTCATGTGTCGCCTGCACGTTGGATGGAGGCGCATGGATGCGGGCCTTGAATTCCAAAGCCTGATCTTCTGACACCCTGAAACAGTTCATTGATGTATAAAACTCAATGAGATATTGAAATGAGTCGGGGGTAGATTCAGCCTCGCGGGACTGATTCGCCTCCTCCTCTCTGCACAAGTCCAACTTTTTTAACAGGGGGGAGGGTTGTGGGGGGGGGGGCTACGGTTGGGTCTCCGGGCTCTAATCTGTTAGACGCAGGTAATTAACTTTTTGGATCCTCCAACAGCTTTCACGGGGGACGGTGTTTGCAGGAGATTAAAAGATGGAGTGTTTGTTAGAAAGGTGTGAATGATCGGTGAGGCCTCGTCACACGTGCCCGTGTTAATTGTCCTAATGAGGGGGGTCTCGTGGGCTCGGCCCGGTGAGGAGCAGACAAGTGGCTCTTTGCTTTGTGAAGACCTTTACTGAATGTTTGGTGTTGGTATCTTTTGTGTCAGAGATAAATATAAACCTATGCTGTTTTTTCTGTGTTAGCTGCTGTTCCTGCTGCCGTCTGAACAGCCTCTGTTCACCACCAAGGTATCACATTTCTTCTATTTCTGACTCATTAGTGACCATCAGACTGCTATTTATTCATTAAATAATAAAAAATAATCCTGTAGGATACTGATCTGACAACTTGGAAAACTGAGACTATTAAATTAGTCAGTTTTTTAAGCATTTCTTCCTCTTTAGTCAAGATTTTATTTTATTTTTCTGTTCCGACGAGAAAAGTTTACATCTGTGTCCAAAGCAAATTGTCAAAAAAGAAAGAAAATGAAGCTATGGGGTGGCTTTTAACTGGTCAGCCTCTTTAGTGTTAATAGGTGAGCTTTAACTAACTAGGTATTAACTTGACCCATATAAGCGTCATAATAATGTGTTTTAACATATGCTGAGATCTGGTAATCTTCTTATGGCTTTGACTTTTTTTTCTGTGCCCCTGAATAGCTTAACAGAATATTCAGTAATGGATGGTTCTATCCTCATCCATCAGCCTCCTCCCACACACTATAACTTCAAAAAAAAGGCCATCAAGTGGCTAATGAACTGATAAGCCCTCTGTGTCCTGCAGCTTACGGACATCATAAGCCAAATGTTTGGACATATTTGCTCAGGCAGATTTTTAAGAGCACTCATGTCGGCAAAAGAGAAAGAGGTGAGACCGACTTTCTTGTGTTTCGGCTGATCAAAAAGAGAAGACTGAAGATGCCAGGGTCACCTGACAGGTTGGAGTATTCTCTCTCTGTGGCCAGTTGAGGCTGGTGTTATTATCAGGTCAGGATCTCTGCAAATCCTGGATTTGTGTGAGCAGTCTGAGAAATTAAAATAACATGCTTTTACTGCACTTACTTCAAATCTCTTTAGAGTTCATTTAAAATAAAAAACAACATCTAAATCTGTTATTATGTGGGTTATACAAAACCCTTTTAATTTAATCTTTGACAAGATTAGCAAATTCATTGATGATGTCATAAACTTAAATAATTTGAAAAAATGGCGACTAAGCCCGGATAAGCACTTTCTACTGGATTAGCTTATAAATTTTATTAAATTTTTTTTATCATTTATTGCACGTCTGTGTGTTTATTGTCACGTCAATAACTACACCTCAGTCGGTTCGAAGAGCTAATGAGAGCCGAAATCATCATTTTAAAGAATGTTTCGTAATTAAATCAACAATCCGATTGTTTTCTGCAGGAAAATCCTTGTTCTGATGGACACTTCTGACTTTTCCTTCACGCTGACGGCTCATCCAGGCGGCCTTCACCACGCAAGACCTTTGGGGGGAAAAAAAGGTCGCTGGTTACGAGGATGACCGAGAGGACAGCAACCAAACCAGGGTACGAGTCGCGCCGCAGCCCCGCTGTTAGACAAAAACAAGGGGGATTAAAGCAGCGTCTGTTGGGCCCATATGCTCTTCAGCAGCGCTTTAGTCTTGATTAAAACTCATTGTATGTATGAAGTATTGTCGAGGCCGGAGCTCTAATCCTCCCCGTGACTTTTGCGCTTAGAAGACTACGTAGTTACCAAGTAGACGGTGCAGGTGTGTGTTAGGAGTACTGTTTGCGTCGGAATTTTTAATATTTTAGAATATTTAGAGCGGAGCCACTCAAGGAAACAGCGGCTAAATGTGTGCGTAAAATGCGTCCGCCTTTTCTCACACGTCCTCTTGTGGAGTTCCAGTCCTCAGACTTTTTTTTTCCTGAAATTCCTTTTCTTTTCAGTCACCAGAGGTTTTATGAAATTTCTGAAAGTGACCCTTCAGCTTGAAACTTTTTAAAATTCTCTTTCTAACCGCCTTAGTCTGGAGGACTGTTGACACTGAGAAGAGACGCACCTCATGAATATTCTGCGCGCCCGCGTCAGACTCGGCCATTGTCTCCAAGTTCAATTGTTGCCTTGTGCGTCTCCATAACGATGCTGATAAAAGTTGTGGTTGGACTGAGACAGTGTTCACTTAGACATTCCTCTAAAATCACTTTCGATAAAATAACCTCAAATCAGCCAAAGTAAACCGAACTCAGTTGGATATAGGCTGTCCTATGTAATTAATTCCTTTTTTTTTTTTTAATTCAGCAGCACGATTCAGGCCTTAAAAAACGCGCACCTATTATTTTCTGTCCACGCACAAGTGGAATCAAAGTCGTTCTCTTCTTTAACGCTTCGATTATTTCGAGAAACGCTTTTAATTAGCGCGGACTGCAATGAAAGAGAGATTATTGGCAATGTCAAGGATGCTAATTGAATGTTGAACTTCTAACAATTAGCCCACAGCAGACATAAAAACCGCTCTACTCTGACTTTCTTGTGCCACTCCGGGCAGCGCCAAAGTCAATTCCAGCCACATTTTATGATCATGCGTCAAAATTTTGCGCGGATTCGGTGCGTAAAGTGTGTGTTTTTGAGTTAAATAAGAACAATTGTGACACTTTTAGCCCTCTCTCTTGCATATATTAATGGTCACTTTTATCGGAAACGATCACCTAAAAACAAACAAAAGAATCCTTTAATGATTGACAGTATTAGGTTATCACATTATCTGAACTGGAGTTCTTAATTAATACTCTTGATATTATTTCCAGTTAAAATGCAATCTTGGTGTTTATGCAGGGTTCCACGTTTGGGGATCAGGCATGTAAACCCATGCGGTGGGCTTTGAATAGGACCACTTCTGCCCCTGAGCCCCAGAGAAACCCAACCGGTAAAATATTGGGATTAACATCTCTTGGAAGCCGGGATTTAACGGTGCTTTCTCTAACACTGTCTTTGTTGAGACCATTTGAACTGAAATACAAAAGGGGGGAAAAAAGACTTCTACCACCCGAGCAGAATCAGGTTAAATCCAACAATTGTCTGTTTTTTCATTAAAATACGTTTAACTGTTTTTTTTTTAAAAAAAAAAAAAAAAAAACAAAAAAACAAAAAACATTCCCTTCCTGAAAACATCAATACCGACACCGATAGGAACTCATTAGTTTTACATCCACGTTCTTTTTGTTTAGATCTTCGAATATATGGAAAAACGGGTTTAAACTAGCCAGGGCGCTGTAATCAATTTAAATCCATCCTTCTTAAAAAAAATTCTGCAAATATTGAGGATAATCTTTAAAGACATCTCCTTCCAATTTTTCCCCTTTTCGTCTCAGGGTTTATTTTTAACGAAATATAATAATGTATCAACAATAAACAAGCCACTTCTCAAATCTTTCTTTCACTGCTCACCCTTTCTCTCTCTCTCTCTCTCTCTCTCTCTCTCTCTGCCAGACACACACACACACACACACACACACACACACACACACACACACACACACACACACACACACACACAGGTCGTAAGCTCACAGGACCTTTTTATTCATGTCTTTTCAGCGGTGAGGTCACACTTTGGAGCCAGTGAAGGATCCACAATCACCGTGTTGAGATCAATGAAGAGGAGCGAGTGTGGAGCTCTCAGGAGCCGAGAGTCATTCCCAGTTGAGGTTAACCCTTGGTTTTCACTAACATGTACTTGGAAAAGTCTCATCTGCCGGAAATGTGACCGTCAGCATTCTTGGTTGATCAAAAAAAGAAAAAAAAAAAAGTTAGAAATCTAATCAAATCACAGCTGAGAGTCTGATGCGAGGGGGGCTCACAAATTGCATACAATACAACAGATCACAGTTTCGAAGGCTAGCACAGATTAAAAAAACACATATGTACCATTTATAGAAGACACACACTGATTGTCTCTTAGAAACTACATATTGATTCCTTATAAACACTTTTTTCTTAAATAAAGTAGTGCATCCGTGTCCACACACCATCCTCATCATCTATGCCTGCAGGCCGGCTGGAGGAGGTCCGTCCATCCTCACCACATCAGCATTAGTTCCGTGGCTGTGTCCTCTGTGCACTGTCCTCGAGCAGCTGCTATTTTTGCTCATGAAGAGGCACAAACTGACAGACGAGGATGAGGGGCTACGACCTGCGAGAGAGCGGAACAAAAACAAAACAAAGCAAAAAAAAAAAAAAAAAATCTCTTCGCCAGTGCTAAAATAAATTAAACCTCTCCTCGCTCAGGAGAAACACTGTGACGAACACCAGAGGCCCCTGGGAGCGCTTTCAGTCCGCCTGACACTTAAAAAGAAAAACAAAAAAAATAAAGATTCAGTCCGATGTTTTATTGAGGGATGGCCGCAACGGGTTTGTGATCGTCAGTGTTTCTGCACTTTTATAGGATTTCTCTGCTCACAGGACCTGAAATTTCCACGAGGACGTTTGATCTTTATAATCCAAGCAATCGGCATTGAAGTTCAGCTTCCAGGACGCAGCCTGGTCCTTATAATCCAAGCAGTCAGCTGTGGAGTTGAAGCCCAGGCCGGACGTCCCGTAGCCCTGGGTGGAGAGGGATGCCGGGGACTGGTTCAGATGGCTTGTGACTGCGTTTGTGCTCATCGGACTGAGAGTCGAGCCAGGACCGGACAACTGGTGATGCATGGGGGCGAGGTAGGAGCCGCAATCCATGCCGCCGAAGTAAGACGTCGAGCCGGCGTAGCCCTGGCTGTAGCTCGAAGCTTGTGTGTAGGTCATAGGATAGGACCTCTGCATGCAGGACGAAGAGGTAGACAAGGGGTCTGAGAGCGGGGAGATGGATGCGGGGCTCCAAATAGACACCGGCGCGGTGCTAGTTGAGATGGCCGGGACTGTAGTGGTGCTGGTGGGCGGCGTGAACTGACCGCTGGCCCCGCTCTCTGAGCTCACTTCCCTGGTTGGGGAACTTTTCTTTTTGGCTGGTCGCACCTTGTTCTGGCTCCCATTCTGCTGCTGCTGCTGCTGCTGGCGACACTTGGCCCTTCGGTTCTTAAACCACACCTGGGAAAGTCACACAAATTTTAGTAGAAATCGGTTAAATAGCAAAATAAAATGTATTTAAAGCACATGAAACGAAACTTCACTTGTTAAGTTTTTTTTAAATTGAAAACTATTTAAATGGGCTTATTTTCATCTCCAATTTCTGCGCAAAAATGGCAGTGAAATTGGCAAAAAGAGGCTCTTTCCTTGAGTGGCATTAATTCACTTGACTGCTTTTCCACTCAATAAAACAAGTACAAGGATATTTTCAGTCAAGCTAAATTGCGGTGAATAATTAATTTGAATTGTTTTAAAAATATCCAAGAGCTAATTTACTTGTCGTTAAAGATACTCAAATCACTTTGTGCATTTGTAATTCCCCCGGTGCCTCATTAATGACCGCATATCGCGCATAAAGCAAACATTTATTCTTATAAATCGAGTGTTTTGGACTGACCTGGACTCGAGACTCCGGCAGGTTGATTTTCAGCGCCACCTCTTCGCGCATGAATATGTCCGGGTAGCGAGTTTTGGCGAACAATGCCTCCAGAACGTCCAACTGGGCGCGCGTAAAAGTAGTCCTCTCTCGTCTCTGTTTCCTTGGCGTTGCTGCTGCACAAAGGGAAACGTATTAAAATTGCTTAGCTCCTATACGTAACTTATAACATCTAAAGAGTAATTTTAGCCGATAAAAATAAATAAAAAACGATTTGTTCCATCATTATGTATAATATGAGACACCTGTATCCATTTGATCTGGTGCTAAATAAATGGATGCAATTCAATAAACAAGACAAACAACAAGGAAGACATTAAATTAAATGCACGTCCATAAACAAAACCATTTAAATTCATGCTTTGAAAAAACAAACAAACAAAAAAAAAACACTTCGTCTGTGTGTTAATAAAGCATACCGTAAATAACAAAAGTTTCTACCTTTTAATTGTTGTACATTTTATGAACGTTTGAATAAATAATTCAATTTAATTCATAACCTTATTCAATAGTTTTCGATCAGTGTTTTTTTTTTTATTTCATCTTTTTTTACTTTTAACCCACCTTGATAACCAACGGATGGATGCAAAAGATCCATTCCGGAAGTCGTTAAGCTGAGGCCATTGACCGTGTAAGGAGGTTGCTTTAGATACGACATCATGCTAATGTTTGTCTGAGGGCTGAAGTTGGAGAAAATCTTGAAAACTGATGGAGCTCTCTCGGTGTACTTGGTGTCTTCCCTTCTCTGTGTGGTCCCAGCTACAAACCAGGCTCCTCTTCCTGAGAGAAGAGAGAAGAAAAGATAAATACACAGATGAAGATATTATGTGAGTACGTTTTCCTGAATACTTCTACTGCATTAGTTATCCTAAAGAAAATTTCAGCATAAACGGCATAAAAATATACTAACATTTCCTGCACACGTTTTTTTTAGCTTTCGATTTTCTATTTTAAACTGGCTTTTGTGTTATTATTTAGAACAATTTAATAATATAATAAAGTATCTCTTATATCATTATGAATGCCCTTGTAGTAATAGAAATCCCCGATATATTAACTTCACTACATTTGAGATCGAAGTAATTCTCATGACGGAGAAGATTTCAGTTTTAAGTTTAAAAATGGACATATGAGGGTCAGTGATGGTTGAGCAGAAATGCGTGTGCTGTGCGGTGCTGCATGTGTGATTGCTGTCACTTCAACTTCACTGACCCTCACCCATCATCCCCACTGCGCGTCTTGATTAGTCGCACTTCGTCCCCCCCCTCCCAATATAACCAACGGTTTTAACCCCCCTCAACCCAATCTGTCACATTTACACAAACCCATCTTGGAAAGAAACGCTCAATAACAACCTCCCTTATTTACTATATGTTTTTTTTTTCCCTACTCACTATTTAACGAGTTAGTTGCATGTTTAATTTGTATAAACGCTGCGCTCCTGTTTGCGTGGGTCAGCACCTGGTCTTTTCTGTAACGATGGTAATAAATAAGAGGTAGTTTTTTTTTTTTTTTTTTTTTTGTTAATTGTTATTTTGGTGAGCAAAATAAAATGATAAAACTAGTGGAGACATTTTACGTTCATAAGGGCAGTTGATCAAATGCCGCAGTTTAGATAATATTCGATAATCTGGCATCAGAATTTAAAACACACAGTTAAAATATTTGAAATATCAGGTTTTGGTTAAATACTTTAGGAGGAGGCCTCGAAGCAGGCAGCAGAAGCAGGCCTGTCCGTGAATATATTTGTTTTACATTAGCCCTTCGCGTCTCCATTTGTTCGTCTTCAGTTTTCGGCTGAGATTGTGTGAAGAACGCTAAAAAAAGACTTCCTCTCCATCAGAAATTCAGGCAATATGGAGGACGTGTCCTCTGGTCCTAACCACTGCGTGTGCAAATATAGAAAATATCCTACAACTTTCATAAATAAAAATACAGAATGAACCGGAGAAGCTGCGTTTCATCTTCCATCATCTGCTTCGATTAATTTTCCTGTTGAGAGCCACGATTTGCCTCCTGTGTATTTCCATAATCTGTGTCGTTAGGATTGATTTCTGCAGAATAATTAGCTGCCCAACACGCAGCCTCTTTACGCCGCTCACACTAATTTACTGAGTTGAGGGTCCATCCTTCATCTGCACTTTGGGGAACCCATACCCGCACCCCTCCATCCCCACTCCCAATTTCTTTTTAAAGGATTTTAAGTCCGTCTGTCGAAACTTTAGATTCTAAATTTATAATGGAATTATTCTTTAGAAATTATTACTTTAAGGACATGAGATTTTACAACCGGTGCGATTAGCTTTTTTATGTCTATGACCTGCCGTAGAACCCTTTCCAAAATACCCTCCAATTATAATTAAAATTAAAAAAGAAAAATCCTCACATAATAAAAAAAAATGGCTAATAAAGGCGAACCTAACAATGATATTATTTGAAATAACAACGCTCACCTGTGGGGCGTTAAAGTTCTTTTTGTCTGGTCGTTTTCCTCCAGGAGAAATAATCAAACTCGGTTAAGCTAGACGGCGTCCGGACGGCCAAAATGAGAATAAACCAGCAGAAACCGGGAGCAGAAGGAGCCGTCTTCAGAGGCGGAACAACAGTGCGGATTAAAGTTGAGCGTTGCGCGCCTGGTTCAGAAGCGGAGCGGCAGCGGAGGACCGATGGGGGAGGCTGCATGTACGCCTTTAGGATTTGTTGCTGTGTTGTGAGTGAAGTTGGATTTTGTACAAACTGCTAGCCAATGAGAGCAGCAGGACTGGGCTGAGGTCTGTCTCTGTCTCCGTCTCTCACATCGGTGGGGAGGATGAGGCTGTTTTTTTTTTTTTTTTTTTTTTTACCAGAAACAAATGTCTCCAGATAGATTTTTTTTTTGACACACGGTCCTCAGCCAATAGCAGTGAGAGGAAGACTGACTACATCCCCATCCCGTCACAGAGAGGGTGTATTGAAAATAAATATACGGTATGATGAAGAGAAGTGAGCTTTATAAGAGATTTAGCTTTAAATGTGTATATTTAATATTTGCCATGGGCGATTGCAGGAGTTGCATTAATGAGGGCTGTTAAATGATGAGGTGATAATAAAGAGTTTCTTAATATATCTTTATGTTCCATATAGACTCTTTTAATGCTATTTAAACGTTCGGAAAAGTATTTTAAAACTATTTTTCTATTTTAAAAATAAATAGTTCGAAGGCGATTGAAGGATACTTGTGATATAACTTTATTTTTTTAATTTATTTATTTATTTATTTTTATTTAGATGTTTGTGGCCTTGGTTGGTGTAAAAATAATTAAATGGCATAAAATATCTCCGTGACGCGAGGAAAGACTGGAGGAAAAAGCGTCTTGCACGCAGGCTGCCCCGTCCTCTCACTTTCCAGCGCCGCACAGAAAAGAGGATTTGGAGCCGCTTTTTCTTAAAACTGTCTTCTCCTCCAATCTGCTCTCATCCACCTCATACAGGCCCGCAGCAACGAACCCCACACAGTATACAGCAGAGCTCCCAAAGAAAGTCACGGACCAGCCGAGGAGTCGTGTGTGCGCGCGTAACCGGACCAGCTGTGTTTGCAACCCGAGAGCAGAAGAAATGACGCACGCTGAATGGATGGATGCGTAAAGACGCGCGCAGGGACTTTCACTCCAACCATAAAGGAAAGAACCGAGAAACCTATGAAGGTAAGCGTGATTTAATAAAGACAGTAGTGTTTTTTTCAGTGATTATTAATAACCAAACCATTATCAGCCAAACGCCAATAAAAATATTAACAATAATAGCATCGATATTTTATTTGATGCTGATGGTTGTCATGGTTCTCTGACTCAGGATTATGTCACATTTACTGGAGGAGCCATAGTTTGCAGGACAAATAAGCATTCTGTGTGTCACTTGAATTTTGAACCTGTGTGCCCATCTCAAAATAATATGTCGAGGGTTTTTGTCACGGATTGGTAAATGTATCATCTTAAGAGGCTTTGTGGAACACCTACACACACGCGCACACACAGTCATACACACTCGGTCACACACACACACGCACACACACATAGAACGCACACACTGTGCGTTTACACGGACACACCCGCGCACTTCAAACAGATTTGAATATTGATTTAGATTTATAAACACAGGCAGACCGCGACGCTTCATGAACCATCAGTCGCTTCTCTCCGAGGCAGCAGAGCGGAGGCCGGAGTCAAAGGTGCGGCGGCAGCTGCGGGAAGCTGCACTCCGAGCTGCAGCTCGGCACGCACGCACACACACACACGCACACACACACACACACACACACACACACACACACACACACACACACAGAGCCAACTTTACACACTCGATGACATCTCTTTTGACAGATCTGGATCAGAGGACTCGGCTGGACGGATCAATACCCTGGATTTCGTTCGATAATCGAACCTGAGATTTGAGGTTGAGCAGAGGGAAACTTTTGCCTGTGTGGTGGAGAGGAACTGCAGCACATTCAGGTATCCTTGTTTGTTTGTTGTTGTTTTTTAACATATACTTTCATTTTCATTTCGCTGTTGGAGAATATTTGCATGTATTCTTCCAACAAAATCTAAATGGGACGGATGAACAAATAACTCCAGATAACATTTTTCTCAATTTTATAAATCATTTTAACAAATAATGATGTAAAGGCTTTTTTCCCCTCACTTGAAGACTTTGCCACAGTGCAGCAGAAATAAAAGCACAGATGACAAATTTAGATAAATGTATAACTCTTTTAATTTTCAACATTCTTTTATTTTCACTTTACTAAAGTGAAAGTAAAAAAAAAAAAACCTACATTTTGGGTACGGAGAGAACAAAGAAACGACAAATAGATAAAAATCCCGGTGCCTTTTAAAGGATTCTGTATTATTCTTGTGCATGAATGCGCCCTAACGCGAGACTTTCAAACTGCTGCGTGAAAAATCGTGACGTGTGATGCCGTTATCTACTTGATCTTAGCGTTTAAATTGCTAAATAATTTATTAAAGTGTAAAGCCAGGCCCTCCGCGGGGACTTTGTATCTTAAAAGGACGTTTAAAGGGAGAAGGAGCTAAACGCCTCTGGCGCGCTGCGCTCCCACTGACTCCCGGCTAATTGACGACGACGGCTTTTATCTCCGCCTTTATACACTCAACCTGAGGGTGAGGATTTGAGCAGGCCTGCGCCAACCTGTGATTTCCACCAGTTAGTAGTTTCGACATCTCTGCTAATGCACTGGACAGGCCCCACTGTCTGACCCTTGTTTGATAGTCTTAAAAAGAAAAATCTTTTCAAGATTGTATAATTGCTGGTAGCCGACATCCAGCCCCCGCTCTGCGCCTCATACCCGCATAATCACCGAATTATGGGATGCGTACATTTTATTCTTTTAAATGAAATTGAACAAATAAAAGCATAATTGGAATACAGGCCGTTTCCATTAAATTCAATCAGTTATTTGAATTTATATCTGTATGTTTACCACATGTACACATGCGTCTTGCATCCATTTATGTAGCTCTCCTGCGCTCCTCTGTCTTTTTTCTGTCCTTGTTTAATATCCACATGGCTGAAGATGAGGAATGTGTTGGTGGAATTCATTTAGAGCTTAAAAAAGTAGACAGGAATAAAAGAGACTGAAATCTTGTAAAGCTAATTAACAGAGAAATTCATATAATCATTTCCTTCATATTTAAACTGGTCTCAGTCGATATTATCACTGAAAGAAGCCAGTAAATGTGAGTCTTGTTTTTATTTTTATTATCTCATCTAACAGATAATATTAATATACTTGCCAATACATTAAAACTGATTATTTTAATTGTATAGCTTACATATATAATAATTTACTTCAGTCAATATTTTGATATAGAATATGTGGTACATTTGCTGCTGTACCAAAAATATATATAGTTTTGGGTATATTTAATACCCGCAAAAAAGTGTTAAGATAGTAGATAACTCAATCGTCGATGTGAATTAAAACATGACAATGTTTAAATATATTGAAATCTATGTGTATATAAATATCAGTGGCAGAAAGACCCTGTGATAACAATGAGCTGTGT
Organism: Pao palembangensis; assembly: GCA_015343265.1. Classification (NCBI taxonomy): domain Eukaryota; kingdom Metazoa; phylum Chordata; class Actinopteri; order Tetraodontiformes; family Tetraodontidae; genus Pao; species Pao palembangensis. Next base: position 20,852,916 of record CM027083.1, on the reverse strand, counting down.
TTTAATTTGGCGGGCAGGTTTGCTGGGTGTTGTCGCCTCCACTTTGCACCAGAAACGTGCGGAGTCTCGGCCGAACGAGGTGTCATAGGTTTTGCCACGCTGTTCCTTATCACAAAGAAGCAAAATCTTTGTGTAATGTAACATGTAACTGACCCGAGAGGTCATCAAAACACATCCAGTCCCTCCCCCGGGGATTAGAGCGGGAGAGGACCCCATTCAGTGTCAGCGTGGGGGATGTTTTGTGCACACACACACACACACACACACACACACACACACACACACACACACACGCACACACTCTGCATCCTAGTTTTTATCTCTGATTTTAGTCACAAAATGACAAACCTATGTGGTGCTTAACAGGTTTATTATTGTCTTCTAAAAAGAAAAAATGTTGTGCTTGTAAAAGATTAACTTCTACACGTTTGAACTGTCATTCTGAATGTGGCACTGCGTGTGTGTGTGCCTGCTTATGAAGTTTGCTCTCTCCATTAACACGGCATGCCTTTTAATTAGCGCCGCAATTGTTTGTGTTTGTGCAGGAGTTTGCCAACAAGCGGCAAAAACGTCTTCACATCATCAATGAGAAGCCAAAGTCACGACTGGAGGATCTGACAAGGACGAGTAAAAGTCAGGAGAAATGTCTGTTGTTTCAAGGTTACACATGAAAACTGTGCAAAGTTGTCCCTTTCCCAGAATCCGGACAGTCCAAAGATGGGCTGAACTCTTTTAAAACTCTCCTGGTTTTATTGCTCATTAAGTTTGATACATTCTGTATGAACTACTCGGAAATATCAACAAATAAAAGTCTGTTCTTGTTAATTTGCCCGCTTACCTCCCTTGACTCTCTCTTCCATTTTAGCTGTGGGTAGCGCTCTCCCAGGCTTCTCCTGCATGCTGAGGTGTGTGCGCGGCGTGGTAAAACCTGCCCTGCAGACCGGACCTCTCCAGTCTTCAAAGGAGGAAGAACTCAGTGGAGGGGGGATTTGTTCAGGCTTATTTGGTAACCTAGGATTTGAATTGGATTCTAGGAAGCATTCATAACACATTTGAAAATGTTACATTGTGTGATTTCTCTGTGTAATCCCCATAATAAATTTTAGAAATCGTCACAGAGCACGCACAACTGTGACTATTCATGAGTTATCCACTTGGGGTTCTTGTCTGGCCTCTTGGGCCTGAGGTGTGGGATGGGATCAGCCTGGGCTGAGTGACGCACAGACCAATGCGGGGACCATTCCCCCACTTTAACCTTTCACTCAGGGCTGTTTTGTCTATTTTACCTGAATATGCAATAGGGTCAGTCATCGTACTTGCAGAGACAATCTCTGAGACCCCCGACAGCAGCACTGGAGGACTACAGCCACAGTGGATTATACCTCCCTGGGAGGGGACACACACACACACACACACACACACACACACACACACAGAGTGTAAAACAGGCAGCAAGAGTGAAGAATTTCTGCTGGTTCACATAATTTGGTGCTGTACTGTTTGGATTTCTTGTCTGCATGTGTGTGTGTGTGTAAATTAGTTTTTGTGCTCTGTCCAGAGCTCACTTTGCTTTGAATGACACTTTGGCGATGCCCCGAGTTCCCCACTCTGACTTCTCAAGCATATACCCCCCGTTAGTGCCGACGCTGCCAACTCCTCTCACATCTTTAATATCTCTCTTTGGTCCCGTGGGTTTTGCCAGTGAAAGCTTCCCTGTGAGAGTTGGACGCTGCCATCACATTCGGGAGACAGCGGCGGGTGTTTGTGGCGTTCCCAACCCCAGGCCTGTGGGGAATCTGTGATGGTTTGCCTGTCAGCCAGCCCCTCCCCTGTAATTAGGAGAGTAAACACAGCGCCCAGATCGGCATGGGGGAGAGGTAGGAGGGAGCGGAGGAGGGGACCATCCCGCTCCTGTCCTACTGTCTCTTGAGCTGTCCAGGAGCAACTTTGAAATGACAGAGCTGCAACACGCACCCTGTGTAGCCCGGTTGAGCGTTACTGAGTTTCAATTGAACTGAGTCTGATCAACAGAGATATTGATCACTCGAAAAAGTACCTCAGTGAAGTGATGAGAGAAACAGCCCTGAGCTAAGCGGCTGCAGGCGGTTTAGATACATATACCAGCCTGCGCTAAGCCTTCAACCTTCCTCTCCTTACCTCTCTCCCAGTTGCTGGGGGGACTGGTCAGCAGCTGGAGGAATGCACTGTGGGCTGGAATTGCAGCCGCGGCCTGGGACAAGCATTGAGGGGGGGGAACTTCATCCCACCCAAACCCAGCCGCTTCACTCCGCCCATGCGGCGAGGCTGGCTGCGGGAATGCCGAGACCAGGAGGGAGGAATTTTTTACTGGAAGACCTGCCAGAGAAATGCCAGGCGGGGAGCGATGAAGAGAGAAACCTAGATGGAGAGAGATAGAAAGAGAGGGGGGAGTGAGAGAACAGACCTCAGCCAATTGAAACGCAGCCGGTCGGTGTCATCCTGGTTTTGTAGGATGCTAACTGATGATGGGCCAGTTGCTGGATGAGCTGGTCGCCGCACAGACACGGCGGCACCAAATCTGACACATTTCTTAGATGGCATTTCATACAGCAGGTGTAGAAAACTACATGCACTCACGCGACTGTCTTGAGTCTTATTTATTTATTTTTTTTTTAGCATATTTACACCTCTGTGGAATTTGGAAAATTTACTGCTTAATATGTAATTGGAGGAGCACACGAAAAAGCCAGCAGCCTGATTGATAACCGTTATTAGCTGAGAAAAATGGTAAACGCTAAATGTGATAAAACCAGGCCAGAAGAAGTGATACAGGAACCTTTGACAGTAGTGCAGCAGCCACCTGTGGTGCTCCCCTGGTGATTACTATCAAACCTAACTGTGCATTCACGCTGTTAGCAGGAACCCTGGAGTGGCGTAAGGCAATCAAGACGAAAAGACCAGCAGTGGCAGAATTAGAATGGTGGTGAGTATATTTCATCCACAACTTTGGGTTCATTCTGGAGCTCCTTGGCTGGTGGCTGTGCACACGCGAAGGTCTGTAATGAAAAAAAGTCTTGATGCTTTCCTCTGTAGAGTACACATGTATAGTGCATTTACATGTTTGTGAGAGGGTGTGAAATATTTAACAAGCTTTTTAAAATGGTAGATGTTAGTGGATAAATAGCTCTCCATCCAACTTTCTGAAGGTTCCTTCTGTCCTTTAATACAACTTTTGTTTACCCCAAATTAATCCTAAATATATGCATTTATTTAAGTGTAATGTAATTTCTGTTTATTTCTAAATGTGTGTCTCTGTAAGTCTTTAATCAAATGGTACACATTCATGTGTGCATGTGGCGGACAGCGAGAGTGCAAAGGGAGGGGGTGCTTGAAGGCCCACCCTACCTGCCAAACACTTTACGGTGCCCAGAGGGCCATGCTGCAGCATCATGGTCCACAGCATGGAAAGACATGGGGCAGATGGGTGCAGTGTAGCAGCACAACCACCCCCCTCTTTATCCAAATGTGAGCAGTAGTGGTAGGAATGGTCCGGTGTGGGAGGGAGCCTGGGTTCATGGCTGAAACAGTAAAGCTGTTGGAGGGGCATTTTCAGGCTGGAAGAGAGTGGGGACTGAAAGCTGTGTGCTGGGGGTGGGGGTGCGTTAGAGAGGTGGGTGCAGCAGGGATCCCGCAACAGTGAGGGAGAGCCAGTCCCCTGTCACATCCCTTTGAAATCCAAGTGCAGGGGCACGAGCCCAGGGAGGGGTGGCAGCGTGGCCCAGCGCCTGGGCAGACAGGCAGTCACCGCACTGGGCTGCGGTCCAGCTCGCCTTGCCCAGCTCCATCCCACCCCAGCTCACCCCCATCTGGCCCAGGCAGGCGCAAGAGTCAGGCAGGCTACCCCCAGTGGTCAGAGCAGAGCCCTTCATGAGAAGAGTCCCATCACACAGCCTCAGCATCCACTGGGAGAGACCCCCTGCAGAGAGGCCCCTCAGCTCCCCTCTGCATGGGCCACTACCAGAGTCTGCTGTTTATGATAACCCCTCCTCACTCGCAGGCCGTTCCGCCTTTAGGGTCTGCACATGTCCACACATCCCCATGGCAACAGTGGCAAGACCATCTCACACAATGTGAGCGGGCAACGGGCCAAGTCCTGCCAATTTGGAATGATGGAGAGACATTTTGGGAGGATGCTTGAGCCCAAATCAACCTTCTAATTTTCCATTGGCCGATTTCTTCTTCAGCTGGTCTCTCCTCGGGTTGCGCTAGCTCTGAGGACAACGACAGAAACAATCACGCCTTGTTTCCCGACGTTCCGTACCTCTGCTCCGGACTGGTGCAACACTCTCCACCTCTCTTTAGGCACTTGTGAGATTTCCAACAACAATTGCAGACACGTTTACAGACTTTCAGGCGGAACTGACCTGGTACACTCGCAACCGTTGGTTGTGTCTTTAAAGAGACCTTGTCATGGCAATATTAAGCCTGCTTAAACACAAATAGTTCAATGACATTCGCAGCAGCCACCTAGAGTTGATTCTCCACCCACTCTAAGCCACTGGGAAGACACTACTTAAGTGGTTGGGTTGGTGTTTACTGAAAGTGGATATCAGCTGTTTGTTTTGTTGTTCTGCTTCCCGACCGTAAACACGGCATAGATTTCCTTGAGTGCTGTTGCCATGTGTTATATTTGCTGATAACAGGATTTACTCAAATTGCAAATCACCAGTTGAGAAAGGTTAATTGTCAGTGCAACTGGTAGAATGGGTACAAGCAATAATTATTAGTCTAAGTTGCTTTATTATTTAAGGATTTTAATTAGGCATTAACTGTGGTCTCCTTTTTGGATCAACTTCAAATGCATGTCAAATTGCATTAAGTTCACTTTGACATCCATTTATCGAACTAAAGGAATGCTGTTTTGTAGATGTCCTTAGCGTGTTTATGATTATGAAACCGAGCTGTTCTTGAGGTATTGATCAGAAAAGGAGCAGAGGGATTTTCAGAAACTGCTCAATTTATTCGCAACAATGCAATTTGTGACTGGTGTGTTTTCTGGTGTGTGTGTATGCGTGTGTGTGTGTGTGTGTGTGTGTGTGGTGGGGGGGGTGCTGATGGTTTTAACGGTTAGTCATTTAAATTTAAAGAAGGTTTTGAATTAAAAAAAAACAAACACTTGAGTGGAGATTGGAAGTCACTTCTCAGTCCCTGTGGTGTTTATTCCTCCTTGAAGGTCTGAGTGTCGCCTGTGTGGGTGAGGCTGGCATGAGTCTGGCGCTGAGATGAGGTGGAAAGTCACAAGAGAAGAAACCAAGAGATCAAGGCGTGACCGCCGGTGCATGTCATTGCCCTACACCCTCATCAAATAGCCCCGTGCTGCTCATGTTGCCCAGACGCAAATTAATTTGGACTCCCAGAAAGACCGCAGAGCCCGCAGACTCAACGCTGCTTTATAAAAACAAACAAACAAACAAACAAAAAACACCAGCAGAGCGCACTCTCAGAACGGGGGGGGGGGAGATGACAGCGGCCAAGAGAGAGGTTTTGATGGATATCGGTGGAGAGCGCTAGAGTGTCTGGAAGAGGATGGGAGGGACAGAGGACACGGTTGAATGTGCTTGTCCTGCTATGATGACAAGATGTCTCAGCCACCACTGTGCTGCTGGCCTCCCCTTGCCTTTCTTACCCTGCCCCCCCCACCACCCCGCCCCTCGGGACACCAGTGAAGTAGGAGGGAGGGAGTAGTGGCAGATAGCTGCTGTTTAATCTCCTTCTTGGCTGACTGCAGTTTCTTTCAGGAGCAGCCCCACTCCCTCGTCTCCCCTAGTGTGTACCTGCTCATCCCTGGGCCTGCTTCACGGGGGGTGGGGGATGGGGGTTGTGGGGGGTGGTGGGTAGGGGGGCTCTAGAGCAGGGAGGTGATGGAGAATGGCCCTCGTCACACACTCCAAATAGGATCGGATTGCCTGGGAGTAAAAGGTGAGAGCTGTGGGGAAAATAGAGGAGGAAGTGGAGGTGGGGTGCGGTTATGTCCCCAACCAGAGACTGTTAAAAATAAACAGCCTGACTTGTTTCCAGAAGCATGTAGTCAGGATTGTGGTGTGGCAGAACCCCCACCACCAACCCCGTCCCCCGTGCACATGGGCTAAGGAGGAGAAAGAGGCGGGGGCCTTGTTCTTCACTGGCATGTCGTTGGCATGTCGTTAACCTCCCAGGGTTTGAGGGAAAATAAGCAAGCCTGTGTGTATGTGAGTGTGAGTGTGTGTGTGTGTGTGTGTGTATGCGTGCGTGCATGCGTATATGTTAAAGCTTGAGCTTCGTTTGCTAGGTGCCTGGGGAGAGCTGGACCCCTGCTGGTGGACAAGGTAACAAAACAGCAGCATGCTGACCGAAGGAGGGATGGATACTGGAGAGGGGTTAAATAAAAACACCCGCTGGGTCACAGTCCAGCCCTGCTGGAGGTCACTTTTATACAGTTAACCAACTTGGATGAAGTGTTTCAAATTTTCTGGAGATCTTTAACACTTCAGCGTTCTACCTCTCATTCTGCCTGCAAAATTAGTAAAGACAGAAGAGCAACATTTCCAGCGCAGCTGTAACAGTAGCTTTGGAGCAGGAAATTTGATATAATTTGCTTGTAGATGCAGGAAATTAGCTTAGCTTAGCACAAATGACTGGGTAAGGTCTCAGTGTGTCAGTACATTTTTGTTATTTGTCATATCTGAACAAAATGTGTCTAAAAGAAGGTCCCATTAGATTTCTCTTAATGATCAACATTCAAAAGCCACTAATTAGGCTGTGTTCTGATTTAAATAAAAGCAAACATTTACTTAATAACAACTGATAGCAGAATGAGTTATAAATGTGTGGTTACTCACTTACCAGGATGATGCACTGATATCATTTACTGCCAATGTGCTGGAGCATAAAACCACAATAAAATGAAATAAAAGTAAGACTAAAGTCTTCACTTTGAGGTTAAGAATGTGGCTTTTAATGACAGGCAGGCAGGAGATGGAGCAAAGGGGGGGGGGGGGAAGCAGGCAGCGAGAATTAGAACAAGAGGTTGGTAACTCTTGCTTAGTCCTGATCAAACAGCAGTGGTGACACTACAAACTTCTATCCCTCCTTTTCAGCATTTCTGCCTTCCACCCCCGTCTTTTCTACAGTAGTAATGCCCCTTGCCATTTTTCTACATCTTATCCCTTTTAATTAGAAAGCAAATTCTGTAGCCTGGAGAGACCTAATCCCCTACTAGCCAACAATGCACAGAGTGGCTTTGAACAGCCGACCTGCAGCCCTCAACCACCCCCCCCATGCCTCAAATTCCCTCTGCACGGCTGGACCTCGGAGGGAGGGAAGGGGGGTCTTTTTCTTCCTGGTACGTTATTACTAAAGATACGTGTACTGTTGTATTTGCAGAACTACATATTTGCATTTTAGGAATGTTAACAGTAATTAACAACTAAGTGACACGTGTGACAGAGATGATATAGGCGGGTGCCAGCTCGGTCTGTCTCCCCCATGAGAGACGTAGCCCCGGCTGATTTGCATATATATTAATGTCCCTTATTATATAGATTAGATCCCATTAGTTGTGGTGATTCCGGAATAAGGTGCAGTCGCTGTGATGCTAAAAGTCTTGTTATTATGTTTAAATTGTTGGAGGAAGCTGAGGTGATGGCACCAGGGCAAGGTTAACGGCGATTAGACGCCCCGGCTGTTCTGACAATGGGCTGAGATTAGATTCTAAAAGCTGAACAATCAAAAATGGTATCTCCTCATGCATTTACATTTCTCATAACCAAACTAGCCATTTTTATTTCTCAGTAAACTCAGGTCCACGCGGAGCACACACACACACACACGCGCACACACACACACATTCAGCCGGTCTGCATTTCCACTTTACTGGGCTGTTTGTTGGGAGGTTTATGAAGCTGAAAGTGTTTTCCTTTGTGCCAGCAGTGGAACAGAGCTCATCTCTCAGAGAGAGGGGAGTAGAAACAGTCATACTGCTGGTTCTGAGTTACCAGGAAGCTCGACAAAGTTAAAAGTGAGTGTCTGTGCTGCTGCCATCAGTCCAGGTGATGCTGCGATGTGTGAAAACTGATTTACCAACAGAAGGCAAGCATATTGTTTTAAATATTTTAAAATAAATCAGCTAAAATCTACTTCTTAAAGCTGCACTCACAAATATATATATTGTTTTATGTTTACTGATGGATTAGGCCACTAAAATAACTCGTCCAAATTGCCATGAAACACGACAACAGGATTTAACACCTTTGAGATCATTGTTTGGCAGCAATAAGAAATGAACCCTTTTGATTTACTTTTAGCAGATTTAAGGTCATTATTATTATTATTATTATTATTATTATTATTATTATTATTATTATTAATAAAAAAATTAAAAGTGGATATATCTTACCCACATGTAAGTCATTTTGAAACTACTAACGGGTGATATCAGTCAACACACTATTGTAGTTTCAGGAAGGTGTTTCTGCCTCTTCGGCCGACACAGTTTCCATTAATATCAGTAAGAACTGAACATTTGCACAGCTTTATCTGAATATACTCTGGACTCCTGATGGTCAACACACAACCTGTAGCACAAAACAGCAAACGTGTATTGTGCTTGAGCTACGAGCAGGTGTGGGAGGTTGGTCAACCGGTGTTGGTCAACCTGGAAGCTGTGAACGTTTTAGCTCTTAGTTCTTAAAGTCATTTGCAGACAGTAGAGTTTCAGCCTTTCACCTCTGTCTGAGGAATTCATAGTTGTTTTAAAATGACTAAAATAATTCCATTCAGCTTGCATATTAATAATTTCTCAGCTAATTAGCATTGACGCTCCCTGTGTGTTATGCTCCCTGTGTGCATATGTGTGTGAGCACACGTGTGTACATGTGTGTGCGTGGGTGCCGAAAGACGAGGGCATTCTCCCCCTTCAATTTACTTGAGGCTCAGAGAATCTTTTCTGCATCCCGTCTCAATTAGTTACTCGCGCTGTCACTCTGTCTGTCACATCCTGGCGTGTCACGCTGAGACAACTGTGGAGTGGGTGCCGGGATGAACCAACGACAAGCCTAAGCATGAGCATTCAACGGGAGAGCGTGGGTCACACACTTGCCCGGGGCCACCATATTGCTTTCCCTCCTCACAGGTTCAATTTTCAGAAAGCTACTTAGGTTATTATTCTAATCCTTTCCTAGCTTTCCCCCTCTGGGGCAAAAACTCACGTTACCAGTTTTGGACATTAGATCAGGCATCGCAGTTTTAAGCTGTCCTCTGTGGTTTAGAGTGTTGCCAAGTTGTGGTGCTCAGTTTTGACATGCCTTTTAAAGTAAGACCACGTCCACACTCAGACTACTTATGCTCTACAAGAGTTTAAAATGATAAATGGTAACTGGTATGTGCAAGCAGGAGGGGTAGGGTCTGTCTGGAGGCAGCGCTTTCAGGACCACAGTTCTAGGACCCTCAGGATTCACAAGCAGGGTGTCTTTCCACTCTCAAGGTGGCGCTGTTGTGAAAACCAGAGAGGCCTAGAACTGCAGTCCTGAACGTGCGATCCTGAAACTGCTGTCTCTGGGTCTGCAGACAGACACTACTGAGCGGGACTGACTGGCTGAATGGGGCAGAAAAAGGAATAAATGATTCTTGTCTACTTTGGACATGATCAGAGGTGCAGTGCCGTCTGTCTGTATATGTACACAAACCTGCGCAGGACTCATTAATAAAACATTACGTCCTAATTTGCTATAACAACACATTAGCATGACACAATCAGTGGCTTTGATTTGATATTCAAGTATTTCTCCGAGCGTTTTTGCTGATCTCTCGGGTGTGTGGATGCTGTAATGTGGCCTTCCTGAGGCTGCTGCAGATGGGGGGTGTGCAGGGGAGGTCATGGTGAGGACTGCTGGGAATTGTGCGGACGTCCTGGATGTTTTCTCTCTTGTACAGTTTTGTTGTCTAAATGATTTACAAAGTTAATTGGCATTCCCATGAGAAGGCCGCCAGCTGTCTGCCTGATGGCGAGGCTTTCTAATTTGGTGCATAGCGAGGGCTAGCTGCCGGGGTAGCTAGCAGAGCGGAGCAGGGCGCGCAACATGCCGCATGCACGCGGCGCATTGCTTGATCAGGCCCAGAGATTGTTTGTTTTCCTTCATTTGTTCAGCAACAAATACTGCTTCACCGGGACTGAGTTTAACAGCTGCTGTCTAGCCAGCAGTGCAGAGCGAGGGCTGGGCTGCGAGGTCAGCGCAAAGTTTGGGACAGAACTGCAAGACCAGTGGTGAGAGTGACAACGCAGACAATTCAGCAGGGTGTTAGCTGTAAATAAAAGCCTGATCCAACTCATTTTGTTCCTGTTTTGGCAGCAACATTTAAAATATATTTTAGAGTGGTTGAGAAGGATCCTCTGAGGCTACATTGTCTCCTCCTTACCTCCAGCAGAGTTGGAGGTGTGGATGGAGCAACACGTGACGGTGAGGGAGGTCAGCGTAACCCTGCTGTCAGCTCTCTCTGTAGGCCGTGCGTGGCACCGCATAGTCGCGCAGGATAATTGGCCTACGATAGTGTGGCTGCAGCAGCAAACGTGAACGTTCTGTTGCGGGCAGCAGAGTGGCGCAGCGGAAGTGTGCTGGGCCGAAACCATCCTCTGCCAACAGCTCAGGTCCGCCTGAGCCACCAGGAAGCGCTCGAAGAGCCATCAACAGAGTGGCGAACAGCTGCAGCCTCTTTGCTTTGGCTGGACTACTTGATCTTGGCTGAAGGCCCATCAATTTATTTTCATCCACTTATTTATTTAAAAAAAAAAAAAAAGGGGGGTCCGGATGTGAAGGATGTAGAGGATCAAGGGATCTAAAGCTTAGTGAGAGGACTGCATTCATGATGGGTGCGACTGCTGGCCAGGTCTGCAGCAAACATATGCTGGGGTCTTTATTGGCATACTGGAGTAGAGCAGAGCAGCTATCAATTATCTGTGTGCGTTGTGGGGGGTATCAGATGACTTCAGGGCCACAGATCCACACGGCTGGGCTAATGCTGTGGAGAGGATGTGCTGTACTGATTCATTTGATAACATCGCAGGGTGTTAATCTGGTACAGGACATGCAGAAGGTGTATACATGTTCCTGGGTGGCATGGTCAAGCCCGGTGTTATTACAGCTCCTCTTAGCTTTAATTGGCCTCGTAATAGTGTAATTGATAAATGTTGTGAGCAGGCCAGGAAGGAGACGGGGGTGTAGGGGGGGGCGTTGGCCTGTGCTGCATCTCTGGCCACAGCATATACTTTAGGGGAGAATGCAGGGGTGCTGTTGATTATTCAACATGTTTCTCTAATCCCAGCCCTTGTGGTGGGAACCTGTGAAAGCCTAGTCTATGTGCCTGGGGGGCTAATCGTGTTTTGGAAACGCCGATCGAGGCTAATCTCCTGGCCTGCCTCTAATATGGAGACGCTGATATCCTCCGCTGCGATAAATTAAGCTACTTATTAATCTAATTATGGCACATTCATCCCCACAAACTTTCATGTGACTTGGAAAGCCCCCCTTTGCCATTCACTCGTGCGGCCCCTCCATCATCCTCTTCTCCAAACGTACATCTTGAGACTGACTCCCCTTTCTTCCTTCCAGACTGCCTGGCCCTGGCCGGCCCAATTAAGAGCCCTCAGGATCTTTGCTCTAATGAGCCTCCAGGCTCCAGTTGGCCTTTCAGCGCAGACCGGGGTCAGTTATTACCCCCCTCCCCTCCCCTCTGCCTCTTTGCTCCACCTGCTCGACGTATGTTTTCTTTCACTGAAGTTCTGGTCGGCAGCAACTCATGATTCCACCTTCTTAGCATGTCCAGATGGTGCCTTTGATCAGTCATATTATAGCTGAGTATCTGTCTAGGAGTCTATTAGGGCCAATACTCACAATCTTGTTTTTAATCTAAGTTTTCAGAGTTTATCTTTTTTACTTATCTGAGTTCTCGCCATTTAATATTTGTGCCCAGTCAACATAATGACTTGTCCTGAAATGAACTTTTAAGTTCTTCATCTCTGAGAAAGCAAAACAGAGCTTCTGTCTTACTTGCAGCCGACCATGTGATGCCTCAAGCTCCCGTTTCCCACAGATCTACCCTCAACATTGCTGCGTTGCTGCGCACATCTGCTGAGTTTTCACAGGGTGCCGGGCCTCTGTCGGGTGGGAATCTGGAGGATCTGGGAAGTTCACTGTGGAGAATCAAGTGCAGGATGACAGGCTCCTTCCCTCCATGGACACTGACCCTGAAGGGAGATGAAAGAAGTTCACGTCCACACTTTAGCAGCTCAAACTGGGCTGCAATCATCCGTGAAGGCTTCTCTTACCCATTCACCCCTGCTGTTTCTCTTCTGCACCTCTCTTCTATCCCTCTCTCTTTGATTTTAGGTGAGGTGGATGAGAGTCTGGTGTTTCAAATCTTTTTCTCCTCATGTCTACCATGCCTCTGCTCCTCTTTTCCTGTGGCCGGCAGGAAGCGTTTCATTCATTCTTTCTAAAATGTTTGCACATTGAAATTTTATTTTATGGTATGTATTTGTTTAAATATAAACATTCATCATTCATTTTCTGTGTTTCTACTCTTAAAAAAGATTACTTATTAACACTCTCTGGGTTATTTTAAGTATTTGCTCATGATCTGAAGCAGCTTGGTTCGCCTGTGTGTGTATATGCACAAAGTTTGCTACTTTAGCACACCTTCCAGGAGTGCTAAAGTGTTATCTAAAGTGTTATCTGCACAGTGTTATCTGAAATCTAGTTTTCACTTACTCGGCTGATGCAATGACGCCAAATGGCAAGACAACAGGACAGGGAAGCGTTCATTTTTGTTTGGTCCTAGAAACAAAGGTTGGGTGCTACTATCAAACCCCCATTAGATACAGTGCATTGAGTGTGCGTTCTGCACCCCGCAACAAACAGCGAGGTGATAACACAGCGCAGAGGCAGGCCAGGACACTAATTGCATGCCGAATATTTATAGTCCAGACAATTAGCAGTTGCCTTTTATATGCTAAATAACAACAGCAGCAGTGGCAGCAAAGAGTAAGGCGGGGGTGTGGGGGGGTAAGTAATTAAGATGCTCAAAACAGGACAGGGACATGCAGTCTGTTGTGCCTGATTTGTTGCTAACAAACACAATAATTAGCCTGTTATTGTGGGATAATGAAGTTGCCAGTGTCCTTTTCCCTCTGCCAAGCGGCGTCCTTCGCAAGGTTGTTTCCACTGCCACTGATGTTACTGTAGACAGGACCCCGAGGACAAGGGTGCTCAAAAGTTCAAAGGTCACTGAGTGTGTCATAGATCCATGAAGGCTTCCTTAAGGGTAAAGCATCTGAGACGGGAGGTGTGATAGCGGTGAGAGGTCAGCCTTTAACGATGGCAGCGTGTGAGGATGCATGTCTGATATATCAGCAGGCCTTTTTTATGACATGTTTCTAACAGTCAGGGTGTGTCTGCATGACGCTTTGGAGGCAGGTCCTGACAATGGGACATGCTGCTGCTCACACTCCCACCGCGTCCACTTGTGTGTGCTTACCTTCCCTGCACGTACGTCTCTGACCGCAGGTCCATCGTATCAACAATGCTGTCTGGCAGGATTAGGTGCAGCCAGAGCTGATTTGATATTTGTTGCTGATAGCGCTTGTAAGTATGTCTTTGTTCGCCTCCATTGTGGTTGAGATTAAGGCGAACCTCCTCTTCATCATCCTGTTCCAGTCTAGTAATAACCTAGATAAAGCTACTCTTTGATTGAATCATTTCTTCCTGTATTCTGCTGCCGCGTTTGTGTGTCTGACATCCGTCGCTTTTATTTACTCACATTTCAGCGATTATACCTGTCACTCACAGCGCTAGACACTAATGAGAATGTTCATATATGCAGCATTTCCAAACCCTGATTGAAAACTTCAGGATTATTTTATGACGCCAACGGGTCGGTTGGAGTGGGGTTTTCGTTGTTGTGTTGAAGTCCACAGGGACTTCAGGGAGCTATGTCTCACTTGTACAAGGTCACTGGGATGAATTTAGTACAGCTGCAGCCACACCAACAACTTTTTGCCTGACAGCATCAGGTTAGGTGGTTTTGCTGTCTCATGCTAACTATATAGAAAATATACGTACGGGTGAGAATTCCACTCTGTACTGCTTGCTTGTCTCATCACTAAGTTCCAAAGTAAATGGTATGCATCATGTTTCATTTCTTTCTTCATCTTTTTCTCTCTCCTCTTTTACATACACACACACGCACACACACACGCTAATCTCTACAGGTATTTCTCCTCGGCTGCTGTTATTAGAATGCAGCGAATGCTCTCTATTGATGCATGTCAGAGGCTCATTCTTTCATCTCCAACATTTAATTTACCGTCCTGTTGTGCCACTAATCCTGTGTCGTGCCATTTCCTCCGCTCCTCAGATTGCTCTCTCAACGCCCCCTCTCCGCCAGATAAAGAGGAAGGTAATCGCCATTGTCTGGCTACAGATACACCAGTGCCGGTCCCCCTTCTCTCTGCAGCCCCAAATTAAAGGGCCGTCCTGCCCTCGCGCCCCCTTAATAACTGGCCTCATCTCTCTGTGCAAGTGGACCCCAGGGCTGCTGCACTTTCATCCACAAATAGGCTTTCGGTGAGAACCACCCAGGGCTGGCCTCCTCACAGGAGATCCCCACACACTCCTCCGCTTTGCGACACACACCCGCTCTTCCCCAGATTCCCCATCCAGTGATTGGGCACAATTTGGACACCATTTTACTTTCACTTCTGTTGTACCCTGATGACACGAGTCTTTCTCTCTCCTCAGGAGGTCTGACCCACAAGCCTGTTCAGGAACTTCAAAGTGACGATGCAGAGAGCGATTTCAGCTGCTGCGGTCGAGGACGCGGCCAGCACCGCCTCCTAAAACCGCTGAACAAGAAATGGTTTCCTTCGGATTCCTAAACGCGCGCACAAAATGGTGCTGACTGGCATGTAATTACTGGGTCCAAATCTGTATTATTCATTCGGGTGTGTTCATATTTGTTCACAAAAAAACTGGTGATGAGGCAAAAAGCATCCAAATGCCACACATCACTGTACAACGGCCGCTTGGATAATTGACTGAATGTTTCTGGCTGATGCTTGCAATTATAAACTTGGCCGACAGCAGTAAAAAAAAAAAAACAAAAAAAAAACTAATTGATTGGCAACACAGTATGGGTTTGTTAGGGTCAGCACCCTGCCCTCAACTCTGCAGAACCACTCAATAGTGTTTAGCTAATTTCCGTTAATTGTGGCTCTCGCTTCTCTCCCCTGAATTGACATAACACTGGAGGGCTCAGCCAAATCATCACCATTATGACATTAGCAAGGGCTTATCCAGTGCTAAGAGCTTGAGCTGATACTAACACTAAGGAGTTTAGGATGCTAAGATGAGACCCAGCAATTGCAGTAGCTGCCGTAAGACTGATGGACAACAATGAAAGTTTACAATGAGGATCAAAGATCTTCTCAGGGTTAAGGGAACTATCCAATTAAGAAAGCCAGCTTTTCAGTGCTTTCACACAAAGTTGAAGCCTCACGAGTAAGGCGAGGGATACTGCTCAAGCTAATGCTGAGGAGCTACACCACATCTACTAATAACAAACCGTTTAGCTTGAGCGACTGCTGTCATCTACAAAGGAAGGACTGCTCCATGCAACCCACGTACCCTCTGTGCCCTGGACTTATTAAGGCTTCTGTGAAGGATTCTACTCTTTGACTTGGGTGAAGAGGCTTCTTTAATGCCTACACAGTAAATTAGCAGGGAAACAGTACTGCACCTTTCATGACTGAAGGTTAGAGTTTGGGGGGCAGGGTTTGTGAGGGAAAGATGATTGCCTGTAATGTGTCCCAGGTTGTAATCCTTGGAAAAGAGAGTGTGGATTCTCTTTTAACCAGCAGAGGAGTTCTGACTTAGGGGGGAGGTTGGGTTGGGGTGGGGTGGGGCGAAAAGCACTGGGCTTAATTAGAGTTGTCTGGTGAAGAGATGGGCTTTAGGTGGAGCTAATTAAGATCATAGCTGTGGCTTAAAGTGCACTGCCATGGCAGTCAGGTCCCAGAGGAGCAGGACAATACCAGTGAGACACTATGTTTTTGCGGCACTCAAATGCACAACTGGCTGCTGTGCTGAATGCTGCTTTTAAATGATGCTGTCATTGACTGTGTATAATACATAAATCAGTCCCTCAGTAGTTCTGAAAACCTTTGAAATGATTATTGTGGCTTACAATGCGTCATATAAACCACCCTCTAAAATAAAAATAAATGCCTGATATTAAATTTGTAAAGATGCAGCAGCTGCGGTATACTGGACTGTATGCTGCAGCATATTCAGATTGTTACACAAAACAAACAGTCCATAATTGAGTAGGTCAACCATCAGATTTGGTTGCTAAAGCCCGGGCTGGTAAGCGCCAGAAACACTTGACAATAAAGTGGAACCGATTCAAACTGAGGCCCTCTTGTGTCTTCTGGTGGCCAAAATGGTTGGTGGCCAAACAGCCGTTCCTGTAATCCTCACTATTGACAGGGCTCGCTCTGTTCTCTGCCTGATCTGTCAAGTTAAGGGAACTCTTGTGGGAACCAAATCTATAAACAAGCACTCGGGCTTTTCCTATGTGTCGTTCTTCACCTGCCATCATCCTCATATTTGCCTTTTTTTCCTGACTCCTTATTGTCGTGGGACGTATATTCTCTCACTGATATGTAATGAAGCAATGTATGAATAGAGCAGAAATACATTAAATATTTCCCCTGTGCTTTTTGCGGCTTTCATCATTGCGGTCATCTTTGTTCAGAGCAGACCTTTCTCGCTGTGACTTTGTTACATTTCAGCATTTCCTCCCTTCTTCATTTCAGCCAGGGGCCAAACAGGGAGGGAGCTTTAAATGCAACAGCAAAGCTGTAATAACCAGGCTCTCTTTCTCTTTCTCCCCCCTCTCTCCCCTTTGACCAGCCATCACCTTTAAATCTGTCTTTTCATATTCCTCTCAAACCATCTTGTCCATAGAAAAGGCGCCTGCCAAACCGGATCTCTGGACAAACAAGAGATGTGGGGGAGGCAAAGTAATGGGAGACCCACTGCAGGCAAATGATTCACCCGCAAGTGTCGAACTTGAAAGAAGAAACTCCTTATTTCTTCTCTGCTTCAGCCTGCTCCTTTTATGTGCTAGAAATAATTGTCATAATTGTGATTTTTAAGGGTTGATTATTTTAAAGTCCAACTTTTGTTTGATTCTTAAGCATTTACACTTTCTGTAAAGGGCTCCTGTTGCATGTTGAACACTTTGTCTTGATGATTGGAGCTTCTTTAGGCTTGGAGTGACAAATCCGAAGAGCAATGCATCTACCTGGGTGGTTGTCCAGTGGCAGGCTGTAACAGGGCAGCGGCCAACTTGACCGACAGGCCTACGATCAGCCACGACAGCCTGGCCTCCTCATGCATGAAAAGCTGGAGGCCCAGAGGCACCTAAAACTACTTCTGCCAGAGCTTCGGAAAAAGGAAATATTCAAATGGTAATCGGAAGGCTGTGAATCATAAGCCCAAGGTAAGCTATGTAATGCTGGTAAGACAGTGAGTAGTGCTTTATTGGTGGAGAGGGAAATCCCTTTTGCCATTCAGGAGAAGAATTGCAGCCGTAATACCATTAACTTGCACCCTGAATCGCCAAATGCCATTTAATTGCCAATAGCAGCCTTTTGTTTGGTGAGAGTGAATTTAGGCTTCAGTGTGGCTGTGTTTATATGTCTGAGAGAGAGGTTTTATGTTTCAGGGGGGTTTGAGGGTGTTGTAGTGTAAGATGTCTGAAGAATGATGGCGTCTCTCACACAACGAGTGAGTGATGCCTAACTAAAGCTCCGCAGTAACTAGCTTAACTAAGGTCTTTAGGGAAAGTAAATTCGGACAAACTCTTCTCTCCTTAATACCTGATTTGTTCAACAACATGATTTGGGGCGCGTCTATTCAAGACCCTTTTGGGCCAAGCCGAGGTCTTAAGGCTCAAGCCTTGTACCTCGTGGTTATTGTAGGCTGTTTAGGGTTTGTCTCAAATCTCCTTGTGCGGATGTGTGGACGCTCCTAATGCTGGCTAATGGGCTTCTGCAGAGCAACAGTCTCTGAGCTCCCATTGAAGACCCCATGGAAAGCAGCATAAGCTCCATCAAATAAAGGCCCTAGACAGAGCTCTCCCTTTTTTCAGTTTTTTTTTTATTACTGGGAACAGGCCACCCTCCATCACTCCCGTTCTCACCCCAAATCTCCTGTCCATTCTGTTTGGATCTTGTGTCTCTGCCGACCTCCCTCCAATCTGACCAACAGCAGGACCCCCCCCTCTCTGGACTATGGACCCAAACCCATCAGCATTGTCATTAAAGCCCCCCCTCCCATCCAAACCTGCCACAATCCAAGGCATTGGCCTCCACCCCCAGTCTTGTCTCATACCGCCGATGCTGACCCTGACAGCCATGTCCCGGGGAGGGCTTAATTGAATGTGAAATGCATGGTGGGTCCTTGCAGACTCCATTGTGCAGTGGGGGAGTCTGGGAGGCGAGCAGCGTCACTGGTCCTCAGTGCTGATCGAGTTTGACAGCGCGACGGGAGGAGGCAAGAAAAACGTTCTCTTGCTCTCTTTCAAAACTGAAAGAGGGCCTTTTTCAGTTCCCCCAACCCTCCAACCACTTCTACCTTCCCTCCTTCCTATCGCCCCTCTTCTTTTCTCCCTGCAATGAAACAGGCCCGAGCTTTCTTTGGACTACTGGCTCCCCCGAGATCACAGTACGGTTCATTGAGCTCAACCTTGGAATGACAAGAGAGGAGTTATATTTGAAGCTACTATGATCATGTGATTGCAATCGCTACCAAAAGTGGCCTAGAAAAGACCCCTTTTTTCCACATCATCCCATACTAATAAGACCACTGATGTTTATGTACATGAGTCATAAAGAGTCACAGGTTTGTATGTGCACACAAACCTGTGTGTCTGCTTGTGTTGTGGCGGCGTGCTTGTGTGCGCAGGTGTGCCAGTCACTCTGAGTGCATTATGGAAAGTGCCATTGAGTCTGTTCCGCTTGGTGTCAGGCAGCCCCTCTCCCCTGGATGTGGAAAAACCCCTCATTTAATGCAAATGACTGTCATCTAGAATCCAATGCATCTCTCATCGCTGCACATTGCCTAATCAATGTGAAGTGCTGTGTAAAAAAATACATTGCCTCCCTGTAATAGTTGTTTTTGACCGAGTCAAGTGTAGCCCCTAGAATTAATCCCAACCTGAGATTCAATTATGGCTGCCTGGCTAAGCAGAAGAGGGATAGCGGCGTCAACAGGGGCGAGGGGGCTGTGATCATATAGTGCAGCTTGTCTCTATCTGAAGTGTGAGCATTACTATATTTGGGCCTGTGGGCCAGTTATAAATCAGGTCTAGTAATGTGCTTGTGTTGCAGGCCTGCGATGAGCATCCTCTAACGGCCCCGGCTCGGCACTCCAGTGTATCTAGTGTCCCCAGTTGAGCTCCGGGTGGATGTGGAAATTGTATGCTGGAAATTCAGACTTGCGAAACCTCATTGTCACCTTTTTCTAATGAGTTCCCAGATCGTCAGATGCTTTCTCACTTTTGACATTGTGTGAGGGGGGCAGGAGGGCGGGGAGAGATGGGAGGGGTGGTGTCACGCAAGCTGGCTGCTGGAGGTGAATGGGAGCTGCGCTACAGCTTCATCAATGTGCACGAGAGCCAGGCTTCCGGAAATTTGTTTTCGTTGCCTCCAGCAGATAAGCATGTTTCAGGTCAGTATTTGTGTTTAAGGAGATGCTGTGTTCATTATAAGGTGTTAGTGTAGCTCTTGTCATTGTCATTCCCATTTACATACCGTAGTTGTTTAGATCCATCAGCACCTCAATTGCGTATAATAATCAGTTTGAAAAAAATATTAGCCTAGCCAGCGTGCACGTCTGCAAAGAAGATGGATCAAAAGTCAGGACCACAGTGTAAAAATTTATTTTGAACGCAGTGTACCTGATATCAGAGGCGTGTATCAATAAAGTTATGCATACAGATGCACATTAGCTACTTACCTGCCGTGCATGCACGTTTGTGTATACAGACAGTACAGCATTCACTGAGCACTAAAAGTTGATCTTCCATCCAACCCAAGGACACTGCTGCTGCCTCCCATCCTCCCCCTCCTCTACCCTTCTCGACTGTGGGCCAATGACAACATAAACACAGAAAAGGCAATTTAGCTCCCTCTTTTAGAGCTACTTTGAAAATAAAGGAATTTTAATTATGGACACAATGAAAAAGAAAAAAAAGGACTAAAAAGGCAGAAAACATTCACGCACAGTAAACAAAGCTGAAACAATTATCTTCTGGTGACCAGTCGGTGTTTTTAGAACAGTCATTTTAATCTTTTATTTACTGCAAAGAGAGGGAGGGAGAGCGAGAGAGCAAGAGACCGAGTGGAGAGAAGAGAGAGAAAGGAGAGGGAAGATATGAGCGAGGTGGGGGGGAGGCAGGGGGTTGGGTGAAAGATAGTATGCAAATATTTAAAATATCCCACCCTCACAATCAAAAGATGAATTTTTTTTATTATTAAAAAAAATGATTTTAACGCTCACGTACGGGTGGAGGAGGGGTCTGTTTGTCATTCGCTGTTGGAAATTGCCTCCTAAGACAACATTGCAGTTTCCCATTCATCAGTGAAATAGAACGGGCGTGACATTGTGCATTTCTTCTGGTGGGATAAAGCAAACCAATAAAAAAAACCCACACAATTCGGAGTGACGATGGCAGAGTGATTTCAGACCCTGGCATAATTGAACCTACAAAATCACTTTTCCTGACTGGTGGTGGGACCGTAGCGTGGCGAGCAGATCGTTATAGCGACTCAATATTGATGTTCAGACGTGTGACGCCAACCTAGAATGAACAGCATAACGTATCTTAATGGTCAATTTCAGATGAGAAACACCTTGGCTCCCTGGTGCATCGCAGTCTCACAAAATGAAGAACAACAATCTGGGGCCTGTTGAGCGTTAATGGACACAGCGACGACATCTGGGCCTTGTAATCTGCAAAGGAGCAGTGTGGCGGGACACCGGTGTAAGTGAAATATAATTAATCTATCACTTCTGTTCCAAATGAGCCATTGACACCTTCCTTTGGAGCCGTGCTGCTGTGTGGATGTAGATGCGTATCAGCTGTGTCTGGCCCCTGGGTGCCTCAGATATAAACATTCCCTCCACCGGATGCTCTTATCCTCTTTTGAGTGACACCGATGTGTTATGCGGGATTGGCCGAGGTAGCAAGGCAAAAGCTACAAATCTCCATTTGCAATGAGGAGAAAATTCCATAGGATTAATTTTCTGTATAAGACCCCTGGCCAGACCCCCAACCCCCGCCCCATCCACAACTTCAGCTGTGCAGCCCAGTGTTAAAAGACCCAGAGGAATACTGTCTTTGTCATCCTGCCGTTTGGGGCCGAAGAATAAGAGAAGTTTTAATCCCCATTGTCCGCCAGTCTGAGGGGGGGTCTGCGGCTGTAAGATGATCCAACCGGCCACACTAATCCCTCCATACCACTTTCGCCTTCACATCAAAAACACCCCCACCCTCCCACAAAGCAGCAGCCTTGTGCTTTGGACCCCAATGTGCAAATTCAAAAGAGGAAAATGGAGCAAAGAGAAAGTTGCAACAACAGAGCAGAATAGACATAAAGACAGTTGCACAGAGGATAGGGTGAGATCTGGGGTGAGGCCGGGGGCACGCTAGGCCCAACACATGCTCCTTCTTTTCCCCCTCAGGTCGGTCGGGCCCCGGTGCTAGCACAGTTACTCTTTTCTAGATCTCCCTGGCAACCAAATATTTGCCGAATCCTCTGTGTTTTCCATTTTCTAGGAAGCCTCTGAGCCAGGGGAAGGGGACAGGTGCCACTCAGCCGAATGCACATGGGCTTACGGTTGTACACAAATGCCGACTGTGATACACCATATTGTTTCTTCCTAAATCCTGCTGGATTAGCCGGTAAAACAAAAAGGCAGCCAAATGTGAACAACTCATAAAACGTGGGGATTTTAGCTTCCGAGGAGTCTTTTTGCTGGCGGATCAGAAGTGATTTTTAAGAGCGATCAACTAAACATGGATCCTATTACAGAGTGCTTAAACAAATGATACCTTCTTGGATCCTCCTTCATCACGCAGACCAGCTATGGTGTTGTAATCTGGATACAGTGCATAATTATGTTTTTTTTTTTAAATCTAATAACCTAAATTGTGTCTAGATGCCAAAATGTAACATGAAAAATACTAGTCCACCATCAAGAGACCCGTGACTTACTTACATGTTCACGAGCTGATGCTGAGCATTTTCTTCATTTATTTGCATACCTTGTTGTTTTACCTACAAGTGTCCGGTGCATCCCACGAAACATGGCTTCAACAGGAACCATAACATACTGAACATGTACATCGGTAGTTCTTATCACACCGACGCCGTTAACAGATATGATTTAAAGAGTATTATGGTCAGTTTGGTAGAGTTATTATTAGTCTGTATTTACACTTTCTGCCCTACAATCTGGTCAGATTGTAGGGCAGAAAGTGACGCCAATACCTACTGTATTGGCGTCATGAAGAAAAAATGAAGTGGGGAAGTAGTAGTTTTGATGCTGTTGGGACGAGACTCAACAACCACCTATGTTACACGACGCAGCTATTATGTGATGGTTTTCCAGCAGGCAGGGTGGGGGAGCAAATGAGAGCTGAGGGTCAAAGCTGATGACCTTCGTATCTCTGAGACGCTTCACAGTGTCGCCTCTGGGGGCACACACGCTGAAGGTGTTCTGATGAAGTTCACTGTAATAAAGAGTGTGTGAGTTGGGGGGGCAGGGAGAGAAGGCACGGGGGGATGGTGTGTGTGTGTGTGTGTGTGTGTGTGGGTGTGTTTGTGTGTGTGTGAGGGAGCCAGGAGACAGCCGTTTAAAATTCTGTTTCCTGCAAGTGAGGAGGCTAATCCTGCCCCCATAATTCCCTGCAGCCAAAGCACCCCTCCTTCCTCAACATCACCACTCCCTTTTTCTCTATCTCACTCTACCTCTATCTAGCTCATTCTCTCTCTCTCTCTTAGCGCACACTCCATGAGTGACAACACAATGCCCAGGCCCTCGCACGCTTATCTAACTCTAGCAGATGGTCGACTTGGATCAATGCACACACGCCACGATCAATGGTTGCGATAAAGAGCGGCGGGGATGGTACCCTCTCCCGAGCTCCCTCTCTTCTTCTATCTGCCTCCCCTCGTGCCCACCACGTTGCCCCCTGCCCAATTGTTTCTCTCTGATGATTGCTCATCTGCATCTGTGCTGGCACCCACCTGGCCACAGGCTCTCTTGGTACCAGGGTCCCGCTGATGGCAAGGGTTCCTGATGTGCTGTTGGCTGCCTCCATCCACCTCGCTCCACCTGCTCCATGGGAGAACTCTGAGCTCTTTTTGTCAGACTTATCATGCGATCACGCTTTCATCTCCCCTCTCACACATGCAACTTCTTTTTTTGCTCTTATGCCAACCGTTGCTGGGCACACAACATGAATTTGGTGCTTCTGACCATCTCCCCCCATTTCTGAATGTGCCATTACATGTGTTGCCCCCTGCTGATGCAACCTCACGCCTGTCTTTTCATTATCGCCAAGAAATTTGTGTCTGAAATACATCTGCTCCTAATTGGATAAGTTTTGTTAGGTTCAGAGTTAGATTCGATGGGAGACTGAGGTGAATCAAAATGGGTCAAAGGCAGAAACACAGGGGAGAAAGTGGAGCAGAGGTCTGACTGAGTGAATCCATGATGGATGGAAGTGGGCCAGGGTGCACGCTGGTAAACAAATTTAAACGCCATAAGCAAAGACTGTTTTCACAGAACTACAGCGAGATCTGATTCCGAGTCTAAGTACCTGACAATAAAACTGCTGCTTACATCTTTCTTTCCAAAAACTTTTAGGTTCTATTTTCATTTACGTACAACCAATTGAGTACAACAACACAAGCACATGAATATGTGCAAGTTAATAAAAAAGCCTTCATTATAAATCATGCCAGGCCTCCTCAGGGTGGCTTTTGGAGCCTCATTCACTTTAGACAATCTAAAAACCTGCTGATGCCTCCTGGATTTGGTGTTTGCTAGTATCAGGATTAGCTCGTCCAGTGTTTTATCTGCTAAACAGAAGCTACACAGAAATATTTTGAACTTTACATGAAATTATATCAGGTAACTAATTCTGATCTCTCAAGTTTCACAGTAAATCAGACTTAATAATAGCATCTTCCCCATGTGGTTTGTGTGTCTTGTGTAATTTGCCAGTTGCCAATATTAATGATATGTGGCTACGATCCATTTCTGCTTTCTTTCCTTGTATTTTGGCATAAGATAGAAGGCCATATTATCCTTGCTTTGCTTGTTAATACATCCCACTGCAAGACAGGAGATAATCATAGCTGAATATATGCCTAGATGACAAAAACAACCACGGGGAATATGTGGACATGGGCACATTATTAGTTTAGAACTGGCATCCATCAACACGGCCCTGGTGCTGTCCACAGGGGACATGTACACGTGTGGACATATTGATTTTGTCAGTCACTTCAAATGGTGTTTGATTGATTTCGTACTGTCAAATTTATGCATGATATGCAGTTATAAAACCTCACAAAGTTCCAGCCGAGCTATTTCGAGTTGGGTGTCAAAGAACTCGACATTTTAATTCAAGAGAAATGGCTGCTAATGACAGGTAAGGATGCAAGTAATGCTACATTACAGCTATTATACCAGCAGGACCAGGGTGTCAACCAAAACATGGGCCCATGTGACTCATCAGCTGCATAAACTTTGGCCCAGAGTAAGCTCCCCTTTCCTTCTCCCTCAAGGAATCTGTAATTTGCCGTCGGTGATGTAATGCAGTTCATAATAAGCCCATTAAAGCCTTTTTCTGTGCTGATGGAAAACGCAGTGGCAATATGGACACCTCTGCTATTTATACCTCTCAAATCCTCATGCATATTCACACAGTGCAGAGATGGGGAAAGAGCAGGCAGACACTCTGACAAATAAGTGCCTGGATCTCATTTCTTTTGGTGTCTAAGCTATTTCAGCAAACCGGGGCCTCCTTCCCTCCTCACACTGTGACCGCCGCCTCATCCATTCTCAAGGTCTGCCTGCTCTCGTTTGCTTTCAGTCAACATCAGCGAGGGGCGTGCGTGAGAGCGTTTATGTGAGTCTAGGAAGAGAAAATCAGAAATGCAGAAAGAGGGATGGAGAAAGAAGGAATGTAACAGCCAGATTTGGTTGAAGAGGCTAATCTGGTTTGGTCAGGGCACAACACCAAGTTATGCTTGAAATCCTTACTCAGCCATTTTTACATGCACTAGTCTTTGTTGTAATAATTCTGCTAGAGAGATTAGTATAGCTTAAAAAACACAGGACACAATGCATATAGCTAGCTATTAAACAGAAGAGCAAGAGCAGCATGGGTATTAAGTGTAAAAAGAAGTAAAAATGACTCCTTTTATGATAATGTGTGGATAGAGCAAACAAATGTATGGAGGTGAAATGCTAAAGGGATAAAAGCTGACACTCCCTAAAGGAACCAAACCAACATCATCGTTATTTGACAGATGATTTTAGGATCTTGCTCTCTAATCTAATTGCTTCTCAGAGATAGTGTTCAGTGATGCTTAAAGGTCCAGCAGCAGGTCTGAAAACAGCCCGTTTCCATGAGGTCAGTTTGAGGATGGACATCTCATCATCTTTTAACATATTAGTGATTAGTTTGTATAGATCCATGCACATAAAACCATCCCTAAATGTTGCTTTTCCAACTTCTGACTCCCCAGTGTTCAAGGTCTGATCTGAGTCATCTGGGTCTGGTAATTCCGTGGACAGACCGTAGAACCGTTACTGCACCGATGTACGTGAGGGAGACTGGCATTAACCTGGGCATCATTTGGAGGAGGTATGTTTGATAATGCACTCGTGCTGTCTCTGTGAACTTGTGTCATCGCACCTCAGTCTGACTGACCACACTTAGCTTAACTTGTCACATGAGCCTGAAGGAGCTGAGTGTGGCCCTCCCTCTCTTACCCCCACCTGCCCTTCAGAAATAATCCTGCCTAATTTGAGTGCAAAGAAATTCCATTTACAGACTGTCCTGCCTCCAGTCCATCCTTAAAATAAACCTTAAGCACTGAGCTTTATTGACCTTACAACGCGATGGTGTGATTAAGGACAAAGATGGTGCACTTTTATAGTTTTAAATGATTCAAAATTCAATACAAAATTAATTAGGATATCTTTTTTTCATTCCTATTGTATGATGAACCAGAGTGGTTATAAAAGATTTAAAATCTTTTTAGTGGAAAGAAGAAGAACTGCATGCCACTTTGGTTACCCTCAGAAAACAGTTAATAGGATAATCTATAGAGGTAGTGCACGCTGTGGCTGGTATTACTGTCAGCACCTGAAGGAGGAGTCTGTCATTGTTTGTAAGCCACAAAGATCCAGATTTGTCCCCATGGAGGTTTTAACACCTCTGTGCTGCAGGTGGGCAGATGCATGAAGAGACCAGAGCTAAAGAGCTACACGGGCACCAATATAAGACCACTTATATATTCACACACACAGAAAGCTTTATGATTGATTATACATATCCAAACCTAAAGGTACTCACCCTAAATTTTAAGGATAGTTGTGGGGACCAAACTACAGAACCCACAAACCTGGTTGAACCCCTCAGCCTCAGGTTTGTACATATATAGAAATACTCACACACACACACACACATACACACACACACACGCACACACACACACACACACACACACACACACACACACAAACCCAAAGGCTGCAGAAGTGGCTTTGATCACTGAATCACTGGCAGTGATGACATGAACACATCTACCGGTTCCATTTAACCCACTTCCAGTAAATCACACAAAAAAGGAACCCTCAAATTCGCCCCCCCCCCCCCAAAAAAAAAAAAAAAAACATCAAAGTGGTGTAACAGCACAAGGCTGCATTTAGCAAGCTGGCATGTTTACTTTGAAACGTAGCGTTCAGTGTGTCATTTTGGGACTGAAACTTCACATATGACAATGAATTAAACAATAGTGGGAAAAAGCCTCACCGAGGCTGTGCCATGATTTCAGATTTTGTTCACATAAAGCCAAAAGGTACGAAGCGCAGGACTAAAAATCCCCGGTCGACAATGGCGCTACTTCATTGTCTTGGATGCTGAATGCGAGTGTCTCAGATCTCGTTGGCATCTTCCTCTGGCAGCTGTGTTCGCACTCCTTTTTTTTTTTTGTATTTTCATTGTGGATTGTTGTTTACCGGCTCCGGCGCGTTATATCAGTGCCTCTCTTTCCTCAAAAACACCTACTCATTTGAGTACTGATTCATTCCAAGCTAATACACATTCCCGAGGGATTAGAGACATCTAATTTGGTGATATTTCTGTCATGCATACTTTGGATATAGCGCTCAAACAATCTCCCCCTCCCCCTTCGCCACAAGCACAAAATCACAAAGCGACAAATACAGTGTGTTTATGGTGGTTACCAAAGCAACTATAGGCTTGTGTGTCTGAAAGAATCTCATATCTGTGTTAACTAACTCATGACGGTTGACGGTGTGAATAGTTATTAGTTCTGATCTGGTTTCCCTCCAGAGGGGTGTGACAGTGATGGATAGCTGCAGCCTCAGTACCAATAAATGCTGCGAGTGGTCAGTGTGGGTCCCGAGGCTTGGGTGGATGGGCCCTCCAGGAGAACCACTCTAAATTAAATCCTCTGAGGCTGCCAGGATGCTGCGACGCTCTCCACAAGCCCCACGCCCATTCTTACCCGCTGCCTCCAACCAGCCCGCACTTTTGTTCCCTGAGAACAAGTTTTTCCTCTTTAATTAATTCAGCCAAAAAGAAAAAAAAAGTAATTAAACCTTTGCAGTTTGCCGACATACCTCGCCTGCCCCCACCTTCAGGAGACACAAAGGAAAGGTAGGATGGCAAGAGGGGGCGCAAGAAATTAAGAACACACAGTGCCAAATGACCGTCGGAAGCAAAACAATATTAGGCCCCCGAGTCAGCGGCCCGGCCTCCTAATAAAGGAATAACAAGAGCAGGCGGAGAGCTGAGCTGAATGCGCTGTGGTTGTGGTGCAGGGGGCATTGTTCAGCACGATGATGGCGGCTGCAGAGGTGGACGGCTCCAGCCACACAGCCCGCTCTTAATTTGCTGAGTGATGTTAAGACCTCAGGGGAGCGTGTTGTTCGGCCCCGAGGGGCAATAATGTACTTGGCAGCTTGTCCAGATCTCCACTGTGTTTAACTCCTTATGTGGATTAATAGAGCCCCTCCACTATGTTTCCTACAGCACACACACACACACACACACACACACACACACACAAACACACATTGATTTCTTTATAAATTCTATGATCAGCGGGAGTAAAATATTCACAATTATTAAAACAATTTGGAATAAATATTAATTAAATAAGAAAACAATTCTGCCATTTTTTTTCCATGTTTTTACAACTTCAGTTTCTTTTCAAATGAAATCGTCACTTTTTCATATGATGCAGTTCCCTGCAATGTTGTCATAACAACCAGGAATGGTAGGGTATAGTCAGGTACCGTGCACTAGCTAAATATGTGTCACTGCTAACAACAGAGTGTTGGACATATAATCTGTTGATCTTGTTTGTAATTTGCTAATTCATATGATTAAATATTTATTTAAATGAAAATATAGCGATGTTAAGACTAATGCAGCATCAAATATGTTCCGTAGCCACTTTAGTTTCAGTGAAACATGGGTTTCAGTTATGTAGAAGCACTGATAATGTGATCAAACAAAGTTTCAATGTGACGTTTTTCATCAAATTAGGACTGCTGATGTGGGGCGGAGCTTCTCAAGGATTCCAAGCACGTCTGCTGGGTGTGGTCCTGAGATGTCTTCATGGTTTCTCAAGTAAAGTGAAAAGTTGGTTAAGCCCGCGTCTTTGAACTATGATGTTGGGTCAGTCAACTGAGCCAGATATTTGCACAGCAAATATTTTAATCCCCAACTAATCACTTGGTGAGTTCAGCGGGTGGAAGTTTGTAGTGGGGGAGGAAGTGCCTGGGCCTGCGGGGGGGGGGGTGGGGGGCTTGTCGTTGTCATGGCCTTTCTGCTGTGTCATGGACACACCTTGTTTTCTAAGAGTTGAACCAGAATGTGTGCTTGTAGCACCTGCACCCAAACAGACACATATGATCCATCCATACATTCATCTGCAGCCCCCATGACTGGGAGCACACCTCGGTAGTCACAATATTATTATGAAAAGTTGGACTTAATCAAGTTTATAAATCAACTCTGACAACAACTGCATGTTACAGTTTTGATTAACCATAAACTGTTTTCTTCATGTAATTATCTGCACACAGTGCTGTGCAGCTGTTATGTTGCCTGGGTGCAGAAACTGAGCTAATTCTGCTAATAATGCTATGCTAACTACACGCTTCTGAAAGGGCATCATCTTGCTTTTTTACAACTTGTTACCCATTAACACACGAAACTATTAGCAAATCTGGCTTCTGAGTCAAATCGAACATGCCACACAGACAAAAGACTGTAATTACCAATACTGTTTGACTCCATGCTGTCATTGTGAAGCAGGAGGTAGAAATGAGCATGATGAGTGTGTGTTTCTTTCATCTTAGCCATAAAGAATCTGCCCTCTAGAAGCCCCAGTCTTTCTGCAGCGTGGATTACATTTCCTTTGAGTGAAAATGCTGTGCATGCACAGCTCGCTCTAAACATTTTTCCACTCATGCAAACAGAGCAACACTCTCTCTCCTCTCTCTCTTTCTGTGGCGCACCAGATTCCTCCGCTGTTTGGTGACTCTTGGCTTTTGCTTATTATCAGAGTATTCTTAATCATAGTGGAGACAGTGCCAGTAGAGAGAGACATGTCAAAACATCTTCAACCGTAAAGGACCAGACAGCAAGCGTGATGGGCAAATTAGTCAGAGGCACTGCCTAAATGGATGGTGAGGGCACAGGGGGGAGAGATAGTGTACATGTACATGTGCGTGTGTGTGTGTGTCTGTGTGTCTGTGTGTGCGTGCAAATCAGTGAGGGAGCAGAAGAGAGAAAAAGAGGAACCTACTCCGTTTCACCAGTCAGCGGTGCCTCCTGTTCCCGGAGCACTTCGCCAGATCGCATCCCACTAACTGATAGAGAAATAAATTAAGGAATGGCTGCTCAAAAAGATATGATTCTGAAGGAGATTTAAGGAGTGGAACTGATTGTGCATGTCTGATTCCTGCGCTTCAGAGTCCTCACCCGGGGGGCTTGGCTTTCAAAGCTGAGTGACTTGCACGGAGAAACACTCCATTAACAAAGTTCAGCTCTCCTCTGATCCCCCCTTCCTCCACAGAAGACCTCTTCCAGCCTTTTTTTCCCTAATGATGTTCTGCTTTATTATAAAAGAAGACTGTACAGTAGAGAGCTGACTGAGGGGGATCCACCTCGCCTGTTTTCCCTTGAAATATTCGGCTGCCCATCTATTCTGACAGTTACAGTGACATCGCACAAAATGATTAACATAATTTATAGCATCTTAGCAGCATTCTGTTCCTCTTTTTATTCATTTTGAAGGGAGAAAAGGGTCAACAGAGAGGTAGTTCAGACAGAAAGAGAGAGACAGTGAGCAGGCAACATGGAGGAGGGTAGCAGCTCGGACCGGAGTCCCAGGATTAGAGTCTTAGAGTCATGGGACCAGGCAGAGGCAGCACCATTACTTGTGAGTGGGAGAGCTCAAACCCAGTGACTCCTTCTGAGACCAGATGGAGAGAAAACTACTCCTTCCATCCAGAAAGAGGATTGCAAAAGCGCAGCGCAATTAAGAGGTAGTGGGACGGAGAAGATGTGTTTTCATGGTCAGGAGTGTGTGTGTGTGTGTGTGTGTGTGTGTGTGCATGTGTGTATGTGTATGTGTGTGTAGGGGGAGTTGTACTGTAGTCAGGATGATTATGGAGGTCAGAAAAATATCTCATTATCATCAATCCCATCAGATATGAGGTTCCCCATTGCTGCATTGTTCCTGTGTGTCGCATCTTTCCTGCTCTGCTCACGTCTGTGATGGAGCTCTTGACCGTTAACCTCTTTCTCCCGTCAGTGTGGCAAAAGGGGCATACTTTTTTTCCCCTCATGTTTGCGAGAAAAAACGTGGAGTGAGAGCTAGGTGAGTGTGGATAATTGAGCAGACTGCACGCATGCAGCCCAGAGATAAGTAAAAGAGTCAGAAATGGAGTGTGATGCTGAGGCGAGGGCCGGACCCTTTATTTGATGGAGAAAAGAGGAAAACGGAGAGGAGAGGAGGATGTCTCTGAGGAGGAGAGATAGACAGCAGCAGAGCGAGGGACTCACAGACAGAGAAGTGGAAAGATATGGATGGCAAGCAGCAATTACTGAGACTGAGGCACCGTGTGAACACAGCCAAGTGTGTGTGTGTGTAACAGTATGTGAGGATGAGGCAGGCACAGAGCGAGGAGCCGGGGAGGGGAGGAAGAGGGAGGATTGAGATCTCTGCGCCCAGGCCCCTGCTGACTCTCATACAGGCAGATCAGAGGCTCATCATGTCAGCTCTGTTTGTGGAAATCCTCCCTCATCAAATGACAAATTTGCTACACGTTTACCTTTATCAGATCTGAGAGAGAGAGGAGCCGAGTGAGGGAGGAGACCGTGGTACCCGTGTGAGCGTGTGTGAGCGTGTGTGAGCGTGTGTGTGCGTGTGTGTGTGTGTGTATGTGTGTGTGTGTGTGTGTGAGAGAGAGAGAATGCTTGTCTCTGTTGTCACTACCATCTAGGGGCCAATTACCTACTCCTCCGAGAACAACGCCGCCGTCTCGGGCCTTTCATTCAGCCTCCCATCCTCGCTCTCGGAAACATCTGTCTCTGAATATGCAATGAGAGCGTCAGCGAGAACACAGCCCCGTCCTGCACACAGCTAATATTTGCTAACATCCAACCTGTCTGTTCTGCCTCTGCACTGTCGTGTCTGCCGCAGGAGCAGGCTGCCAGCGGTGCAGCCAGAAAACGCCTCTCTCCTCCCCTCATTACTGACACTGAACATCTTCATCATGCACTTTCTACCTCTGAGCTGGCCTTAATTAACCAAAGTTGGGCTTTATCAGCCTGCTAAAACAAATAGTCTGACCACACTTCTCCATGTAATCTCTCATGTAGTCTGGCTTTCAGCACTTCAGGAATTAGAAATGCATCTAAACTCTCTTTATTTGCCTTCAATAAAGCTGCAAAGATTCAGTATCTGGTGGTATTTTTCAGAGGAAAAGCCTTAGATCAACAGAGAGATGTGGAGATTTGATTACAGCTGAGGGTTCCTGTGCTCATGGAAAACGGCAGCGTTTAGAACGCTAATATTCAAATCCTCAGGAGAGTTTGATTATTTCATTTTATGTGTTAGTTTATTTAACAGAGACTGTTAAATAACTAGCAGGGCTAATTTGTGGCCCGAGGGCTAAAACAGCTTCAGCGACCAAAATAGCACATGGATTCAGAATAAAAAAGATCAAACACGTGCACGCAAGTGTGCGTGTACTGATGTGTGAAGGGTGTGAGTTTTGTAAGCATGATCTGAATCTAAAGTGGACCAATTAAGAGCAAATTAATTTAATTATGAAATGTTGTGATAGAAGTTGTGGAGGGTCTTTGTGTCTTCTAGGACCTTTGGGTCAACAGTGCACGTACAGCATATATGATAGGGCCTTTATCATGACATCACCTGCTACACCTCACAGTGTGGTCTGCTGAGGTCTGACAGATGAACTCACACTTTTTTGTCTCAAGTCCAGCCCCACTGACACTGATTTATTTAGGTGAGTTAGTCTGGACCAAACACAGATCTGTTCACCATCATATGCAATGAACGTCTGATGTGTAGAATCGGCTCCATGTGATGAGATATTACATGATATCAACAATTAAAGCAGTGAAAAGGGATCATTTTTCCAGACTCAAGTGATGGAACCAAGGAAACTGCTGATATTTCTTTATTAAGCATTTCAATCCCCACTACAGATAAATCTGTGCATGCACACCCCCAATGATCGAGGTGTGTGGAAGTGTTCTTTGTTTTTCTCCTATGGTCCTTCTCTCTGACCTTTATTTGCCTTTGGGAGATTTTTGTAGCCGGCACTTCATGAATGACTGCGGGAATGACAGGAGAGAATAGCAACACTCTCGCTCTGCTGTCTGTCTCTGCTGAACGCCGAAGATTAAAATGACAGAGAGAGGCAGATTATAGGAGAGTGGAGATTGACTTTGAGAGAGAGAGAGGGAGAGAGAGAGAGAGAGAGAGAGAGAGAATGAGAGAGCATTTGCATAATGTCCTCCACCACAGCAAGTCCCTGAGGCTAACCATGCTGGATAACAGAGGGCCAATACCCTTAATTCAATCTCTTTATTTTTTTCCCCTAATACTTCAAAAATTAATAATTCGTCCCCATTCCACCCACTGCCACCCTGACTCGTCCGCAAAACCACCGTGAGCATTGAGATGAGCTGCCTAAGTTTGTAAGTTTAACCCAAGAAATTGATGTGAGCGGGCCTCGAGGCAGACCTGCTAATGAAGGGATAGAGAGAGAAAGAAGAAAGTTAAAAGATGGTCTTTTATAAAGTAATTTAAGAAAATCCTGTTAGCTGGATCAAGTACAACAGTATAATTTCCCAAAATGGGAAAGAGAGGAGCCTGCTTGCCTCTCCCGCACACTTAATAACAAAATTAAGGAGGTAAAGATAAAGAAGGGGAATCAATTAGGCCGGGCCTGGTAAACAGCACCACGAGGGTGGGATGGCCCAGGAAGGCGGGTTGGCGGGCGTGAGAGCAGCCTGATTCCACGTCACCTCCCACACTGATGTCTGAGCTCAGGACGGGCCGACACACGCTCCTGCCACCGCCGCCAGGTACTGATGACAGAAACACGTGGCGTGAATCACGTCACAAGCCATTCCCGTTTACCGCTCAGGTTCCCGGGGACGCGTGCACTTCTCAATGACAGAGAGTCGCCAAGTTGACAGCCTGTTAACCAGCCAGTAAACACGGCGGAGATAAGAGGAGATTATCAAGCTGTCATTGTTCCAGAGGGGAGTCCTCTGTGGTGGCGACAGTGTGATGAAACTGGTGTTCAGAGGGTTCAGGAGGATGCTAAAGAGAAAGAAACGGGTCTTTCAACTGCTCTTCTTCATTCTGCTCTCAGCCAGGCAGTATTACTGCTTTTAAATTAAAGTCGCTGGTCTCAATTTCCAAAATTACATCAGTGTTTTAGGAATATACATTATGTATATTTCTGCAATATAATAACTAAAATAAGTACAAAACTGATTCATTGTAAGTTTACAGCCTTATTCTCCTTTGATAAATATACAGTATGTACCAACATAAAGCTCACACATCAAATGTTTTCTAAATAATAAGCTTACTATTAATTCTTTATACTTTTAAATTTCTTTTTACATTTAAATATTATTTTGAGCCTTTAATATTATAAAGTGTGGTGTAAATGTTCATGTACTTATAGTTATGTTAATAATAGGGAAAAGCCACTTTAAAAAACAAAATATAACAAAAGATTTTGTTTTAAACGGGGCCAAAAAAAATAAAAAATATTAACACACTCATAGAATGCCATTTTTGTGTTAGTTTATAACAGTATTGTCATTTTAATATACTCTTTATTTTGAGAAATGCTATAATTATATTTATCTGCAATGTTCCTAATTCCATGAAAAAGGTTGAAAACAAAGCTGTGTAATCTTTAAACTTTAAAATACAAAAATCAAATATATTTTACAGTACCATAAATATCACGTGTAGCAGCAAGTCCACCTTCCAGTGAACCATGACCCTGTTGACCTTTTATGCGGCGTCTCTCTTGTGTTCCACTTCCTCAGTAGATAAAAGTGAGGATGAATGCTCTCCACAAACACTGAGCATCATTTGATTCACGTTCCCCTGGGTGTTATGACGAGGAAATAATTGTACGTATTTGTATTTGTGTCTTTTTCACTGTGGCGTGCTCTGGGTAATTCTTAATACCTTCTAGAGATTATACGGTAACTCCCAAACTCCCATGATTATAATTAAGCCTGACTTGGTTATAAAATGAGCAAATAGCAATTTGGTTTTGCGTCGTGTGAGGGAGCATCTCTGTATGTTCCTCTGTAGCCACAAATCTTTAGATTTCAGAATATACTGTGAATTGTGCTCAGGAGAGAATGTGTGTGTGTGTGTGTGTGTGTGTGTGTGTGTCTCAGGGGAAAGTTCTGCAGAGGAAAGGCATATATTGAGAGAGAAATGTTTGCTTAGGCATGGAGACTGCTATCATCCTCCTGGCAAAAAAAAGAGGAGAAAAAAAACAAACATTCTCCCATCCATTCTCTATCTTCTCCTTATTCTCTATCTTGCACTTCCTCTGTTCGGCTCTCTCCCTCGCTCTTTCTGTATCACTTACAAAGGCAGCTGTTTCCTCCAAAATGAGGCCACATGCGGAAGGTATGCAAATGAAATCATCGCTCGTGGATTAGAATGGGACACCATATACCCTAAATCATGATTGTCAATCATGGCTGGGGATTAAGGGATATGGGCTCACAGACCTAAAAAAGCAACATTTCCCCCCTCAGGCAGATCCCCATTGTGAGGAGCTCTGAGGAAGTGAGGACTCCACGGGGGAGAAGAGGAAGACTGGAGCACTAGTGCCCCCTTCTGTCTGATGCTCTCTGAGCCATTTCATCATCAAATGGCAGCCAGTCTGAGCAGAAATAGGCTGGCACACACACATATTTATTTCCATTCTGTGTAGCCGCAGGCAGAAAGCCTGATTAGACGAATGCACACGCTTTGGTGATGCAGTGTTTCATCTTCAGTGGAGGAGAGAGGGACCTCGTTTGTTTCTTTTGGCACGTGTGCAGCCTTGGTGTAACATCAGTGGGTTAGGAGGGCCATGGGCCTCACAGACGTGACAAATGGTTGCGTTTGCCCCGTGAGCGAATGTGTTCCCGTATCCATCAGAATCAATTTGTTCTTTACACTGTCATTGTGTGATCTTAATATGTAGCACATTCTCTACACATGCGGATCTGTACGTCTGCCAGGGGGCAGCCGGCCGTGCAGGAGAAGAACATATCAGCGACAATATGAGCAATAACAGTATGAGCAATACTGTATATCCCAGCCTGCCAACGAAATAATGGATGGTTACGAAAGCAGCTCGCAGTAAATGGTGGATTCTACCTTGTGTTTCAGGAGCAGTGTGGTTTCTCACACAGACATGTTCTGTGGATGGTGTGTGCAGACCCTGGAGCCCTCAGCTAGAGTGCCAGTCTGTTCCTGTGGAGCAGTCAAGCAGGCAAACCCAGCCAAGAGAGTGCAAAGCCCAGGCACAGAGCCAGGAAATAGCGTTGGAAAACACTCCAGTATGGCGGCTGATTATTAGAGAAGGTGGAGGAAAATATGATGTACTTTAGTTCAGCATCATTACCAAGAAAAGATGCAGGTTTTTTTCACTGCACCAATCAGGCCAGTGTTTTACTGAGCGCCATCAGACCAGACGCTGATAATGAGAGAAGAGAGCAAAGGAGGAGGAGAGTTGGCAAGGTTCTTGTCCCGCACAGCGCGGCCAGAGACTGAAGGTGGCTCAGCACCTGTGCCATGTTGGCCTCAGCTAGGTATGGGCAGGAGGTCAAGGCCAGGGCAACAGCTGCATCGCATCAGAGTGCCTGGACGTGTGCCCACACCGAGGATGAGAAAGTCTGGAACAAAAAGATCCCTATGCTGCGCTCCATCTTCCTTATGGCAGGTAAAAACAATCCCCCCAAACTGATCCAAGCCACCAGCCCAATAAAGAGCAAATCATTATGCATCATTAGGCGAAGATTTAGTTTAAACATGTTTAGCGGGAATTAAGCAAAGCTGTTGTTGACATGGATTGACTGCTGTAATGCTTTATTGTCAGTGCTCCAGGAGGCAGAGGGAGCGCCGGCCTGGTAGCAGCAATGTGCCGAAAGCGAGGATTTGTGGGATGTTGGAGGACTGGCCTCAGTGTGCAGGAGGAGTGGAGAAAACGGGTGGTATGGTCAATGGTTTGGCAGAGTAGTGTGTGTGTGTGTGTGTGTGTGTGTGTGTGTGTACCGAGACTGCAGGTAGGTGCTGTGGTGATTGATTGGTGGAAGGAATAGGGGTTTAAATGTAGTTAAACTGGAAATGTATGACACGCTTATAATAGCTTATAATACAAACAAAACAAAACAAAAAAACCCTCAACGAGCAGTAGAACCAAAGGTGGAACCACAACAACGTGAACCATCGGTTCAACCACGTTTCCCTCTCGTGTCCTGACGCAACTGTGTTTGCTGGCGTCTTCTTGCATCTGAATGTGCACGCCAGGGCCGCTCGAACCGACGAATAAGAGCGTAGTCTTATCCAGCTCTCCAGTGTTGACAGTGTTGCTAATCCCCTCCACCTGCTCAAACAACCGCCCCAAAAAACACATCCCTCCCCCTCTCCTGTGCGCCTGTGCCGGGAGTCCCCTGGGGCCAGGCTGCACCTCTGCCTCCGTCTCCACGCCAGTTATCGTCCCTGGCCTGGCTCCGCTCCCCCAACCCTTTCCTGCGCCGCACACGTTAATCGCCGCAAAAACAAATAGTTTTCAAATGTTTGGAAACGACCCACTGTTTGCATCAGGGCCTAACAAAATAATTTTTACAAGCTATCCAGTTGTGATTAGGGCTGAGAGAATTGAATTTATGTGGCATTGATAATATTAATATTAGCCTAATTAATTATGTTGTTTGAACTTGCGCAGCGTGTGTACCTTCTACACAACACTAACCAGCCGGAGCTGGAACTGAGCTCTCAGGCGTCTCTATCTCACCAGTTCTCCCCCAGTCCATGAATACTGCACACAATTCATCAACGCGTAGATATCTAATCCCCTCTGGCTCTGTTCACATTCTGAAGTCTAAGAAAGAACTTTACTCTGGTGGCAAGAATTCCCATGAATAGTTGATGACTTCTACAGAATCCAAGGCTGTTTCATCCCACTTTGAAAGTGACATTTCGCGAAGAGCCGGCCAAACTTTCCAATCGCGCTCCAGATTTATGAAGGATGTTCAGAACAGGGACAGTAATAAAACCAATGTCTGTTTTAATGATTCGCTAATCAAGGTAAACAGTAGTACAGAGGGAGCAGCTTTCAGTTCCAGGCACCGGGGACATGAGCTGCACAATACAGTGAGTGAGAACCTCACATAAGCCTTGTGTGAAGAAGTCCCCTCCGGTTTGTTTCTCTAATCAGTGGAGGTCAACATTTCAATGTGCTCTGACCCGTAAACACTGCAGATCCAGCCAATGTCTTTGGACTTTGTGCACTGCTGGATGAGCAAGTGTTGATCTGTGCAATTATGGTGACATACACTCGCTGACCCATCATCTGAGCCCGAGGGACCACCCACACCTTCAGAGAGGTTCTCAGACCTAGTTACAACTCAGCTCGCACTTCTCACTGATGGCCCGTTGACCTCTACTTTGTGGTCAGGAGTCAAAGGTGACGAAGGTGGTCATGTGTCTCTCTGAGCCAGACAAAGTTTGATCTGCTTGAAGAGGCTGTTGATCTCAGATCCCCCTGCGGATCGTCACAGAGGCCGTTCAGGCCACAGCGTGCAACTGCGGGCCTGGAGTCTGACGACCGACAGCAGCTTAAGGGAGTACTCCCGTGCACCACAGTAGTCACAGAATTTATATATTTGGCACATTTGAAATTTTTTTTTCGTTTTTATATAAGCGCATAAATCCATGTTGTCCATTTACTTACATTTACTTCCATTCTTCCAAATATTAGCCATGTGGATTGGTGGCGGGTTAATATATAAAAACAAATGAAATTAGAAGTCAGTAGATATTTAAATGTCTTGGAGATGAATGGATAAACAATGAATAAAAGGTAAAACGCACAATTTCCCTTATCGAAATAGCAGCAGCCTGTATCTCTATGATTACTAAAGCAATCCCAGTGAAGTATGTGAGCTGGGAAATCGCTGATGCATTCTCAGAAACAGGGATGGTATCTCCAAAGTGCATGATCTCATCTTATTGTAGCACGGGTTGCATTATGGACGGCAGCGAGGGGCTGACTCGGTCATTAGCTGAAGTGGCGGCCCAGTCTGGCTGAACGGTAGTCCACTCTGAGCTGGACGAAAGCGTGCAGGAGGTTCCGGTCCAGATTGGTGAGCTGTTCGCCTGAGCAGACCTGCTTCAGGTTGTCAGGGGCAACAACGAGGAGGTTACAAAGGGCGTGGAGTGTGTCGAAGAGCTGCAGCACCAGCGGGACCTAGAGGACAGACAAACAGGCAGACAAACCGATACAAAAAAAATAAATACTTCAAAGGATTTAATTAAATAAAAATATCAAAATACAGCCTTTACCTGAAGTGACCTAAGCAC
Source organism: Pao palembangensis (assembly GCA_015343265.1). Classification (NCBI taxonomy): domain Eukaryota; kingdom Metazoa; phylum Chordata; class Actinopteri; order Tetraodontiformes; family Tetraodontidae; genus Pao; species Pao palembangensis. The sequence goes on along the minus strand of CM027083.1, from coordinate 20,813,339 downwards.
ATCATAAGCAATCATTTGTCCTGTGACCACTGTATGCTGGAGCTAAGCCCTGTCCACTCACCCTGAAGTCCTTGGCGCACCGTCGGTATTCAGCCACGTCACAGATGGCCAGCATGCCTCCCATGGAGCTGTAACTGTACTGCTGCAGGTGCTCGTGGATCAGTCGGTGGAAACGGACACCCAGCTCTGTCAGCACCGTGTCCACGTTTTTGCCATCCATGGACTTCCGCACGTGCTCCACCTGCCGACTGACGTAGACGCACACCTTGGAGCAGGCCTGGTGGGTGGGAAGAGGAGCTAGTTAGGAAAACCATCACGCTCTTGGTATGTAGCCTTAGAGTTCTTCTCTAACTTACTGTAGTGTACTGGATCATGACATTGTTCTCATCTTCGGGCCTAAAATCAGTCTTTTTCTGCTCTGTTGCTAGAATGTGCTTCATCTGCCCCACCATACAATTTATCGTTCTACGAAAGCGTAAAAAAAAAAAAAAAAACAGTTCAAACAGCACTCATTCCACACTTTCAAGGTATTCCAAACACACTGACCTGTCGATTCCTGTGTCCAATTTTACTTCCATCTGCTCAATCACCTCTTTCTTCTTGTGAAGGCACTCGGCCAACTTTGGGGATGAGCTGGAGCATAAAGTTTTGGCAGTGTTATAACAGAATATTCTGAATTATATATGTTTATGTTTTATCCCAGGACCGACCTTATTAGAGGCATCAGCTGGTCGTGAAACTGTTTGTCAAACAAGTGGAAGATAGAGTTCGCCTGTTGAACCACATCCAGGAAGTACAGATTGGCGTTCTTGGCATCTGATGAGGGAATCGCTGTGGATCAAAGAGAGAGAAAATAAGTCCAGACAATAAACACGCAGGTAGGTGAGAAGCTGAATCAATGTTACACTTAAACCAGAAACCTTAAAGGCAGTAAGATATGGTGACATCACTGTTTTTCTATTCCTTTGATTAAAATTACACCTTATAAATTGAGCACTGGGAGATGAATAGACACGTTTAGTTCCATAGTAGCTGGTGCTAAGCGAAGCTTCGCTAAGCTTCCTCCTGTTTTCAGCAAAATGCAGTGTGAACTGGAAAGAAAGAACCTGCTTTGAATCACTGAAAGTTGACTTATTTTTCCTCAGTTTTAACTGCTTCAAAACAGTATTAGTGGCTCTACAACTGTGTGGTGTCCATAGCAACAAGCATCACCTGATCCTTGAGCAAGTAAAGGATTATGAACAGCAGTGTGAACTCTAAACACCACCTGCAGTGTGTGTGTTTATCATTGTCATTACACAGTGGTCACGATCAAAACGGTTACCGGTTTAAAGTGCATAATACAGTTTTCAAAGAAAAAAAGCACAATATAGGCAAATTTCAACTCCTTTCATTCCTCGTCATCTGAATCATACATACCCGAGAGGCCTATCTCAAGGGCGTAGTCAATGTGTTCGACGCAAAGATGCTCGACCAGCAGCAAGAAGATTGAGAAGGCATTTTTTGGGAGGTCCGAAGGGTCCGAAAGCTGGAAAAGGAAAACACTGAACACTTTTAGCCCTGTGGGTTTTTAGTTTTTAAATTGCTAGTCTCAAAGCTTCTTTATCCAATCCTCACCCTGTGGCATCTCTCAAAGGCATGGCGGGTCTCCTGCAACAGATTGACAACTAACTCTGGTGACAGGAAGGTCTCCCCGTGGGTGTCGATGACAGGGCCGAGGGACAGGTTGGTGCGCTGTCTGATACGTTCCTTCAGCTCTTGGATACTGTAGAGACACACAGATTATTTTGTTATCTCATCCTAATTTATCCTGCTGTGAAAACGGCTAAATTAATATCTGACCTGCCGGTGCCAATTGAGCGTTTCTGGTGATTCTTGGAGTCATAGTAGCGCTGCAATATCATGGCGCCTCGATTACGTAGATATTCTTTCTCCATGTCAATATAACTTTCTAGGTACGTGGAAAAGATGCTCTTTATTAGCTTGGACAAGAAAGTGTGTTTGTCTGAGCCCAAGTTGAACTCTGTCAATTTGGTGGCCAAGGTTGTGGTCCTGGAAAACACGTGAAAAACATGAAATATAATGCTTATGATGTCGCCAGAAGGTCAATAAACATGGTGGAGAACTGAAATACCTGGTGTAAAGGTCATAGAGGTTCTTGAGGTACTGTTCTACATCTGAATGCCTGGTTCCGTCCAGCTTGTCCTTAACATGAGACTAGGGAACCAAAGGTATCAAACATAATAAATAATCAATATACAAGTTAAATGTGCATTTACCTGTAAGTAGAGTATCCTACCTGCAATTTGTTTTCAAAGATGTTCTGAATGAGCTTGGCCATAACTGTCTCTGGGCTGCTAAACACCTCGCCCACCTGTTTGTTGACCCTTTGACACAGAATCGCGGTGTCCTCGAACACATCATTCCTCAGGTAGGCTCCCTAAACAGGCAGCTCAAAAAATTACAGCCTAGCCTGAAAAATATGCCTGGCCAACTACAGCAATACAATATTATTTGAAAGAAAATCAGTTTTTAATACGTACTTCTTGACATTGCTTGATGTAGACGTCCACGCAGTGAGCATAGCCCTGAGAGGAAAACACGTGGGTGTTAGTCAGAGCAACACTACGTCCCTGACATGCAGAATCAAAGCAACTTGTAAAGATGTAAATATTCATGATAAGCATGAATGACATTTAGCATGCTCTACATTGGAGTAATCCGCACTCTAAACCTATAAAACTGATGATTACATGTTAACTAGTAACCACATGTGGAAACCGTGGTATTTCCGGGTTACCTTGAAATGCAATAAAACAGCTGCCACCTCCCGCATGCGCCCAATCTCACCCCTGCGCTGGGCAGCAGTAAACTCCTGGATTAACTGCCGCTCCAGGTCATGGTACTTACCTGAACAGAGCAACATACTGGATTATTTATGGTTATTATTGCATAATAGCCTTCATAGTGGCATGTTAATATATATGTAACAAATACTACAGCAGACAATAGTTTTATTCATTTTCTTACTTGCAATTTTTGCCTTGACATCAGCAAATCTGTTGGAGGAAAAGATTTCGTTATCAATGAGATACCTTCCCCTGGTTTGACTGTGCTCTTGTCTCATGCCATAAGGGGGCCACTCACCTGTCAAATGGCAGCTCCTGGGCGATAAGATGCAGCTTCTGAATAATATCAGCAGCCTCCTTAATCTGAGGGAGACACAGAAAATGTTCATGAGTTCACGTTTGGCAGAGCAGGTAAATGAGAGGTGGACATCTTGGTGGAAATGGGGCAGGCCACACTGGGAGATCATGACTTTTGGCGCAGGCGTGTTGACCAGACAGCTGATAACAGCCAGCCTGTGCTCACCTGGACATTGGCAGCGGTGACAGCGGCAGTCCTGACTTAGCAGCACATCCACCTCTTTATTGGCATGCTTTTTTCTGAATGGGCTATAATCCCACAGGAGTCTAAATCGCCTTCAATAATCTGTCCGGGAAGGGATATCTGTCTAAAAAAGGGCTCTTTGGAGAAGCCCCCTCCCCCTACTCCCCATGACATACACACTGGCTGAAAAAGCCCCAGACCTACGAAAGGCCCACCGTCCGCAACTCCTCTGTTCCCGCAGATGCCTGCCTCAGCTAACATCATTACTCTGCTCCCGTGAGGAGGATCCAGCCTTTCTGCTCGGCGAAGGTTTTCTAAGTATCTGTCCCCCAGCTAAGATTAGCTAAATCCCATGTAAGTAATGTAGCCGTCTCCCTGCAGTCAGGGTTTAGCAGCACTTGTCTCCACGCTGGCGGCCCAGCCCTCCCTTTCAGAAGGATTAGCAAAGCCATCCCCCTTCAGCTATTCACTTGCAGCTTTCCTCTTTCCCCTTCGTCTGGAGGTATGCTCAGGAAAAGGAATCGGGCCATATATTTCTGCATGCCTCTCTGGAAGCCCAGCTCCATCTCCATCTCTCTGGGATTGACCCCAGATGGGGTGTTCTGCATCCACTAATGACGCCTGTACATCAGGAATTAGCCTGATGCATCTCAATCTCTCTGCTCTCCATTACAAAGCTGTGAAATCAAACTTCTTATGCATCAACACAGCGTCTGTGTGGGCAGCGACTAAGTAGAAGTCGGAATCTCGCCTTCCAGCATGCTTGTTGTTGCCGCCCTAACGTGTACTATTTTGCCACAAGCTCTGAGCTGGTGTAATGTGACACAAAGCTGAGAACCAACCAAAAATTTTGCTCACAGACAACTTTCTGTAAATGCAATTAGGGCTGACATGAGCACGTTGACATCCATGCTCGTCAATCAGACAGCTATTGTCAGGAAACAAATGGCGGTTTATTAATCCAAATTAGCCAAGGGATCCAACTAAAGGGATAAACCTGTCAAATTAATATGTATGGTTTACCTCGTAATCCCGTTCTTTCACACCTCAAGCAGTTTCACAGCGAGGGGTCCTCAGCACGGGTCATACAAACACAGACTCACACTCACACACACACACACACACACACACAGATGTATCATACTTACTTTGTCTGGATTGTTGAAGACGTCACTGCGCAGGTCTCCGTCCAGGAACTCATTGAAGTATGTCATCAGGCGCTGAGCTTCCACAGCCCGCTGCCTAGGTGTGTTCACCCCCTCCAGCTGATCACCGAGATGGCAAACCTTGGTTGCCACGTAGCTAATATGCTCATCAAGCTCTTGGAAATGTTGAAAGGCCACCTGACAAAAAAGGGCTTTAGTTATTACCGTGTCCTTGTACTGTACTGCTTACTTCAACACAGCGTTTTCTTACCAGCCTAACATCACCATGGGGGTACAAACATACTCAGCACACTTTGAATTACTAATTCAACACTAAACACACCTGGTTGCTTCTATACAAGTCCTGCACTTTGTGTGCAAATTCTTTCGCCTCACGCTGACACTGATGCTCCAGCTTCTCCACCCTCCGCTGTATCTTCTCATCCAACTGCTTCAGTTCTTCTATATGGCTTTCAAATTCCTCCAGCAGCCTTTCAAAATAATAATAACAACACACACATGCCTTCTTTACTAAAACAGGTAAAACTGGCAAAAACATTACTGTTGAGAAGTAATGGCATACATGAAGTGAAATCTGTCCCACTGACCCAACGCTTATCATTATACTGTGGTTTGTCACATTACAGTTCCAGATGTTTAATTCCTGGGTCCCTGTGCTTAAGAAGCTCTTAAAACTAGCAACTTCGTCAGCTCCATTTTAAGTGCTACCAGGACTACAGTGCAAATGTTCTAAGTCAGCACTACATTTCACAGAGCAGGAAACATCCCAAAATGATGAGTGTATAATCTGTTGGCTAATTCCCTCAGCACTGGCTACAGCTTAAAGACATCGCCCATCCTTTCCCAATAGACACTCATTTGCTGGCTGGTGACTCACAGTACGGTGGCCTCCACAGATAGGTTGTCTCTGACTCCTTGCTAAGAGCCTCCAACGAGGTGGTGGCAACATTTAAGTGGGGGGACTAGATAAGGCGGGATGGATCCATGGTATAGTTAAATTGTTATGGCATTTTTGCTCACAAGAAATAATTGAGTCCCCAAGTCTGAACATACAACAAGCAGGGAAAATTCTACCAAAAACCCCAAACATAAATACTGAAGTTGCTAATTTCCTCCTCACCATCAAAACACTAAATTATCATAGCAGAAATAAAGAGGACTTAGTCAGTTTCACATTGACAGCTGGAAATAACTATATCCTAATTTAATTGTAAACAGATTTTGACTGGAAATACCTCTATTTATATTAAAGCATTACATTAAAAAATGCCAGTAAATTAAGATGTAGACTTTGGAAACATATACAGTAAGTAATGGGGAAAACGTAATTTAAGGACAAATTAATACAAGGCTTTTAAACAAAAACAAGCAGGTCAATATCTTATTAAAAATAAATAGATCTGTTCAGAAATGCACAGTGATTGCAAATAACACAATAAATACCACTGTTAGCAGATATATTGTATTGTTTATAATTTCACAGTTCACACAGGCAATCCTGGGTGCAATTTTCCAATGAGATTTCATGCGGTAAAAAGGAAAATCTCACCTTTTTGGATCAAACGCCTCAGCGCCTCCTTTAGATCCTCCTCCAGGTGTCCTCCATGCCAACCGTTCGATGTATTCATCTGCATCAAATGGTTCCTAAGGGAGGGGGAAGAGTAACATTGGCGTATAAAATCACCAAACTTATAAGCTATTTTAAAACTTGTAAATATCCAATACATTGAGCTAACGAGTGATATCCTGATTGCAAGCTATTGCATTTTATTACTGCCTTTGTGATGACTTTGGTGCGCAATAGTCAAACAACATTAACATTATCTCCCCCGGGACTAAAATACAATTATCCTGAAGTGCTTTTTTCCTGCAGTCAAAGTGAAGTTTTCCCCGTTCACTCAATATTACGTTTCTATCGTAATTGTGGAATGAATGGAGAGACAGTGCCGTTAAATTCGCTGTAATCATAGCAGCCTAGCTAACCTAACAGCTAACACAGCTGTCCGGAGCTACACCGTTTTACCTCGAACAGCTGAGCAGTAGTCGCCATGTTCAAGATTCAGCTGCTGGCGTGGTGAAAAGCAATTTAAAGAAAGAAGCTTAAATTCCGGAATAGCCCCGACTTCAACATGGATCTCGAGATTACATACAGTTTTGTCCTTTGTTGACAGCTAGCTGGTTAGCATTGGGCTTCCTGTATGGGTGGAAAAGGGTGGGGATAGAAGCTTGAAAGTGCGCATGCACAAAGGTCGGCTGATTGGCGCTGACTGTCACGTGAAATAACAACAGGAAGTGAACTAAGGAAAGTCGAAGGAAAATATTAGCTTCCATATTAAAATGTAAATTTAAAGGTTTAAACAGACAGATCTTGTGTAAATGAGGACGGAAAAATGAGTCTACGCGCTTTGTGGGTGATTTCTCACGAGAAGGGAGAAAATGCATCTGTGCGGTTTTCCAGGTATATCTTAAAACGCCTCTACTTTCAATACACAATAGCACTAACTGACCGCAGCAGTGCTCAGATATTGCAAAATCTCAGTTGTGATTGCGCTGTATTTTATTGGGTCTCCCTTTACAGGAGATTTGCTACTGCGGAACACCGTGCAAAGAGTCTCGCATGCTCCACATACACAGCAGTTCCAGAGGACGGCACTGTACTGAAGCTGCTACTCACAGAACTGGGCCTTTCAGATCCAGACAAGCCTTATGTAGCTCTAAGAGATGATTGCCTTCACCGTCAGCAATCACCAGCCTTGGAGCTGCGTATTGACAGCCTTGAAAGGGGAGTTTTATGGCCAGTGTTGGCCATCACCCAAGGGCCTCTAATCCTAGCTTGCCTGCCTCTAGTGGACGCTCCTGCTGAACCACGGCCCCCTCTTGCCAGTCTGCTGTCTGTCTCCCAGGGCCTCACGTTCCTGGCAGGCCTGCAGTCGTTTCTCCTTAGTCCTGGAGGTAAGCCTGATAGCGAAGTCATCGCCTCTCGCCTGGCAATGCTGCCCACTGTGCTTCTGCAGGTTTGCCCCCTTGGTACACCCCTCGATGTGCCACAAATAGGCCCACCTGCTGCAGCCACAACGCCCGCTATTCTTGGTAATCAGAAACATCCAGCCTGGAAGACGGGGTTCCACCGTGGTCGAGCTGTGGTAAATGTAGCACTGGTAGAAACCGTACGATCCATGCAGTATGGCAACCAAAGCAGACAGGACCTGTGGGATGTTTATGGCACTGTGACATGCAAAGTATGAGTACAGAGCACAAATCACTTTATTAGCTTTCCCGTTTTCCTTGTTCTTATTTTTTATTTGATTCTGTCATCAGTGTGAAGTTGAAGGTGTGCTTCCAAATGTGACTGTGACCCTCACCCTGCCTCCAAATGGTTCCCCGTTACAGGACATTCTTGTCCATCCTTGTGTCACCTCGGTGGACTCCAGTATTCTGACTTCCAACAGTGTGGATAATTATGATGGCTCTGCTTTCTCAGGGCCCTACAAGTTCCCTTTCTCTCCTCCCTTGGAGTCTTTTAGACTTTGCAGCTACACCTCTCAGGTAAGATTCACACCCACACTTATACCCTGCATCATTGTTAATATTAAAATGGCTTCTGTGACTTTCACTAGGTTCCAGTTCCACCTATCCTCGGATCATATCACCTAAAGGAGGAAGAGAATCAGCTCCTTGTGTCAGTAACCTTCAAACTTCACGAGAGCGTAAAGAACAGTTTTGAGTACTGTGAAGCACACCTGCCATTCTTTAACAGGTAGGCAGCACTAGCGAACAAGTTTACCTTAAAGTGACTATTGTCATTGGCTTCAATACAAGGAGCTACATTTTAAATATGTTTATCATCAACCAAGTAATAAACACAATAATCTGCACAAATCACGGTCAAATGTGTACACCTTGATGTCTGCATGTGTGTTTTGAGCAGGGATCAGATGGGAACTGTGGAGGTAAAAGTGAGCTCTGGACAAATAGATGTGTCAAAGGAGAGGAACCTGCTGGTGTGGGGCCTGGGTAAGAAAAAAATCAACTGGGAGAAATATCTGCAGTGTATTAATGAATGGGTGAATGTCTCTTATATTTAGGACAAAAGTTCCCGAAATCTCGGGAGGTCACAATGGAAGGCAGGATCAGCTTTTCCGGGTCGATGCCAGGGCCCACAGACCCTCTCTGCACAGAGCTCACAGCATATATCAAAGCATGTTCAACCATTTAGAACAAATGACTCTGGTAACCTTTATATTAGTAAGATTAACGCTCAGACTTTCTGTCTTCTTGCAGTTGTATTTCAAAGTGCCCGATATGACGCTGTCTGGTTGCTGTTTGGACCAACATTCGGTGCAGGTTTATTCTGCCGCAAAACCACGGATCCTCACCTGTAGGATCACCACCACAAATTCTATGTTGAATTCTTTATCTTAAGCATACATTATGTTTTCTCTTTTTTTTTTTCTCCCCATTTTCAGCCCGAGAACTTGTATCCAAAGACTACTTGATATGGAATTCAACAGGAAGTGCTCCAGTATCTACAGGACAGATATACCTGTAGCACATGTACGTTTGTGGGACAGTGGAGAAAACGATACTTGTAGATCTACACTGAATATGAACCTTTTTATCCATCTTTTACAATCTTGTTACAGGAATGATCACAAATATAAAACAATCTGTTCTATATATGAAACATTTACATGTAAATAATCTTTCCTAGTTCTGAAAATACAAATAAAATTATTGGCTTTTTTGATTAAAAGGGTAAAAACTACCCTGGATTCTCACTTCTGTTACCCTCTTGGATTTTATCCCACTGTAGACACAAGGACCACCCCTTGCTCTGACAGCCCCACTTCAGTGACTCCATCAGCCGGATAATTAGCAGCTGAGGCCTTGTCATCAGCTGCTGTAGGCTTGGAGGAGCAGGGAGGCTGGTCTTTGAAAGGCCAGGCGGTTCTGGCCAGTGTCTCGGCTACAAAAGGCCCTTCTTTCAGAGCTGGCAGGAGCCCTTGGTCACTCCCCACCTCCTTTTGACCCTCAACCCCGCCCTGTCGACTAGTAGCTGGTTCAGATACACAGCCTCTCCAGCCTCTAATCCAAGCAGGCTGTGATTGAGCGCTGACCCCCTGGCCTCTGAAGCAGAATGTTCCATTCAGCCGACAGGACCTGGCTAATTGGTGAAAAGTCACATGGATGCAAGTGCTTGGGTCACATCAGTGCTTTAACTCGGTTAATGAGGAACCTTTAAGTTAATGGGTTTGATCCCTGTTGTTGTAGCGTGAAAGTCTGGGTCGAGCAAACGTTTTCAATAAGGCCATTTACCTCATCATTTTTCACTTGGCCATTTGAGTTTTGCTGAGCACTCTCCATTAAAGCTCCACTACAGCGCATGAAGTTGCTCGAATCAGCAACTGGTGAAGGGTTAAATTGGAGAAGATTGTGCTCTGCTGTTCCACAGCAGCCAGACTCCTCTGAGTGCCCTCATTGTCTGATGTTGGCCTTTCTTGCCCCCTTGCTGTTCCAAATGCTACATTCTCACGTGGATTTCCACTCTGAAGGCTGACCATGACCAATCCTCTGTCAATTGGAACCAATTGCTCACACGGCATCTTTCACCTTCTTTTTATGTAGCAGTATGGAGTGGCAGACACCGAGACCTCTCATCTCTCCCCCCTCCATCATGATTTGGCTTTACGGTCCAGTATGTGCGGCCACTGAACTGGAAACGTTTTTCTTTTAAAGAGTTGGGCCACTTTTAACTCCACACAGTCTCTCAATATGTTGTTATTCTCATTTCTTACATCTTGAAATCATTTAAATGTTTTATAACCAGTGATCATTTGTTTCATTATTTTTTTTAACCTGCGTGGAAAAACAGTATAACCTCATACTGTCGTCATTGTTGAAAATCTAACGTGGGCCAGAATAACTTTTGCAAATAGCTATGTTTGTCAAGCTAAAATACCAAATAGCTTAAAATGAGTTATATACATTTGTTACACTGCTTGGACCTCACTGAGTGTTTAGGGTCCATGCCTGTGCTCCCTCAGCCTGATAATAATACCCAGTGGGGGAGTAAAATAAACGTGATGATGATTTTTCTTCTTTTCCTGCTGGATTCTTCTGAACCACTGCCAGACAGTCATTGCTGACTGAGTTCCAGTCCAGCCGTTTGTACTGATCACAGCTAACTTGGAATGCTTGGAGTCCAGCCTGGGGCCTCAGGTGTTTGGTTGCAGTCCAGGTCTTCTCAGCCTCTCTAAACATGTGAAGGGCCATTTTCTGGGAGACTACTTGAATAATGATGGCGCAACTAGCAGTTTCCTGTTTTCACTTAGATTATTCAGGAAGTGAGAATCTGGACATAAACAACTTTGATGTTTAAGTTGTTATTTTTACCAACCAAATACTTTCCCTCAAAGCTTATTTATATTTGCTTATGATCGCTGTCATTGTTGTGGAAAATGCTGAAGAGCACTAGGCTACAGCAGGATAGAAGGCTAGAGTTTTGCACCACTATCGCCTCTAGAGGGTGCTATCAAACAACAAAGAGAATAATTCCACAGCAGGAGGCACATTTGGTTACTATTTGTGTTTGGATCAAATGCCTAAATGCTCATTTGATGAATGGAGGATAAAGAAAAACTAGAATACATTCAGATTTTTTTTCAGCCGTATCACTGACTGTACACGCAACCTTATGACCCCTTCTCTGGCCTGTTGTGTGACTTTCCCAGTGCTGATAAATTTGGTTGAGAGTGTGTAGCTGTGTAGATGAAAATGAATGCAAACAATTGATGCAACAAATGATAAATCTACAGTGCATTAACCTCTCCTCCACTATGACCCTGATACAAACACAGGCATGTCTCCAACTATTTATTTCCTTCCCTTTCTCCCTTCTTAAGCGCTCATTTATACATTAATTTCCCTTTGACACAGAGGTATGAATCTGAATTATTGATGCTACAGATGCACTTCAGCTCTTCTCTACCTCATCTGGATCATTTACCCGAGTCATCGTGCTGGTGCCAGAGAGTTCTGTTCGATGTGTTGTAGAAAACCGGTGGACACCCCCATCTCTCCCCTACAACACAAATCAGATATGTTACCAGGTGTAGCTGCGGGTGCAGGGAGAGTCAGTAGTAATATTTTCTTGTCTTTTTTAATGACTGTAAAGTTTTGACTGGTTGTGTGTGCAACTCATTTGAGCTACCAGTGGTTGCAGTGCCTGAGGAGAGATAATGATGGGATGACAACCAGTCAGATACAATAAGGCTAAAATCAGCTCCCAGTGTGTCAACATGAGACTGTACAGATGAGAATAGACGCCGGGGCAGATGCTGCTAAGCCATTTTGTGGTGCTACCCTGAGTAACTGGGAGTAAATGATGCTGCAATTGTTCATTTGTTTTAGACAGAACTTAAGACCCAAAACGGCGAATGAATGTTAGATACAGCATACAAATGTACCTGAAGGTGTGGAAGGTTTTGGTTCCTCTCTCAGTGGAGGTAAAGTTCTCTTCCTGTGTCCCAGAGACCCCGGTGGCTGTTCCACAGTGACCGACAGCACAGGGAGGGTCCACTGAGGTTTTGGCCGAGCACTTTCATCTCGTAGGTCATTCTGTGGAGTTACTTTGTGTGGTCCAGGTCTGGAGCCAGAAGATCCCATGCTGCAGTTACTTGTCCTGAAATCACAAAACTGCTTCTATTTTCTTCTGTTTTAAAGCTTATCCCACCTCTGTATGTTGTTGACCTGTAAATGCAGAACAACTTCCCCTTTATAGCAGAGTCTTGGCTCATTTAGTCCTGCTCTTGCCCCCAAAAATATCTTCGAGTCCAGGCTGGAAATTCCATCATTTGACCTGCAACATCTCTGACTGGTGTGAAAATAAACATTTTTTGGAGCAGTTAGAAGAGAAAGCGCGCACTTCAAATTCCCATCTTCATACTTGTCTTTCTGATTATAACAAGCTTGGTTTCTATAGCAACTCTCCCCACAGGTTCCATCTTAAGACATATAGTAATGCTTGAAGGAACTTAATTCCCAACACCCCTCCCACAGAAAAGCTTTTAAATGACATTTCCTTGGGAAAATGTCATTTCTACATTGCTCAAAAACCTCTTTTCAAACCCTGATTCCTATGCTGTATATCATGTAGTAAATGATTCCTCGTGATTCCTATGCTGTATATCATGTAGTAAATAATTTTATTTAATCAGCCACATAATGCATCTCATTCAACTGGTATTTTTGGTGTTAATATACACCCAGAATTTATCTTATAGTACAATCTGTTTGTGACATATTCCTTTTTTGTTGCCGTCAGTGTATACAATAGTCATTGTAGGTTAAATGTTTGTTTTTATTAGAAAAAAAAGAGGCTGTACATCACACATACTATAACTGTCATGTCTTGTATTTAATAGTACTCGGTAAGACTTAAAATAATACTCTCATTGATACAGCTTTAAACGAATACAATATATGTAAGGTTGAGCTGAACTTGCCCTGCCATATAGATATTCACAGAATACAGTCTGCAGAGCAGGTCAGAAGGCAGCTCTTGTACAAGAAGCTCTTTGTTAGGGTGCGTGCGAGAAACAGAACTAAGCCTGGCATGAAAATAAATGACACACCCTATATTTTGTAGAGGACCTCAGTTCCCCATCCTGGAATAAAATGATGATGCAGATACAGCTCCAGCTTAAAGTCTGCTTTCAAGTCCGTGTGGAGTGACCATCCCACTATGGGTTGCACGTCATGTCATGCCAAGGGAATGGAGACAGTGCCATTTGCTCGACTTCGGCTCCTGGTGTTAATGCTGGACTCCGTCAGCTCGTCACCGTGTTCCTCTGACTTCTTATCCGCGATGTTGGCCAGGAAGCGCAGCGTGACTGAGTCCCACTCCTCTGGCAGCAGCAGCAGCAGGAACCCCAGGCAGATGATGCAGGTGGCTGCGAGGCGCACCACGCTGAAGATCACCTCGTGTTTCAGAACATCCACGGCTGCAGAGGGCAAGAGAGAAGAAACACAAACAAACACAAATTAATTACATCAAGTAGAAACACCACAGGACAGTCCAGCTGTAAGAAGATGAGTGTGGACAAACACGGCTTATTATCAGTGAGCAATCTACTTATTCCCTGTGTCCTTGAGGACAAGGGGTCATAACTTTCAGTCCTTGATATAGTCAATCAGTTAAGAAGAAGGCCTTGACAACCTCATCCTCATCAGGAGAACAGTCACAGCGACTGCTCACATGGATGATTGATTAAATTGAGCCGTAAATGTGAAAAGGCCAACAGTGCTCATTTTTATAAGTCTTCCAAAAGATGTGCCATGATGGAATGTTCGTGACCTTCAGCGTGTGGGGGTCGGTACTGTGTGAAAGACCATACCTGCATTGCCAGGAACACTAAGCAGTGTTCCTATGGAGATGAGAATGGGATATGTCAGCACCACACCAACATGGACTAGGATGTTGAAGACTGGAGAAATGTGGAAGACAGTAAAAACATACGACATGCAATCAGTGACTGATGCTCTGCTGTTAATTACATGGATGGCAAAATTATCTTTTTCGATCTTCTGTAGGACTTTTTGTGCATGCTCACCCAGCCACAGTCCCGCCAGGCCACACATGTATCCCCACGGCAGTGACGACAGCGAGCCCCAGTGCTCCACCTTGGTGAAGTAGAGAATGAGCGGCACGCCAGAGATGAAGACGAGGTTGAAGACGCCCATCGTGGAGAGAAAGTGAGCCACCTCTCCGAGGTTGGCGCTGCCCAGAAACATCTTCAGCAGCACCTGTGTGAGAAGAATTCACATGCTCTCGCAAAACCAGTGCCCGTGCTGGTATTGAATGGCTCACTCTAACCTTGTAGAGAGCTGATGTTGAAGCCGACCCTACAGCCAACGCCACGCCCACAAAAGAATCACCATGGAAACCATCCGCATAAGCCATCATGACAATACCTGTGATGGCCATTATTGCTGCCACGATCTAAATAAGACATTAAGAGGCTATCTTTTCAGTTCAGGGGAAAGGAAATCTGTCATTCAATGGAGCTGGATCACATTTCTCTTACGCACCCGCACACCCATGAAGCGATCCTTGAGAACAATCCAGGACAGCAGAAAGACAAAGGCCTTGTGGCAGCAGTAGAGGGCTGACACGTCGGTGGCGGTCAGCTTCTTCAAGGCCAGGAGGTAAAGGTAGTTGGTCAGTGTCCACAAGATGGAGAACGGCGCTGTCTTTTTCACGAAGAGCTTGAGAGTCATCCCGTCCTCTCCAAAGAGCCTGCTGCACTCCCTTGGAAAGACCACAGAGGGGTACAAGTCACGCCTGCCTGTCTTCAGCTGGAACAGGGTCTCTGCTCTCAGGAGCCCTGTGGCTTGATGATAACATGCTGGTTGCTTAGTTTCCTGGTTCCTCATGGACAATCACATCATTTTATGTTTTGTTTTTGCCCTGCATATTAAAAGCATCAAGGCCTCTGAGGATTATTCGTAGAGCTGTTACAGTAAGCTGATACTCGCTTTAATGTCAGGGAATTGTTTTTTCCACCACTGTAGTGGTTAATGCATCAAAAAAACTTGATCTGAAATAGCTTTTACTGAAATACTGAAACAAAACCATCATCTTTATTCGGGTGTTTACCTGAATTTCTGAATGGGCGTCTGTTTCTCCCGCGTAATGACAACGTTCCCAGAGTAGTAGATGGGGAAGAACAGAATGTTCCAGTTGCTGCTGAACCATGAGATGAAGAAGGGACATGAGAACGACTGGAAGGTCAGCTTAACCACCTGGGTGGTACCGACCCAGGAGGAGGACACGCACAGCACCATCAGCAGTCCCCCCAGCACCTTCACAGCGGTGTTGGCACATGTCTGATAGGAGTGGCTCTCCCTGCTCGACTCACTTCCCAGGGTCTCTGCGTGGGACTCTGAGCCTTCCTCTCCTGAGAGAAAAGAGAAAACGCCTTACAATACAGGGACTCTTATCATATTTGAAGGCCTTTGTTACATTTTATCTTCATTTCATTTGTGCAATTAAAAAAAGCTTTTTTATCTTTTTTATTGTTAATACAGTATATCATGGTGATTGGTAGAAATCATCATTATCTGTTGCTATCTGGCGTAGCAGTTAACTTAAACAGCTCTGTTGTTTTTAACTCGAATCGTTACTCTAATATCATGTACTCATAAGTGCTGCATGATCGTCTGGTATACTGTTTGGAGCTGGATAGACGCCGCATCTTCTTGGCCGTAGCACAAGAGCCATTATCGAGCGAACGCCCTTGGAGATCACAGCCACGATTCTTGCTGTAACAGCGTTCATTGTCAAAATGTGTCGGGCTAGCATTGATGCTGCACGTGTCATAAATGAAGCAACTTATCTATAATTAGCACCCCCTGAAGTAGCACATACCCCGTATGGTCAGGTGTGCTCAGACACCTGATACACAGAAACCAGGTGTAACCACATGACATTCCTGAGAAAGTCATGGCAACCTTGACATAGATAGATAGATAGATAGATAGATAGATAGATAGATAGATAGATATATAGATAGATAGATAGATAGATAGATAGATAGATAGATAGATAGATAGATAGATAGATAGAAGAATGATCAATTTACACCAGGGCAGGAATAAAAGATGAGATGTGCAAGATGTCTGCTGCATGTGCACTCTTCACAAGCAGCACCACAGCCCTGCGTGTACTTTTGAGGGTTTCTCACTATCACCTTTGTGATTTATCTGATTTATCTGATATTACTCTACAAGTTTTCCCTTCCATAAAAACTACAGGAAGTAAAAATTCTTTTAACAGAAGACAGAAAAGGTTCTTGAAAGTACGCAGCCCTAAATAATGCATAAGATGTGGTCAGATTTTGAGGTGAAGTAGTTGGCGATGAGGCGTTTTGCTTTGTTGAGTCTGTAGTCTTCATCGGCCGTGGACTAAGTAGGTCACTGATGCCTGCTTGCTGAAACCATCCTGGATCGTCAATCACCTCTGCGGCTCCTCAGAGCCATTTAGATAATAACACTGCACTGATGTCAGTCGGTTTATTGAATTGTTTCCACATACAAGTCAGTTCTAATAGTTAAAAAAAGGAGGTTTCCATCAGACATCATAGGAGTTTAAATTATGGAACTGTTAGAACATGGGCTGGAGATTGTTTGAACCTATTTCTAATCAATTTCTTGCTTTGTTATTTATTATTTAAAACCCTTTCTCCTGAAAATGTCCTGTTGGTTTATCCTACAATGCAAGAGTATTAGAAGTAATCACCTATAAAGTCTTGATTAATGACAATTTCAATGCAAAATTATTAAAAAAAAAAAAAAAAAGTTACAAAAGAGAGACATCCTGAAGCAAAAGCTTAAACATCTACTGTTTAAAAGCCTTCAATCACAGCAAGTGTACTTAATCAAGCTAATGAGCCTCTGTGTTCCTCTTTGATTTGTTCTTGCAGAAAAAAGTTGCAACAAAAACAATAAATGTCATTATTGTGTTTTAGACAGTAAACCATTGAAATGCCTGAAAGTAACCGTAAGGCTATAATACTGGAATTATGAATGAAGCCCCAATATAAGCAGCAAGGTCACAGAGTGACCTGAGCTGGGGCTAATTTAACACTACCTTTGAAAATACAAATTTCCAAACATACAATAGCCGACTTCCTCCCCATGTCTGGAGCCAAGAATTTGAAAGCACTGACATCGTGCTGTTCCATTAATGAAATCACCGCACTGCGTTTACTACTTGGGACCATTAACATGGTTTCTTGTCTCTGGATGACGCAGCCTCCCACCCGAACCTCATGTTTCAATCCAGCCTCTGTTTTAACCCCACTGAACCCATACAGCGCTGACATTGATAGATGTCCAATCCAATATGGAGCCCACAGGCGTGACTGCAGGGTTCTGCAGACCTGAGGGTCAAACAGGGCTCAGTCTTTATTGGAGCTGGGGCAGACT
Organism: Pao palembangensis; assembly: GCA_015343265.1. Lineage (NCBI taxonomy): Eukaryota > Metazoa > Chordata > Actinopteri > Tetraodontiformes > Tetraodontidae > Pao > Pao palembangensis. The sequence goes on along the minus strand of CM027083.1, from coordinate 20,795,796 downwards.
TGTGACAAAGGTCAGATGCCAGAAGGATGGCTGGACAGAGCAGCTAGAAGCAAATGAACACAAAGTTCTTTCCAACGTGTGTTTTTTTGAATGTTTAAAGTGTCCATGATGAGTGTGTCTGAGCCCTAAACCGGCTGTTTAGATTTTAGGGTCAGGCTAACACATGCACATACACAGGTGTATATAAATGGCGTCCTGAGATTTCGCTGGTTGAGTTTACCTTCAGAGATGGGGCAGGTTAGGACCTGAGTGCTGTATGAGCTGAGAGGAGCCACTCGCGCTGAGTGCTTCTTCATCCTCCGCTGGGGGCACGAGAGACTGTCCTTCGATGTGAAGTGTGTGTGCGTGCGTGTGTGTGTGTGCTGCACACTCAGCAGCTTGTCCCGCTCCTTGTGTGCATCGTCAGGTTCCTGGCTCCTCAGCTCCGTCTTCACGCTCTCGTTTGGCTGCCTTCTCTGTCAACTCTTCTGCCTCCTTCTGAACATCCAGTCGTGACTCTCCGCTCTTCTTCGGCTTCAGCGCTCTCTCGCCGGGGCTCTGGCCGTCGCCGTGTCCGTCCGTCCGGGAGGAAGTGGAGTGAAGTGGAGTCCTCAGACTGCTGCACTGTCATGCCTTGATCCAAACGCCACCACTGTCTCCAAGGGAGACTGAGCTTCAAGTGTGTGTGGCATGGTGTAATCACTCTCATCTCATGCTGTCCTCCACCTCCTCTTTTCTGCCTGTCTTTCTCTGTTCTCCCCTCCTCTTCTTGAGCTCCACAAATCAGCAGCTTTGTTTGGAAGGTAACCAAGCAGCCCCAGCTAATTATGCTGAGTTAGCTGCCGCCCCTCCATCTCTCCTTCCTGCTCTCCTCGCTATTGTACCTGAGCAGACTCCTTTCACCCCTTTTCCTTTCTCTATAACCTCCATCAATGTATCTGTATTCATCAATGATGAAAAGAAATTACACTGTTAAACACTTCATATTATCATAAATTAACCATAAATACTAACACATCATATACATGCACACTGGACAATCAAAGCAAGTATTCAAATGTAACGGGCAATATCCACACATAAAAGTGGTATTCTTCAACATTATGTTGTATTAAGCTTAAAAAAGACTGAAATATTGTTTAATATTAACCAGTTTCCTGTCACTTCACAGGAAACGTTTAAAAAGACATGATCTGAGGAAGAGGCGGTGAAACTGTGTCATGGCATCGCGCCACGAGGAAGACAATCTCTTTTTCCATCACTTCAGGTCATCTTGGCCTGCTTTCGGCCTTACAAAGATACTTTTTGAGAATAGCAACTGACAAATACATGTTGTGTTTAATGTCACAGGTGAGCTGTAACGGAATTGTTGAAGGTTTGTGTGTGTTTTTGTCCACAGTGTGTAGCAGACTCTCACTGCAAGGAGACAAATTTTATTTGAAAAGAGGCTGAAGGCTGAGAAACCACAGACCTCTGAAACAGGAACTTCGCTTCCATGTTAAACTACAAAGACTTTGGAGTGACAGCAACGTGTGCGCTGATGAAACAACGACCTTTATAGCTGAACGGGAGGGAGCCAGTGAAGTTGCTGTGACGCTCCTGCAGCGCTTTGCTTCGGACAGAAGCATATATGTGTAAATCTAATTGAACGACACCGTTCAGAATTTGAGCTTTAATAGCCTGAGCCAGAGAGTGTGAAGTGTGACTGAAAACAGCCGATGCAGACCGCTTTAACGCGTTAAAAACAATGAGTATGTGGTCAGTATCAAGGGTTGCACTCTCATCTGCAGCCAGTCTGGACCCGAGGAGGACCATCCTAGGTTATCTGAGTCAACGTGGTCCGGTGTTTCCATCTCAAGGAAAGTCCTCCGGCCATTCAATCGCTCGCTGCGGTTCAGGGGTTTAAATGACTCGCACATCCCTGATAGCTCTTCAGTAGTGATATGTAAGTGTCTGCTGTGTGCAGTCAGATTCTCAAGGCCCCACAGCGTGTAACATTATCTTCAGATAACCTATAGTTGCCCTCTCAGCAGTAAAATCAATACTAACCAGGCAGGGAAGAGCAGCAGTTTTACCAGCAAAGGAGAGACAAACCACACGTGTGATGTGTCTGATGTGCAAACGGATACATACACTGCTCATTTGTCTTAGTCATTTTGTTAAGAACAGGAAATCAGCGCTTTTTGTTCAGGTTTTTTTTCCCCCCAGGATCTCTGCCATTATATCCATTTCACTTTGAGCCCCTCCCTCCCTATCTGACTCTGCTCTCCGATGCCAAAGTTCTGGCACATGTTCAGAGAGGACAGCAGATCAGAGTGCTTCTCCGTGCATCCTCCAGGCTGCCACTAAGGGAATTTGGCTCTTTTTACAATGGGAAAAAAATTCTGTGCCATGTTCCACTAACAATATGTTAGTTCATGGTTACCAGCAAATCTGTGGCATTCCCTTTGCCATTTTGTGTTGTTAGGGCCACCCTTCAGTCATCATTTGACCGATGCAAATAACTGGAGTGTTGTTACTTAATTGAAATGTTTGTGCACTAATTAAATGAGGCGAACTCCTTCAACAAATGTTTGGTGAGGTGTAAGCAGGGGATGAGCTGGTGCACCGATCTCAGGAGAGAAGGAGGATTAAAGATAAAAGTAACCCTGTTGATGAGTAGAGGTCATGGGAGGGGTCAGCAAAACCATCTAGTCAGCACTGCACAGCTAGCAATGCTAACAGATTAAAATTCCAGGAACACTGGTTTCAAGCCGCAGGGGGACACTTTCAAATATTAGACCAGGCCCTCAACCTGATTATTCTCTTGTGCTAAACTACATTGAAGAGATATTTTTTTAGCTCCTAAATTTTTTTTTGCAGTATCACATCACAGTCATGACCTCATCTTCTGTAACTGATCAAAAGAAACCGCATGTGAACAATACAATGGCAGTACTGCATGCCAGATCAAAGCACCAAATACTCGCGCTCTCAATCGCCTTGTTCTTCACCGCCATAGCAACAACGGTCCTCCTGTACACTCACAATTCGGGCCCTATTGTTATTCAGATGAAGCGATCATCAGCTTATGGTGCAGGCTCCTTTGTGTTTCAGCCCTCTGCTCATCACAGCACACCAAGGACCAGGAGCAGAGACTGGGAAGGAAAACTACTGACCATAATCACTGTAGGCCGGACAGACCACCAATAATGCCCTCTCCTGCAGCTCTAAACCCAAACACTGCCACAGTATGGGGATATGAGGACACCTAGTGGTGAATATCAAGTATATACGTCTGACACAGGCTCATTGATCCATCTGTCATAGAAAAAAATCTGTGGTACAATATACAGTTCATGAGTGCATGTAATACATTTCAGGACAAGGGGGCATAATACGGCACAACACCTGCATTTGTCTGGCTGGCTGCTAGTAAAATAACTCGAAAAGGTATGAACGTGAAATTTTCAGGAAATGTTGATTATGGGACAAGGAACATACAATTAAATAGCATAGTGTCAAGATTTTTTTATTTGCCTCATATCATTGCTTGGCGAAGGTCTGCGCTGATTTTCTTTTTAACACATGTTTTCATTTACATTTCAACACCATACAAATAAGAGACATGCCACCGTGTGCAGCAGATTTACAGTTTCCAAAGAAAATAATCTTCGGACCTTTAATTGTCTCAGCTCAGTGAGTTTTCTCTGCAAAATCTTCTTATCCTTAATGAGTTTCCTTCTAAATTATGCATCCATTTCAGTGAGAGCTTTAAGGACCACATACAAACACTGTTTACGGTTACTTTAATTTTCAAGTATTTAATGGCAATAATTTAGACGTGTACATACATGACGAGTCTTACCATGATGTAGGCAGTATAAATATTTGCGCCAGAAGCTGATGTTTCACTGGTTAGTTTGGAGGGACACGTTCATGTTGTTATCGATGCATTTACACCACCACAAGGTGGCAGTGTTGTCCTACTAGCAACACCAGTGTTATACTTGAACATGATGGAGCGTCTATTAAGAACCTCTCACATTCTCTACCTATTATGTAATATTATGTTTGCTACTATAGGAAAAACAATGAAACTAAGTGCTGGGGCCAATCCCATTTATTTCATCTGACAAGCAAACGCAGGCAAAACAGCCTTTTATACAGAGCACAGCAAGTGCGGGCGGAGAAATATTGCTTTCCTTACTTGCAGGGTGTTTTTTTTTTTTTTTTTTTTAATCATTATCATTATGATTTGCTCATTCCCAGAAGCATGTGAGACTAACAGCACTCCAATAGTCATTCAGGCACAGCTCATATCCCATTAGATGCTGGGCCAGATATAAATAGCAGCACTGGAGCAGGCATGGGAACGGGACAGTCCAGAATAATTGCATGCATGTACAGAATACTGAAGGTAATGTTTAGTGGAACAACAACAACATGCTGGGAACATGTGGATTCAGGCTGCTTTTAAAATGCACAGCGAGACACTGATCAGCAAAGGCATGCACTGATCAATATTTTCCTCGCAGAATGAAATGCTCATTTAACAAACGCCGCACAGAGATTGATTTTCAGACCCCTTTTTCATCATCTCCCACGTTCTCTGTTTTTTATTACTCCTCCCTGCCTTGTACCTGCTCACTCAGATGGAAACGTCTATATTACTGACTCAATTCTCCTCCAAGAGTCAAAGCATGTTAGAGACGAGGAGACATTGATGTTTTATTTTCAGAACATTCTGAGGTGACAGTTGTGGAGCCCAACATGGGGGCTACATGAACAGGAGGAGCTGAGCAGGGGTGCTGTTGTCTTTTTTCTTATTTATTATCATTTCAGACAGATAAATGGCATCAACACTGTGCTAACACAAGCTCCCCATCACCAAATTTAGTACACTACACTCCTTACAGGCATCCTCCCATTCAACACAGATGGCAAGTGGCAAAATTAAACTGGCACCAGAATTATCCTAAATAAATCATTAGCCCACAGGCTTGGCTGGGTGAGCCTACTGTTCAGTTTACATGCTCCTTTTGTCTCAGTGCGATCAACAGATTGAAAGAGGTACGCTTTTCAATTAGAAACTTGCAAAATGGAGCAAATGAGGGCGTCTTGTCTTGTTTGTGAGAAGTGAGGAGGACGTGCGAACATAAGAGCGCTTTAGTCCGACTACTCTGCAGTGACAGTGGCAGCGTGATTAATAGCTGTGAAAGCGGGAAATGGTGACAAGTACGCTGCCCTGAGGAATACCTTCTGTTGACTCTGGCACATGCAGAAAAAAATAAGGGAATCAGCTGATGGATGAATGGAGGAACACAAGGATGTAGATGGCTTTTTTTTCCCTTTTTTAATCAAAGTAATGGGGAATGTCTCTCAGAGTTGTTTACAGATGAGGGGTCTGTGATGGCAACCATTGGGATCCACTCCTTCCACCAGTAACCATCACTGGTGACGGTCCATTGTTCTCCAGCCAGGGTTCTGGACCTTCTACATGTGTTTATTTATGATCTGAGTGTCAATTAAACCATCAAATGTTACAATAACCTGTAAAAGGACTAATCATTTTAAAATAACTTAGTTTTATGGGTGTGACTTTTGCAAGTACCACTAATTCCAGTCTGGAAGTGTTTTATTCCAGTTTAAATTTAAACTGGGGTGTTTCTGTCTCATCAGGTGTTCACAGGAGTAGATCTGTGATTGTGTGTGTGACTGTATTCATGTTTAATCTGTTTAACGGACACGTGTCACTCTACAGAAAACTGACTGCAGCGGGGTCCCCAGGGCGAGGGCCCCGCCGGCACCCACACGCTTCTTTACACAGCCTGTGTCAGAGTAACACATGACGTCACAGAGTACAAGTGCTGGGCGCAATAGCTGCACGTCACAACACCAGGAGAGCAACTCTTAAAGATGTGCATTTCTAAAACGGGCTTTTATGTAACAGCCTCGGGAGGAGACGTGGGGGAGATTGCGTGACAAGTCCGATTCACTAGAAATGCACCAGCACCTACAACAGGAGAGGCTCGTCTTCAACATCTAAATGCTGTTCTCCTAGTGCGTCTCCTCCTTGCACAACTGGAGATAAAACAAAGGCTGTTATGTAACAGAGGTGAGAAACTGTGTCTGTTCGGCTGCTGCAGACCTCCTTCCCTGCACACATTACCATAAAGCCATTTGGAAGTCCAGGCCTGGCACACATCACTGCAGATGTAGGTTTTTTCCTCCGTTACAGTCCCACTGGGAGCAGCAGCAGCATCAACAACAGGAGGAACTTATCTACCTGTTCAGAATTTAGGATAACCTAAACCACAAAAATGCCATCAGTGCTCATCTGTCTGCTCTCAGGATCTGTAGACAAAGAGCTACAATTGGTCATTTACTTTTTTTTTTAAATAGAAATTAGACTGAAATAAGAGGTGGCTGCTCTAGTGAAAGTTCAACACATAAACAGGTGATCCAAGTCAAATTTAAAAATAAGTGTCTGTGCATGGCAGTGCTGTGTAACCCTTTCCCTCTCTCTCTCTCTCTCTCTCACACACACACACCCATGCTCCTCAGAGATGGAGGGACGCGCACAGCACGCAGCCTTCAGCGTTTGACATCATGCTGCTTCCTGGTCACCTTAACTAAAACGCAGATTCAGATTTACGCATAATCCTAAAATAATGATCACACGTTCTTCCTCCGTTTGTCTCTTATCCATTTTATTTCCTGCCTAATGGTTAAACTGAATGTTGTCCCTCACACTTGCCAGACGTGACTGTCGCATCCTCTCATAATTCGGTACTTTTGTCCTTTTACTCACTTCTGTGGCTGGAGTAACCGGGGTTGTAGCCGTAGTAGCCGGTGATCCTCAGGATCCGGTCCTCGATGTCGTGCACCCCGTTGGCTGTCACTTTGGGGCTGCTGTCCATGAATGCAGTGCCACCGGTCGGCGTCGATTTGCCCGGCAAGTGTGTGTTGTTCAGGGGCTCCAGCCTGATGTCTCCGCTCTCCGAACCCCCCTCGGCGCTTATCATTGCAGGTCCGGCTGGACAGAGATCAGAGGAGCGAGAAGGTGAGCCCTGATCGCGCCGCCAGAGACCATCACCAATTAGCAGCGAGAGGACGACGTTCACATTCCTTCAGTGATGCTCCCGGACGCAGAGCAAGGTTATCACACTCCAGGAGCTAGCAGACATTCAACGCTAGGGGGCGTGACACCACCGTTACATTTCAATGAAATGAAACCAGAAAAACTTGACTCCAGCCCGCAGAGATGAGATATTCACTACGTCCTCCAGCAAAAAGCATCTAAAACAGCTGTTAGAGTCACAGTTACCTGGAATGCTTTCAAACTTTTTGGAAAAGGAGGGAGAGAGAGAATAATATGTGTTTAATCAAACAACTCCAACATGAATTTGGCTCTTTCATAACCCCTCATTTGGTTCTTCAAAATAATATGCCTTTATGAATTGTAGATTTTAACTGATATTGAACCCTCTCACATTCAAATGTTTAGCATAAACACTATTTTCCTTTTCAGCACTCCCACTCGTTTCTGTAAATATAATAGCTCCAGGATTATGAAGTTTTTTTTATGCCTCACTTGGAAGAAATGTATTCTAAAGTAAACCCCATAACAATCTCTTTTCTTTAGCCACAGGTTCTTGGTCTGCTTCTTGGCAGCTCCACTTGACTGGATCTCCCAGCTTGCAGATACAGAGGAGAGAAAAAAGAAAAAGAAAAATCTGGGCACCAAATCCAATAACTCAAGATGCAGTATTTCAGTTCGTCTCCGATACGCCTCTTTCCGAGTCCTCCTCTCTCTCTCTGTGAAATTGATTCCCAGCGTGTGGAGAATTTGCACCCTGTTGGCATTGTTGTGCAGACACATGCTCGCAGTTTAGGATGCCCTCGGATGCCAGCAGTGCTCCCCCCACCCCACTTAGTGACTGCAACAATCTCCACCCCGTGTTCTATTGTTTCGGTTTGTTTGTGCTCCAAAATCACTTATCTCACACGTTCAGTTCAGGGATGGCTTTGTGGCTCCCACAATGAAGTGAGAGAAGTTCCTCCACGCCTCTTATTGGGCACTGAGTCTGTGCATCTGTACTCCAACTAAAGTTTTATTCACTCACCTACTTTAGTTGTTTTTATAGTTCCATGTAACACACACTGCATGGGAGGATGCATCCGGTTGTTTCTTTCATGCTTTTTTTTTTTTTTTTTTTTTAGTTTAGAGTGATTCTTTCAGCACACAGAAGCGATGCTGCTGCGTTAAACAGATGTACCCCTCTCAAAGGCAAATCTGCCCTGTGACAGCAGCGGGCTCATTAAAACTCTTAGCAGCCCACATTAAGAAAACAGTTTACGCTTCAACGGTGTCAGCGCAGGCTCTGGCCTTTAAGAGCTTAAATTCATATATGCAGCACACCCCGGGAGAATGAACGCCAGCGTCTGGACGCCCTCTGTTGTCTCCGAAGCCTTGCTGATGCAACGCAGATGGTTTCAATACACCAGACGACACGATTAGCATCCAGAGCCCAGGCACAAAAGACTTTCCTCACCTTTATCTTCTCGAACCTCTTCAGCTGGCAGCAGAATTACCAGCTCCCCATATTATCCTGGGATCGTTGAACCCTTCCCGTTAGGAAGGTTTGCTGCGACGGCACACTCTGCGCAGTCGGTCTGGTTTGTTATTTCTGGAGTTTCACCATACCCGTCTCTCCTCTGTGCGTGTCGAGCTGACCAGAAAACAGAAAGGACACACTGAGGAGACAATACGTCCCAAGAGCCGAAGCTAGTGCCAGCAGCACCCCCCCACAGGGCCCCAGCAAGTCACCTTAGAGATCAGTGACCGACTCCCCAGCCACATGCTGTATAAATATTCGATGTGCTCTAAAGATAACCTGGCTTGTGCAGCCAGCAGGGAGAACGAGGGTTGTCAGGCACAAAAAGCGGTTGCCACTGTTGTTGTTTGGACTGCAGCGAGTGGAAATTTGCCAGCATAAAGGATCCGTTTGAAAGATCAGTAAATATTTAAAACCTGTGATCGGGCCTCTCTGCTAACATATGGCTTTAATTACAAGGAGCGAAAGGAGCGACAACTTAAAAGAACAAATTGCCGTATCGCTGCGAGCCTGCAAATGAACAATCGCCCCCCTGAGGCAGACGTCGTGTGATTGGTTGCCAAAATAACGGCACCACAACCCAGAGCGCCGGGTCCACTTTCTGTCTTTATCCATTGTGTCAGGGAGCGAGATAAGATATCGTAATGTCCTTTGAAGCCTTGCGTGACCTTTCTTTGTTGTCTCCATGCAGAATAAAGACTCGCCGAGCAGCCTATAGGATTTCCTTTTCCTCTCAGATCTGGAACTAACGTGGCCTGGAGGAGGTGATCGGCAAATGAGCGCGCCTGCTCTCTTTACATGATGCCAGTCAGCATATGAATAAAATATACAATGACCAGGCTGCATTTTTAAAAATAGACCACAAGCAAACCACAGCCTCAACTCCCCAGAAGCTGCTTCGTGTTTGTCTGAACATGCTTTCAGCAGAATCCAGTCGAACACGCAGTCACATGAACGCTACATCAGGCCCACCAGGCAATTAGTGCAACCATCATGGCTGCTCGCCATAAGTGTATTTACAACATGCAATTTTCATAAGCAGCTACCTGGGCATCCACCTCTCTGAAGGTCAGCACATCCACATGTGGCTTCATGCTGTTAAACCCGAGTTAAGCCAGCTTGACGGGCGTGCACGAGCCGGGTAGTCCAAACCATCAACAACATGCAGCTTTTGCACTCAAATGCACTTAACCTTTGACCTCAAGCTGTCTTTGGAGGAAGAAAAAAATCAGTATGCCAAAGTAGGTCACTGCATCAATAACAGCAATTCCATCACGCTGGTGAGGAAATGAACCGTTTGAAATGGTCTGTGTTTCAGAGAGAGTTCCTGCCAGTTCCATCAAACAAGACGAAATCCTTCAACTGGTCAGAGAAGATGATCTAGTATTTCCATTGTGGGAGTGGGAAAATTATGTTACAATATTCCTGAATAAAGCAAGAACATCTCTCATAATTGATGCATGTGTCCAATCTGTCCCTGCTGTCCTCACCATTCACACATTTACATCATTTCCAGTCGCTTAATAGAAGTTGAAGTTAAAAAAAATCACCACAGAGGAATGTTAAAAAGCCTGATATTTTCAAATTGCACATAAATCAATGTTAGCCACCGCCCAGACAGCAAAGAGACTCCATTTAGAGCTGGCAGCAGTGCCAAATGTTTTTTTTTTTTTTAGTGCACACTATTCATCAAATAATGACCAGATAATTATTTTATTTGGTAACTAAATGATTTAGATGAACCAACATCACCAAAACCATATTCAAAGTCACCTTCAAATCAAAATAACTATATTATTATAAATATAAGATATATTACTAAGGTCTACTTTACTAGCTTGTTCCTTGCGGTGGCTGCAGTCAGAAAGGATCTTTGATGTTGCTCGTCTCTGTTGCCACTGCGGTCACCGGCAGCGTTCCTCTGGGTGACATTTAACTTCATCTCACCTGCTGCAGCTGCAGATTTATGGCCTCCGGAGGAAAGAAAATGAAATCCCTCAGACAGAGCTTTTCCGCGTGCTTCGTCCTCTCCTCACCGCCGTCAGGATGATGGATGATGTCATTTCAGTGCAGCATTTAGTCTGATTGTCCCTTACGCTCATCAGTATTAGCTGAGGGCATCTCTCTTTCTGTGCCAGCACTGAATCGGAATGATTTCAGGGCAGTTTGCGGATGCCAATCAGCAGATTGCAGGGAACACACTCAGTGTTTTTGCTCCAACTGAGAGCAGCGTAAGTTTTTAAGAGACACAGAGAACATGCGTTGTTGATCACTACGAATCAATAAAAGCACGTCTGGATTTTTGTGCATTTGTGAACATTACTAGAGCAGTAATATTGATCCCCTGGAAACTAATTAACTCGGGCTGTGACATGATCCAAATGCTCCTATCAGTCACATGGATTGGCAAAGCCAGAGTAAAATATTGCATTAATTATTTGCGGTTGGTGCTATTGAGCCTTTAAATGTTACGATGGAATTCCTCCTCAACATAACAGCTTTCATGATCAGGTTTCAAGTCACTCGGATAGCTTCCAAGCTTCATTTGGTGTCTCTGACCCACACCACCTTTACTCAGCGCAGCATCATCAGCTCCTGCACACCTGAGGATGGAGCTCCAGTGACAGATTAATGGTTCTGCTGAACCTAGCCCAGGAGCCCGACAGCTCATTAGGAAAGCCCTTGATCAAATGCAGGAGGGTTGCTTCACAGAGTCAAACTTGTTGAACTCTAATGGCTCATGGGAATTCAAGGTGGAAACCGGTATTGACAGGGAGATCTGTTTTAAACTCTTTACTATCCCTCGTGAACTAGCTTCTCTCATTTCTTCTTGCACTGACTCATTGTATGAATACTTTATTTACAGAATGTACAATTTTGCTTTATGTCTGTCTAATTCCAAACTGTTCTTTATTTATTTATTTATTTTAATCGTTTTACAGCTGTAACTAGAGCTCCACCATCTGGCCAACCTGCTGCTTCACATGCATAACCATGTCCACCGGGACAACTCCTATAAATGATTAAATATGGATGATAAACCTGTGTCTGCTGTGTCTTGTTGTGTTTTCATACATTTACCAACACAATCGGTGTAGATACAGTCAGCTGGGAGATTTAAGTACAGTCTACAAATTATTAAATTCAACTATAATTATGTGAAATGAGCCAGTGAAACGTGCTGAAACGAGCTGGCACATTAAAGATAATAATAACACACTGAAAAAATAAACAGCGCAGAATGTTGCAGTTTAATTGACATATTATTATGTTGTTCAAATGTGTTGCCTGGAACAATAACTGATCTCTTTTTCTGTATCAGGAGAAATACTTGTTAGCAGCATTATGTAATAATTATCACTACTGACTGCCTGCTTTAGCCTTTTCTTTCTGGGTGTAGATAAGTCTTATAATAAGAGTCAGGACTGAGTAGAGGTGTACCAGGCCTGCAGGTACGGCCTGAATCTGCAGTATAAATCACTAAAGCTTGCGGCCTCGCAGTCATTAATGCACAACGCGCCTCAGTCTGCAGCAGTTGTGAACTGAGCCGAGGGTCCTCTTGCGTGCCAAGCGCTGTTTCATTTACACCTTGCGACCGACATTATTTAGAGGTTGAAAGAGTTAGGATTAGAGCTATGAGCGAATTTCCCAACCTCTTTCTGGGAACTGAGTTGGGGAGTAATTTCAGACGTTGCAGAGAGTGCCAAGCCTCTGTGAACGGAGCTCAGGCCAAAGCTTCCCTTCTGCTGCCAGTCGCTGAAACGTAATCCACTTCCAAACTACACTCAATACTGTATTGAACACTGATCAGCTTTAAATTATCAGGGTGTGTTTTGACAGTGGTGAGGCAAAGACTGTCTAATTAATGCTTTATTTATTTAACTGTAAATGTAGATAATAATCTTTATTATTTGCTTGTTTATTTCATCTTTAGCTCCAATAAATCAGACTTGTGGAAAATGACCTTGGAATGTGTCGTGACTATTGTAAATGTTTATACAGGGAGCAACATGTGATAAATCCATAAGGAGTTCCTGTTAAACAATGTTTTTATCTGTTGGTGCATTCCAGTGTTTGTATTTATGATGCTTTTAGGCAGGGCTCTGGTTTTGGATAGTGATAAGATGCGAAGTGAAGGTGTGCTCAGAAATATAACATTTTCTGCTAACAGAAACTGATATCTAAAAAAATGATTCAGTACATTTATGTGAGTTTTTGCTGCAGAAGTGAGGCAGAAGCCAAGTGCTGCAAAAGACTTGTGAATTTCGAAGATGGAGGTGGCTGTCAATTTAAAAACACTACAGTGGTTGTCTTGTTTCAAACAGGGAGCATCTGTGATGATGAGACTGTACTTTAGCAGCAAGTCTCCAGAGAGCCGGGCTTAGGAACTGAAACTACTCTCTGCTGTTCTTGCACTTGTCTGCTGCAGCAATCAATCATGACCTCTGAAACATATTTCCTATTAACCAACCGATCGGTCTGTAACCACCGAAAACTTCAGACGTTGTGTAAAACCACGCTGAACTTTAGAGTCTGAAACATGCGCTTCACCTGTTTCACAAACGTTTGCTGAATTCACTGCTGTCATCCAGTTGCTCTTGTTATATTTGTTATTATTATTTGTTATTTGTTATAAGTATTTGCAGATGTTTACTTCCAGATGTTTATCTTCCACATGCTGTTAATATCTCGAGCACATCTTTTTTAAACTCTTCCAATACAAAGTGTTTAAAAAGAGCTCTAATGAATGTAGACACAGCTTTAGCAGTTTATTCTTTGCGTTTAAAGTATGCACGCACACATGCAGGCATGCTCACACACTGTCCATTCACACAGTAGCCCACTCTCACAGCCGAAACTCTGCTGTGTGAAATGGATACCATATTTCACAAGTGTGTATTTCCCAGGGAGTTTCTGATGTCTCCCAGCTGTTTCTGCAGATTTGCGTTTCCTGTCCAGAGCTAAAAAGGCCCGTCGATTCATGAGCGTGTTTCCCATGCCTGCGTGCACGGCCTGATCCCGCTCAGGGGCTCCTGCGCCTCGTCTCTGAGGCCTGTAATCTGATTCTGGACCCCAGCGTTCGTGACACAGATCTGCACCATCAGCGAGGCCGGAGGGCACGCTGTCTAACTCTTACAAAATCTGTTCACTGTAGACGGAAGACGAACAGCAGAGTGCAGCCCCCTCCCTCTGGTGAAGCTGGTATTTCCGCCAGTGGCTTCTTCACATTGATAAGGGTCCCGGGAGACCCAGCGAGAGGAAGCAAGTGGAGCACCAGTTTGTATAGAAAACACTCAGCAGAATCTTGTCAGTGTTTATCTGTTGCGTGGAGGGCTGCAGGACTCTGGGACAGAAGGCCTGTGGGGGAGTGGGAGTCCCAAGGGATGGCGAGCCCCTTACTCTGCCTTTGCCGTAAAGCTCGTTTGGTTTCGGAGGTGAAGCAGACAAATGTTTGGACCCAGACTGGCTCTGGTCGCAGTGTGGGAACATGGTGGGCCAGGCAGGAACAAGAATAATAAGAAGAGTTGGAAACCATGAGGAAGAGCATGAGGGGGAGGGGCTATCGCTGGTATCCGCACCATCAAAGGCAATAGATGTGGGACTGCCCCTTACCCTCACTTCCCTCGCTTATGAGAGTGCGGGTGTTGAATTCTCCGGGCTGTCCCGCATGCACATTTTCACAGATTATGGGCTCGCTGTTTAGCTTCTTCCATTAATCACCTCATTCACTTAGGTGTGCGATTCATCTCTCCATCTGTGGCGTGCAGGTGCCACCGGCTGGGCTTCCTTTACATCTAGGTGTGGTGAGCTGTGGGGGGGTTACCCCAGAGATTAGGCAGTGAAACATTAGAGCAGAGTGACGACGGTTCACTGCCAAACTATGTCAGTGTGACAGACGAGGTGAGTAAAGGGTGTGTGGCGCTAGCGTGTGATTCTGTGCTGACAGGCTTCGCGATAATTCATGAAAATCCTCCACGTTGTGCACAGTTAATGTAAGTTTCATCATTTTAGGAATTATTTCATTCAAGCCATCATCGCAAAAACAAAGCTGGAAGTTATTGAAAGAGTTTTGGAATCTACAGGAAATCTACTTTAACGTTTTAGACAAGCTCTTTGAAAGATGTAATCCGTGAAAAGAGCATTGTATGTAGGAGCTATCTACGCTACTGCCACCAAGCACATAAATACTGTGACATTTAAAAATAGTAATTTATAATAACATGATAATTATATTCCACCATATGATTTATGGTTGGATAGATTATTTACCAGAATATTGCAATTAACAGATGAACAGACCTGTGACTAATGTGATACATACCATTCTAGCAATCCTGCTGATATGGAAGTAATTCCTGAGTGTGTGTGTGTGTGTGTGCATGTGTGTGTGTGTGAGAGAGAGAGAGAGAGAGAGAGAGAGAGACCAAGCCTCTACAAGCAATTTTTTAATCCCAGGTCACTCAGGTCTCCTTAAGCATGGAGCCACAGAATGTAAACACAGCCTTATTAACACTGCCAGACTCGGTAATCTTCCTCAGCAAAACCTCCAGCCTGGACCCCAGCTTCATCCCTGCACATATATCCTGCTGTGGTCATTAAAGTATGCGCCAGCAATGCCGCGCTCGTTGTCACTGTTTCATCCTGAATTGACCTGTTCTGTTATTAATTGATATAATTGCTTTTGGTCCTCACGCTGCACACACTTCCGTCCTGAAGCTTTCCCGCTAAATGCAGATCCGTATCATTGTCTCTGTGTCTGCTTCTCAGAACTTGGTGCCTACATTAATACTGGCAGATCCTGAGCAGATGAAGCGCAGGCTGCAGAGCACTCACGCGTCTCTGAGCTTCCCACAGACTCTATCAAAGGCCACTCTCACCACACAGAAATACCTGACACTCAACAGAGGCATGTCAGCGGAATACCTCAGGACCTGAACTGGACTCCTGGTTGCAGCTTTTGCATCACTATTGTCCCTTTAATTGCATTGAGTTAAACTGTTCTGGACACAATTTTTTCTTCCCATGCAGTCTTGGGGTCTTTGACCGTCACAGAAAACTTCAGCCACCCTGCAATCTTTGCCTGAACGACCTCATACCAAAACCCTTATCTTGGATGATGGCATAGCAGCTTGGACATTTAACAGGCATCTGTGTAAGCCTTATATCTGTGCTGTCCCGCCTCAGGATAGTCGGTCAGTCTCGTTTCCAGCGGGAGCTCCTGGTCCTCCTCGTTGCTGGTCTGTTTACAGTCGGCAGCCGAACGCCTGGTGACTGGCTTACAGTTTTTCTGCATCCGTTTATACTGGAAAAGTATGCCTGTCGGAACTGAGCCAAAAGCTCGGGCCCTGGGGCAGCAAAAGCTGAGGCCCAGGGGAGTCGCAGGTGCACCGGGCGACTCTTTGTCGTCTCGGGATTTATGGGGAAAACGCCAGCTCCACAGGCGGGATGGGGAGAGGAGGAGGAGTAAACCAGCGTCTCCAGGCTGATCTCTGCGAATCCTCTTCCTGCCAGGGGTCAGAGGTCACACCTTCCATCACCACTGGGAGCAAGATCACAAAGAAAATATGTCAAGTCCCCCTTAAAAAAAACCCCAGCTGACCAGCGCTCGCCCATATTAAGTGGGAATCATCAGAATATGACGTTTATATCAGATCTTGTTTGCATTTCCATGAGAAACTCGGGAGCACTTGGACTGGCTCCATGTACTCGCAGCTCTGTACCTAATGCTGCATCTCCCACAAAAAGCGTCCCATCCTCATGTGACTCAGCGCTGGGAGGGCCACCCTTCCCATGGTGCTCATGTTCCTCCCCTGTCCCTGGGGGGTTGCGGCGGGCCAGGTTTGAGCGCACGAGGAGAAGGAGACCAAAATCGGGTCGGTGCAATACGACGGAAAAAGATGGACATCTGCTTCTCATCTCGATGGGAAAATTCCCCTGATCCTCGAGATTAGGACAGAGTCCCCCAGACAGGGTGCGCTGGCTCCTTAAGGCTCTCCAGTTATAAGCAGTCCCCCCCGCCACCCCACAACAAAGCAGGCTTTGCTGGCCTCAGTCCTGAAAAACCCACTTCAGAGAGCCAACATCTCCAAAAAACAACACAAAGTCAGATTACCCACATTTCCAAATAGCTGCTAATGGCTGATCTGGGAAATCAAAACAGCAGTCGACTGCCTGACCATCTTTCGCTCCTTCCTTTTATTACCATGACGCCAGGGGGGCGGCTCTGTTTATTTTCTTCTGATTAGAGTTGCACATTATCGCTCATTCACAGCTCGGGGTGTTGGGAGTCAGTCAGTGATCTGTGTTCATTCAACACCAGCTCTTTCCATTATGGTTTCAGGCTTATCACGACATGTTTCACCCCCGACACACTTGTCTCCCCCCACCCCCAAGTGCTTTTGGTGCCTGATGTCCTCCCAACTGCCCACACAAGGAGAGTCCTGGAGCTTACTTTTGCAAATGTCAAATGAGGAAAAGGTTCCGAATGAGGGACAGACAAACTCTTCTTTCTCACAACCTCATCCTGGAACTTGTGTATTTATTTGCTTATTAAATGGAAAATTTGGTGTCAGCGCTGCTGAAAATTCTTCCCTTACAGACAGAAAGTTGTAGCGAGTTTGTGCCAAAGAGGTGAGTGAGGAGGTATTTCAGGTTCAGCGGCCAGACCTCTCTTTAGCTGCTGTATTTGCAGCGTCACCGTCCCGCCGTTCCATCCGCCTTGGTGGTCCTCATTTCTCTGTCCCCTCCGGGCAGTACGCCATCTGGGATTCGTTGTCCACCATTTCCCCGGTGGCGCTGCGCCACAACTCGGTGACATTAGTGGAACAGCAGACGTGGGCCTCCATGCCGTCCTCTAAGTACTGACCTGCAGCCAGGAGACAAACTTAACTCTGCCATTTCAACAACGTTTAGTAAGTCATGATGACAAATGTGCACTGTTGCCAATTTCCCATCAGCCGGCTGTTGTATTTATTATTTCGGCTTATTAACTTTCCCCAGCTCCTTGACCTCCACCCACCCCCATCTTGCTCTGCTCCCACCCCCCTCTGGTTTTACAAGCATCAGCTATCTGAATAAATCTATTACTTTACACGTAAATAAATCTCCACGCTCAGTTCTCCTCGGTCAGGGGTCATGTAAACACCTGCTCAGGGATGAACTTCACCTAACACTTGGTCGGGACACGGCCTCCTCATCCACCCCCTAACCCACAATGCACTGCAGCCATCAAGGGTGCTGAGGTGAGCACACTTCCCGCTGGGTCGTATTCGCTGGGATGGAACAACTAATTGACGGGACTGGTTTGGTCGGATGTACACGTTTTTTATTTCAGTCGAACTTGCGTGTTTATTTGTATCCGATGTAAAGTGCAGGTTCGCTGCCATGTTTACAGTTTCCACGGCTACCATCTCTGAGTTATGAACGTGACAGGTGTGTATGTTTGTGAGGAAACCTAAAAGTCTTACATGCAGCCCCTGAGGGAGGATAAACTAATTTGAGGTTTAAAATCAACACTCTGCAACCTCAAAAAATAAACGGCAACACTCGGGGGCAATTGCAGTCCAGCCAATAGCCCAATACACACACACACACACACACACACACACACACACATACAGACGCACACACACACACACACACACACACACACACACACACACACACACACACACACACACACTCCTTCCCCCCCAGCTGATTGAGCTCCTGTTTAATAAAGTGTCTCCCACTTCTAGGAATAAGCATAATCTCCCTGCCGATCACAATTTCAGATTAAATTGTATAGGCCTCTGCCTCCATTATCTCTTTTACTAACATGTCAGAGGGCTGAAAAAATATGTAGGAGTTTACAGAGTTGTCCCGGTGTTTGCCGGAGTACACCTGCTAGACCTTCATTATATTTATATCTGACATCATTTTGAGGTTAATATCGTGCAGCAATGTTTGAACAAGAGAAAGTTTTAAATTTACAAAACATCTCATTTGTCTGTTTAAACTGCCACTAACAGTGTCAGCCCTTGAACCACATGTGGGGTCCTTTCATGCAGTTTAGAGGGCCACAGAAGGACTGAGTTACAGCCGGACGGCTGTACGGTTTGTGCCGCTCGCCTTCCACTTCTGAAACTACTGGCTTTTACAAGCGGCAGCGACCCAAGCTGCGATAACTCGCCCTCGGTGTTGATTTTTTTTTCTTTCCTATATTACCAACCACAGGCGCTCATCTCCACAGCTTGTGGAGGTGATGAAATTTTATCTTGGACAAACACTTGGTTTCCTTTCAGAGCGCGACTGCTGCTGCTATTGCTGCTGCTGCTGCTCAGTTATTCTGGGCCACAAAACCTCCCAGAGAGATCAGATCTGTCTGTGGATGTTAACATCAGCTAATCTGCAAGCTTATCTGGAAATTGGATGACTATATAGTCATGATTTTAAGGGTGTCATCTAAACAGCATATAAAATCAAAACAGTTTGAGCCAGTCATGGCAGCAGATATTAAAGATGTCAGACAGCCTACAAGGTTTAGCTTTAAGATTTAAAACGGGAAAACAGTCAGTCCCTCAAGTTGAAATAAGCCATTGTTGTTAAATGTGCATGCAAATGGGCATGTATAAACAACACTTTGTGGTTTTAATTGCAGTTTGGAGCACTGTAGCAATTCCTCGCCTGTCAGTTTGCGCGTCACTTGTGCGTGTTTGTGCTTGAAATAACTCCAAGGATGCATCTGGCTACAGGGCCACAAAACAAGGTGTTCTTTTTTAACTTTTAAATTAGGAAAGTGAAATGCTTTCTGTTTATTTTTTTTAAACTTTTGGACAAAGCTGGGCTAGCTCCCCACTCATGCTAGCGGATAAATACTGTGGTGAAATCTCAGGCTGTTTTCAGCACCGCCGTCCTCATTGTTTCCTAAAACTGCTTCTCAAATTAGACGGAGTGAGCTGAGACTTGTTTTCTTGTGACATCCTCGCTCAGGCCGAGGTCCAGCAGCAGCGGACATGATGTCCAAGACACAGCTGCCTGAAGTTAAACAGCACCTGGAGACTTCTGCAAGGACCAATTCAAGATACTCACCAGACTAAAATAACCCCATCGATTGTTTGCTAACATGACTGGCTTCCTAGAAAAAATGCCACAATGGAAACACACAAACAGGATGACACCTGTTAAGCTCGAGCCCGAAAATGCATTGGAGACAAATAATATGACGCCGTTAGGTGGAAGTGTAAACAGGAATTGACACCCTCTCGAAAAGAAAGAGCTTGTTGTTGTGGAGTGACACTCATCGCTGTAAAGGTGAGCACGGCGTGGTTCTCATGGCTGGAGCTCTTCCTATTTTGCCCAGTTTCCCTCGCAACAAAACAATTTGCCACATCCAATTAATGACAGGAAGAAAGGGCCTGGAATGTGAAATATTTCCATATCCTGCACATGCAGGTGGTCCAGTGTGCAAAACCACAGAACAAGATCCTCCTGCTCAGTCTGTCTGCTCCAGTTATGTTATTTAACTTAACCGTTTGAATCATTTAGCCTTTAAATCAAAGGTGCGACATGGCCAATAAATAACTCCATAGGAGTCACAGTAAAGTCTGTTTTAGATGCTTTGCCCTCCTGTTCAGCTTTTAACTGTCGTTAATGAGATCTCTCAGAGCAAGGCCCTCTGCAGACCCTCCACCCTCCCCTTCAAGGCTCCACTGTGGAGGAAACCAAAGCCGCCCCAGAGATGATGAATGGACATCATTAATGTTGTTCATCTGTTTACTTTTTACTCAGCAATCTGGGAAAATGAGGGGTCAACAGCAAATGGGAAATGTGCTTATTTTGGCACTCCGGTTCCTGAGAGGCACCCATTTGATGTACACGGCTTCAGGGGAGGCCAAGGGGACTCGTGCTTGACCTCCCCTAAACCATGGAGCCTTGTCAGTAAACTCAACTTGAGGAGAAGAGAAGATTTCTGGATCTTTTTCAGTGTTTATTCAGCCTTCAGAAGAAACGAGACCGAGTATCTGCAGGCTGGACGTAGAAGAACCTATCAGAACGCTGTTTTGTTATCTGGACACACATCCATCTCCCCCAAACTCTGCGCATTATCGCTGAGGTTTGCTTGTCTTGCTGCCGTGTATTTATAGTGCAAACACTCCGAGTGATCCTATTAGGCCACATCAACTGGTCAAATTTGACAACGTGCAATCAGTCACCGAGCAGATGGTGAGATAGCGCTGAGCAAACACGGCCTGTCTGCCAGTGGTCTCCACCACTTCTTCATCTGAATGTGCCACCTCAGCCTGGACCAGATGGGTTCTGGTCAGTTTTGAGGAATTGGAGAGGCTTTGGTGACTGTAGGTGTGCAGTTCTGCAGCAGTAAACTGCATGGGGTCTGAATTCAGTGGATGGGAAGAAAACTTCTCAACCAGTGACGGCACAGCGAGAGAGCCAGAACTGAAGAGCGTAATTGCAGAGTCCAGCTCCCCAAAGAATCACAATTTCACTCTGTCCTCTCTCGCACTCTCTATTGCCAAGCAGAGCTGCAGTTTAAGAACAATTCTGTGACACTGTCCAGTTTAATTAAAGGAAAAGTCTAAAATCTGGATCTGCTGACTGAGGCTCCCTCTAGCCTGGCTGTAAGGCTTAAGTAGTCTGGGATGTTTGGAAACACCACGCAGAGTGTGATCTGCACAAAAAAGGGAGGCAGTGGAGCTATTTAGCACTGTTGGAGGAATGTGTGGAAGCCCACAAGGAATCCTTTTCATTCCAGAGGTTCTCCAAACACACACTGACGATAAACTTTGCATGCAAACAGTGATGGAATCTCCCTTGATGCTCCTACAATCCTATACAACCCGGGCCAGCAACCACCATACCATCACTGTCACCACCATGAGAAGGATCTTTGAGTGCATACATTTCCTAAATAGCTCCTGAGTGCTCTGAATCCATCGCTCAGCTCGCCCTGCGCGCGTAAATCACCTGCGTTGTATAGTCTAGGATCGGGAATTAAAGCATCAGCAGCAGCTCTTTTACAGCATCACATAAATTAGACCCCTATACACGCCGCAGCCCAGAGGCGGACACCGGCGAGGGCAGAGAGGGGGAGGAGATCTGGACGGTCAGCTTGTGAGGAGGTTGTGCGCGAAAATTAGGATCAAGTGTGCGATCCCGTCGAGCGGAGCGCAGTGAACTTTTCCAGTCGGCGGCTGCGACTTTACACTCCCGTTTTGGACCTTTTGGACGTAATTTCATCCTACTTTGTGCACTGAATTTGAAGCGGGTTGTTGTTATTTCACGTTTCAGAGATTTTAGAAGTTGTGACTCATTTTTAAACGAGGTTAAAGTTAAACAGTTTATTTTTTTTTTTTTTTTTTGCCGGTATTATTCGACTGCCCTCCACTCCCGTTTTGCCTCTGGGGCTTTTTAATCACCAGGAAACTGAACCTACATCATCAGGTTACACGCGGCAGCGCGGCGACGTGACTCCGCTCAGCGTTACTTCACACAGAACTTTTGGAAATTCCGCGTCAGCATCGGCTTTTTTTTTTTTTTTTTCGTCTGCTTCTTCTTTTGCTGAGTAATCCTGGAACCTTTGGGGAGTTTTATACAAGCGCGTCTGGAGAGACCATCAGCCAAGTGTCTGCCTGCAAAATGAAGGTGGCCATTGTCGTCCGGACAACGGTGGCGCTGCTGCTGCTCCTCTCACCTGCGCAGGTAGGCACGAGCAGGGCTGCCTTCCGTGAGTCTCCGTGGGCCTGGCTTTCATTGAGTCATCGCAGTTGTTGCCTCTGAAAACCCCCAGATCTCAAGTGGCTGATCTTTTTAAGAGTCTGTGGGATGAGTCAGCGGGTGCTTGTAAACTTCAGTGTTGATAATACTTCGCGCTTTTTGGAGCGAACCCACGTCCGCTCAGGTCATAAGACGCAACGTGACAAACTGCATCTCTGCCGGTGATTCACAACGCTGCTGTGTTTGCCAAAGCTTACGAGGCTTATAATTAAAAGCTGCGCGATTGCTGCAGCTCTTCGCTCTCCTGCCACCCCTGCAAGATCAGACACGGTCTCTGCAGCGTGTATGGCCGTCCCAGAGGTTTGAGTAAAGTTTTTAAACCCCCGCAGCTGCAGGAGCTCACGGTTGTGTTTGCAGGCTTCGTTGTCAGGGTAGGGCAGTCCTGGCAAGCAGATGTTAGATCTCACTCTTTGTCTTCTGGAAGCTTATAAGTGAAATGTTGTGTTCAAAGGTGCGTGGTATCATGCAGATGAGTCAACGCAGAGATGCTGAATAATTAAGAGGAGTGGTGCCATCAAGCAGACCCACACATGCCGAGATTTCAAGTCTCTGGTGGCCCGAACACGTCAGGCTCCTGCCTGCTGGGTGATCCTCTGGCACTGCTGCTCTTGACTGTGAAATCGGTTCTCAGCCCTGCTGATGACATCCACTCAAAAAAAAAAAAAAAAAAAAAAAAAAGCCCCACCGGAGCGTTTCCAGCTGTTACTGGGACAAGAGCGAGTGGGAGCGGCTTTGGATCACAACATCTGCACTAATCCAAATAATCAGCTCGGTCAAAATGAGAGTGACAGAACCCAGAGCCCTCAGCTTGCAGCAGGTTAAACCCACGTCCCTTAAGCTAACCTCGGCTTTTTTCTATTGCTTAATGTTCAAAGAAGTGTTTAAAAGTGAGTGCTGCACAGCAGCCACTGAAACTCTTCTTCTGGGCTGTTCCGGTAGGCGTGTGTCCTTTACCTTCACACTATCACCTCAGACACAAGTGGAAAAAGCAAATATTGATGGCGTGGCTGGGAGTGCTCTTCGCCTTCCTGATAGTCTGCCCATAAATATGGAGTGCTAATGTATGACAAGGTTTTCTCATCACTGCAGTGAATGGCTGCTGCAGCTGGAGCAACCTTGTGACTCCTGTAGTCGTTCGTGTACATTATGACACGTGGAATGGCCAGGAGAGGGTGGGGCTGGCCTCACTTCTGTTTTAGACATCTGCTGCGACTCACAGTCTTTGTGTCTGCATGGGAAGCAGCCATACTGACCTCTGCATTTTTGTTAATATAGATATTTATATAGACATGCATCAGATACACTCTGGGCCTTTGATAACGTTAATCCATCCATTCATTTTTTTTTAGGAAGCGCTGTCTATTCGTCTATTCCTAATCAGGGTCCTGGTGGGGGAAGGGTGGGGGTGATCCTGATTAGCAGCCTGTTCCAGGTCACCAGGTTATCACAGGACACACACATCATTCACTCACACTAACCACAAGACGCTGGAGAGACTCCAGTCGATCTAATGTTGTTTTTGGGCTGTGGGAGGAAACTGGAGAAAACCCAAGCAGACACGGGGAGAACCCACAAGCTCCACATACGAAAGGCCCAAAGCTGTGATAGCATCTATGCTAACCCCTGCAGCATCGCGCCTCCTTTCTAATGCTAAATGAGATACTAAATTACTGAACATCAATAAACATTTAGACGTTTGACGTTGCCTTCTCTGTAGTTTGACGTGCACGCACGTCATTTCCTGACTGTTCTGAAAGGAACAGGTCACATTATCCACCTCATAGCATGCCTCTAAACTAGTACCGATGAGGCACTCACACACACACACACACACACACACACACACACACACACACACACACACACACACACAAAGGTGCTGGCAGTGGGTGGAAGCACCTGGGTTTCCCATTGGAACAATGCTGTCCTCGTGGTGTCCCGGGTCACTGAAGCCTGTCTGGTGTCGTCTATAATAGAACTTTTTTCCTTGTTGCTCGACATGTCCTGTTCCATGTTACTGACGCTTCCTGTGTGCAGACACACACACTAAGCAGTTTGGCAGTGGTACTTTGAAGATGAAGATAATCTTGACTGCTTGTCGTACTTGTAGGGCTCATTTTCAGTTCTGCGTTAGAGCTCTAAGCATCAGCATTGGTGCCGAAGCTGCGAGGGCCCGAGGGGACGCAGGTGCTTCCTTTACATCAACACCCGACGTGAGACAACGCCTCAGCCCAACCATCTGTATCACACACGTGTGACCGTGTTTGCTTGGACGTCATAGCAGCTTTCCTGGTACAGTATTAACCAGAAGCATCAGCAGCGAAGGTCACGTGCACGCACACATCTGCAGTTGGACACGAAAGTGTCTCTCGCCCTCTCACAAACTGGCTCATGCAGCAGTAGTGAATTGCTGACTGGCGGAACCCTCGTTTGTGCTGTTGTGGTGGTTTCTCTCAAGCTGTAATGCTCCAGCCCAAGGGAAGGGCGATCGCAATCAGGAAATATGGATTTCTCCTTCCTCCTGTGGAAGAGGAGGAGCGGCTGCTCGGGGCAGCCGTCTGCTCAGGGAGCTTTAATCTCTCATCTGGATGTAATTTACTGTGGTTTACACAGGGAGAACAGCGTTTACTGTAATAGAGACCACAATTACCACCGGCTAGCCTTATCTCAAGACCAGACCTGTGTCGTGTGTGTTTGTGTGCGCACACGCACGCATGTGTGTGCGGCGTGCGTGCGCAGAGAAGGACATTTGTGCATTCATTAATGGACTTATATTGAGGAAATGGTGTTTATCTAAACCAACATGTAAACAGACTCGAACCCATCCTTTCTATGTGGCCATATTTTTGTGGGTTCTTTATTAACTTAAGTGGTTTAAACAACTCTGCATTCAAAACATTAATAATTGCACAATGAAAAACAATGAATATGTTCCACGCTATTATTATATTTGCCTTAAAAGAGTCTAAAAGAACTTGGAAGGCTGGTCTTTGAGAAATGACAATTTAGGAATTTTGTGTAACGTACAGATTGCAGACACATACACATAAAATCTTGACTGTTAAATGACTCTTAAATCAATCTAGAGCCATGGAGGTAGACGGGCTTTTGTTTGGCTCCATATGAAATGAAAGTAAATAAAGAGTGTTTTAACCTGTTACATGTTTCTCCTTAGTTGAGATGGTTGCCAAGCCACTCTGGTTGCATCTGAAATGTATTTCTAAGTCACACAATAGCGCATTTACTCCGTTTATTCCTCTTTGTGGTTTGGACTGTGTGACACAACACAAAGTGTGTCACCTCTCTGCAGAATATCTCAGCATCTCCAAGCGTCTGTTCACACACACACGTCAGGAAACTGTTGTGGCACGTTTGCCCTCGTGCCCTCGCAGAAGTTGACTGGTGTTTTGGCAGCGCTCTGTGATCACAAGCCCTGACCTCACCACCCCAGAGACCCAGCTGGAGACTGTCAGGGCTGTCATGGCAGCTCTCTCGTTGTCGCTTTAACCGTCACGTGCGTACAGAACAGTGGCCAGCTTTCTGCTTCCACGGGCCGCCGCTCAGGCCTGAAAATCACCGTCACTGTCATGGTGTTGATGATGCGGATTCTGGTTCTGAGAGGTGGCGGATCAGCGAGGTAGAGCTCTGCCTCACTCATCTAGCTGACTGTATGTTTGTATTCACTTGTTCTGCTTTAGTGCTCCTGTTCTGTGTGGTCTCGTGTTCACAGACAAGTCAGGCTGAAACCAGGGCGTCCCTCCCCCAACCTGCACCTCCAGTCCAAGAGATGCCGGCCTTTACTTTATTTTTCTTTCCAATAAACTTCCCCAATGTTGATCATGAGCAGTTATCAGGGGTGTAAATCTTTCTGAAGTGGTTTCAAAGTTCTTCATTTTCTTCTTATTATTATTATTGTTATTGCTATCATGAAACTGGTCACAGAAGGCAGTAATTTAATAAATAATTTTATATAAAATGGTGATACACTCCAAGAATTTGCTACAATTTAGAAGATTAAAAGAGCTATTTTCTTTTAAAAAAAAATCAAAATGAAACCTGCTGCTTTAGCACAGTGCTGGGGCACCCATGCTATCGTTGTTTGTGCAATCTAGAGGAACCCTGACCGGATCTATCTGGGCTACCCTGTAAAAGAAATCATCTGTATTTGAGTCTTACTCAACAGCTGCAACTTATCTCCGTGACGTCTCTGTAACAGTGGGCCGCGCTGGCGCATTTGGCTATCACCCAGAGTACCTGCTGCTGAATTAGCTGACCCCGCAGCAGTGTGACCCCTGTTGTTTAAGGGGAAAAATGTTCTGTGCTGTTTTCTTTTTGAGTCCTCACACATGCTGGCCTTTCTCTGACGGATGGAGTTAAGTAAAGAGGTTAAAGATGACGCAGTTGGGCTGTGTGGGAGTGGAGAGTAATGAGGTCCGGAACCTCTAGGGAAGAGAGCAGGAGTCCGGGGACACAACAGCTCCTCTGATCTGACCCGGAGGAAGAAGCCGACTCTCAGCAAGTGGCTCACAAACTTCAACTAAAAACTTTAGCGGAGTCTGAAAAGATTCCAACAGCAAAAGAGTTTTTAGGACAAGGAAACTGCAGAAGTAGATAAGTCCATACATCTATAATGGTGTCGGCCCTCCTCCTCACCTCCGCTATCTTAAAATGAAGGCTTCCATCACCCAAAAGTAAAGTAACCTGCAAACTAATGCTCATTGCAGGATCTAACCGACTCAAATGAATGAGGCAATGGAGCAAATGGACATAACCCAAGATAAATATTCACGGTCTGGTCAATCTTAATTAACATTTTTGGAAAGTTCAAGTCAAGAGCTGCGTGTTCAGAGGCAGAGGAAGCGTGATCCTGTGGCCAACCTGTCAAAATGATTCAAATGTCTTCTATACAAAAATTAAATGAGAAAAGGGAGAAAACATGTTACTTCTTTTTGACAGCGAGGCAGCATTCGGGAACTTGTTACTCTTACTCGGCTGTAATAGTGGTGATGCACACAGAACTGGCTACGTGAGGATCTTCATGCACCTTTTTCCAATCAGAGCTTAGTCTTCTGTTCTCAACCAGGGGAGGTGCTGGACACGCTCGCTCGCCGCAGCGAGCCTTGACCCACGGCTGAGCTGAGAGAATCCAGCCTATCACACCCAGTTTCTGTGGGGGGAAAAAAGACCCTGTGATGTGAAGCAGCAGCCTCAGACAGGAGGAACATCTTTATTTCGTCTCCCTGCCATTGTTAGAGGGATTTTTCTTCCCCCAAAGATCAACCAGCCAGAGCCTGGAGATGACGCCTAACAAAAAACCCAAACTGAATGCTGAAGTTCTCCCGCCGTGCACTCGGAGAACTCGGCCAAACTTGCATCACGCGGCGCTGTTGTAACTCCAGTTAGTTCAGCGTGAAGCCAGAGGAGCAGCTGTGCATTCAGATCGGCCAGAAGCCCCCCACCCCCACACCCCCGCCCTTCCCACAACAGGGAGGACTCAAGTGTTTGACTGGAAGCTCTTGTGTGGCTGTCGCTATCTGTCACCGGGTGTACTGCTGCCCGCCTGACAGTCATCTGAGTGACAGATTTACAGGAACCTCAGAAACGTTGAAGGCATTATCGTTGCCATGCAGGAAGCGCCTCCTTAATCAATCTTTCTTCTGAAAAACACCCGAAATTAGCACACAGCTCTCAGCTGTTACCCTCAACCCTCTGAGAGCGTCTACCTTCACACCGGCTGCTGGCCGGGATGTGGGGGTGGTGGGGGGGTGGGGTGAGGTTATCAAATGTAGATTTTTCCCTTCCTGAGATGAAGTGAACTCGAGGTTTTGTGTTTTCCCAGGCGAAGAGAATTCTGCTGTGTTTATGGTGGGATGATGGGAACAAAATTGAGGCAGAGAGGGAAACCAACAATGGGAAAATAAATAGAGAACTCAATCTTACACCACAGGAAAGAGGCTTTGAACCTAAACATTCGGGCACACAGTGCGGTCACATATACACTACGACAGAATGAGCTGCAGGAAGGACAAAAGGTGTGGTGTGTGTGACTCCAACTGTCATGCTTAAAGGATATATTCATTTCAGGTTAGGTGTTAGGTGCAGCATTCACCTTTAGATGCAAATTAAATATTTCTGGTTTTAATTAGGTTTCATGTCTAATTAAAATGATTAAATTCTAGTTCAAGGAACATAGATCAGCAGAATAAAAAGCCCCTGGAGCCAAAGAAATGCATGTCCTGATGTATGTGATAGTGAGCAAATGATTTCTTTTGCAGCCCATCCCCAGGAGGCAAAAGAATGTTTTACTCTCTTTATTTTAATTAACTCCTTCATTCAGAGCAAAGCACATACTGATTCCCACCATTTCTTTCTCTCTTACAGAGTCTACCTTTGACAGGCGTGAATGGCACCGCTGAAGGTGAGAATTATAATGTAGAGATTTTCAGCTTCAAACTAACCACATTCTCAGTGGATCTATCAGAGCCTGATGCGAATGCAAATAAACAGAGGTGTGTTCCGTCACACACGTTGTAGCTAACAACCACAGACCACTGAGCTCTTAAATCTTCCAAGAATTCTTGGATGGGTTTTCTATGCAAATCTGAATTTGGAGTGCAGCTGGCCGTGTCTGGGCTAGCCAGGATTGCTTAACTGCTTTCCCTCTCCCATCTACTTTATCCACAATCCCGTGTGCTAAATTGACGGAGGCAGACTGTTAAAGACGGCAGAAAACGGCCAGATATTAGCTGTAACAGGCCGCCAAACTGGCCCCCCGCGCTATTTAACATTAAAGTTCATGGCCTCGTCTCTCCGCTGTAGATGCTTCTCTGGCTCTCTAATCCCACACTGTCTGCATTTATTAACTGCTGTGGTAATGTCAGGCTCCATTTGATGACCCCAGGGGTCAGCGCAGTCCCAGAGGTGCCCACGGGGCAACTCAGCTCCAGCTCCAGCAGGGTTCTGTCCGTGGCCATGTTTCCAGTGTTTGTTTTCGCTTCCTCCTCTGTTTGCTGGGTCATGGTCGACCCTGTTCCTCCCCCACAGACTGTGCAACTGAGACACTTTCACACATGACAATAATAATAATAACAATAACAACAATAATACCCCCCACAGGAAGGCATACTGTACGTTAAACAAACATTTTAGCTTCTTAATGATAACAGGATACACCGTGGCGTATTGCAGCAGGGTTTAAGTTTCTCTGTACATGGACCAAAGTGGCCGTTACAAGATTACTGAGAATGCTGTTGAGGCACAATATACCAAAATTATATTTTCTGATCCATAGTGTTGATGTTTGAAGAAGTGTGGAGTCGCAGCTTCTGCAGGACCATTGAGAAGCTGGTGGAGGTGGTGCAGGAGTACCCGACAGAGGTGGAGCACATCTACAGCCCTTCCTGCGTGCCGCTGGTGAGGTGTGCGGGCTGTTGCGGAGACGAGAAGCTGGAGTGTCATCCCACCACAACCACAAATGTCACCATGCAGGTGAGTGAGACACAAGCACTGTAGAATCTCACTTTAAAGGTGGAGGCGGCCTGGACGCTCAGCAGTCATGTGAGGACAGATCACAGCGCTGCACTTCAGCCAAAGAAGCTTTTCCTCTCCCTGCTGTGTTTGCTTTTGGCAAATCAAACAGGAAAAAAGTACACTTCCTGCCCCAGTTTGATTGATTTGTTGCTGTTATCGTTCACTCATCTACATCTGCTTCACGTTTCAGCTGCTGAAAATCAGACCATCTGAGCCCGATAAAGAATATGTTCATATGACTTTTGTGGAGCATCAGACATGTGAATGTAGGTAAGAAAACAAGTCACAGCTAAGTCAGCAAGTATTTTACAGCTACAGGCTTATTCCCTGTTATAGCCTTTAAGGCTAAAACAACCATCAAAGAAGCATGAACTCTGAGTCATAATTGATTCTGTTATTTGCTCTGCAGAGTCAAGAAACCGTCTGTCAAAGTTGAAAGGTAGGAAGATCCGGCTTTGTCACAGTAATTACACGTTCCCTTTTAATACAGTTAGTGCAACTCCGCTCCTCCTGCAGGAAAAGACAAAGAGGAAGAGGAAGAAAGAGAAAAGAGAGACAGAAAATGAAAGAATGTGACAGGTGATGGAAAAGTCTTTGGAGGATTCACGAAGCCCCCAGTTTTCACCATCAGAGATTCTCACTTCTATGCAAATGCATTTCAGGTGCCAGATCCCTCGCAGGTAACTGTCATGGCATCCCAACGCCTTGTTGAGGTGTGGCTCAGCGAGGGTCTCCTCCGCTCATCCATCAAAACTGCGTCGACAGTCTGGGACTCGGACATCCGGGACGTTTGCTGACGTGACCACCGCCTGACGGGCGCAGCGTTTGTGATGAGGCGCTTGGAAACTGAAGTGCCTTTTCTTTGGTGAAAACACTGCTGTCGCACACAATAGACACACCTGGGAACCGGTGCAATTTCAAGCCACTATGCCCTTTTCTAAACGTCATTACTGTATCTACCATTGTAATTTGGTCTTCTGTTGTATTTAAAGGTAATCTTGCTTGTTTGGAGTCTGTATTTATTAGTACAGTTGAGCATACTGTGTTCAACCTGCAATCTTTTAAATTTTTATCATCTTTTTTTTAAAAAACAAAACTTTATAGAGGCAATATTATAAAATCATCAACTAGTGACTGAGGTCAGAACTAGAAGGTTTTGGGTAATTTCTACAAATAAGGAGGGTAGTCACAGTCACTCCATCTTAGTCACACTTTCACTAATTTCTGTCGGATCTAATAAGAAAAAAATCGTATCTACAATGCATTTTTGTTTTTTTTTTCATATTTTTCCACAATATTCATACATTCGGGTGAGCGTAATAGACAAAAACTCAGTATCAGAACATTTCCATAAAGCTGCCAACAGTTCAGGTTTTATGAAGAATAACTGAGTCATGTTTTAAAGAAATGTTGCTCAATTATAGTTGTGGTTTCTTGACAGGTTGAGCTCCAGGAGGTGACATCTAATGCCGATATAGTAGAAAATGCTGCAAACTATCTACTGTAAATGACAATAACTCTGAAAAATTGAGGGAAAAAAAACATTTTCATATTTCATGTGAACTGCAGCTAGTGAGCTGCTACAATTCTGGACAGCCAGAGGTTTGAGAAGCAGTGTTCTAACCAAGAAAAGAAGAAAAGCCAATTTTCAGATCACATCAGGAAGTGTGCAGCAGGCTGCAGAGCTGTGACAAGGCCAGTAAAAATGGACAGACGAGTACTGCAGTAATCAATACACTCAAGGATTATTCATACAATATTGAAGTCTATTAAATGCAAGAGTCATAATTGTCTTGATTTAATGTTTTCAAAAAATGTAAGTATATTTATGTGCTTTGTGCTGTCAGGCAGATCATATTTGTGTCAGTCCTGCAGACCTTAGACTCCCACATATGTCCACAGCAGAGGTGCCTTCCTTGGTCTGTTTTTGGAAACGCTGCAGTGAGAAAGTGTCCTTATGTATTTTCATGTTCACAAAAATCTCTATGTAAATGTAACATTTCTGCTGCCTTGGTGTTTTTTATTTTCATTTAGATATTTATTTTGTAATTAAATTACTATGTTGTCATCTTCTCTTGGGTGATTTATTTCATAAAGTAGACAGACACATTCTGCACAGAAAAATAAGTAATGTTTTATTGTTTGAAATGTTTTAATATTTCTTTTTTTAATTACTCAAAGTAGTCGTCCTGTAACCTAAAGTCTCCTTATGAGTACGTAAATGCATGTTGGAACACATTTGTACAAAGAAATGAAAGGGATGGATTTTTTTTAACAATTCCGGTAGGTGGCAGTAATCCAAAGACTCAATGATATTAGCCAGTATTACCCTACCAGAAGAAGAAGTAGAAGTAGTAGAAGAAGAAGAAGAAGCAATAGAAGAAGAATAAAAACAGCTGCAGAAGAAGATACGGTAACGCTACGCTTAAGAGATAAATATAGCCTTGGATAAAAATAAGGGAGCAATTGTTTTTCGGCAAGGGATCCGTCGGTAAGATTTCTAAAAAAAAATACTATGATTATTAACTGTATGACTCTTTAACAGATGATTGATTACTTGTTATTATGAAGCTAATCTCATCTAGCTAACTAAGATAAGAGACTAGGGGCAGGGCAGTAAATACCGAAATACACTGACGTGGATACAGATACCAACAAATATTTACGTATAGACTGATAAGATTTTGTAGTCGTTGTAAAAGATTTTGAGCAAAAACGGCATGCATGTCTTGTATTTCCCAGCGAGTTAGCTATTGGCATCGGCCAGTTACTACGACAGACACTTTTGTAAACAGCTGCTAGGATAGCTTAAAATGATTACAGTCGCCAAAATAGTCTTCATATATTCAATTCATTTTCTAAATCATAAATATTCATACACACGGTAGTATTGATTGGTATCTAATTTAAATTATGTTAAAACAACCCTGTGCCTATTACCTTGCTTGCCCCTTCACCCTTTGATGTTAAATGTACTTTTGTATTTTTTCTACACTTTTCCAGCAAGACCAACATGAGCAATTTCAGTAGACCCAACAGACACAGGGCACCAATGTATTCCAGGGTGACACGGGTTGCATCTAAACCCGAACTGGAGAGAGATTCAGGCTTCTCAGGTTTTGAATAAGTTTTAACACATTATACTCAGTGTACTGGTAGATTTCTGGTTCTAAGATCAGTCTGCCTTTTGTTACTTCCCTAGATGCTAGTTCTGAATACCTCAGTGCCGTGGATCTGACTGACACTGAAGATGCAGGACGACATGGGACATTAGTCCCAACAGTTCAGGACGGGGCCGGTCCACATGTGGCCTTGATTGGAGACTCATACACGGGGTTGTCACCAATGATCATCATGAACAACTTTGTATTGAAACAGGTAAATGTCATTACAACTGCCTTATTACCTTATAAATTTAAATGAAATAGAACTATGTCAATTTCTATGTCTTTAAGTCTGAAAGAATAGCCAACTTGTCAATAATTCTACAGCTGCAATGATGCAGATAATTAAATTCCTGTCAAAAACCACAGGCACAATTGTACAAGCAGTGAAAGACTGCTGTAGCCCTTTTACTGTTAGATGTGTGTTATCATGGGGGAAAATTCACTGAAAGAAATGTCAAGGACCTCCTCGAGATTGGTTTATCTTTTGGGAACAGTTTGCTCCCGAAAGTTCATTTCTGTTTTTTGTATAAACAATTGTACTAAAGCACAAACACCACAATGGTAACACACATCCACTAAATAGCTGCTTCTCTCACTAATATATAGTACTGTATTTGCAAACGTAATTAAAAAAAAATACCTTTATGGACTATATGATGACATGCAAATAACTAAGTAAGCGAAGAAATATTTATACACTTGGACCGAAGAGTGTGTATGTATTTAAAAAAAAAAAAAAGATCCAGACTCTGGTTTGGAACTGCACATGGATTTAACATTCCTGCAGTCCGAGGAAACCAAAACACCGAACTGTTTGTCATGATAGCTTTTGCTTTGTTACAGAGGTTCAAATTGAAGACACATTAAACTCCTAAATGTAAATTTTTATATTTTGATGTGATGTATTACTCAAAAAGTGATGCTGATGCTTGTAATTTTCTTCATCGGTACATTTGGGTTTTAAATCATATGGTGTAAACACTTTGGCAATGGCGTCTCGATGATACAGCTATTTTTTTTTCTGTTTTAGCCATCACTGATGGCTCCAGCAAAAAAACAGCTGGGCTATTCTTCACCCATGGACGTGATGCCTCAGTCCCAGGTTGTTTTTCTCCAGCCCATGCTATCAAATGGAAATGGTGCAGGCTCTCTAAAGCCTTGCTCAGAAAATGCCCGACAATCAAGGAGCTACATGCCCATCCTTAAGTCATATCCCAAGATTGCTCCACACCCAGTTGATGCTACCAACAAGAAGATGGGATCTTCTAAAATGAGGGTGAGTTCAGGCTCAGGTTATGACCACCGGCACAGAAGGCACCATCACAGCTCCAGGCTCTCCAGCTCCCCCAGCTTTCAGTCAGTGTCACAGACTCCAAACAAACCCAGCTGTAACACCGCTGAACCAGTGGGCTACCAGTCAGAGGTGGCGGAACTTCAGGAGAGTTCTCTCTCCCTCTTGACAGGAAGTGAGTCTATGCCCCCCTACGCAGATGAAATCAGGACAGACGGGATGTATGACGACCAGGATCCCTCGATGGACACAAACAAACGGAAACGATTTAGCAATACCTACAACGTTCTCAGCAAATCTGGATTGCTGGGCATCACCATGCGCACAAAGCAGCTGATCAAGGAGAACAAACGCACCCAAGGGCAGCTGCAGCAGCTGAGGGAGCAAACGGGGCTGCTGCTAGAGGCTCTGAGCAGCGGAGAGCCCCAGCTCTGGTCCAAACTGCAGCTTTCTCTGCAGCACTCGGACAAGGAGCAGTGGGCAGCTAAAGCCCAAGAAGCTATGGGGTAAAGAGTTGACGGACATGACCCAGACGTTCTAAATCAGGGGCAGAAACACCATTTCTTGAACTGAATTTAAATTAGCACTACTAAATTTGTAGAAGAAAATCTTAAATGCAATCATAGTTTAAGAAAGGAAACAACAGGCCACACTGTTCAGAACTGTTGGTCAAATATAAAGCTAAAGCACATCTAACATAGCAGGTCAGTTCAGAAGCATGTTTCATATAAAACCTTTAGCCATTAATGAATTTCCCTGCTTCCCACACTGCAGGATGGAAGGGCTTCGGTTCTTACATGTCGCAGTAAACACATGCCTTACAGCACATGAAGACTCATGGAGTTAAGGCCTTACACTTGCTTTGATTGTGATGACTTTAAACGACACCAGAATAACCAGAGGCATCTTGAATCATAAGGGCATGGGTTTCTCTCTCTTTTTTTATTTTGAAGCAAATAAAAGCCACTTGGCAGATGCCTCCTTTGACGAAGCTCACACATTTGAGAGACGATAGATGCACATCTGCGCGTAGAACAGAGAATAGATTTTCTATTTTAGACACTTTTTCTTACTTGCTGTTATTTATTTGTTGTGACCAACTGTGTGAAGGCTGTTGTGATGACTTCAGCTCAGTCGTTTTCTAGACCTTTGGCAAAAGCGTAACCTGTAGCAAGTGAAGTGTGAAGTGTAGCCTCTCTCCGCTGCCGTGTTCTTTCCTGCCGCTCCAGCTTAGCACATGTACCCGTTGAAATGTCAAAGCGATGAGCTGACCGTTCAGCACGTGGTTATCTGTAGCACTTTAGACGTAAGGTTACTGATATGTTTAGACTGACTCTAGGGCTTGCATTCCTACGCGAGCGTGTCCTGTGTTACATATTGATGCTTAAATTATGTGAAGTGCTGAATGTAACAAAAGGTCTCCAAAGAATTGATCATCTTCTTGGAACCAAATCTCATATCCCGGGTTTTCCTGTCAGAACAGAACAAGACCGGTTCTAAATTGTTCCCGCTTTCCAGGTTATTTTCGCAACAGTGCAATACTGTTTCAGCATTATCAGTATGTAAGTGTGTGTGTGTGTGTGTGTGCGCATTTGTGTTTTTAAATCATTCCATGTTTTGCAAGTAGAGGAGGGTTACAAAATAATTTTATTTTTTTGTCCTCTGTGTTACTGTGAAATGTACTTACTTCATTGAAAGTGTCATAAAAATCATTGAAAACTCATATTCTCCAAATCATATTTTTTTTTATCTTATGTCAAAGGACTCTCATGGCGGTGTGAAGATTTTATTGTCGCTGACAGGAATAGATAAAAGAACTCTGCTGCCGCAGTATCCGGAATCTGTCTGCACCAGAAGCGACTTCCCGCTGAATTCAGACGTCTTCATTAGTGATGTGACAAAAATTTCATCTTTGGGGTCTTCTATAAGGACGAGTTCATCATGGCACGTGGTGAAGAATACCCTGGATATCAGATCTCTTCAGTACTGCCCTCTGCGGGTACATTCATTCACGTCAAATCCAGCTGTTTTTGACACCGTGAAATCCTTGCGGCTAGCTCTTTACAACATGGCGTAGTACTGATTCATACGTGCATGTAAAACTGCAATGCTTTTCAGTATCACCTCAAATTAATTACAGTCCTGACAGATTCAAAGGATTGGCGCTGACACTGTATGGCTCGTGTCCTTAGAGGAATGCTTCTTAACGGCTAAATACTTCCTAGATCACTTTAAAAACAGTTCAGTTCAAAGCAATATGCATTTAAACCTTAGCTTGTAATTAACAGTTTGCTCAGCTTTACATATTAAATGATTTGAGATGATTTTTTTTTTGTGTGAATTAGAATTCTGAATAGGAATCTAAATCAGCTGCAGTGTTACACATCTAAATGATCAAATTATCCTTTTATATAATTAAAAAAGACCTTAATGCAAGATAACTTATCACACCTCTAAGATTCTACTCAAAATACTTTAAGCACTATTTGTTTATTCTAATACCTATTGTTCTGTCTGACTAAACTTTTTAGTCTGGTTTATCTTGACTTTCAGGTTTTCCTGTTTGACTCTGGAGAAGTTTAGCAGCTCTATCTTCAAAATGTCTCCATTTCAGCCAACACATTAGAAGGATCGTCTTTATCTTAAATGGATCCTGAAGCCTTTTCTGACCTATGGTGACCTTTCCCTGTCCTTCACTCCTGTTTTTCCTCTGAGCTTATCTCCACAGTCTGCATGGGCAGGATGAGGCCGAGGATCCAGTGGGTGCCGAAAACATCTTTGAGGTTGCTCTGCCAGGGGCTCTGGATCGCCTGGAGCCGCCCTCGCTGCATTTGACACCAGGTCTGCCCACGGGCCACCAGAAGAACTTGCTGGCAGCAGAAACCAGCACAGACGAGACCGATGCCCAGCCACACGTACAGCATCAGCACCAGGAAGAGCTGCAGGCCTGAGACTGTTCCTGAGAACAAGAAGTGGGAATAAATACCAGGATTATCAATCAATGGAGATTCTCAACGAACAACTTACCCATGAAGAAGTAACCAGTGGAGACGGGGAGGAGGGTGAGGAAGGTCAGAGGGTCCTCAAAGGAGATGGAGTACTCCACTGTCAGAAAGGCCACGCCGAGAACCAAAGAGTACATGCAGGTGCAGGAGGTGTGGATGCAGAACATGATGAAATAGCGCATGTTCTTCTTGCCAATGCAGTTCCCAGTGAAAAAGCAGTGGTGGTCCCTCTTCAGAATCACCTTCCTGCACAGTTTACAGAAGTGGCGGTCATTGAGGAGGTAATGCGCGTCCACTTTGTCCGAGCAGTGCGGCGAGCACACAGGGACCGCGCTGTCGCCGGCACTTGCTGCGGGATATCTGATAGTCATGATGTAGTTCCCCAGCGCGTTTAACATGGAGAAGAGAAAGATGGCCGTGTGGAGGGAGGTCGAGGCCCAGAGCGAGGCGTCCGGCACGGGGAAGATGGTCGGGAGGAAGTAGCAGAAGTGGAAAACGAAGGTGACCGCCGTGGCCGTGAAGAAGTAGACGGGGGCCACGACATTGAGGAGCCTCAGCTTCAGCATCCGGGTGAACATGTCTGCGACTGGTGGTTCTGACAGTTCTGCACAGGAGCAGAGAGGAGAACTATTAGATCAGTCATTTACCACCCAGGAAGTTAAAAAAAAAAGTGGAGAATGGAATAATCAAAATAAACCAGGATATCATGACACCCGGATTCTAAACCTGTTTCTGCCCACTTCTAGTTCTCATTGATCCGAACTATTTCAGTGTAAAAGATTAAGAGTGAGACCTTTTCAGATTTCTAAATGGGAGTGACACGCAGCATCTGTCAAAGTGAGGGTTTGGCAGAGGCGGCTGCTGCTGCCGCCGCCGCTGCCCACACTGTCCGGGGATTCTCCAGGTCCACCGAGAACACCGAAAATAGGACGTCTCCATTTTCCAGGTCTTCTGTTCTACGCGCAGATGTGCAGAACGCGATGGAACGAGGCGGAACAGCAGAGAAACGGAGGAGTGTGTGCTTGATGATCTCATGTGAAGTTCTGCAGGCTTCACAGAACACAGAGCATCATCAACGACCGTCGCGGCATCCTTCAGGAAACACTTCAGACGGTCATTTAACTCCCATGACGACGCGATTACGACGGATATCTGCTGAAGTCACCATCATCATCATCATCATCATCATCATCATCAACAATAACAACGACAGCAACAACAGCATGTGCCTACCTGCGGATGGAAGTGAGTGAGGAGCTGTTCCTTCAGCACTGCACAACCTCGATCACAGCCTTTGCGCGCACACGCATATACGCACGCGTTTTTTTTCTTTTTTTTTTTTTACATTTCATCTCATCGTTGAGGTGTCTGCTCCTGCATCCAGCGCCCCTATCGGCGCGGCTGCGTCGCAATCTTCCTGCTGGTGTGTGTGTGTGTGTGTGTGTGTGTGTGTGTGTGTGTGTGTGTGTGAGAAAAACAGCAGTACAACATTTAATGTCAATCAAAGTGCACAATAGCTGAATTTCCAGCAGGTGGTGCTACATCCTCAATTATTTTAATTTACTAGAGACGTATTATTGTGACGTTAATCAGCAGATGGACTAAAGAGCTTTCGCACGAGCTGTTCATGGCTCGATTTAGGTGGTTCTTTGTCAAAAATCACAGCATACTGATCTGTAATCATTCCGAATTAATATTCTAATAGGATTAAAAACGGTTACTGATCGATACTCTTGAGACGCTCCCTTAACACCGTCCTGCCTGGTGTTTTATTGTCAGACGGTGCCTGATTAGGTGGGAGTTTCTCTTGTTTCTTGGCGTTGGGAGACGGCGCGCACACGCACGCACGCACACGCAGCAGCAGCAGCATCACTATCCCCAGCACACAGCAGCCATCAGGAAGCTTCTCCAGGTGATCGTCGTGGTCCGGACTGTGAGTCGGGTATGTGTGCTCGTCTGTGCGCAGTCTGCTACGGTTTATCCACGTTTGTGGCGCAGAGGGTAACAACTTCACAGCCGAATGTGGGTGTGTGGGCTGAGGTGCGCTGCGATGCCAGCGAGACGTCGAAACGTGTTTGTGTTCCTCGGCAGCAAAACGGCCCGTAAAAGCCGATTTTAATGGCATTTCAACTGTTTTGCGCTGTGTCGATGTATTTTATCGACGGGCAATGTGAACATATTCACCTGTAAAGGTGTGGAATTACACTCAGAACATCCGTCCGTCCGTCCACAGGACCCTTTGTTCCGACAGAGACAAGCCGGGTATGAGTCTACTTCTAACACTTTATTGCAATTTGGGCTTCCAGTTTGGAAAACGACGCAAATCAATGCGAATATTTATTCATGAATATTTAGTTTTCCTTTCCCGTGTAGCCTGTTTTTTGGCGTGAACCCTGCAGTAACAGACTATTTACTGGTCAAGTGCAGGGCTTCACCTGTTGAATTACATTTCAGTTTATGTGTTGGAACTGCTGATTCCATGTGGAACATGTGGAGAACCTCAAGGTTTCATTCTTCAGCCTCCTCCTCCTCCTCTCCCTGTGCCTTTCTGACACTTGGGTCACTCCAAGTTTTTTTACGTTTAACAATAACAAGACTGAGGTCCTGCTGTTTGGGCCTAGTGATGCTACCAGTGTTCATGCTGGTTTGGGTTTTTAAGTAAAAAAACAAATATGGCTGCAACAATGATTTTAAACTTGATGTTCAGGTTGTCTCAATAGTCCAGGCTACCTTTTTATTTTATTTATTTATTTATTTATTTTTTTTTTTTTTCATCTTTTAAAAATGCTGATAGGTTAAATTAAAAATCCTGGTAATCATTTCCACTTCCTGTCCTCAGGACCAGTCTCAGGCCTGCAAGAGTGCCTTCAGGAGATCCAGAGCCCCTGGCCGAACAACTTTATTGACGTTTTTGGCACCAGCTGTTCTCTCCCAGGCCCGTCTTTAGGCTGAGCTCCAGAGCAGAGTGCAGAGTGGAGACGCTGTGGGTGGAATATCGCAGAGAGACGTTTGAAGGTACAGCGAGAAAACAGAAATCAGACTGTTTGAGAGTCATATTGAAGACATTTCTGATGCCAAATGGGCTCTAATGAGGAATGTTTCAGTCCGCACAGCAGCAGCAGACACACAGCCCCTGGGGATGTTACTGAGCATGTGCAGACAGGAAGCAGGTGTGTGTGTGTGTGTGTGTGTGTGTGTGTGTGTGTGTGTGTGTGTGTGTGTGTGTGTGTGTGTGCTCTCCAGTCAGTTTATTCAGCCTCCACGAGACAGGATGGGGGGATGCTGCATTGGCTTAGCGCTCGGAGCAGACACACCTTCGCGGCCTGTGTTTACAGCTAGCGAGCTGTGACGAGAACGAAACCCGCCTCCTTCTCTGTCACTGAGCAGGTGGTGAACAGATTTTGCAAAAAATAAATAAATAAATAAATTCTCCATCCTTTCCTCCTGCTCAGGCCGAGTATGATGAGCCCCAGACACACTTCCCCTTTAAATCAGCCCTTAGCTTGCCAACAAAACATAGCACAACAGGCTAGCAGGTGCTCAACAGCTATTCCTCCTGACGCCCATAACGCTAACACTTGTGATGAAATACATGTTTCATTCTAACAGTTTTTAACAGTCTTGTCAGGTTCATGTGTTCATTTCTTGACTCGGTGTTTCTGGTTTTCTGAGCTTAATGTGCAGGCGTAAACTTTAAACCATTCCCCCTCATTCGGGTATCACAGTGTCTGTGGTCATTACTGACTCTGAGGGACAACGGTGAAGTGGTCCTTGGGTCCTCGGTGTATCGTTTCTATTTGCCATGGTTGATTATTATTATGAGCTTCAGCACCACGTGATTTATGGTTCAAAAAGGTCGTCTCCTCCCCTTTGTTCCCTTGGGCAAGTCATGTGTCTTGATTTTCAACGACGTGAGGGAGCGCCGTCTCACAGATAGTTTATGGCGATGGGTGCAGATGGGAGTTCTGCCCCCTCGTAGCAAGTACAGACATAAATATGCTTAATTAGCTCCAGATCCCATCTCAGCATGACAGAGCACATGTTTGGTCTTTTGATTTAAAGAATGATAAAAGTGAGCGGTGGATGTGGAAGCACTTGGTTTAAATCTCGGCAGGGACTTTGCCACCAACCACCCCTTCCCTGTCTAACATTCTTGGCTGCAGCACGCCAGCACTGCAGTCCTGTTTAGAACAGTCTCACAAACTGTACAATGATCAAAGTTCTCTGAATGACTCAGTTATTTCAAAATCAATCAGTGATAAGTCTTTTAAATCAGCTACTAACAGGAACTGCTGCATCCAAGCCTTGAAACCCTTTTTTATTTTATTTTTTTAATGTTATACACTATCATATTCATGAGTAAGGATGAGTATTTCAGTATGACTCAGCCTTCATTTAATGAAGAATACCTCAAGGAAGTGATGTCTGAAAAAGGGATTATTGCATATTATTTATATTTACTCATGTCTCTGGACACAGAGATGCCTCAGCTGCTCTTTTCTGGTGCAGTGAGCAGATAAAGCGATCATTTCACCCCCTTTAACAGCTCAGGTTTATTTCATCACCCAGTCACTGCCCCTTTCCTGACACCAGCGTATGATGCAGTCTGACTCTGAGCAGAGGAGAGCTTTCAGTCAGCCTGCCAGCTGGAGACACTTGTTCCCCAACCAAACATCAGAACCTAATCTGCTGTGTTGTCTTGACAGCCTGAGCGAGGAATGAGGAGAGAGATCAGTAGGATGGAATAGGAATGGGTTCTGCGGAGTAAATCGGGGCTTGTGTGAGTGTTTGCACGTCTGAGCGGAACAGAAAGGGAATATCCAGGGAGTCTTGTGGTGAAACTGCTGAGTCATGCTCTGACGTGCCTCCAATTGTGGTGCAAAAGTGCACCACAGCCAGCCTGCGCCCCTCAGCATCCTGCTCTTTCCTGTTGCCGTCGGCAACCTTCCCGACGAACGGCTCGATGGAGGCACGATGAGCCTTTCCAGGTCTGTTTAACTCACCCCGGCGTGCCCCCAGGTGAGCACTGATGAAAGAACGCCTCGTTTCTCTTTGATCCCATCGCTGCAGTGTGTCAGTTTGCTAGCTATTATGGCAGGACTGTGAAAACAGATACAGGTTAGATTCCGGCAGCTTCCCTTTTTAGCTGAGTTCAGGAGAGGCAGCTTCTGCGTTCACCTCCTCCCATCCTAATTCCTGCTGTTTTTGAGCACGCAACCTTCTAGACGATTTGTTGGGATTCTTTTTGTACCAGTCTCTATTTGCTTAATGTGAATAATGCAGAATCATAGCGATTCATTTCATTTTGATTAAACTAAAATCCATTTCACTGCAGTGAAGTTGTCCTGTTCTAACCCCCCCAGTTATGTTTTATTTGTGACCTTTTTCCACACTTTCTCTCCTCTGAGCTTCTTTTTTAATCAATTTAGAACTGTACAAGAATCCCTCTGTGTACTTCATGTCCTGTAGAGGAAGCGAGTATCTGTACGCATGGTCCAACTGAGAGGATCAATCTGCAGGGTGTGTGACAAAAACACGCACTTAACCAGTAGAGTGAGGACATTTTGGCTGGTCGTCACAACTTGAGAGGGATGCTGGAGGATTGGAGTTTGGTTTTAAAACTTGAAGGTTGGTATTATGTTTTCATGGGTCCTCACAAAGATAGAAGTATAAACCTGAGTGAGTGTCGACAGTATGGATTTGTCGTCTTCACTGGGGCTCAGATGTCATGCGTGCCTTTATATCGACTGGACTTAATTTCACAACGGGAACAAAAATAGCAACTCTTCTTCTTGTCTAAATGTCTCCTATTGATCAACCTCCTCCCGCTGCAGCCTCTTTTTGACAGTAAAGGTTTACAGAATGGTGACGGGGAAGTGTCTCAGGAAGTGACATCATTGGTGGAGTGAAAATTCACTCCACAAGATAGTGCATCAGGACTGCTGCTGGTGCCTTTAATCCAGCTGTTTATTCAGCGGCTGTGTACACAAGCTGAGCAGCTGGCAGGCGGGAGTGTATTGAACCAAAGTGATGAGAGTGTATTCTGCTGGAAACAATGCCTTTAAACCACAATTCAGTGGTCATGATGAGAACCGTGTGCCTCTTCAGACAGACAGATATTCCCCTAACAAACATGCACATTGTGTGTCCTCATCCATTATTCAACACAGTAAAATCCGATTTAATTGACCACTTTTTTTAACTTTTGACCCAGAAGTTCTGACCAGTAAAGTCCTGAATGTGGTCCACAGCCTGTGTTAAAGTGCCGCCTCTGTTTCTCTCATCAGGTCCTGGGTTTGGCTAATGGAGCATTCCGACCTGTTTGTGATGACAGCACCCCCAGTAGAGGGGAGGGCTGTGGAGCCCGATCTGTCCCGCTTCCTGGACTCACTTGGGGAAGAGAACAGCACGGTTGAGAGATGCTACCACTTGCACTCTCGCAGCAGCGTCCTGCAGGGCCTGCCGTTCGGAGGGGTGCCCACTGTCCTCATCATCAACGTGGTGCTCTGGATGGTACACGCGTGCACATACACACACAACTACACACACACTATTGAAATGTTAAAAAACAAAAAGGTATTTGTGTGTAATTACACACATTAATATTAGATTTTGAAGAATGTGATACAGAGGGCTGTGTCAGTTACATGGCGTGCACCAGCGCTTTGCTCCTGTCTTATCAAACACTGATTCTACGCTCTGATACAGATACTGACATTTCGCCATGTTTGAAAACAAGCTGCCAACATGGCTGTCGGTAGTCATCGCACTGATATCACTCCCAGACTTCCACCTCCATCTTTTAATTGAGTCCTCATATCGCTGCCTCGTCGTCAAGACAACAGGGAGGTGGTGCTCCCTGTTGTTATGAGAAGCACCAGTCAAGACAGGCTCCCGGGCCCCTCCTTCCCTCCCACGGCGAAGAGAACACACCCTCCATCAGTCTCAGCATCACAGAGAATAAATGATGTGTGGGATTCTGGAGGGTGTGCCCACGCGTGTGTCTAAACATGATGGGGATAAAGTGAGATATTAGAAAGATATGTATGAAAAGAAGCTGGTGACCTGACTCTAAATGACTTCTAGTTAATGATTTAATGCTTCATTTAAAATAGACATCATTTGCACTTCATTCAAACTTCATTTGCATGTAAATGTCATCGTTCATCTTTTAATGGTCGACACTCCTCAAGGAGCTGCAGCATTAGTCCACCATCTTACACCACAAATATGCCATTGAAAACACTTTTGAAGTCGCTTCTGCCTTGCTTTGTGACAGAATTTAGGCTGTTTTGCATTATGCTTTCTATTGATCACTACGTGCATGGTAGTTTCCAAGACAACC
This sequence comes from Pao palembangensis, assembly GCA_015343265.1. NCBI lineage: Eukaryota > Metazoa > Chordata > Actinopteri > Tetraodontiformes > Tetraodontidae > Pao > Pao palembangensis. The sequence continues at coordinate 20,751,106 of CM027083.1, read as the reverse complement.
ACACACTCCTCTGGAGAAATAAGAAGGTTACTGTTGCCACATTACAAACTTATGATTATGAGTGTGTGAATGAGGATCCATGTGGCTGTTGTGTGTTACAGTTCTTGCTGCTCATCTTCTCCTGTTTGAGGAAGGCTGCGTGGGACTATGGCCGCCTGGCTCTGCTGATGGAGAATGACAGGTGAATCCACAGCTTGCTCTTTTGAAAACTGAGGGAAAAACATTGAAAATCCCACACACTCTTTTGAGAGCCATGTCAACGTGCAAGATACAGAAATCCTGAAGCATCTAGCGCTCTCTGTTGATCTTAAGTGGTACTGCAACGATTTAACGTTTGTGAAAGTTGCGTCAGTGGAATAAAGGGGGCAAACATACACATGTACAACATGTGAACATCTGTTATTTAGTATATAATCATCATTTGTTATGAGAGGTTGAAAATAGTAAATCCACAACAGCCTAAAATAACATTTGGCATTTCTAAAGGCTAAATTTTAAAGAAAACTGCAGTATTCTTCATTACTCTCTTTGTCTGTTGCATTAAAACCACAAATACCATGGCTCACAGCTGAGGATTGAGCATTTAAAATAATTCATAAGTTCACCTTCGGTTTTATCCATTGACACAGCTGTTTCTGCTCATAGAAACATCATTTTATTACCAAACATCTTACAATCAAATACAGAACCTTTCTACCATCTGATTTTACAATCTTTTAGATGCAGAGTTTGGGTGTAGACCCACACAGCTGTCTTAACCTGCTTGTCCCTGCAGACTCGATTCATTCTGCTCAACTGGCACCAAATTCCTGACTGTCGCAGGCTTACAGCATCTCTCTGTTTTGCTAGGCACTCTGGTACTAATCCAGTTGCCATGTTGCATGGTTATGTTGCATGCTGTGTCTTTGAAAGAGACTCCGCAGGCTGACTCAAACGGACTTGAATAGATCTGAGCACACTATTACCTGGATGTCCTCCTTATGTGCACACAGAAAACAACACGTGATCAGGCCGCATAAATTATTTCACTCTTAGTTGCTCAGTTTCGTCTTGTTTTTTTAAATCCAGTCTGACGTCCCTGTTTTATGGAGAACCGAGTGAGAAAGAGAAATCTCCTTCTGAGTCCAGCCCGTCAGATTCTGAGACGAAGGACATGGTGAGTTTTGGTCTGGTCCTTTAATAAAGCCTGGCAGTGCTAACAAGCCTTTCAACTTATTACAAGTGCAAGTAGCATCTTTTCCTGATTCTTCCCACCTTTCAGGGCTTCTGCTCGTGGCTTTCGTCACTTTACCATATGAAGTAAGTACACAAGCCCTTTCAGTGACAATGATTCCCTCCTTCTCTCATCCATTCTTTTATTGGCCCTCAGTTTTTAAAGCTGATGTCAAACCCTCGGGCTGTAAGTCATTTAGCAGAACAAACAAACGAGTCTGGGCTGCTGTGACCGCCGGTGCCGAGCTTTCCCGTTGAATATTTGCCCTTGTGCGGAGCAGACTGGGCACAGAACATTTAGGCCCCGTAAAATGGTAATTTTCACTGTGTCCATGGTTTCCATAGTATTGTGGTAAAGGTTGGGTGTTTCTCTTTTTAGCCCTCGTGCTAGTGTTTCATCAAGGGTTCCCTGGGAAAAGCAAAACCCACTGCCAGTTCACAATGTGTGGGCACCTCTCTTTTTTTCCTCCATTTTTGTGATCTTTCCAGATTCTATTTTACAATACTGGGTTTCCTGCAGCTCCTGCCTGGTGACCACAGCTTTTGGAACCAAAGTGGAACCACGTATTTACTCAGGATGGCTCTCGTCTCATCTGACTTTTAACATATATGCTCACGTCATCTGCATGCGTGGATCTTCTGCTCTGTTTAAGACCTTCTAAAATATTTCCCTTCTCTGTGTGACGCTTGCAGGGACGAGGAGATCCGCAGCAAATGTGGCATCGATGCTGTCACCTACCTGTCTTTCCAGCGCCACATCATCCTGCTCATGACTGTGGTCTGCCTGCTGTCTTTAACCGTGATCCTGCCGGTCAACTTTTCCGGGAAACTCCAGGGTATTTTGGTCCCTTTGTGAAAGTCTAGTTGGGATAGAGGCTGAGGGCTATCCCTAACCTCAAAGGGGCCCCTCTCAGGGAGAAGCTGCACAAAAAAAATCACCTATAATTATTTCAAATCTAGCATGAACTCTCCTTAAAATACGTTAGGACAGAAACTATGACCAAGAGGCACAAAGGCCATGTATTGACTTCATATTTCCTAAAGTTTCAGAAAGAAAACGTACTTTGTTTTCTCTCGGTGGATGTGTGCCATGCTGCAGAGACAGTCTGTAAAGCCAGGATGAGGGTAGGAGTCATTATGGGGTGCATGGGGAGCTGAGCTGTCCACAGAAACATTTTTATTACTGCTGACTCTCACCTCGCAGACCTGTATGTCACCCCAGGCATCAAATAAACTAACAACCACACACAGGTTGTCATGGTGACAACAGAAGAGGGGTTAAAGTGGCAGATAGGCGTGACTTTTAAATTTAGTGTGAAGTTTCACTGACACGAGACTCAAGTTTCATTGAACAGTCTGGAGCTCTGTTGCTCCTCCATTACCTCATCCTGCAGACAACCGGAGTGCGTTTTCAATCTAAAAATGCTTGCCTGTCACGTTGCATTTTTTCCTACAGGAGACAGTCCCGAAAACTTTGGAAGAACGACACTGGCCAACGTTAGCGCAGAGTGAGTCTCACACGTAACCAGTGATGTCAGATGCCTTGAAATATCCCAGAAGCGCAGGAATCAGACTCAATGCAGTTGTTGAAATCACAGCAGCAGTTTTTTTTGTGTGTTCGTTTCTCTCAGGGACAACTTTCTGTGGCTCCACAGCATCTTTGCTCTGGTCTACTTCATCATCACGTTGCTGTGTATGGCCCACCACTCCATACGGCTGGAGTACAGCGAGGACGAGCGGGTCTGTCCAAATACACCTCAAACCTTTAAAGTCTGTCCCTGCTGCAAATATAAAGGGCTGGTGCAAATGTTAGTTATCTAAAGGTTTTCATTTTCATCCAGAGTGGCCTGTGCGGTGCACGTGTAATGATAAACTGTCTAAATACCCACCCACTGATGCTGGATCACTGTCCATTTTATGGAGAGTGTGCTTATTTGCCTTTACATAGAGTCAATTTAAGTTGTATATGGAATTACGTAAAACTGTGCTAATTTTAACTATTCTTTCATACACCATGTAAAGAAGGTAGACCTGACGCCACTGAAGGGTAGGCGTAATAAGCAATAGCTTCAGCCTACACCTTTTCGGTTGTTTTTTTTTTGGTATTTTCTTTTGTATTGGTATACAAAAGAAATGCATATAAGTTCTGCCACCGGAATAAACACTCTAAAGAAGAAAGAAAAGAAATCACGAGCATGTCAGACGTTCCTGCAAAATATGTGATTTTTGAAGTAGCTACTAATTATTGTTGCATTATGTGTTGCAGGTGGCCAGGACGCTGATGATAACCTCCATACCGAGAGAGATTTCTGACCCAGGACTCATCACCAAACACTTCCAGTACAAAACAAACCCTGTTTTTCATCAATCAAACTAAATCCTTAATTTGATTTGAGTTGCACGGGGGGTTTATTTTGCAACATTTTCACTCCGATTCTCTGTTCCACAGCGAGGCCTACCCCAGCTGCACCGTCACCGACATCCGTTTCGGCTTCGACGTGCACAACCTGATGAGGCTGGACTTGGAGAGGTACAGTAAATGTGGCAGTGTGTGTGTGTGTGTGTATGTGTGTGTGTGAAGACTGTGACGCTTGTGCTTGAGGTTCTGCTGTGTTTTCCAGGCGGAAGGCAATGAAAGGGAGACTGTATTTCGCCACAAAGGCTCAGAAAGATGGCAAGATCTTAATCAAGACTCATCCATGCGCACAGATATTCTGCTGCGACATCTGTGGCTTTGAAAAGGTATATTTATGCCGCTGTTTTTATGCTTTCAGTCACCGGGATGCACAGATTGCATCCTACCACTGGATGGCACTCCGATCTAAAAGTAGCGGCAACGACTTTTCTTTAACCGTGGATGCAGAGGGAATGTGTTGTGATGCTTTTCTGCAGGTAGATGCAGAACAGTACTACAGCGAGTTAGAGGAAAAATGGACTGATGAGTTTAATGCGGAGAAGAACAGGGTCTCCATGAAGAGGCTGGGCATCGCTTTTGTGACTTTCCGTGATGAGAGGATGACTGCTGTGTGAGTATAAGACACCGTGACGCAGCCCAGACAGAGAATCGAGTGTTCCTGAGCACTTTCTCTGCGCTCTTTCTTCCTTCATTTTTGTCTCTCCAGCATTGTGAAAGACTACAGCTGTGTGAGCTGCCGTCGCAGCCCTCAGCAGTCAAGCGTCACCACCGTCGTTCAGTCGCACAAATGGGGGGTCAGCTATGCACCTGCTCCCAGTGACATCATCTGGTCAGTGCCAACATTACTGCAATTGCCTTGTCAACTCTCACAATCACTTCATAGTCCCATTTTCCCTCAATTAGTCTTAAATCATTGCCCTATCTATAGTTTGCAATTGCTGCTGGACCACATCTCAGCACGCAGTGAACACTTAACATGGTGAAAATCCATTGACCTACATGTCTGAAAAATCGGGGGGGGAGGCCAATGAGAGGGAAGCATGAGCAGAGATCTACTTTTGAGTGAATATCCACGTATTTCCCTGTAATTAACCCAGACATATTTGGGATCTTTCCAAACCGCCCGAGTGTGACGAGACTTTAAAGAAAGTTCTGCAAGCTGTAATTTTGCTAGCCTAGGCAACATTAGCTTGTAATGATAGACCTCAGTTTATTTAGGCACTGGGTAGACATTATGCAAATTATGCATCTTGGCTTTGGTGTAATATTGGTTTACTACTACTACTTTTCAAGTTTATTATTTTTTACTGCAATCTTTTCAGGACTCAATCATTTATAGCAGCATATCATATATTGGTTTCTTGTATTCATGCTGAGGTTATATAACCAATGAGATCTGCACACATATGGGAGAATTGATCCAACAACATTGAACAGCTCAGGGTTTCCACTTCAGCACTGACTGGTTGCTACCTGTTATGACCCTGGTGAAGTAGGTATATCACTCTTATTCCTTTGTTTCATCCGCGTTTTCCATCTATATGCTCCACAGTGGAAATTTCCACCGTCTCGGACTATTTTAGGCTTCTGTCAGTTCCAACGGTGGAGAATTATCAGGGGGCAGCCGTGGGTTAACGTTCCTGTTGGAGAACCGTGAACTGAGGTGTTTAATTTCTCCCGTCATCAGGGAAAACCTGTCAGTGTGCGGATCTCGCTGGTGGCTCCGCTGCGTTCTCCTCAACATCCTACTCTTCCTGCTGCTCTTCTTCCTCACCACCCCCGCCATCATTGTCAACACAATGGACAAGTTCAATGTCACGAGGCCTGTGGAGAGTCTGCGGGTCCGAGCCTCGAACAGACTTCTCTCTATTAAATTCTGACCTTTTGTGCCCGTTATCACTCATTTTTTACTGCTATGTCCACTCCAGAGCCCAGTCATTACCCAGTTCTTGCCGACCCTTCTGCTGTGGGCGATGTCGGTGCTCCTGCCCTTCATCGTCTACTACTCAGCCTTCTTTGAATCCCACTGGACCAGGTACGAATCAACCAGCAGCCTTGTCTGACACATGCGTGCCTCTTCCCCTCCTCCACTCCTCACATTTCCTTTGCTCCAATGCAATTCTTTTTCTCTTCAGCCTGTTGGTCTTTTTACTCTGCCCCCACCTCTCTGTGCTTCCTTCTGTCACTCTCCGTGCACTGTTATTCTGGGCAGGTTGTCATAGAGACCTCCATGTGAGTATAATGATATGCGCAGTAGTCACCACGCGCTGCTCTGCTGCACATGGCGACTAGGGGGAGGAGGAGCAGGACAACCGTGCATCAGAAAGCAACCTTGCGTGGCACCTATCAGCACCATTTTCTTTACATAAGCACCCCCACAACGTGTTGTGCAGGCGTGATGTGCGAGGACCAAATGCAAATCAACTGCTAACTGAAGTGTAAAGCGTAGCTCATGCTTATGAACCCAGCAGTCTGTCGTACACATGCAGAGTGGCTGACTTCACTTTATTCTACATGAAGAACTGATCTGTTTGAAGGTTGCCGTGTCGATGTTTTTATAACTGAATTACATCAATCTCCCATTGAACCCCCTAGATCTGGAGAGAATCAAGTAACAATGCACAAGTGTTTCTTACTGCTGATCTTCATGGTCATCATTCTGCCCTCACTTGGTCTGACCAGGTACAGCGGATCTAAACAAAAACAGAAGCCTTTATCTCCTTTTTTATTGTAATAATTTGGAGTCCCTCTGTTTTTGCCCTGTAGTTTGGATTTGTTCTTTACATGGCTCTTTGATATCAACTTCCTGGATGAGAAGGATGTCAAATTCCAGTAAGAATCCTCTTTAATTCACCCAGAATATGACCGTGTTCACGTTCTGCACTCACGGTCTCCATTGCTGTTTTTCCTAGGTGCGTGTTTCTTCCTGACAATGGTGCATTTTTTGTAAACTATGTGATTACATCCAGCCTGATCGGCACATCGATGGAGTTGCTCCGCATCCCGGCGCTGTCGGTGTACACGCTCCGCCTCTGCTTCGCCAAGTCCCAGGCTGAACGCATTCACATAAAGCGGGTCAGCTGAGCCCTCCATGTCATGTGCTCACGCCGGGCTCGCCAGAATGTGTTCAGATCAGAGGTGTGTTTGTGTTTCCACCTGCAGAGTCAAGCCTATGAGTTCCAGTTCGGCCTGGAGTACGCTTGGACCATGTGCATCTTTGCCGTCAGTGTGACCTACAGCATCACATGTCCCATCATTACACCGTTTGGTGAGCAGACCCTGATTTCCCTCCATCCCTCCTACCTCCTCACCCTGAGTGGGTGTGTGTGTGTGTGTGTGTGTGTGTGTGTGTGTGTGTGTCTTCACACCATGTCCTCTTCTCCTCCTGTGCTGCCTGCCAGTCTGGTTCAGACTGTGTAAATTTGCTGCTGTGTCCTCAGACACCCAGACGCAGCCAGGTCTGCTCCAGACACCCACTCCACTCCTGTTTCTGCCCAGAGCTCCAAACCTTCTGTTTACCTCTGGTCCAAATGGGCCCTTTCATAAATAACACCCTGCTTTGTGTTTGCATTTTTGCCTCTCTGCACACTAAAATTTCAGTGTTATTGTTCTAAAGTAAGATTTTCATTTTTGCAACATATTATCACGAGAAAATTGCCTGTTTTTTGGGAATATGTCATTATACATTATTGTAGATCTCAGTCTTTGTCAGTAGATGTCCCTCTAACCCTGACTCTAACCCTCTAACCCTAACCCCTAACCCTAACCCTTACCCTACCCCCCTAACCCTAACCCGTAACCTTAACCCCTCAACCCCAAACCTAACCCTCTAATCCTAACCTTTTAAGGATCACATTCACGGAGTGCAGGAGAGTATTTCACAATAAACGTTACAGCCTGATAAAGGAGGCACAGCTCTAAAAGTCAGAGAGAATGGGGATGGAATTTACCTCAGTTCAACTGAGGATTTAATTCTGTTGTTCAATATGTTAAAACACTAACAGAAAGTATTTTATCGACACGGGGTCGTGCTTATTGTTGTTTCGGGCATCGATCACATGATCTGTGAGTGTGAGCTTTATTGTTCTCCTTCTAGGTCTGCTCTACGTGATTCTGAAACACATGGTGGACCGATACAACATGTACTATGCCTACGTCCCCACCAAACTCAGCCAGCGCATCCACAGAGCAGCCATCAGCCAGGTGCTCGTGGCTCCCATCCTCTGCATGTTCTGGCTGCTCTTCTTCTCCGTGCTCAGATTAGGTATGTCCTTGCTGCTCCTCCTGTCCCGCAGTTTCCGTAAACGTTATTGCATCTTGTGTGGGATCCACATGCGATCTTCCCATGGCAGGACTGCTGCATCCCATCACCCTCTTCAACTTGGTGGCTCTGCTGGCCTCGATTGCGTTGTCTCTGGTCCGCCTGTGTCTTAGAAAACAACCCCACAAGTCAACGAGTTATCAGGTCAGCTCCCCCACAGTGAAACTGAAAGTAAATGTTGAGCTGAGCATGAATGAACTGAGAGAATTTTGATTTTCTTCTTTTCTTTTAGATGTCTGGGCAACCTGCAGAGGGGACCTTCAGCGACGCAGACAGGAGCGCTGCACCATCAACTACTGCCTCCAGTGTAGCGTATCAGTTTACACCGTGAAATAATCTTAATAAAGTCATATTAATTCATTTAATTATAGATATTTTAACCACACGCTCCGTAATGTTTGTTTTATCTTTATATAATATTCTCATAAAGTATCCTTTTTTTACTCCAATAAATGATGATATGTCACCTTCCTCCCTCAGTTGTTTGTAGCTTCTGTGCTGTTGGAACCTGAACTGGCTTTGACCCCCATGCCCTCCCCGGCCCACCACGGTTATGGCGCCATGGCCAGATCACGGAGTTCCAGCCACGGCCGGGTGGAGGACGTCGAGTGCGAGGACGAACACTCCCAGACACACGAGACTGAGCTCCAAGACCCCGCAGGCCCCGAATGCTCCAGTGCTCTGATGGACAGCCCTGTCGGATACCAGTAACGCCACCTTCATACCTGCGTCCTTCACCGCGGAGGTTTGCTAAATATTGAAATGCACAGTTTTGCTCCTGACCTCACTCCAACTTCGCTGCCTCGCACTGTAAAACTCGTACGGGATGGACCCAATGAATGAAGGAGCTTCAGGGTAGAAAGAGATGTTGAAATGAACAGAGGACGGTGTTCGAAAATGTCTGCACAAACTATCCTGCTGGATCCACTTTTATTTCTCTCACTGAAACACTGAGGCAGATTCTTCTGTAGCTAGCTGAAAGAGATGAAGGCAATCGATGTGAGCTGACTCCGGGCAGGAATTCAGTCCCTGCTGCTCTTCTCGGATGGGACCGAAGGCGAAAGTTCGCATCAGAGTGGGTGGCATGATGGAGCGCTCCGGGCACGGGCGGCAACGCTGGTTGTGGGGACGAGGAGGGTGAGGGCAGAGACTTGTGAAGCCATCTGCACTGAGAGAGCAGACAGACGGAGCATCCGAGTGCAACGCAGAAGTGTACTGTACGCTCTGTGCCAAAGTACACACCAACAGTTTGACTCTACCTGAAGCTCCCTGTAACGCTGTCCATCAGAAGTTGCTATTTTTACTACAGTAATTTTGTTGTTGTTGGTATTGTGCTTCATGCTGGAGTTGGGGGGGATTTGCGGTGGGGGCTACACTGTTCAAAAGTTTCAAATGCAGCCAGATTATCTTGTTACGCTGTTAATGTGATCTCATGCGAGTTGCTTTACTGATTTATTTCTAAATGTGTGTGTGTGTGTGTGTGTGTATCCTTGTCCATGCTATGTAGTGAGCATATTTCTTTGCCAAATTGCAGATATTTTTTGGGAAATGAGGTTATTATGATGTGTCCTCACAACCTCAGAGGTTTAAAGGAGTCAGAACTGGGTTTAGGCTAAGGTCAGGGTCAGGGTTAGGGTTAGGGTTAGAGTTAGGCATTCAGTTTTGATGGAATAAGCAGCTGGGGATGCATCATATCTGTGTGTGTGTGTGTGTGTGTGTGTGTGTGTGTGTGTGTGTGCGCGTGTGTAACCCTAGCCCACTTCAAGGATATATGGGTGTTTATTTATAGTGAAGGACGTGGCTATAAGACATGTGATAGGGAGAAAAAAAGCACATGACATCAACAGAGTCCATTGATTTCTTTTTTTAAAAATACCTGCGTTTTGCTGATCATGCTAAAATACTGGAAAATCATCACATTACAGATGTGTGTTTAGTGTCGCTCAGATCGGGCTGGGCTGGCGACGGTGTTGTAACTGCACGATGCGTTCGTGTCCATTTTTAGCTATGATGCAGGTCATGTGTAGGTTATTTCATGTGTCCCTCGCTGTGCCTTGTACTAACGTGACAATCCAGCATGGCCTGAAATGTGCTGCATCGATGGAGCAGGACGAAACCAAGTTGTCACGTGTATCTATAAAGATATTTAAGACATTTCAATTTTTTTTTTAAAGGTTGCTATCAAGCATTAAAGACAACACACATGCCGCCTGTCAAGCGAGTTCTTTGAATAGGTGTTCTGGCCTGGCTGTTTGTATGATCTAGGGCCCTTGTTTATCAGTCGTCCTTCACTTGACACTGACTTGAAATGTCTTTGCTGTTCCAACACAATGTCGATGTTGGTCAATTCACCCACAGCTATAGTGAATTTATAGTCAAATCAAACGTATTTATTGACATCATTGACGCCATTGTTGCATTCAATTAAATATACTTTCTGTAATTGGCCAGAAATCTAAATATCAAACAGATGAAAAGTCAGACAGGACATCAAGCCAATGTAAATGGTCTTGTAAGGATGGATTGTGCATATTCATGGTTGATCATATCCTGCTCTGTCTGTGTGTAATCTGTCATTTTGGCCGCCTAAGCACACTCTTCCCTGTCGCATCCCTTTTTTCCCCTCTCGGTTATGGAATAAGTGTATTTCCTGTGCGATCAGTCTGCTTTGAATGTGGGTTTTTCCATCTCTCAAAGACAGCTTTTGAGGTTGACCTTTGACCCTTCAGTCTGTGGAGGTGGAGGGACGTGATCTGAAATTAAAATGGACGCCGTCTGCTGTGGTCTCCGGTGGTTTGTGCAGGAGTGAATGTGAGCGTCGTGCCTCCGGGAAATGTGAACCATACACTTTGTAGCAGCGGTGTCGGAACTCAGGCCTCGAGGGCCACAATCCAGCTGGGGTTTCTGTCTTCCAGGGCAGAAAATGGATTTCACCAAGGCAAGTGGGAAAGAGTCGTCTACCTGGTAGTTCAGTAAACCCGGCTGGATTGTGGCCCTTGAGGCCTGGATTTCGTCACCCCTGTTTTATGGTATAAAAGACTTGCCTGTTTCCAGCGAATGCTAAAATGTGCCATTTAAAGCAAAATTGAAATTCTGTTGAAGTAACTAACAATCTTTCTGGGATTCATCTAATGCTGCTGACACTTCCACCCGCGGTAATTTAGTGTCATTTAGCTAAAGAGCAATGAGGGAAAGTCAGACAACCTCACTCTGCAGCATGAATACACCTTTTGACTCTTAAAGTTAGAACTAATCAGAGTTCCACATTAATGAGGGGTTTTAATGCATGCTTTTATAGAAACCTCTATGCCATTTGTTCCCTGAACCACATCTGAAGGTGAACGTTTATCCATGGTGGTAAATGTTCTTCCAACCAAATAGCATGCGATTTTCCTCCCCAGAAACAATCTCACACATTCAGGAATTGATGCCATTCTCTAATTTTCTGCAACAAAACCTGCTCTACAAATGAATAAATAAACAAATGAAAAATCAACCTGCCATGCCTGACATTGTCAAACCATGATGCTTCTTTGTTGCTGTGGGTTAGAAAGGAAATCGAACAACTGCTCAGAGCATGCTCGTCAGGGAAAGGTGAATTTGAAATGCTAAATGCCACAGCTTTCTGCTGAAAACCCTAACTCTCTAATAATGTTACTTAATCTAATACTGAACAATCAACCATTTAGAGATTTGATGAAACACTTGATGACCGTGTTGGAATGTCTTGAACTGGTCCTCTTACTGAGTAAAGGATAAAGAAAAATGTATATTTTGACAGTACATCTGAGGAACCAGTAGAAGTGAATAATATACAGGATTCAGAGTCGTGGCAGATTGTTACATCATGTTCCTCTGCTCTCTGCTCTTAGAAAACCTCCTTGAAGTGACCGTCCCTGATGCTACAAGTGAATGTGTTGCAGACAGACAGCTCTGCTGCTGCGGCTGTTGCCTGGCAGACTTGTGCCGCAGACTCCAGCTCCTGGAGGCGCTGTCAGAGCAAACCTCATTAGCCTGAGCCAACATGCACGGTCGCTGTCCACTGGTCAGCCATCTCCACGGTGTGATTTAGGGTGATCAGCGAGGGATGGAGGAGCACAGCACTATTCTCCTTCTCTGAGACCAATCACACACACGCACAGCTGAGTAAAGACCATCACTCTACAGTTGCCATGACAACTTTCAGTACCCCCCTCCTGCCAAAACACATTTCAGACTTTCTAAAAATAAAATATGTTGTCTTTTCTGGTAGACTCCTCTCCAGATCACAGCCTTCAGAGCGAATCCCTATACACGGTCGGCCTGTAGAAATACAAGAACTGTTTAATGAGCTGCCATGATGGAAACAGTGTATTTCAGTCGGCTCATCCAATTTCCTGCCATTTAACTACCGCCAGATGACCCAAGACTCCAGGAGACTCCAGGAAGGCCGGCGGCTACAGAGAGCTGTGTTTCAGTGTGGTTCTGGACAAGGAACACGCAGCCAACATAAACATGGCAGACTTGGAGGATACTGTCGGGAGGGCAGGCAGGCAGATTAAGGCCACGTCAGCCACTGCTCCGGCCACAGAACAGACAGCCGACTCACGGATGTGACTTTTACAATGATACAAATAAATGGCGCATCTGCGTAAAATGGCTTCCGAGTATTCGGATGGCTCATCAGAGCCTCTGTCTTCTCCAACTGCAGACATCCAGGAGGAATTAAACCTTTCTTTGAAAACATCAGCTAATTATGTGCTCAGCCATTTTTTTTTTTTCTCAACGAATAAGCAATCTTGATGCGATATTGTGCAACTGCATGAGTACGTGGGCTGATATGCCTGAAGTTACCCTCGTCTCAGTATCCAAGAGCGATGAGCCATTAAGTGCTCAGATCTTACATAACACAAGAGCAGGGGCTGTGAGCGGGAAGAAAAGCCAGCACCGTGCGATTGATTTGTTGGAACCAACAATCTGAAAGCAAGAGAAAACACATGACCTCATTTAGAAGCAAAATGTCCAATAGAAGATAACTTTATTTCATCTCAAATGAGCAAACAACACATTTTCTGAGACTGGTCGACAAGGTCTGGTTGACAGCGGGCATGATCATACTAAAATACAACATGAATGTGCATTTTTGGTTGAAGGATAACTAAGTGAAGCCTTGGCTGTGTGTTAGCAGCTGATAATGATGAGGTAGACAGTGACACACCCAATATGTACAGAGCTGCATGTTAACACACTGGGTTTCAGGTGTGGCTGATTTAAAATAAAGCAAAACCAAAAAAAAAAAAAACCTGATGTCAGACAACCGATGACCAAAGCAAACAAGAAACCGAACCCTCAACTGGTTGTGTACCATTAAAAGAAACACCACGAACACACCACCTGCACGGTTAATACACATTACAGCTGTGGGCTCATACAGAGCAAACACTGGGATAAAACATTTCCATAAAAACTTGATTTAAACATCATTTTTGCACATTTACAAAGGTATTCCTATTACTCTGATAAATAAAAGATCACATTTAAATACCAAGAAAACAAACCACACAAATATTAAAATAAAACTTTATAAATGTAAACTGAGACTCGAGCGATAATAACCACATACCGCGTCAGCAGCCTGGGTTTACAGTTGTATGTTGTTATTACCTAATACTCAGTGCACTGTTGCTAAGTTACTTGGCATTATGACCATGATGAACAGCTGAGGACCATACAAACAGTGTTATGGCGGTAATAATAGTAACACACACATCTTAGACAGTATTATATGCTTTGTTTTAATAAAATAAGGACTTCAATTAGCGCTGTTTTCACTAATGACCTCCAAAGCTGAGGTAATGTGTTTGTGGCCACAAGACGAAAGATAATGAGGAAGGCAAAATTCCTTGGATTGCCTTATTTTTCAAATTCTTCAAGGTCACATAACAGTCTTTTAGTTTAATATATAACAGTCAGCTGAAGTCTGATAACTAATCACAACCTCTGGTGAGGAGAGCATCACATGCCGTAGACTAAGGTGCATGTGGACGCCTTAACAGTCATAGATGAGGAAAGCTATAGTTAAATATATATAGTTTATGTTGTCCCCGGCAGGGCGAACACTAAACAGACACGGAAAGTATAAAAACACAGTAATGATCGTCACTAAGCTGAGAGGATTTCCCTTGGTAAAATCGCGTAGCTTTGTCTCGGAACAGCTGCCAACGCTGCCCACAACAACTATCACAGTCTGAGTAGTGTGTGACGCTTAAATATCTAGTTTTTCACGATTGTGCAACTCAAAGACACAACACTGGCATCATCTGAGGAGATCTATCACATTTGTTATTTACAAAGACACTCGATTATATTCTTTTCGTTGCGAGGTGCTCAGATTACGCAGATATCCTCACGACTGTACCAGCGGTGCGGCCTGGTCGCTAAACATCCACGGCAAACAAAACACATCTGCTCAGCCCGGCTGTAAAGTGTAACCACACCAGACATTTGCTACACTATGTGACCCCACTCACAGAGCAAATGTACAGCGTCTCATGGCAAACCACGTCACGCCATTCTTCAGCATGCGCCCGCCTGCTCCCGCCGGGCGCTTCAGTCAGCCTTGTCCTCGCCGTTTTTGGCCCACCCTCGGCTCATGGCTGCTACCACAATGCTGTACATGTTGAGCCAAGCTTGGCGCAGGGGCGCTGTGTAGGCCTGGCCCAGACTACACTGCAGCATGTAGAGAAGGGACTCACCCACAATCTGAAGAAGCCCAAAACAAACAAGCAGACAGGGAAAAAACATGTTTTTTTTTTTTTCCCCGTATATAAATTTGTAAATGTCTGAAAAGCTGCACTATGTGGATCATACAGCAAACGACTGTGGTTTGACTCCCACTGCCTGATGCTTTCTCCCCAGGTTGAGCAAAAAGTCCTCCAGGGAGTGAAGGTCGTCCAGGTGGCTGACTGCAGCGTCGATCACAAGCATCACCTGGAATCACAGATCGATGCTCAGCACAAACGACCAACTGTGTAACTGTGGTGTCGGCTGTGGCCGACAGAGCTCACCTTGGTCACGTGTTCCAGGAACTCCGGGCTAGAGAGGCAGTCTTGTGTGGAGTCACAGTTTGTAGTGTAGTGGAAAAGGCTGAGGAGCTCAGGATCCAGCTCAAAAAGTCTGCCATAGACAACAAGCCACGCCGTTCCACAGATGTGTACACGCAGCACTTGCTGCTCAGCATCCGCACACGCTAAATCAATCTGTAATTATCGACAAAGCTCCCATCCTTTCTCTCCTATTTAGCGGCAGCTGTTTCAAAGTAAATTGGAGATTATTGCAGTCTGTCGCCAAGCAACAAGTCATGCCTCCAGTCTCTGCGAGGTGAAACTGTGCCGAGAAGGAACAACCTTCTCGCTACACACCTGACTGAAAATCCAACAACAGCCTTTTCAAAACAAATCTCATTACTAGTTGTTTACAAATAGATTTGTATTAAAGGTTTACTGTATTGTATGGTGTGATCCACTTGATCTGTGCTGGTTATGTAAAACATTACCTGGAGAACATGATGACGCCATGAGGAACTTTGTTCTTGCCCAGGCTGTCCCAGCTGCCTCGGATCAGCTCCTTGTCCTTGCTTGACAGCTTGTCCATCTTTTCCTCTGCCTGCGAGACAAGCGACACGTCTTCTACCAGGAAAGCACGCGACTCCTCTGTAGGACGAGAAGGTTCCAGTTGAGGAAAGGCAAAACGTCAGCAAATCAACAAATCAAACTTCCCATGAAACCCACCTGCACGACAGGCATCACTCTGAGCCTAATGCAGCACATTTATCAAATAGTGCGACACAAATAAACTGTACCTTTCTGAGGTCACTCTCCTCAGTGAAGTTCTTCTGGCGCAGGGTGGTCTGAGTGAGTGAGTGAGTGAGTGAGTGAGTGAGTGAGTGAGTGAGTGAGTGAGTGAGTGAGTGAGTGAGTGAGTGAGTGAGTGAGTGAGAGTGAGTTTGTGCGTGCGGGCAGCAGCCTTGCCTGAAACTCTGCTGCACTTGCCGTCTCTTTCCCCGGCCCACGGTGCAGTCAGGCAGACAAGTTGTGCCACGCTTTTATGTCACACTGGCTGCTATCTCTCTCTCCCTTTCACGCTCGCCTCTTGATGTGCTCTCTCTCCAGTGCTGGGGATATTATCCATGTCACTGAAGGAGAAAAAGAGGGATCTCTCTCTTCTGCTGTGGAGAAGCTGCAGCATGCCAGAGCTCCTCCTGCAGGTGAACCGGTGACTAAAGCATGCACAGACGATGCTGGGACGCGCAGGATAATCTGCACTTGACCAAAAAAAAAACAAAAAAAAAAAAAAAACTGGCCTTTGCACATTTGCTTCGTAATCAAAAGAAAGGGTGAAATTATAATGGAACATAAATAGTAATAAAAGAATACAGCATAAGTATTTGATAGCGTTCAATTTCTGACTGGGGTGTGAAGTGGAATTAAAAGTCAGATTAGGAATGAGCAGCAAGGATGATGTGCCTAAAGCGCATCTGCGAGCCACATATTTACACAATTGCAATTCTTTTTGACAGCAGTTGGAACAACAAAGGACAGGAGTGTGTGTAATCCTGGCAAAATGATATTGTTCCCGAGCAGAGCAGAGCCACTCCTCAAACAGCATGATCACAATGTTTGGGTACACAGCCTCTCATTAATCTAATTAGATGTGTTTATCCCATTTTTCAGCTTCTGCAAACATTCACAGCCGCTAGTTTGTTTAGTTGCTCCCCTCGTGCGCTTTTCACAGCATCCATCAGGATATTATCTAACCGCTTTGGAGAAATTGGTTTTGTTTTCAGCCGTGAAAGAGGGGATCAGAGGTGCACAACACTCTCCTGAGGGGCAATGAGGCAGAACGGAGAGGGATACGTGGTTCCCATGACAACCCGACAGGATGGAGCCCTTGAAGCTTCGTGATGTGATGTTTGAGATTTGAAAGAAGCAACTGTGTTTTGATTGAATGCTTCTAAAACTTTTTGATTTTACGCTTTTATTATCTCTTCAGTTATGGGGAATTATTCATACGGCTCCTTTTAATACCCCAACATCTGCACAGCAGACTGGGTTTAGTCTTCATTACTTCGCTGATGTGCTCTGCTTTCAACATATGATGCTGCTGTCAGGAAAAAAAAACAACAAAAAAAACTATTTGTACTTTTATAATTACGACTCTATAATGACTGGATTCATATGCAGACATTTTCCACGTGCACTGTATGTTAAAATTATCTCCAAAATTCCAGGCAGTCAGCTGTGTAAGCACAAGAGGAGGTGTTTAATGTGGGTCCGGGGGCTTAGAGCGCACCGCCAAACTGGTGTCCCTCGGCTTTTTATTTGGGTGGTTATGCGGCTGCAGGAATGACTGAGGGCTTTAATCTAAACATGTATAAACACCTCATGTCAGATGTTTAGCGTCCTTACAAAACCTGTCAATATATGTGTTGCATCATAAAGAAAACATAACTTAATAAGAGTCAAATAAAATATCACCTTTGAAAAGTCAAAAATATATACACGTGTGGGTGAGTGTGTGTGTTGTCGGTTTTCAACATGTGTAGTAGGCTAACTTGTGGGTTTCACACACACTCTGGGCACCAGCCGTCTTCATGGGACCCATATGTTGCCTCCACTGTGTCATTTTAGAACCACACTGTGGGACAAAAGTTAAGAGTTGAGGTTGATTTGGTTAATTATGGTTAGGGATTGGTGTACATTCTAAGAACATCTAAATATTAATCACTTACAAGCGTATAATTATACCAAATTATATTTTATTTCGGCTATAATCCCTAATTTTGGGTTCCAACAATTTACAGCTGTACATCTTAAACTATCAAACATTTGCTGCAAACCATCAGAGTGACATGAATCACTTTTTGCTACAGTGTTGTTGCCACAAAAAGTCTCTGCGCTGCGTGAAACGTTTTGATTATTGTAGTTCTTCCCCTTTGGACTTCACGCTGCTCTTTTTCATATCTTCAATTTTCTCCCAGTCATCTACACTTTCTTCCCTAAATCAGAGATTTCAGGTTAGGAAATGACTAAAGTGTAATTACATCTTACTTTGAGTTGGCTACAGCGTTTGTCTTTTCTTTGCTTTAGACTGTGGCGTAAGCTCAGAGAATTATGTAATGTAATACAACCAAACCACATGAAGTTCTTGGCTCTCCATCACCAGCGGTATTCATAATTTTCCCAGAATCTGTGGCATTACATGAAAAACATGCCTAAAACTTCTCCTTTTGCATACCTGCTGGAGCAAGAGTTGCTCTCATCTGCATTGACATTCAATGTGGAAGATGATGAACCTTCCTCATTTCCTTCCCCATGTTGTTGGATAAAGAGCTCGGTTATTCCGTATTTCTTCAGTTTATTCCTGAACATCTGCTCGGCCTGGGCCCGCGCGTTTTTCTGCCGATAACAAATGTGATTCTGGAGGAACTGGTCACTTTCAGAGCGAAACAATCATTCTGTTGTCCCACTTACCTGCTTCACCTGCTCAAACATATAGGGCTGTTCACGAACTCTTTCCCTCATATCCCGCAATTCTCTTGCGTATTCTCTCATTTTTTGCTGGTCAGCAAGCCTTTGTACAAGAGAAGATTATATTTTGGGCTGCTGTGGCAGCAATGTAGTTGTTGTCATGTGACAATCAAAGGTTGTGAAACTGGAATGCAGCTTTGCTGACCAGCACTGACCGGTGCTGCTGAAGCTTGTCGCTCAGCACTTCTTTAGGCTCCAGCAGCTTCGCGTGGAGTCTGATGCTCCTCTTCATAGCCTCGGACCTCATGTTGAATGCTTTCAACCAGTCTGCGCTTTCCTGATTCTTTTTATCCCTCATCTCCATTGAGTTTCTGAGTTTAAGAAATAAATGCAGTGTGAAATATAACCCTTTATGAAATATGAGATGATAGGAGAAATTTGAAAAAAATGATTTGTCACCTGATGGCCATCTTGCGTTTATTCACCGCATCTGTGGTGAATATTGGCAGAGTGGCTGTAGACAGTGAGTTTAAGGTACCAAGCGATGCACCTCTACCAACAGTTGGTGGTGTCTAAGAATAAGTAAAAGAAAAGTTAAAAGATTTCCACTCTCTTCTGTCTTCTGTTAACTGCTAGCTCCCTGTCTGACTGGATGGATCACAAGTGATGTATGTGCCTATTCTTTCCTCTGTCTGTCCTTCCCCGCTTCTCCTCCTCCTCTTTTACCCAGCCAGCCATCAGCAGGACAGTCCCCCTGATAAGCCTATTCCTGCTTAAGGTTTCTTCCTATTAAAAGGGAGTTTTTCTTGCCACTGTTGCATGTATATACAATATATATATATATATATATATATATATATATATATATATATATATAAAGAACTGAATTGAATTGAAAGATTGTAATACTAAAAATGTACAGTAAACAGTGGTTTGTACTGTACATCATGTAGGTGTAGTTGTAAAGATGTGGACTTTTTTTATGAGCAAGGAGCTAGATAATCAGTGTTGTTTATTATGGGGAACATTACAGGCTTAAGAGGACAGTTGTTGTTCCTTTTCCTTAAAAAAAGAGTGAGTGGATGTGTTTTGAACCATCCATCAAGCAAAGATGTAATCTAAAGCTACATCAAGAAGCCATCTGAGGATCTGGAGTGCTGATATATCCATCTCATGCCTTTCACCAACCTCTGAGTTTTCAAGGCTCATCCTACGTTTTCTTGGAGGCAGATCTGCTGTCCGTAAATAAAAAGGTTGACATTTGGTCCCATCCGCATTTTGTGGTTTTCGTAAAAATTCCTTCTGTAATTGTTTGTGCAGCTTCTTGAAATCGGGGACCTGGTGAATGATTTGGGGCTTGAAGCTAGGTGTCTCATAAAGGGATTCCAACTTTTCCTTCCTAGCGCGCTCAGCAGTATGAAGTTTTGGACCACAAGAAGTGGAAGGACACTTGGTCGATGCTGCTGAATTGCAAACGAAAGTATAAGTGAGACCAAACAGATTATAAAAATTATAATTATAAATTAAAAATAAAACTCCTGGTCCGCTATTAACCATCATTTCAGCAAAGAGGAAAAACTCACCTTTTACTTCAGAAACAGGAAAGTCTCTAACCTTTTTAGGAGATTTCTTAACAGTACCAGTCTTCTTTACATGATCATGTGAATCTTGATTCAAACTTAACAAATTTTCCCTTTTATCCTTTTCCCGAAATTTAAAAGGTTTTTGAATGGAAAGCAGGAATTGCTTCCTCTGCTCAATGTCGTGTTTCCTCTCCTTCTCCCTCTGCTCCATCATTTTATGATAGCTGGCCTGATAAACATGGCTGGGGACAGGATGAGCCCAAAACTGCTTCTGACACTCCATTTCATCTTCCTGCTCTTTTCTCATTTGTGTGGTTTTGGATGGAGCTAGTCGCTCACACTGCTGGTTCCTGCTACATGTCTGTGAGGTCGTCTGTGGTGGTGAGGATTTCCATTCTTGACAATCTGACTCGACACCACCTAACTCCCTAAAATGGTGCAAAGATCAAAGGTCAAAGCCGATGAAGATTGATTTTATTCTGTGCTATAAAACAGTCAACCCTCTTAAAAAAGATTACAACAAATATATAGTGGAAAAACTATAAAAAACATCAATGCAAACCTACTTGTCATTTTGATCCTTTTCAGTTTTACTACTTGCTCCTTGATGCGGCCACAGCAGAGCATTTTGTTGAATCCTCTTGTCCAGATCCTCGTTGTGTTTCAAAACACTCACCTCTGACTCCAGCAGCTGCTGTCTGAGGGGCTCCGTCAGGGACTTCAGGTCCTGCTGGAGTGTTAACTGGAATCGGAATCCATCTTCCAATATAGTCTCCAACCCTGACATATTACTGTGACCTGTAAATAAAATTCGGTGAGATTTGTGCACAAGGTAAATTAACTGATGAAATTTATCAGTTAATCTATAAGAACAGAAAAAAATGCCCTCTTTTGATTCTTTTGACACTTTCCATTATTGTAAAAGTTTCATCAAATATCAAAATTAGTCCATACTAATTTATTCATTTTGCTTTTATAAGTGAATTGTTCTATTTTAACATTAGATCATATTTCTAAAGTAATTCCTTTCTAAAAAATATATATCTAAAAATTATGCTGTTACAAAATTGTTTAAATGTGGTCTTTAAAGGTAAACTGAATAAAATTCTTTGGAATTTACTACATTTTTAATTTTCACAATTTGCTGCCATTTAACATTTGTTTTATACGATCAACAAGCCACAGACATCAAACTCCGCCTTCTCTTTGTGTAACATGTCACCATAGCAACGAGCTCCTTTAAGTTCTGAACAGAATAGTAAATATCAATTTATGAATAAAATCCCTTAATGACTTTTTTAAAATATCTACTTACATTTATATATTTGTAAAATTAACGCGCTATCAATTTCCTTACGGCCAAGACTGACATGAAACAAAATAAATCAATAACATGAGTAGTATAAACTGACTACCTGGTCAATGATTGCGCTTTGGCACCGTAGCGTCTCTTCAAAACTTACTTATAACTTCCGGTCTAGTTTAATGTCTTGTTTTATTACTAAGAGTTTATCTCTAATGTCGCACCTAGGATTCGTTTTTCTGTTTCAGTATCATTAGCGCTGTGTGTGGACAAAAGCAGGAACGTTTGTCAGTCGCCCAATCAATACCCGGAACAAAGTCGGATCCATTTCGTAGCTGCACATGCGCCAACCAATTTGCTTTTTTTTCTGCTTTACGTCACACGCCAAGACACGTTCCAGACCGAAGTCGCCGTAGAAGTGAAATTGAAGCTGTTTTTTTTTTTTAACCCTCCGGTGTCCCTAAACAATATTTTTAACCCTTTTAATGGCATGTATGTAAAGGCCTCAGCTCTTAAAGGAAACATCAGAAAATGGATGATTTTTGTTTTCTGCTGGATCAAAAATTATGGTTTGAATTGGCATCACTGCAATTTTTACTCATTTGGAAAAAGGAAACACACACACAAATACACACTTGCATTTCATGCTGAGGCACACAGAATCAAGAGTCTTTTGTTTTCAATATTTTACCTTGTTGAATTTTGTTTTTTCTTTCCATAGTTACTGGCTGTGGTTGACGATAATTGATACCAGTGATATCGAGGGCAGTTCAGTTTGATGCAATGCAACATATAATATAGAATCAAAACTCCTTTGACCTTTGAATGATCAAATGTCAACCATTCTTTGATCCTTTGATTATTGTTTGATCCTGGCTTACTACACGGCTGGCTTGAGAAAATAATAATATCTAAAAAACATTGATATATTAGTATTGATAAATGCAACGTTATTACGCAAGTTAGTTAATAAGTTAGTTAATATCAGTATTCTGGAATGTGCTATTAATATATTAAGCAGCCACACATCACATTCAAATGTATAATGTCGTTTGCAATATTGCGTAATGTTTTTATATGTTTTGAACATGTTTTCATTCAGATTTTGTCTGATATAAATAAAGAGTCGGGAGAGGTTATGCCGTAAAAATATTCGCGCAGGCATACATTTAAGCGCATGCGCAGAAGCCGATTTTTGTTCTGGGTACAGATCTGGCACTGACTTTATTATTTAAGACTTGTTTTTAAGAGTTGTGAAGTAATAACATTTTCTTACAACGTGAAAAAAAAAATTCAAAACAAGACCGCGGCATTCAAAAAGTAAATACTGCCCCTTAGCGGTTCATATTAATCAATTCAATATACCTAAACTACAATTATCAGTTTAAGTTCTGTTTTATTTATACAGCATTAGAGAACATTGACAGAGACAAACAAGAACGAGAACAAGAAATTAGTAGAAAATATTAGAATAAAAAATGCATACGATTGTCAATAGAAACAGGAATCTGACTGACGTCCCTGACAGACGTCTTCTGATTGGGTAAGAAACCGGAAGTAGGTTCTGTGGAGCGCTTGTCAACACAAAATGGCTGGTTTACAGAAGGGACACAACTACCGCTTTTAGGACGCATTCAAGGGGAAAGAACTGTTACACGTATAAAAGTTTGTTTTTCCTGTTAAATACGAGGTTGTCCTGTATGAAGAGCGAGTGAAGGCAGAATGATACACAAACTCACAAAATCGAGTCTAGCTTTGAACGCTCTTGGTCGGTGTATGACGAATCATTTATCTTCTATCAAAATAATTACCCGGGGAGTAGTGTCTATTGAACAGGGGAACGACTCTGACCATAATGAGGTTTATGATGTTATCATATCCGGGGGAGGAATGGTTGGATCTGCAATGGCATGTTCCCTTGGTGAGTAATGTCTTTCTAAACCAAATGACAGAGTAATTAGCAGAGTAATCTATTCTGTTTACTATCAAAGTTGAAGTGTTGCCAGTAGTTGTCTATACTTCACAATATCTTTAAATCCATAGAGCTAATAAATCTATCTGAAACTGGTACTAACTGCATTGAAATTGTGTAAATAAAATATCTACTCTTTTGACAGGCATGGATCCAAATATGGCAGACAAAAAAATTCTCGTACTTGAAGCAGGCAACAAGAAAGTGATGAAGGGGATCCCTGATACCTACAGTACTCGAGTCAGCTCCATCAGTCCTGGCTCTGCCACCCTCCTCAGCAGTACAGTACAATTACATTCTAAAAACGTCACCTCAAATTAAGTTTGTCATGTGCATTTCAAGTGTAACAATCACTTGAGGAAATTCAAAAACAGGGAGAACATATCCCTTTGTGAGAAGTAGGTAATGTGACCATTAAATGACTCTCACAAAATAAGACAGGAATCAGTCCATACACACGAGGCTTAGCTGTGCTCATACCTGACAGTTATTACTCCTCATGTGATGGGTCACCTCTCCTACTATGTCTCTTAGCACCATATTTACCACTCTCCAAAATAATTTGATTTAGTAATATTTTTAGTCATCTTTGTTCAGGCACCAGTGAGACACAAAAGGCTAACTCATTGTCAATCAGCTCATATAACCTTAATCATCTAAATCAGTCAGTCAGCCCTTTGCTTTATTTTTTTTTTCAGTCCTAGGAGATTTAATTAAAGTTGACATGTATGTGCTTTCATAACATGTATGTGGACACTTAACTGCTATAATAGGCCAGAAAGTTGAATATAAATAATCTGCAAATTAAAGTAATTAAGAGTGAAATAATTACAAGTTCACACTAACATGAAAAAGGTTTGTAATAAAATAAACCTTAAATAAACCTAATTAATTAGGGTTTGGCCTTTGTGTACACACAGGTGTTGGGGCATGGGAACACATCACTGAAATGAGGTGCAAGCCCTACAAAAGGATGCAGGTAGGAATAACTTGTGACTTTTTACCTTTTATATTCTGAGTATCTCAGGGGTAGACCAGTGACCGCTGTGCTGTTCAAGTATATCAATAACCTCCTGACCACAACTGTTTCACATTTTCTGGAGTTGTCCTCCAGGCATATATAGTGTTTAATTCACAGGCATGCCGTATTACTTCATAAGCTTTGCTCTGTACAGTTTGTGGAGAGAAAATGTGTGGCGTTTAACCTCTACTGTGTCATTTATCTTAATGAACATGAATCACTTTGCTGCATCTTATAATCATGTGTTCATATGTAAATGTTCACATTAGTTTGGCAATCAGTGGGTTTGTGTGACATGCACACTTTTTTTTGCACTTCATCCTCCTTTAATAGTAGCAGCTGTGCCACAAATAATGTGTAAATAAAGAGTATCAGGGTAGATCTGAAGTGGACCGTCTAGTATATCCAGTGTAGGATGGTTTTCTGGCCGTTCAAGGTTATTTATTAAAATGATGTTTTATGTAAAGGACAAATCATTTTTATATTTTCCCAAGACTTATAATTATGAAGATTCATGTGAACTATGGGAAAAAGATGAAAGATTGGGAGGGTGGTTGTTTGGAGCAGATGGAACCCGCTTTACAGCAGTGGGCGCAGGCTCAGTCCCCGCTGTAAGATGTGGTTGATGTGTACCAAGCTCTCAACCACAGGGTTTCTCTCGGGGCGTAAGATGTCATCATGCTGTTCCTAACAGTGATTATGGTAGTGCACCTCTCCCATAATAGCTTCTTTGTGCTACCACTGTTTTGGCATGTTTTCCCATTGACTCGCAGTTGCATATATCTCCAGGCACGGCACTGGAAAGCATGTACTGCAGATCAGCTCTAAATTACATTCTTTCGTTGCAGAAAAATGCCCTTGAGCCTTAAATGTCAAGCAAACGTTGAGGTTTTAAATTTGAAACAGACAGCAGACAGAGTTTTTGCAATCAAAGTATCATCTTAGCCACACATATATAAAGTGCATGTCCAGAAAGTTCATTATTTGAACCTTGTGCAGAAAATCTTAGCAGCTGATTCCTAGGGGCTGGTGTTACTAAATTGTATATCCCAACCACTTATCACGTTGCATATCCACTGGTATTACTGGTTTGCTGCAGGGTATGGCCCCTTCTTTATGGAAAGTTGGGAAAAACCTTGCACAGCAATATATTACTTGAAAAGGTGTGGAGGGGGAGTCACCATAGTTGCAATCTAGAAAAGAATTGTACTTCTTGAAACCCTTTTCACTGCTTTGCACTGTAAAATAGTGCTTCAATAGCTGGAAATATTGAAAACTAAATCTGGACAAATATTGATCTTTGCCTCATGTGCAGTAGTGGTTCAACAATAGAACGTGTGCCTAAAAAGAGCAGAAGTTTTGATTTGTGTTTTAGGATCTACCTTACAGGGAGATGAGGGATGTGTTACTTGTGATTTACCAGTTCATGTCAAACAATTACATAAATTCCAGCGACAACAACAACTAATCTGTAGATTGACCTACAATATAACCACAAACAATTAAATGAAGTCTTTCTAAAGTCTGAATCACCAATGTCAAGTCAAGTAGCAGCAGATCTGTTGAGCCCATGGTAATATGTTGCAGCATGAACGTGAAACACAGGCTATAAACTGTAGACTACAGTATTTATGCATCATGAGTCATTACAGGAACTTGCTGTTAATTGTGTGGCCATGAAGGTGAGGTAAATATGAGGTATATTCTCTTCTTTAGGTTTGGGATGCCTGCTCTGATGCCCTGATCACATTTGATAAGGAGAACCTGCAGGAGGAGATGGCGTACATTGTAGAGAACGACATCGTTGTGGCTGCCCTCACCAAACAGTTGGATACGCTGTCTGGTAAGCACAGTTTTTAACGAGTAACAGTAGCAGCGTTCTGTAAGACCCAATGATTCCTGTTCCATCTGCCTAATGGAAGCTGGGTCTGGCAGCATTTGCAACCACATTTATTCCATCCTTCCCCTCTTTTTTTATTTGTACTCCATCCTGCTGTTTTGAGAGACAATTTAAGAGTTTGGAACTGTCCTTGCTTTTCCTGCAATTTCAATCAAAACCCCATATTTTTGGGAAGAGCGGAGCACCCACCGAGGACACGTGAAATGGTCCAGTGACCTATTTAAAGCTACCAAGCTTTGCCACCTCTGCATGCAGTAAACCTTTAACAGTATGTGTAGCAGTGCTGTATTACTGTTGACGTTAGACCAGCTGTTGTAAGGGTTAGAAATAAAACATGGCCCTCTTATGTGACAGCTAAACTGGCATATTTATAAAAGTTTTTCAAATCTTTGCACCAGAACGATGTGCGGCTGCAGCACGTTTTCTGAGCACGTGTGCCTGCGGCTCTGTTTTTTCACTTATGCTATCATGGCGGTATGCTCAGTACGTTACATTAGACGTGCGCCCCGTGCCAGGTGGTTTCAGCGGAAAAACGTACTGGCTCATGGTCTCTCATGGCGGGTAAACACAGCTGCTGATATTTTAGGAAGAGTAGCGACGTAAATCTAAGGAGTAACAGGCTGGCATCATGTGCAAAGTGTTGCATGTTTTGCACATGATGCCAGCTACTATAAATGCTACTATCCAGAAAGGCAGTGATGTTTTATGAAGCGGTTTATGGATATTCCTCTGCCTTTACTGTCTTCAGACCATCCCCTCTGTAAAGTCAAAGTAAGAAAATAACACTGATTTAGTTCAGGGAGGCACAGTTGTTCAGAGGTAAGCAGCAATCATCAACTCCAGCTCGGGCCTTTCTATGTGCACTTTGTATGTTCTCTCTGTGGGTTTTTTTCTGGGAACTCCAGTTTCCTCTCACAGACCAAAAACACTAGGTTGTTTGGAGTGTGTGTGGATGGTATGCATGCTGTGTGAAAGACTAGTGATCTGTCCAGGGTATTCTTTGGGTGGCTATGCAGTACACTCATGATGCACTGTTGTCACACAAGGAGAAAGTCAGTTCCCGGCCAGGGCCGTTCCCCGTCTGAGTGCATGTTCTCTTGTTATCTGTGTGGCTTCTATCCATGTAAGCTCCTACATCTTAAAGATATCCAGGTTCGATTAGGTTTAGATGATTTTCTGAAGTTTCTTAAGAAAGATAGCTGGATGCTGTTATGTGTGTTAATATTTCATTTTAACGTATTGCTTGTCATTCTTTTGTATTGCTTTCAGA
Source organism: Pao palembangensis (assembly GCA_015343265.1). Taxonomy (NCBI): domain Eukaryota; kingdom Metazoa; phylum Chordata; class Actinopteri; order Tetraodontiformes; family Tetraodontidae; genus Pao; species Pao palembangensis. The sequence continues at coordinate 20,723,600 of CM027083.1, read as the reverse complement.
TAAAGTACAAGTCAAGTACAGGTCAAAGGTGGTGAAGTACATATGGCCAATGCCCCATCAGGCAGAGTCCATCCCATGGGTCCAGATCAAACTGGCCAATGGGGACACTCTTCAGACCAAGCTGCTGGTCAGTTGGATTCTCTCATACACATAAACACCCACATAAAAATTGTTCTTTTTCCATTATAGTACACTTCTTTCAAATGTTTTATGTTTTTTTCCTTCAATTTCTTTAGATTGGTGCAGATGGACCCAACTCGATGGTGCGAAAAGGCTTGGGAATACCCACAGTAAAGTGGAATTATGACCAGTCTGCTGTGGTGGCAGTGCTGCGCCTGTCAGAGGTGAGTATCCATTAAACTGACTGTGCCTATTTCATTGATCAGTTTTCACAGTTCTGATGCTTTAAAAGCAGAAATGCAACTAAACTTTCTCCTGTGATATACTACTGCAGTATTTCATAATATATGTATGTATATTTATTGAATATTTGTGTTGACAGCCCACAGAGAACAATGTTGCCTGGCAAAGGTTCCTCCCAACAGGCCCTATTGCAATGTTACCAGTAAGATCGCTACATTGACGCTTTGTTTTCTCTCTAAAAGGTATAAATGTTTGCATTGTCCATGCTCTTATCACCACAGCTTTCAGACACGATGAGCTCACTGGTGTGGTCGACCAGCCACCAGCTGGCCACAGAGCTGCTGGAGCTGGACGAGGAGAGCTTTGTGGATGCTATCAATTCTGCCTTCGTAAGTCTTTGCAGCCTTCGCGCCGCTCAAGTATTTATAGTCAGATTTTCATGTGTCGCAGACATGTAACATCAGTGCTCAGTAAGTGTCCAGTAAGTATGGCTCTTGGTCCATACATTTACTCACGTGTTCAGACTCTTACAAACTGCATCATTGTGTTTTGGAAAAGTATACAAGTATATAAGAGTTAATATTTCAGTTAACGCTTTGTTAATGTTTGAGAAGCTGCTCATTCCCATGCTGACTATTTTTATTGTCCCTGCCAATGGACGGGGTCACCACAGTTGAGTCACGTTTGGTTCCAGGCCTGGTTTGCTAATTAAACCTGTGGTTTCCCATTGTCGACCATCGCTGCACGGAATGTTTTTCAAACACAGCTAATTCAACTGCAAGCCTTAACTAGCCTTGAGAGAGGGGGGAAAATGCTTTTGCTGGCCTGGATTCTGACTTTACTCCTGTTTAAGCTCATTTCTGCACTCATTTCTGTGTCCACGCAAAAGGATTTTTGTTTTTTTTTTTTATGTATCTGTCCTCTTGCCTACAAAAAGTGGAGTAACGAGAACCAGTCGGAGCTGATTGAGACAGCCGGCTCTCTGTTCCGTGGCGCCCTGTCGGCCATCATGCCATCTGCAGGCTCGCCCCGACAGCTTCCTCCGAGCGTGGCGGGGATCGGCCCAAAGAGTCGGGTCATGTTCCCTCTGGGCATGGGTCATGCATCAGAGTACATCCGACATCGGGTAGCGCTCATTGGGTAAGAACATCGGAATGAAAGGGAATAATACTTTAAGCGTCCTGCCAGTTGAGTGCATTTTAACAGATGGGCTTTTGTGGCTCTGTGTGCAGCGATGCAGCCCATCGTGTGCATCCTTTGGCTGGTCAGGGGGTCAACCTGGGCTTTGGGGATGTGACCTGCCTCACGCGGCTCCTGAGCCAGGCAGCCTTCAATGGGAGAGACCTGGGTCAGTGAGAAATGTATTTCTGATGTATTAACTAGACGAAAAGTCGTTTTTTAACACTAAGTTTGCATTTACAGGAGCAATTCACCACCTGTTAGAATATGAAACAGAACGCCAGCGACACAACCTACCCATGATGACCGTCATTGACCTCATGAAACGACTTTATTCCACTAATGTGGCACCAGTGGTTCTTCTGCGCACCTTTGGCCTCCAGGCCACCAACATGCTCCCGGCTTTAAAAGTAAGCACTGCTTGTTTTGTGCATCTAAACACGTCCTCCTGCACAGTCCCGTGAACCTGGTCATTTCTTTCACAATATCAACCACCTGTCAATCCAGAGCGCTGCCTCCATGCAGCTCGCTCTCCTTGCCGTTTTTTGATTACACAGACTTTCACTTTAGTGGCATCTATAATTTTCAAGGTTCCGAACCTGCTGCTATGTTTAGATCCAAATTTAGTGTTGCCAAAAGTGTGTGGGTGGGGTACAGCGCTGACTCTGGGGCAGCGGACAGTGGTGCTGGCTTGTATTTTCACACCCCTTTTATTACCAACCACTCGTGTGAAATAGTGTCATTCCCTACTAAGTGATTCGGAACGACACAGCCAGAACTGGTTATAAAAGCATTTCACTGTGGAAGCCCCACGGTAAATGTGACATTTCTTCCATGTTAAACGCTGTGAGTAAGCCACTTTACTTTAGGTCTTTTGTAGAGGTCTCCTGACTTGTGCATCATGATTTTAGCCAGCGTGACTCAAAGGTTGTAGTTTCTAAGAGTTTTTCATCTGTTTTCACTCTGTAGGAGCAGATCATGGCGTTTGCAAGCAAGTGACACATGCCACGCAGTGCTCACCGTTGGAGTTTTACTCATTGTGATCTTTAAAGACTGTAAAATATGTGAATATAATTAAAAAAAAGAAGCTCTATATTTTAACTCATTTGTATTTCATTCTTCTCAACACCCTTTGAGTCCCCACCGACGACCTGTGCATCTTATTACAGCCATTCTGCTTCTGTTTCCACCCATTTTACAACAAATTTTATACTCAGGCTAAACTTAATATCCATCGTTACACAGAAAGTGAGGCCTTCAGAACTGGGTCACACCAACAAATGTGACTGCTTCTTATGGGAAACTCCTTTAAAAAGGCACAGACTGAGGTACTTCTGTAGGCGTGGAGCACATTTATGTTTTATTAATGCATGTATGGCATACACATATTCACTTTTTTCACTGATGAAAACAATTTACACATGGGCAGTCATTACATTATTCATATTGATGAACACTGGGATTTCTGAGTGCAGCAAACGTAAGCGGTTAATATAAGATGATGCAGCATACAAATAACAGTATATGTGTTTGTTAGGTATATACAGCAGTAGTTATAGTTCTGGTGAATACTGTAAAGTTGTCAGGTGCAGCTTAAAAGGCGGTTTTGCAAAGGTTTTAAGCATCAATATTAATTGAGGATAATTAAAATATTCTACATTAGATAAATATTTGTACAGTTCACAGGAAAAAAAACAAAATTTATTCTAACTAACGCTCTGAAGGACCACCAACAAACGATGCATTTCATTCTACATAATATCTGTGTAGGTTTTTGCTGTAAATTCTGTGTTTGGTTGCCCTACTTGCTGTAGATGAGGGGTTGTTTTCTGTTGTGATATACGGTTCAGATCAGGAACCCTGGCGGTTTAGCCCTGCTTGATGTGGATACAGCCATCACATCTCAGCTACAATATCTGCAGTTAAAGTGTTTTGTGTAAATGTGTCTCTGATGTTAAATCTTGCTCTGTTTACGCTGTCGCCAGGGAGAAGAGACAAGGGTCCCACAATTCATTTACTAATGCAAATTACAATTGTTTGAAAATATACATGTGATTGTCCTTCCAGCACCAAGCGTCCTACTTGTAAGCACTAGTACACCAGGACTGGTTGTGTTGATTCTATGCAGTCAGACACCCATGATGAATCAAAACTGTAATTTTTTACAACAGAACAAACCATCAACCAGTTGTGAGTTCAGCATACAGTAGAAATAGCTGGCCTTATAAAAATATAGTGATTTCATGTATTCTACAATTCTTTGAGCGTTCGCCTGGGTGCTGAGGTTCCGGAGCACATGGGGGTGGGGGCGTGTCAGAGGTGGTCAGGCTTGTCTGTGAAGAGAACAGGCTGGACGGAAGGCTCCACAGTTAAAGGCTGTCCCTCTCAGTGCTGGCTGCAGCCACCGCGAGCTGTCTTTAGTGGATGTTGAGGTTTCTGAAGTAGTCAAAGGTCGCCCCGAGGGCCCAGCTCGTCTCCACGTTGTTTACCTTCTTGGTCAACTGTAGGGCGAAATAGCAGGAGGATCTCTGTTACCACAATGCAGAGGCTAAATGTTCCTCCCCCACAGTGTTTAAAATGAAAACACAACCATCAGCTCTTGTGAAATGCGGGCATTTGCTCACCTGCAGCACGGTGCTGTCCTTGAAGCCGAAGCCCTCCTTCAGCAGACAAGTGATGTACGTCATGTCCATGCAGAGGAAGGGGCTGATAGCGCGGTATTTGGTCATTTTGTTGCACACTGCAAACAGAAACGGTGACAGATGTCCCGAGAGTGACTTTTGACATATACATCACACAAGAGGGTCACATGAAAACCAGGAAAAACACCCTTTCTATCTAGCGTGTGATGTGATTAAAAGATGACCATTCTGATGTGTGAGCAGGGAGGTGTCAGGAGAAGAGCTGAGGGTCAACGCCAGGCTGTGGGTGGGTGGTGGTGTCAAACAGGTGGAGTGTAACTGCCAGGTGGCCTCCTGCCTGGGCCAGACAGAGATCCTCAGCTCAGCTGCCAGCCGGGGCCGAGCCAGACTCCTTCCTCCAGACCAAAGGGCCTTGCATAACAAACCCTCTGATCTATAACTCCGACTCTACGCCGACATCACACACTGGAGCTGCAACATGTGATTTGTGTGTTTTGCAACACATTTTGGCAAACGGCTGGTCATAATCGTCAGGATGGGCTGAGCCAAGCGAGGTTTTGTGGTTTTCAGTGCCGAACAAGCGCTGTGCTTTCATATGTACAGTGTACAACTCCGAGCATTGTTGGGGGGTGCATGTTTTTGGAAGACGACTCCTACCTTCCTTGGCTCTCTTCTTGAAATCTCTGACTTCAAGCACACCACCTCTATCATCTATGCAAAAAAATGAAGCAACATGTAATTTGAACACCAGCTTGGTGCATAAGATGATAGTTATCAGGCAAGATGATGGTACTGGAGGGTGACTTGGCATGTGCCCACTCACCAATCAGGCCGGTTTCCATGGCTCTATCAAAGTAGTAGGAGAAAGCATAGAAGATGCTGTTGCCTTTCACTTCGTAAGGCTGGTGCACTATTCCTTTGATCACCTTCATCACCTCGTAGTAGCACAGCTTATACCCTGCATAGCCTGAGGGGAGAGAGCTCTTGTTATTTCATGGATTGAAACGTGTTGGAAGAAACAGAAAAATGATTAAACGGTCAGCCGGGGACAGGACTGTACAAGGGAAGCCCTGGCAGCTTTCACACAGCCTCATGGGTAGTCATGATGGCCAGGGCCCAGCAAACCCATGTACTGACAAAAGCTGCATCTCAGCTCAGTCCGGCCTTCTATTTTTAACCCTGTAATTGTGAGCGGTGCAGATCAAGCCACTGGTCGAACAAAGAAATAAGAGCCCAGGGACAAGCCCGGCATCTGTGGGAGTGACTGTCCAATCTGTGAAGTCCACGTGACTGTTTTCTTTTCTAAGTATTATTTGTTGAAGAGGAAAAGCAGAGGTGGGCGAGGTAAAACACACACATCTGTGGCGATGTCACAGAGCTGAGAATGACAGATCCTCGCAGGATTTATTATCACTCACCATCTGGAATACCGCTGATTTTGTAAGTGGTTCCAAAAATGGTCACATCGTCTCTGAACTTCTTAGGAAGGCAGGAACTGGTGAAGACCCTGTCATCTCCATCTGAACAGAAACCGACAGTTTGTCAGTGTGTGACAGTCAAAAATGGCACAGGCGGGAGCTGATTGAGGTTCTGGATACTCTACCATTTGCGTCTTTCGCTCCAAGTATTGCCAAACGAGCTGCATACAGTCCGTTTCCAAGGTAACTAGACGATAAAGTAGATTGATGGTTTATTATTTTGTAAGTCAGACACCTTGAGAATTAAAAAAGAAAAATCATTATTTACCTGTGTGTATAGACCTGATATGTGTGGTTGAACAGGTCGAAAGAGGAAATGTAAGTTTTGGGAGCGGTCTCGATCGTTTTCTGTCAAATCCAAAAAGGTTATATTGTTACATTTGCAGTAAACTTTCAGATTGGACTGGTTTACCTCATCAAACATTATTACTCACCTTGGACTTGGGAAGGAAGGTGATCTGTGTGGATCCTCCACCCAAGTCCAGGATGCCCACAGTTCTCCTGGTCTTGGAGTACAAGTGGCCTATAAGAACAGACACATTAGCCTGGATGAAAACAGGCAGACTTTGTCCTTTTCCAGCCACTATGTCTGCTTAAAGGTCCTCTCCGACTGGGAGAGCATGAACACCAACACCACACCACACCTCGCACGCTTACATCTCACCTGTGAGGAAGTTCACAGTGATCCAGGCCAGGACTCCTGGAAGAGAGCATTGGCAAAAATGTGAATAAATGCGAGCAAAACATGCTGAACGTTCAAACATTAAATGCAGCGTGAATGGTTTGTATCTGTTGTCAAGACAACAGTCGGTTTGCCTAACATGTAGGCCTGCAGACTAGCCGGGGTAAATAAAATTGACTCAGATGCCATGTTATTACCCTCATAAAATGGGACTAATGAATGACACACTCTATAATGAAATGCAGCGTTGTTAGGGTGTCTTAATGAGTGTTGCAGGAGATAAATTACTGGGCGTGGGAGAGCAGCTCACACTGACATCATCCTTCGCTTTAGTGAGGAATAGCAACAGGCCACTTGTAACAACAAATAAATTACAGCACTGTTTTCTGATGCATCATCCCTTAAATCACTCTGACTCTCGAAGTATAAATGTTCTTAAAAACTGAGGATATTCACGACATACCTTCATTAGCTCCGTTCATGATGGAAACACCGTCCTCTCGCACAAAGAAAGGGGAATCGTCCAGCACCTCTTGGACCTGTGGAGTGGATTTGTCATTAGAACTGAACAGCAGAGTCTGATCGGTGATCTTTAGACTGATGTAAGACAGGAACAGTAGCATGGGATTCATGTTGTCAATAACAAAGGTGGTTACTCCACACAATCCACAACAATCATGGCCACCAGCTGGGCAGACTCATCGCCTTTTTTTAGCGACACATGTAAGTGGCGGTTTCTCGTGCGGCCTCATGGTGGGTGGAGAATGCGCCAAACTGAGGGTGGGGAATGCACGTTTCTCACCTCTTTGAGAAGAGCACTGGCTTTCTCCCCGGGCAGCATTCGCAGACCTGCCGTGGCCTTCAGGACCACGGGGGTGCGACTCCACGCCTCTTTGGGGATCGCCTTCTTGGCGATCTTCAACAGCTGCCGGATGATGTTGCCACCCTGCAATGAAGGCAGGCGTGATGTTTCATCATTGCACTTAAACCTCATCTTTGACATGCATGTAGGTCAGGTAAGCACAATGCACGGGAGCAGGGAGGAATGACAGCATCAGCAGGAGGGATTTCTGTAATTACCCTGTGTTTAAATCACATGAACCCAACACAAAGAAAATCCAAGTGGATTTGATGATCTAGCAGCCAGTTAACCCCACACATAAGTGACAGTGTTAACAGATATACAAACCTCCTCAGGGTTGTCTTTATAACTAGACAGTCCAGGCTTCACTGCATGGAAAATTTCATTGTCCAAAACTGGAAGCTCCACTGCAAAAAACAAGCAACAGGCAGGTCATTAAAGGCAGCATGGTGTCATGTGTGAGAGTGTGTTTTACTTTGTGTCATGATAAAATGTCCCAGCTTATTTTTAAAAAGTCTATATCCAGCACAGCTGAGTCAGACAGACAAATATAAAAGCTACTGGAAGTTACTGTTGCTCCTCCATATGCTACACTGGGAATGACCTGAGCAAAAGCAGATGGAGTGGGAGTCAGCGTCGGTCCGAGAGAGAGAGAGAGAGAGGGAGAGAGAGAGAGACTAGTGTACTTGCCGGGATCTTTCTGAATGAACTTGTAGATGTGGATCCTGCTGCCTGTGCTCCCAGCGTCAAACATGATCCCGTAGAAAATCCGGCTGGTGTTGATGGGGGAGCGCACCTCATGTTGGTGAAGCGTGCGCGCAGAGTGCGCCACTTCGGTAGCCACATGGTAAGCGTCTGCTGCGGGGTGGACCGGCTCGGGGATCACGGGGTAGGTCGGTGCGTCAGGCTGCGAGGATCCGTGCCCGGGGTTGGAAACCTCAGGCAGGAGGTTTTCCGCGTTGGCGGAGTGCTCCCTGTGGCGGGGCAAATGGGGGACGTAGCGGTGTTGACGGTAGTAAGTCGCCTCGGCTAACAGGAGGCTCCCAACCAGAAGCCACACTGACAAAGTGAGGCGCAGGTTCGATGTGGCCATTGGCAGAAAGTAGAAGCTGGAGACGGGGAGAAGACGCGCTGCTGGGTGATGCGTAAAAAGGAGGAGGAGAGAGAGAGAGAGAGCGAGCGACAGAGAGAGACCTCGCAGGAGATGCAGAGCTGATGCACACTCAGGACTGTCCGGTCATCTCTTCACACTATATAAAGACATATGGGCTTGGCATGCTGCCACACAGAGAGCAGCCATCCACCAATCCTGTGGCAGTCCATCCCAAATCCATCAGCAGTCCCCCCTCCTGTTTGCTGAGCTGGAGACTATCTGCCTCCCAACAGCATTTCCTACATATTTTTTTTCTTCTTTTTTCTTTTCTTTATCCACTAAGAAGAAGGATTATTTTGGGTTATGTTTTTCTCCTCCTCTTCTTTACTGGGTGTCCCGGAGCCAAAAAATCCCCTCACAGAAGAAGAAAGGGGTTTATGAAGAAGTCAAAATGAATGGCTCACACTGAAACAAGCCCAGCAAAATTGACTTAAAAATAGTTTTTATTGGTGCATTTAAGACTTACATAGTAACTCTCCATAGAAAGTCTTTCACATCCTTACTTGGGTTCAAATGTGGCCGCATAATTAAGAGTGGTGATTTAAAGGTGACATTTTTCTACTGTTTGTGCCTACCTAACAACTCTTTTTTACATGTTTAGGATTCAAAATGCTATTTGATCAATAACGAAGCTCAGTATGAATCATTTATAGTAGAACACGGACCTTAGATTGGTGTGTCAGGTGTGATCAGCACTCTGCTCCCCATAAAAATTAAAAGGCTGTCAGCGAACATCTCACTCATTCATCCCCTGAGGTAACCACAGGCTTTTTTTTGGGGGGGGTGGGGAGTGACAGCCAGGCTGCTGATTTAAGCGGGTTGTAGGCACAGCTTCATAAGCCATGTGCTGGTGCCCACTAATGCTTTCTGGTGCTATGTGCAGAGTTAGTGCAGGACTCAGAGGCAGCAGGGGAGCACAGAGGCACAGCAGCCCCGGAGACCTGCGATGAACCCAGATTTGTACAGTGCTGTGAAATATTCCACCCACTTTGTATCAACAGAGAGAAGACGACAATCTGAAACAGGTAGTCCACACAGCAGCGATTGAGAAATCCGGAGGAACTGACCCCGCATGAACCCTGACTTAACATGTTCTTACTGTTTGGCCTCACGCGCAGAGGGGACAGAGGCAGCGCTCCAACTGTCAGCAGGCCAAGGCAGAAGGGGAAGGAGAGGGCAGAGGGCCTGCAGATGGGCACATGCAAGTGTGGGAAGTCCACCAAAAGGACAATGTGGGGAGGGTGGGGCTTGGCACCAGCGTTCGCCCATCATGCCATTCCACTCCCAGGACACTTGAGTGTGCAAAGCACTGTTTCAACGCTGTAATTTGGACTAAAAATATTGGACGTTTTTTCCTTCATCCTTTTTTCTAAATAGTGTGGCTACTTTTTTAAGTCCTGTGGTTCACCAAAATGGTCGTTCGCCCCTATCAAAGCCTGCCTGGGCAGGCCCTCTCCCTAACTTGGTGTCCGTACATGCCTTGGTTGCATGTTAACACTGTGATAATATGACTCATAAAGCTCCAAAAAATGTCGCAACAGAAGTATGTTAAAATCGTGTGTTTTGTCTGGCTTGTGTTTTGATTTTGCAACGATTGTAAGAGATTCTCTCTGTGTTAATGTTCAGACACATCTTGTGGTTAATGAGGCAACTTATTTGGATAATGAGACGCTGTTTGGATCCCCTTTAGGATACTAAACAATGTTTTGTTTAAACACACCTAATTTTATGTTATTGTCATAATGCGATGACACGGGAGCTACCCTCTCTTGCGATATGTATCCCCCCCAGACTGAGATCAAACGCATATGCAGACGATGCCGTTTAAGGCGGGTGTGAAGCCGTACTCTGCATCATCACACAGCACAGCGTGCTGTTAATGTTTAAAACCACTTGTGGTTTTGATACAAGTTTCAGCATTTTGTTTCTGAAAGGAGCTGAAATCCATAAAATGTGAAAAAGGACCCCAGCTTTGTAATCTGCACCGCGCGATATATCATTAATATGTAGCAATGCTACCCTCAGGAAGGCCGTGTTTGTGGGTGTCCTACCTAACGCTAACCCGAAAAGTCCATTGAAGAGTCCCAAACTTGTCATTACAATTCCAATGATAATGACAGCTTTGAAAAGCTTGGGGTTATTTCAGTTCTCTCCCCTCACTATCATAGCAATTACCTTTAAATTTAGTCTTCAATCTCTGTTGAAGACTAAATGATACCAGGATAGAGAAGGAACCTATATCACTCCTTTTACAGTAACTACACCCAAAAACTTTTGCAATATGTCACCTGATGAGTAATCAACACTGGACATTCTAGTGCTCTTGCAGAAAACTAAACAAGATAATTGGAAGGACTTGTGGTTTGCAGCCAGAATTACTGCTTGCGCTAACCTTACATTGTTTCTGTTGGATGTGCTTCTTTTCAGACGTAAGCCAGATGCATTTACGTGATCCCAGTGGTTTTCCCATAACGCAAAAAATAAAATAAAATAAAATAAAAAAAATGGCAGTAAGTAATGGTTCTTTTTAGAACAACACAGACAATACTGCTGACAAGAACCAACCCTATCTCATGTCATCAAGTGGGTGGAGGTCACTTGCGAGCAAGAGTCCAGCAAGAAAATACTGTAATTACACGTCAAGTGACAAATGCAACCATTCTCCGTCAGTCCATGGCCTGCTGAGTGGAAACAGGCTTCTGCATCTTATCATTTTCTGCAGTGAACGCAATACAGGAAGAAAAAAAAACATTTTATTTATACGACACCGTGAAATATGATGATTATACGTCTTAGAAAACAACGAATTATCAGTCTTGAACTCTTGGTTGGATTTTATAAGAGCAAATGTAAATATCTGAGTTAATGTGATACGTACAGGAGTGGTATTCACAGTGGTTTAGTACAGCCAGTTCTTGTGGCGAGGGATTAAAAACCCCTGTCTTTATTTTATATGATAATGTTGAATTTTATTACGTGGTTTCACCAGTAGAAAGCACACTGTTCCTGTGTTCACCTATGGGTGGCGGTGAGCCGGGTGTGCCGCTCTGGGGACACAGGAAGCACGTGAGTGTACCGCCTGGTCTCCAGAGCTGATGCTGCGCCCAGGAAAGCAAGAGGGGCTCACTGCCTTATCTTCACTGATGTTCATTTACTTGTTTCACAGGTGAGGTGAATTTAAAATTCTGTCCGCACACCCTCTGTTACGAGGGCTGCAACATTAACATCATTAAAGAAGGACTCAAGGGCTGAAGACGGGCTTCCGCTCACATCTACTGTGGGCATAAATATTCTATAAATATGACTCTTAAAGAATGTCTCTGTGTAGCTATCTGGACATCATATAAAACCTCAACTCTCATTAAAGTTGTGTAATGATACAGGTGGCTACAAACTGGGTGTCTGGCTACAGGTTCCTCCTCTGCTCAGGTTCAGAGAAACTTGACCTTTCTCTTCAGCTGAGGCGTCTCCATGGCTGCAGCAATAAACATTCAGCGGTGAGACGGCTTTGTGCTCCTACCCTCACCCAGCCGGGCAGTAACGGAGGTAGTTTAAGGTTTTTGGAGCTTCATCTAGAAGCAGTGATGCCAAAGAGGAAAGTCACCAACGTTAAGAGGCCAAGGGCCGGGTAAGTTCCTTCACTATCGGTGTCACTGAGGATCACGGAGGTCAACCCTGGGTGTGTTCTCTCACAGAAAAGGAAAGAAAGACAGCAAGCAGGAGTCGAAACCAGACAAAGAGTCGGACATGGAGAAGGTGAAGGCTAACGCCGCTCTGTGGGAGTTCAGGCTGCAGGTGAGCGACCGGGCACTCCTGCAGTACCGCGAGGAGTGCCACAAGCTGGCACGCGCCCACGGTGAGCTCACAGACCAGCTTTACCGTCAAGAGAGGGACACCATCGACATAACTCGATATTTAATGGGGCAAAATACCGCTAAAGAGGAAAAGGTGCGTTCTGATTGTATGTTTCTGATTGAATAAATCAAAGAATTTAACCATTTTTACTGCCACTGATTCTACTAATAGATCAACATGCTGCAGAACAGCCTCCAAAACCAAGAGGTACGTGCGTGTGAGGAGCAAAACAAGCTGGTGAGTTTATTTTAATACGCAACAACATGAAACGATTCCCAGGCTTCATCACGGCGCCACAACACTTGTTTAGGCCAGTGTGTTTATAAAGGTGAATGAGTGACTGATCAGGTCTATTTTGAAACTCTGTAAGCTAACAGACGACTCATGAGCTATTCTGACACCTTTATTCAGATGTCTGCTTTCTGTGTGTTCATCCATCCATCTTCTAAGCACACTGTTATCACAGGCCACCCAGTTAATCACAGGTCACACACACTCTCACACACACACACACACATACACAGGAAACTGGAGGACTTTCCACATAGAAGAGACACTCCTCGTTGTCGCATAACACCTTTTTGGTTGCTACCAGATCTGTGAGGGACAAAAATCCTCCAATATAAATATTTAACATATTTCGTTTTTGGTGCTTCACATGAAAATATCAGGATTCGAGAGCCAGTCGTGTGGATGGGGCTGCATTTTGTTGTTTGAATGTTTTTTGAATCGTAACGTGTTTACCTGTAGCCTCACAAAAATGTGCTGCGTTGTGTTAACATCTGTGTAATTATGTTGACACTAACAAAGCAACAGCTGCAAGTGAAGTGGCTGTAAAATAACAAAAATAAAAAACAAGCACCACATACTGGCTTACATGGTCTAATCTTACTTTTATTTGTACCAAAGGTCAAAGAGGAAAAAGATGGATCATGTAAAAGTGATCCTTTGGGAAACAGAGTGCCGTAGTTTATATGTTAACCAAGCCTCACACAGATCTATACTACGCAATGCCAGCTAAAATTACGTAATACGCTAAAGAGTTTCTTTTTACTTCTTGTCGCTGCTCTTAGTTAAAATCCAAGAATTAACCATAATCTTTCCCTGCTGCTCACAAGTTGCTGCTAAAAGTTTGATAAATCACAGAGGAGCAGAAAGAAAAGAAGGAACAGTCTGGAACAATATAGAGCATCCTTTCTTTAGACACGTACTGGCTGTTAGACACAAATTCACAGAAAAAAAGAAGTAAAGTGCTGTGTGGTTCATTCAGATGTTGTGACTTGGAGCCATTGTGTCACAGTGAGGTGACGGTTTGTCTTGAAAAGGACTTAGCTAATGGAACTTTGTCTATTAAAGGCTCTTGAGCATGTGACACGTGAGCTCATTCCTTTGTAGAGGGAGAGAGTTGAAGGAACTGCAGACAAATAATTCTTCTATAAAAAAAAAACATTCTCAGCTGCACTTTTTGCTGCCACAGTATGAGAAAAAAAGAAGGATGCACACAACAAAAGTCACTTGACCTATAAACCAGTGGATGCAATTTGGAAATCAGTGCACTTGGAAGATCACAGAGAGGGAAAATTGCCTGTGATGCAAACCAAGTTGGAGTAAATAAATGCTGCATTGTCGGAGATGAACGTGTACAGACTCATGTGAAGAATAACGATTAAGCCTAAGGTTGTAATTAGATGGTCGATAGTCTCTCATTTAGTCATCACATATACATGTTTGTGGGTGTATATTTTCAAAGTCTCTCACGATTTTGGTCGTTTTGTTAACATTTTGCTCAGGATGGTTTTTCCATAGTAGCATCTTGAGGTATTTAGAGTGACAGATCTGGGCTAAAGCCGGTCTGAGAGACAGAACCTCGGTTAAAAACTACAAACTGTGTTGCCGACTGATAAATACTGCACTTATGGGAACTTTGCAGCGGTCCTGCCTCATGTATGTTTGGATGCATAATTACCGACATGTCAGCAGCTGCGGGGCATCAAATTATCTGATGCTTTCCACAGGTTGAAGATTACACCCTTCAAATCAACGAGCTGCACGAACTGTTCAGGAAGAGGTCTGGCGACTTTGACAAGATCCAAGATGGTATGAAGCAGATGAAGGAGTTTGAGAAGAGCAAAGCCCAGATGGAACAGGAGCTGAGCGATGTGAGGATGGGTGGTGATACTTCTCTCAGTGTGTTGATGCGTTCACTGACCATCTATGTTTATGTCTGGTAGATTAGAAACGCCATGGAGGCTGCTGAGAAGGAACACAAGGAGAACCTCAATGCAGTGGAGTTCAAATTCTTCAAGGAAAAGGTGACATCAAGGGTCTGATCAGCCTGGAGGCTAGCAGTGAAGTGGTGTCCCAGGTTTATCGTTTTATAAACCTCCCCGCAGGCTCGACTGGAGAGGGAGGCCGAGGAACAGATAGCCCTGGTGGTGGAGAGGGCCCACACTGAAGCTGTTCTGTGAGAACATTTCCTTTCCATTCCCTTTTGCCTAAAAATGTAAAGAAAAAATGATGTACTCACAGGAGCCTTTATGTATGGGATGAAAGATAGAAAACAAAAGCTAATATTTGCTCGACCACACAGATCAGTCGTGTTCAGGAGCCAACGATCACAACTGCAGCCACCCCAGAACAAGTGTAGCGCAGGCTATAGTTTATTACTCTTGAGGCCAGAAGATGAGCCTTGCACCTCTGTTTACTTATTCTTCACAGCTCATAATGCCAGCATTGATACTGGTGTGGTCCTGCTGGTTTGGTTTCAGAGGGAGTTGATTGATTTCCTTTTTTAGGTCACTTAACTACACGATCGGAACCCAGGTCTCCTCAAAATGACTTCCAAATGCCTTGGAGTATTCTTAAAACTCCCTAGACAGGAAATAATCCAAGGCTAACAAATTTTATCAGCCATGAAAATGAGACTTATGAGCTTGTGTAGTGAATTCCCCTGTATCATCTTCAGGCAGCTGGACGACGCCTCGCGCTCAGTGTTCAAGGAGAACGTCCGTCTTAATGAAGCCCTGAAGTATCACATGAAGGAGACGGAGGACTTGCAGAAGTTGACGGCTTCTTTGGCAAAGAAAAACGCCTCCCTGACTCTGGACAAGGTGTGTTTGAACCATAGGACAGCAAACAGCGTCGCTCATTAGGCGCTGGCAGTCCCTGGATAGAGAGCATTCATTTCCAAAATGTGACTTTCTCTCATTTCTCTTTTTAAAGGCTTGTCAGAGTGGCACAGAATATATTTCAGATGTTTTTCCCCCTGTTTTGTTTACTTGTACAGACCCTGTGTATTTAGCTTGTGGTCCTCCTCCGAACCGTCCCCACCTCCTGACTGCCCTCAGTGGTCAGTGGTTTTGGTCAGGTTCCACGGGGGCGCGGGTTCAGATTTAGTGGATTCTCCCGTATAGGTTTCTGGCCGCGATTCCATGAAACAAATATAAATTGGGGATTATTCATCTCACCTGTAATGACAAAAACGTCAGGGGAGGAAATCCACCTGAAGCTTTGGCTGCTCGCTCAGCAGCCCACAAATATTATTTATTTTGACATTCAAATGGAAAGGCCTCTCTGCATTTTACCAGTGGTGTCCCTTTTCTGTTCATCAGAACATGCTCGAGGTAGCAGTAAAGGACAATACGGCCCAGATGGAGGCCCAAAGGGAGAAACTGTCCGAGCTGAGGGCAAAGGTAGCCTCCCTGGAGCAGACCCTGGAGCTACACACTCAGGAGAAGAAGCACCAGAAGCGTAAGGAAAAGACCACCCTGGTCTGCATCCCCGACACCCAGGTAGAGCTGGAGAATCTGCAGAAGGAGCTTGCTCGGCGGGAAAAAGAACTGGCTCACATTAAAGGGATAGCCAGGACAGTTGTGGAGCAGCGCACAGAGCTGGAGCGCTTCTTCCATGATGCACTTGCTCAGGTGAAGCGGGAGATCACCGCCTCCCGGCAGCGATACGCAAATGAAGCGCTGCGCGCTTACCGCTCCAGGTTCAGGGACGCCACAGCAGGGAAGCTTAAATTCCCCCCCATCTGCACCTTCCATAAAAGCCTCCAGAGTACAAACTCTGTCCATTCAAACACAGCAGCGGCTGAGAGGTGGTAGGTCCCTTTTCTGGCATCTATGTGGTGTTTTAAACTCACGTTTATCACTAACTTATCAGATCTGATGGCGTCTCATTACATCCTGCACCTTGTCATTTTCATTTGCCTGTTTCTAAGGACTCACCAGCCTGGCAGCAAGACTGAATTATGCGATCTGACCTGGGAACAGAAGGAACACGTGCTCAGGCTTCTCTTTGCTAAAATGAACGGCCAGAGGCAAAGGTAATAAACCACCTCTGAAGTTTTTTTTTGAATTTATTTTCTGTCTGCCTAATGACATCATCTGAAATGTGTCTGGATAAATTACCTCTGAACACCAAAGCACAGTGACACAAGGCAGCAGTTCTCCCCCAAAGATTCCTCCCTCTTCTAAATGTGTTAAACAGCCATTTTCTTCACCGAAGAGGATACCATAAAACATCAGTTAGGCTTTGGACGATTTTCTTTTCCATCCAATTGCTTAAGACGAAGAATGGAGAAAGAGTCTGGGCACAATAATAAAAATAGGCCCGGCCACAGAGTCGTGTGCTTGGATACAAACATCTGGTCACGTCAATTTGCTCAGCCTACTGGCTTCTCCTCATGTGCACCAGCTCTTTATTTTGTCCTTTGAAGGCCTGTGGTCGGAGAGCAGCTGGTAACATGATTTTTCAGAAAGGACTGTGCGGGGATCTGGATGGATGGGGCTATGGCACTCAGCGGGAGACGCACCATCATGTCAACAATGGTTTGGCGCCGAGGCCGGCGGAACAACGGAACATTGGGTTATCAGACTTCATGTGCGCCTTCTGTTGGCCCAGAGTAACCTCTCTGAGACGGGTTGTGGGCCCTGGCTCAAAGTCGTAAATTTGCTACAGCATCACTTTTTGGCTCTGAGGGTTTTAACCACAACTCTGCATGTTCCCTATAGGAAAACCAGCCAGCGTCAGTCCCTTCCTGCCTCCTCATGGAAGGTGAACCTCGCTGACGGAGATGCTGCCGCATGAGACTCGGAAAGAATGCACGCGAAAAACTAGAAAATGTCCTCCTTGCAATTACGAAGCCTGTAGATTTATTGGCTCCACATTCCACGTTTAGCTGAAAAAGTATTGGCTGTGAGAAAATGGGTGTGTGCATGTGATTTAGATAGCGTTGCGTAATGATGACTGTCTCCAAGAATTAAAGAGGAGCGGTCGCGGGCCGCTTTCATCACGCAGGCGCCTGTTCTGCCGTCAGACCCAGAAACTGCCTGCTCCATGTTCATGCCGCCTGACCTTCCTTGGCCCATCCGCCTCAGCCAGTCAGTCACACAGTACGCTTACACTATGTTTGCTTAGAAATGTCTCGTTACCTTCACGCACGTTTGTTTGATTGGTGTTGCACAACATATTTTAAAAAAAGAGTTGTTCCTTCAAGACAATAATTACTTTCTGACCGCAGCCTGGTGACTCTTAAATACGCAGGAAAGAAAAGTTCTACACGATTACCGAAAGATTCAGGACACAACACAGTACTGAGTAAAAGCAGTTACAGACCATTTGTGCATGTGTATTTAATATACATTTTATTATTATTTACAGTGTGTAATTATCTGGAGACAAAAGGCATGGCAAGTGGCCGAGAGTGTTCAGCGTCCCATAGTTGGCATGGTGACCGCGGGGCTCTTCAATGTGGCGTCTTCTGCTTTCCACTGGGAGGTGACAGTTTTAATCTGCGTGTAGAACTGGATGCCCTGGAGAAGAACGGCAAGCAGCGATAAGCAAAGGAACGCCACTACGCGCGATGGTTCTCTTAATGAGCTCGTACTTGTTTTCCGTAGAAGTTCGTGTCCCCTCGGAAGGACCCTCTTGATCCGGTGAAGGAGAACATGGGCAGTGGGACAGGGATGGGAACATTCACGCCAACCTACACACAAAAAAACAATTTCTGCCTCTTCAGTTTCATGAGGCTTTAAAAACAATCCTCCAGAATAGTAAATTGCTAGGATGAGAGCTGTCATTTAAAAAACTAGCTTACAGGACAGCACCAAATAAAGCATCTTACATTCACGTGTATAAAGCAAAGAGTTGTCTTATGAAAGGGAAGACAAGCTAAAAAAAAAAAAAAAAAAAGGCATGTTTTATAAAGACACTACTGGCATTGTTTTATATGCAAGAACATGTTTGGACACAGAGGCTTTTTCGTGAATGTACTGGGAAGGAAAAAAAAAGGAAAAATAGACGTTTGTCGCATCGAGGTTTGGAGAGGAGAACAGCACATAGCCGACACCGCATTCCCCAACATGTGAACAGCAAACACGGGACATAACTCTGGCTCCACAGGCAAACAAACAGGTTGAAACGCTGGCCGTATTTATGCTTTAACATCACCGGGTCTGCAGGAATCCCGTTTGAGTGTATTTTAAGAACTCCCCCAGGTTCCATTTCCCCCTATTTTCACTTTACATACACACATATTTGCTGTGACTATTCTAGCCCTGGCTAGTGGAGGGGAGGGGGAGGGATGCGAAATGAGTTTATTTTAGGTTATGGCAAACAGAGCTTTACTTGACACTGAAAGTCATTGTTTACTTAAGGTGTGTGACCGTTTTCAAACAGAAATGTGTTGGTTGGGATGTTGGACGCTGGTGGGAGAGACACAAGGATGTCTCATTTTCACAGCACTCACCTGACCCACGTCCACCTGATGAGTGTACTTGCGCGCCGTGGCGCCGTTGGTGGTGAAGATAGCCGTGCCGTTGCCGTAGGGGTTCCTGTTGACCATACTGATGGCATCATCGAGGGTGTCGGCCTCCAGAACCACCAGCACAGGCCCGAAGATCTCTTCAGTGTAGCACTTCATGTCAGGCTACCAGAGCACAAACATTCACATGCAGCGATGTTCGGGAGCATATTTTTGGGGTCGAGAAAACACACGTCTGGAGACACGCACTGTGACGTTGCCGATGATGGTGGGACCCACAAAGTAGCCATTCTCGTAACCTTTGACTTTGATATTCCGGCCGTCCAGCAACATCTTTGCGCCCTGGTCCACACCGCTCTGGATCAGACTGCACACTCTCTGCTTGGCTTGCAGAGAGATCAGAGGCCCAACATCTGCACCGGGCTGGTCTCCTAACAGGGTCCAAAAAAAAGCCCACTATAAGGTTATATATTATAGCACTTGCATAATGTGAGCTGACATTCTAACGGCGGCGACCGGGGCACCATGAGGCACACCCTCAAAAATGGATACTTTTGGGTTTCCTGTCTAGCCTGTCATGGCAACCAGGGACAATCAATCTCAATTTCACTTAACCTTCTTTTTAAAATGATTTGATCCTCTAAATCACTATTTTGGTCTGTGCCACAGATCTGGCCGCAAATTTGCAGCATGGCTCACTCAACAAGCCCTCGCTGTGTAGTTACAACAGGGCAAAAGGTGTGGTTAGGTCGGTGTGGGTGGCCCTGACCAGACCAAACTGAAAGGCCACAGGGGGCTCGAGAGAGAGAGAGAGAGAGAGAGAGAGAGAGAGAGAGAGAGAAAGGGGTGAAGGGTGGAGTGACAGGGCGCGGCACCTGCGTTCACTTGCAGAGCCTTGGCTCGCTCCACCAGTTCCGGCAACCAGCTCCTCGCCTCACCCACCAGAATGGCTGTGGACAGAGCCATGCAACGTTGTCCCGCTGCCCCAAACGCCGCGCCCACAAGCTGGTTTATAGTGTTCTCCTTGTTGGCATCAGGCATTACCACACCATGGTTCTTGGCTCCCTGGTGTGTGAGAGATGTGGTTAGCCCTCTGCTGTTTTATCTCCAGCACTGCTGATTCGTGAAAAAGTGATAATGTCAGGATAAAATAAAATGGCAATTTTAGCCATTAAACATCAGACAAATCAAAAGAAGTGCAAATAAATACAGTGCTGGAAATTGAATATTTTTTAATAATAATAATTAAAAAAACACAGCTCCCAAAATCTAGGTTACTGTGCAATTTTGTCAACGTTGAACATTTCACACCAAACGTCTACTGATAAAATGACCACAGTCACATAAAATACAATGCTGCTGCTAACCAACATGGTGTTCAGGACCTCTTGTAGATGCATTTTGTACAACTATTCAAGTAATGTTGTAGATTATGTGACACTATTATACCATTTATACTTGACATACATAATTTACATTCAAGTTTACAATGTCAAGGAAACACCCTCATTACTTTAAAAGGCTAAGGAATTTATCTTTTTATTTATTTTATTATTTATTTTAGGCAAATTATCTAGAAATTAGCAGCTTAGGTTATTAAAACACAAGCTTAAACTGGTCTGAGCTGCTCAGCTGACAATGCGAAGCAGTTTCATTCATCTGTGGTGAAATGCTGCCACCTGCTGGACATTTACCCTAAGTGACGGTCACTTGCTACTCAACACTTACCATGTTGGACTGGACCCTCTTTCCATTTCTAGACCCTCTCTCATAAATATACTCGCCAACTTGATTTGAACCAACAAAGCTGATGGCCTTGATGGCTGGATGGTCACAGATGAAATTCACAGCTGTGATAGACAGGATTATTAGCTTAGTATAAAGTTACAAATAACTGAAGCAACAATTGACATTTACTCTAATGTGAATTATCTGCACTCTGAAAAACAATAGCTACAGTTTTATGGGTTCACATCTTACTAGAGTGTTGTCCATGGATGATGTTTAGCGTTCCGTCTGGTGCACCAGCATCCTGCAGCATCTTGGCGAGCAGCATTGCACAGGTGGGCACGCGCTCGGAAGGCTTCAGCAGGAAGGTGTTGCCGCACACCATAGCCATGGGGAACATCCACAGAGGGATCATGGCAGGGAAGTTAAAAGGGGCGATGCCTGCGCACACGCCGAGAGGCAGGCGGTAGGTGTAGGTATCCATGTCTTTGGTGATGGAGGGCAGGGTTTCACCCAGCATCAGGGAGGTGACGCTGCAGGCGTGCTCAACGACCTCTGGAAAAAAACAGGAAAAGTGTGATTTAATTTGAATTTTTACCTTCATGTCTGGTTATATTGATGAACTGATTAAAAAAAAAATGAATGAGAGACATTTGTGATCATAATAAATCCCAAATCTCTCCTCAGTTCCTAAAACATAAAACCAAAAACCACTAACTAGTGGCAATCATTAATAGTTATCATAAAGGAAACTGTCCTTTGCTTTGGCATTACTCATTAACTATTGTTGCAGCCGCAAAGCAAACATCTACACAACCCTGCAAACATTTACTAATGACTTGACAAGCTCTGCAGGCACACGTAGTGGAGATACACTTACGCAATCCTCTGAATACGTCCCCCTCTGCATCTGCAAGGGTCTTTCCCTGTTCGTATGTGATGGACTTGGCCAGTTCTTTCTATAACAAGATTCCAAAAATGAGTCTTTTTTTTGGCCATGTTAACACACATGTTTGGCGTGTGTGTGTGTGTGAGAGAGAGAGAGGGGAGTAGTTTAACAGGTTAAAGAGGTCAGTCAGGTCTAACTTTACAGTGAACAGTTGCACCTTGAACTTTCTGAACCTCCGCCTTACAGTGTTCTCTTTGATGAGCTGTTGATACCGCAGGAAGAGCTGCTGCCGAGCCAAGATGGACGTCTCTGACCAGGACTGATAGGCTCTTGAACATGAGTCCACGGCAGCCACCATCTCCTCCTGCGTGGCTTTGGGTACGCGGTAGATCACCTCATTAGTAGCCTGTACAGGCGAAAACAAAAGAGATGGTATCTATCTATGGAGATTTTGTTTTAACATAATCACTAGGAAATAGTTTATTAAAGGCATTAATATAATTACGATGTAAAGATTCTATTATATATTAATATGAATTCCTTTTCTTCTTGTGATCCCCTGAAAAACTGGACTACTGTCACTTTGCATGAAAAGATAAGTGGATTTTTAAGGTAGTAAATAGGTAAAGGTGCTTACCGGATTATGAATATCGAGCCATTCTGAGGTCTTAGACTCAATAAACTTTCCATCAATGAACAGCTTGGTAGTAGGCTGTGAGTAGAAAGGTCACAAGTGTGCATTAACATGTATACAAAGTATTACTATTAACTGATAATTCTATAACTTACAACAGAGGAGGAGTAACCCATGCGTCCAACTCGTAACAGGACCTGAGGAGCAAACAGTGAAGAACTTGAAGCCATTAAAAAGTATGCCATTCTTTTATACTATTTAGAGTCTATAACTACAGTTAGTGCAGTTTTAGTTTGCATGAGTTGTAGACACGTTTCATGCACCAAAGCTTTTTGCAACCTATAGAAAATAAATTAATAAATTAGGAACGGTGAGAAATTAAGTAATTAAAAATGTGAAGAGACCTGAAACAGGCCAGTGCATAAGCCTGCAGCACACAATACACTGTAAAGAGAATAGGTATAGTATAGGGTATAAGAAGTCCAATTGCATCGTCACATTAACAAAAATTTAAATTGTAAAAATATTTCCTCACCTTTGTCTTTAAAACAGATCTTAAGGCTGTTGCAGCCATGGTGGAAATTAGAGTAATTGGAGGGCCGTGCCCGCCCACGGAGCCCGTTATATTCTTTGGATTCGGGCCATCCTGGGCGGAAACCGGGGCTTCCAATTGGTTCCGTGACCCATAGACCCGCCTTAGTTAAGTAACTCGTTTACTCATTGCACAACACGGCTGGAGAGGCCAGCGCTTATTGGTGGGAGACGGTGAAACACGGAAGTCAGCGCTTCCTGGCACTTGGCAAAACCTGAAGGCGTTCAAGTCGTAATTATTGTATGTACTTTCAGTCAAGTTTAGTGTGTGTTGGTAAATATCAGCGGAAAGGTTAAAGCGATAACGTTGTCACCGCAATGCACTTGTCCCTTGCTCACCTGGCCAAGGTAAATACCATCAGCAGCGTTGACTGTTTGCTAACTATAGGTAAACTGGCTCCAAGTGAGTCCAGATGTTGCTTAGTCACGGACCAAAGAGCAGGTAGGAGGGGCTGTGGGAGAACACGCCACTGGCTGCTGCAGGCTGATGGTAAAGCTCTCCGTGCACGCTTGCAGAAGTGTGCATAAAGCTGTTTCAGCTTTGTTGAAGGAAAAGTAGAACTCAATTAGCAATGGCATCCCAAACCAAGGTGATACCACGCATATAATTTGTATTTTAATTGAAAAACCGTGTGATTTAAAGTAGAGTGAACATTTCTGATGTGTTTTAATCCATAAAGCCTGTTCTCCATGGATACTTCAGAAGCTCCTGCTCCTGGAGAGTTAGGATCGGTAAGTCATTTGCCTGAACTTAGTTTTTATCTTGACGGGACAGTAACCAGTTTTTGTGTGCGGCAGCTTTTGCTCTTAAAGGTGTTGAATTTGACCAAGTTCCAGTCAATCTAATGAAAGATGGAGGTCAGCAGGTACAGTAACCTTCTACAGGATCCATACGCTACAGTATTACATCATGTGTATGATCATTGTCACGGTCACTAACAAATTCATAACTGAATCTTTTGCATTTTTATATATTAGCTGACGGAGCAGTATAGGACATTAAACCCCATGCAACAAGTGCCTGCAGTAGAAATTGATGGCATCACCCTGTCTCAGTCAGTGAGTCCATCTGTATTTACCAAATCTTTCCAAACCTTAACTCACGTGAGATCCGGGAATATTTCTGTGAAATGATTTCTTGCCTATGCAGCTGGCAGTGATCCAGTACATCGATGAGACCCGCCCGGGGCCTCGTCTTCTTCCAGCTGACCCAAAGAAACGCGCTCAGGTTCGGATGATAAGTGACCTCATCGCATCAGGAATTCAGCCTCTGCAGGTGAGCACAGAGCACCCCAAATGATCACCAGCTTTCTTGGATCCCAAGAGTCAGCGATGTTTCCTCCACCTTTCAGAACTTGTACGTGATTCAGAAGGTGGGAGCAGAAAAGGTGCAGTGGGCTCAGCATTTCATCGATCGCGGCCTTCAAGGTCAGCCAGCTTTTTTTTTTTTTTTTACCTCACATTCACAGCTGCTGATCTGTGACACTTTGGCATCATTCTCCTCCAGCTCTGGAGCCTGTTCTAAAGGAAACGTCAGGGACGTACTGCGTGGATGATGAGGTGAGAGGTCTGCTGTGTAGAAGGACTATTGCACAGAAAGATTTGTACACAACACGCATGACACTCTGCCTTCCTCATAGATCTCGATGGCAGACATCTGCCTGGTCCCACAGGTCTACAATGCAGAGAGGTTTGTAAACACAGTCCTACATGACAGAATAGCTGGCATTTTTTCCAGCCTTCCTACACAAAGTATTGCTTTTATTTATACACATCCATTAATCACATTGATAATCAAACCTTTCCAACAATAGTCAGTTTTTTGGTACAGCTCTACAGCCATGGCATCTGTCTCCTCTTCCAGATTCAAAGTGGACCTGGAGAAGTATCCAACTATCAAAAGGTTAAATCAAACCCTCCTTGAGATCGAAGCGTTTAAAGTGAGTCATCCATCCAATCAACCAGACACGCCGGAAGAGCTGCGTGCTTAGAGCCGTTCATCCTCCTACAGCGTTAGAATGTGAAAAAAATTAAAGAGCAATTTGCCTTTATTCATTTTTGAAGTCCCTCATATTCAAACCAATGTGGAAAGAAGCGCATAATGTGTAAAATATGAAAATTTAGATTTGTAATGCAAATCAAACCTCAGCTGTCAAGCTGTTGGAAGTAATGATGCAGGTACACATTCAGTGAATTTTAAAAACTAGCATATTTATATGGCATAAAGACAAATACAATTACAACCTTTATAGGCAGTCTGAATGAGCCGAGCAAACTGCCCAGCTTGAAATCCTTTCCCAGTGGTGCCTTCACTCGTCATCAGGGACCTCCACGGTGCATTTGACTGTGTCATTGTAGAAGGTGCCACAGCAGTCTGACCCACCAAACACCAGCAGCGTGCAGCACACGCTGACATCTGCTCTTTGCTCAGACGTCTCGGTGTATTTTGGTGCAGAGCTGCTTAGGTGCATCACGCTGTGCCCTGCACGAGGCCTGGAGCAGAGTGGAGGACAGGACACTGAGCTCCACGTGTTGGTGTCTGAACAAAGGAGAAAAAAAAAAGATTTTAATAATACGTAATTCACCGCAGACGATATCTAAGCTGTTTCACTGACAGACTCACCAATGTTGACAATGTGTACGTCCTGCAGGGCTCCGATTGCGCTGCAACCACCACAGACCAAAACCCGGTTGCCTGACACTGGCACCGCTGCATGAAAGCTGGTCATAGACACAAAACCCAAAAGGTTATTCTGCCTTCAGGACACCACGCTGCTATGTTCAGGTTGACCTGGAGTCTGGACTCACCCTCGAGGCAGCGGTGGCATGTTTCCACCCTTGGCAGCCGTATACTCCATGAAACCTTCCCAAATAAGGAGAAACCCGAGTATCAGCCTATAATCAGCACAGCACTGCCTCCTGCAACCACAGATTTCTTTTACCCAGATCTAGAACGTGGAGGTCGTTAAGGTAGGTAGCCGTCGTTCGTCCTCCGAATATTATTAACTTATCCGACAGCAGTGTGGCCGAGTGCCTGCAGCACAAGAACAGGTGTTGGATCAAGTTGGATCAGGTCTTTGCTGTCATTTAGGAAGAGACGGACCCGAAGCGAGGCAGAGGTTTGTCCCCCTCCACGATGGGCTGGTACCAGAGCTGAAACTCTGGGTTGTAGATGTACAGAGCACTGCTGCAGGATTTCTCCCCAGACCTGCTGCTTGGATTAACACCACCAAAGATGAAAAGCTCTTTATTATAAAAGTTTGCAGAATGATATGCTAATTGTGGAATATTTCCCTTTGCCTGGAAAAAAAAAAAAAAAAAAAACATTTTCTGTGTGGGCAGTTGAAATTATTTTAGAAATGTGCAGCATACCCACAGTGACAATCTTCCAGTTCCAGGTCAGAGTGTCGAGGATGTAGAGCTGGCTGTAGCACTGACGCTCCCTCAGGCCACCATAAACAAAGACAGATTTAGAGTCTGGGTCAAAGGTGGAGGAGTGCCCTCTAGCGCAGGGTGGCATGGGTCCGGAGGCAGAGGAGTTCATGGGGAACCAGACGTCATTGTCTGAGAACAGGTCATAAAAGGGAAACATGGAGTGTTTGTTCAGCTTTGGGCTCAAACTGCTTTACAGCTCTCCAGTTAGTGGCTCCTCATCTGCTTCCAGCAAGCAGACGGGCGTCACAGGTAACGATTAATCAGTAATTTCAATTGACCCCGCTGACCTAACTCGAGCTTCCACAGGGAGTCTTTGCAGTAGTTTTGAGCCGCCGTCTCCCCTCCGATAAGGATGGCCGTGTCGGGGTCACTCAGACACATCGTGTGGCTCCAGCGCTTCGAAGGACACACTGCAACTAATCGCGTTCTCCATCAGAACCCCTCATCCTGCTTTCAGAGGCGTGAGTCACTTTTTATTTTTTTCTCTGACCTTCTTGGTTGTCAGTCCTTATCTGCGCGGTCATTTCTTCTTGGCTGTTCATCCTGGACAGCCTCCTTTTCTTGGGGGTTGAAGCCTGGTCCAGGTCCTCACAAAGACTGTCCAAGTCCTCAGAGCTCCATGTCAGGCGTCCCCGACTGATAACAGTCCGCCTGGGTGTCTTTTCCTTTAGATCACAGAAAAAAAGGTACTTTCAGTGCAAATATTAGCATATATGAAGGCACTCATCAACACCACACTTACTGTTGGCCAAACCGGGGGCTTAGAGGAGAAGGTGGAATCACTGGTGTCAATTCTGTTCACTTGGATCTCACCATAGCAAGCACTATCGCCCAGGTGGGAGGAGTCAGCCGTGACCTGCAAGGCAGGGTGGTAAGCACATGCTGTTGTACAAAAGTCCTGCCAACAAAAATGATAAACCGTAATTATTTAATCTCACCGTTTCATTCATGCTGCTTTGATTTAGTGTACTAGATAGATCATTGGAGTTGTGCAAGTCTGGGAACAAACATTTCTTTTCAACCTGATGAACGCTGCTGACACCAGCTGTTTCCTGGGGTCAGAGAAAATGTACAATAAGAGCTCAACAATCTTGTGTGGCAGACAGATCACCTGAGACCCACCTCACCACACACACTGAGCACAATCTTGCCATAGACCCCTCGCCGGCCTTTCTCTGCTGCCACTGTGATCACATCT
The DNA here is from genome assembly GCA_015343265.1 of Pao palembangensis. NCBI lineage: Eukaryota > Metazoa > Chordata > Actinopteri > Tetraodontiformes > Tetraodontidae > Pao > Pao palembangensis. Next base: position 20,696,145 of record CM027083.1, on the reverse strand, counting down.
CTTCTCCAGTCTCCCTCCCAGATCAGGCACCTGGGTTTATTAAGCATCCTCAATGGAGATTTCTCTCTTTGTTTTTTTTAAATAGATCTTCTACATACCTCGCATGTGTTGACAGAGTCCCTATTCTCTGGGCCGGAAGTTCTGCACTGACCACTACATCCACTGATATTGTGGCGTCGACGTCGCTGCTTCCCCATTCTCCAAGACCAAAGATGACCAGGTGTTTGGGAAGTGGAAGAGGAACGTGGACTTGAAAACACTTTCGGTTGGATTTGCTGCGGATAAAACACGTTTGAGCCGTTGCGTTGACGTGAAAGACTACTTTAAAGTCAACGTTTCGTCGCTACCTGATGAACTGACGCGGGGCGTCACGCATAGACCACAGCACGTAAAAGCTTAATTTCCCCATGTTGTCTTCCAGGAATCAGGAGGATGGCGCGAGAGCCTCAATTACGGCATCTGCTCGCCTCTAATTGGCTAATCTGTCTCGCGCACGTGGGAAAACGACGCAATTTATTAATTAGCGGAGGTGCAGCGTTATTAAACACCTGCTAGGCTAGAGCGACTGTAGTACACGCTTAAATATTTAGACAGAATTCTACAGCAAATTTAAGAAATCGTGACGGGAAAGAAAAAATAGTTCTATTCCAAACAAATATATATAAACTCCCATATTCGATATGTTGTGTCGGTTTGTCAGAAAGATCGCTTAGTAACAGAGAGAAAATATTATCGTATGCTTTGAAAATGCTTTGAAAAAGAGAGCTTGTGTTAAAAATCTTAAAATGGTTCAATTTTAGATTCGAAGCAAAAAGTGTATCGAACCTATTTGTTTTTACCATCCATTTCCAATTTCACTTGTAAACGAGAGGGGGCGCAAGTTTCTTAGCCTTTGCTGAGATGCTATGTATATCTGCTCTAATTATTTAAGTGAATGTAATGGTTTTAATGACCCAGTTAAGGATATTATAAGACTACCCAACCTAATAATTCGAAGGGAAAAAAGTTTCAGCAATATACTGTTAGCCAAATCTAAGACTGTTATTTTATTAAGATTTAAAGTAGACCCAGATGATGTCAACTAGATGCATGCATGTTCTTGAATTAAAACAGTATTTAATGGCAGTTTGTTAATATCTTATTCCTGCTTTTGTAAGAGAGCCAGTAAACATGACAGAATAGAGACACTAACCTGGCCTCTGGGGAGAGCTGAAAATAAAACTCGGTTTCATCATGGCCTCTGTTTCACAATTATCAATCCTCTTGTGCTGCAATTTAATGAAACCACAAGGGATCATATGCATTCTAATCTTGGGTGAGCAGTGAAGTGATGTTGCGTCAGCAGGAGCCAACAGGTACGGTTGACAGCAGACCACACAGCCTCACAAACCTCCACAAAATATAAAGTTGAGAAATTAGCTGCCTTTTTATGCTCATTATGTTCATATCAATGACATCATCATCATACTCATCACAACGATAGATAGATCATCTCTTTATTGTTGAATATAAACTTCCAGGAACATAATTTTCTGGAATTGTCTACATGTCAAATAAGCCACACCAGCTGTGCTTTGGCGCCGTTTACATAAAAATGAAATGAAAATGAATGAAATGACAGAACAGAGTGGAACAAAGCTACAACACGCTAAGGACATTAAAAAACAAACATACACACTGACCTTTACTGTTACAGAGCTGTGCACAACATACATTTAGGCTTTCTTCCTTCAAAACAGCAAATTAAATGAGGTGAGTGATGAGGCAAATGTAAATATTGAATCTATATTACATAATAAGAGCTTTATGCGATAAGGGCAGACTTTTATTTGTGTCGTAAAAAGCAGACTTTGGAAAACCTCCGCTTCAGTACATTCATCTGATGTCTTTCTAAAAACACACCACTGACAGTAGACGGGGTTTCGATCATTATTCATCCAGCGATTCATTAAAAAAGACTAAAGGAGAGGGTCACAAACACATAACAACAACAAAATAAATGACTCAGAGAAACACAGTTACAAAAAAAAGGAAATTCTGCTCATTTGGCAGCAGGACTGGCTGTGCAAGTGCTCCCTGATCACTGCGGACGTGCAGAAATGTTATAGCTGAAGACAGTATAGGTTTTATGATGGGCTTGACCATACATCACAGACACTCATACACGCGCGGGAACATCGCACATGCACAAGGTTTCTTTGAATGTCTCTCATCAAGACACTGCTGTAAATGCTGCAAAATATCACGCATACGCAAATAAAACACAGCAACGTGCTTAGATAGTAAAAAATAGATATGCCTGTATTTATCTTTTCATATTATAACTTTTTTAAATGGAATCAAAAATAGTTCATTGTTTTTAAGCGTGTACAGGCTCTGAGGTCAGGCACTGTAATAAACTCTGTAGTACAGTGTTTTGTTTCGCCACAGTGAGTAAGAGTTATCAAACTTGAAGAGGTAAGTGCCTTCACCTGGAAACTCGTGGCTCCCTCCGTTTACAGATAAGTGACTGTCCTGGCGGTAGACAGCCAAGATTTCAGCCAGGTTTGAGTTGGTCTGCGTTTTGGAGCCCTTCTCTATGTCTCCGTTGGTGGCGGGCCCTGCAACAGAGGAGCAGAAAACCACAGATGTCAACAAAACATAAAGCTAGAAGGTAATGTTTGAAAATGTAAAAGAAAACCTGAAGGAACTGTCTGACCTTCCAACTCCTCCTCTTCATCTTCATCATCGCTGGACTCGCTGATGTGCACGGTAATGGAACGGCTCGTGACAGGACTCCAGTCAAAATATATGCCGAAGCCAATGTCGTAGCCGTCCGTAGCGAACTCCCAGCACACACTCTTGGCTTCCGGGACAGTGGGAACATGGACAGTCATGATGTCTCCTCGGTACACTGTCACCACGCTGTCCTCCTCCGCTCGGAGCTTTGCCTTCAGCTCTTTCAGGGCAGCAGACGTCCATGTCGTTGGTGGTTTCAGAGGCGGCCTCTGGGCTATGAACACGAGCAACAAATGCAAAGCAGGGTGTATTGGTTCATATTCCAAGACTTATCACTGTACTCTGATACATTAAATGTTTAAACATAGCTTATTTCATAACTGTATATATTATTTACAATATTCCCGCAACAGAAAAACAATGTACTATGTCTCAGTGTACGATCACAGCCCTAAATTAGTTTTGTATTTCCAGCTTTTATCATTTAATCCATTAATCAATCACTCAATCAACTTTTATTTATAGAGCGCTAAATCACAGCCAAAGGCGTCTTGAAGTGCTTAACACAATTTAAGCATCTTTTCTTCTTCAGTTGCACAGATCCTCCTGGTATACACATAAAATTAAAGAAACAGCCTAAAAAATCCATTGAACGTATGTAGAATAGAATATATATTGTAGGTAAGAACACAGCAGGTCCCTCACCTTTCGTGTCATCATCTGGCTGACAGTTGCTAGCAACGTTCTCTCCTCCCTCCCTGAGGACTGGCTCAGCAGGGGCCTCTTGATTGCCCTCAAAACACACACACACAGCAAAGATGTTACAGCTTAGAAAATTAAGACTCTTCTGATGCACATGTGAGCACAAACTACCTGAGCATGCTGCTCTGAGTCCTCCATACCAGCTTGTTTTTTGAACTGTGTGCAGCTCTGTGAGAGGTCCGTACTCTGGAGCCTGAAAACAGGATAGATGGCACATAGTATACAGAAAGTACAACAGATTAGTCCCATTCACAGCAGCAACACTTTAGCAACAGGGTACCTGTCCGGCGGTCGACTGTCGAACTGTTTGGATGTTATTCCGGGAAACGACGAGATGGAAAGGGATGACAGCCGGGACTGCAGCTCTGATGTGTCTTCTGGTCTCTCCATGAGCGTAAATACGCACCACAGGCTGGCAAAGATGTGACCCCGCCTCTCCAGCAAGCACCGGGGGGAGGAAACAAACTCAACGCTCAATCTAACCTCCGGTGATCGATCATCTAACCAAAATACTTGACGTTAACTAAACGTTTTAATCACAGAATGCTGTCCGTTTATAGCATTAGCAAAGAAATGTGTACGCCACGGAGTTTGTTACACTTCCTTTTTGTGTAAAATTAGCACGCAGTGAAAATGCGAACTGTTAGCTTGCTAAAGCTAACATACGTCCGCAGCTAAACATGTCTCACCACGATGCAGCGCTGGCACTTTAAACTCGATTTCATTTGATTTAAATCTACATCAGGCGATCTGAAACTGCGCCTGAAAATCGTAGCAATCGTGTGACGCCTCTCCGTCCGCAGAAATACTTCTGCCTCAAAAAGCTTGAAAAAAAAGTTTTTGACACTTCCGTGTTGACGGAAATCAGGCAGACAATCCGCCCCAGGCCATTCTGAGAAACAGCCGCTGGGCTTTAACGCCAGAGATCCTCACATTTAGTGATTTTTTTAGAGCTATATGAAAACATTTTCTTTTTTTAATCCGACGCCACAATGAATGTTATTCATGCAATTTTCTTCTGTACTACGTTACACCGATTTCGAAACAACCCCTTAATAATTTTCAAATTTTAAAACCACCAGAACGTGCAGCTCTTTCAAAATAAAAGTAACATGTTTGTGTTTCCCTCACAAAAGTTTTAAAGAAATGAACAGTAGTCTTATCATATTAACACAAGGAAATCAGGTTTCACTTTGGTTTATTTAACCCTTTATTTTCCCTTTCATGCTTTTCAATACAAATTCATCAATCAAATGTACATTTCTGTACAGGAAAGATAAAACTGTCCAGATAAACAGTAAACTTGCAGCTGGGACACATCATATCACACCAAAGGTCAATGTCCACGATATTTAGATGTTTTCAAATGGTGGCTGGATCATTAGTGTGAGCATCATACTGACTGATTTAACAGTGAACACAGGTCCTACATTTAAGAGCAGCAAAAAAAGAGACATCGCTGATTACAGCTAGAAATAAAAATGTGAAATCTCCCCCCGTCTATCATTTGTTTCATAAAGCTGATTACAGATGCTGACAATGTAACTGGATTTGTTCTTTTGTATATGAAATGTTACACGTCAGCAATATTTACAGTAAATAACCAGGCCATACGATACAAAGCATCTCATAAATTAAAAATCATAATTACAGCTATCATTTTTAGTGTATATTACAAAGCAAAGAAAAAGCAACACATAACTTGTAAACTGCCTGAGGATGAAATAAGTGAGTGTTTAAATTTGTCTTTCATATATTTTCCATAAACTGTACACATATGGGTCACTCAACTCACACGTCTTTGATTGAGTGTGCAGGTGGACAACACTCATAACCATGTAGGCACCAGGAGGGATCTGGAAAGCTGACACAAGCTAAATCCTACAATCAGATGATCTTATCCAAACCCAGGTTTGTCAGCATGTAGCAGATCATTTATCTTTGATGGATGTTGGTTCTGTCCTGGCTTTCATAAAAAAAAAAAAAAATCAAGTTACTCTTCGCCCTGTCTCCACTTCTGTGATTCTTCCTGCCGTGCATCTGGGTGAATCTGGTTCCTCATTCCACCTAAGACATTTGAGGTGGCTTCCGTGGCCATGATGACTGGCTTGACCACCGCCGGTGGCAGCTGGCGGAGGACTCCACCCACTGCCCCAGTCATCCCGCGTTGTTCGTGCTCCCTGGTGGCTGTGTCATAGATGGTCAGTGCTGTATCTGTAATACCCTGTCAATGGAAAACGCCACCAAGTTTAAACATTCAGTTCTTGTTTTCAGAAATGTGAGCGCGTCAAAAAGAATTACCTCTTTTACTACAGTGTAAGCTTTGGCCACGCCTTCTCTCAGATCAACAGGCTGATGAGCCAGTCCATAAGGGATGTACCGTTTTACTCTCTTTGTGTCTCTCTCATCAGGGACCGGAGACACCATGTCATAGGCAGTCTCAGCTGCTGCCTGACATGTACACACACAACAAAAATGAATAGAGAGGCCTCCAAACGGAACCCAGGCTTTATTGTTCAGAGTGGAAAGGTGAGTTTACCTGGATGGTCCGCACCATCCTGTTAGTGAGCTCTAGAGCAGCCATGGCTGTTGATGTTCCGAAAGAGGCAGTGCCCCTCTGAAAGCCACGAACTATCCGACCATCTTTCCTGTACTGTTCGATGGGGAGCCAGACCAAATCCCTGAATCCCTGAACTGAACACATCCATCATTAATGGAACAAAAGTTCAGGCATAAATAGGACATTCACCACATATAATTTGAATTTGCTAAAAGTATGTGTCACTCTCACCCAGTTGAACCAGAGAGTGAATAGGCCCCACACCACCCAACAGTCCTGGAAGCTGATTCTTCTTTATGTCAGTTAGCCATTCATTGATTGCATAGGAAAACAATTTATCCACACCTAATAATCTGAAGGATTACAAAGATTACCAAGCATTAGTGTCAGGAGAAATAATTCTGAGAGCTAAAAATTCTCATATTCCCTCAGTGATTTAAACAAACCCTTGTCTGTAGCACAAGCGCCTCAATTTCAGCTCTGAACAGTTCAGTTGTGTCAACCCCATAATGATTCCTGCAAAGGTTCCCTGCAACAGACCAAACACACGCATATTTATGACACACAAATGGAATGAAATGGAACTTCTACACACATTATCCCTCTCAGACCGTGTACCTGCTCCATTGACACATGTTTTCCATGATAATCCAGACGAATTGGAACCTCGGAGGTAAATCTAAACTCCCTGTGAGGACAAAAAACTGTTTAGGTACAGATAAGCCACTAATTCAACAGGGTTTTAATAACACCGACCTAAAGAATATGGGCTGGTCTGTGAAAGAGGGAGCAGAGGAGTCACCGTCAGTCATTTCTTCCCTGCTGGAGAAGCCGTTGTGGTTCAAACCTCTTTGAGAAGGCAGCGAGATGATCGGGGCTGGGTCATGGCTGCTGTTAGTGTGTTTGGAAAAGCTGCACGAGATCTCTGGGGTGGCTGCTTTTTTGATTGAAACACAGACGGCTGTGAACCAAAATAAAAACGAGCTAGGAATTAAAAATGTTTGTCTTTTATTGCACTCACTGACGGTGTATTTTACCTTCTTGTGACGGTGTTGAGAAAAACTCCACTTCGGCAGCAAGACTGGTAAAGAAGTCTTTCAAGAAGAACAGTGCATCCTTTAGAGAACCAAAAAAAGAAAGAAAAAATAGGAACTGCTGTTATTTGAAAACAGGAAAACGTGTTGCTAAGATTTGATGCGACAGAAAACACTTTACCTGGTCAATATTGAGGCGAAGAGGCGTAAGTGAAACGCGCAAGCAGCACTCCTGTGGAGCATGGCTAGACTCTGGACACATGTGCAGAGCCTTCACTGTCAGCTAAGAAAGAAAATGCATCCAGGATATTACAGCGTGCCAACACTGGGCTGGACTTTGCGAGTGTGATGGTTTTCTCACCATGTTAGAATGAGATTTTCTGGGCATTTCCTTGCTAGAATACAAGTAGAGGAACTTGTTCATCTGTGAGGCAGCTAGTCTGTCTCGAATCTCCAAGTCCTGGACAACAAACACCTGTCGAGACACCGGCTGATCCGCTGCTGGCCCAGAAGCCCCCCGAGCCTGCGGGTACACATCGTGCTGAAACCGCACCTTAAACAGGTCAAAAGAGAATCTGATCAGTGGCGAAGGCCATACAGAGGGAATGTAACAGTGATAAATGTACAGTCCCAAACATTTGTTCCAGGTGAAGAGCCTCACCTTACTGAGCTGTATCTCCATCAACACATCAGTGTTCCTTCCTCTCCCTCCTCCAATACGGCTTGAACTCTTGGTTTGTCGGACTGGAGTCTGAGAGGGGGAGCTATGAGGTGTAGATCTGAAATGTATTAATAATAAATCAAATACCTTCTTTTCTTTAGAGCTTTTTAAAGCATGCACATCTGAACAGCTATTGGCTCACCCCCGACTTCTGGAAGGAGATACTGTTAAAGCTGCGCTCCTGAAGTCTTTCCCGCCGTAGAGGTGCCATACAACAGAGATCTCCTTGATCAGGTAGCGCACCTCTGGGATGGGAAAGTTCAGGGCTGCGTGGCTGGAGTCACTCCCACATAAGGGCTGACTGAAATGATCAGCTTTGATTTCCACAGGATCTGAAGTAAGCTGCTTTACCACTGGTTCCTGATCAAGATCCTGTAGAAGGCAAATATGACAACACTGATGACCCTGACTCTCTTTGTTGTGAGGCCATAAATGTGGCTGTCCGGACCTCTCGTCTGGAGCCGGGTGTCTCCAGGATACAAAAGTCATCAGCCTCTTGGGCCAGATTAGGAACAGGGGTGATGAGAGGCGAGTGAAGGACGGGATAAGTGGGATTTAAATCTTGGGTTAGATTTCCACTCTCATCGGGGAACAAGAACAGGTCCGAGCGTGGTGGATCATGGTCCAACAGATTCTGTTCTTCTCGTGCACCTGCAGATACTGATAAAATGGTGTAAGGGGAGGCATTTCATTTGATGAGCTGAAACTGTTTGACGTCTCTACCGTTCTGCTGCAACCCCGATGCATGCTGGCCTTCATTCTCCTCCATCGCTTCACTCATCAAATCCTGCAACATCTGCTGCTCAGTATCAGCCAGAAAAGGGGTCTGAGATGTGGGCCGACATGAAGACTCAACCTAACGAACATATGTTCAGAGAAGTGCGTGTCACATCTGTTACATATTGCAACACAAAGCTGTGCTGGTCTCACTGCTGACCTTGGTTCTCTGTGAGGTGCTACTGTGTCTGGGCTCTGGTTCTGCTGGGGGCAGTAGGTCTCCATAGCTGGCTACATACTGGATAAGGTTCATGAGGGCGGCGCAGGAGTCCGAACAGGTTCTGATGTGAATAACGTCGCTGGAGCAGCGCAGTTCAAACCTGGGCTCTTTCTGTCATCCACACAGAATGTAAAAAAATACACATATATTATATATTATTTTCGGCTTGATTTTTCTGACTTAACATTTCAGATGTATCATTAGGTGACTTTTTTTTATTTTTACCAGCTTTCCATCTGCTCCAGGTTTGGAAGCAGTGATCCTGAGCTCCAGAGTCCCCATGTCCACCACTTGCACATAGTCTATGACCAAGTTAAAAATATACACGGGTCAAAGTTCTATTTGTTTCTTTTAAATCATCGTCATTGCTCACGTACCACGTGCCAGATTGACGGAGACGGCATTGGCCTTGTCTGACAGGAACAGAGCGGCCTCATCTAGTATGATCCTGCAAAACATAACAGAGAAAAACCATGTACCCCATGTAGGGTAACTTTTATGATGCCACTCCACGTGAATGTCAAATCAAGAGCACCGACATACCTGAGCGATGAGGAAGAGTGGTCTAAAGAGATGCTGCTGGAGATACTGAAGGTCTCTACAACCAACAGTGATCTGAGTGGCAGGTAAAGGGGTCTGCAACAGAAAGAACAGACGCTATGTTAGAACCCTTGCAGAGTAAAAGCTACGAAAGAGAGACCTGACGTCTACTTTACCTGTAGTCAAGAGAGCAGCTCCACAGGTGTAAGTGTAGGGTGGAGACCAAGGTAGGAGGGGCATATCCCAGCACCGGCTCATTGGTGATATTTAGAAAGTCAACAATCTGTTGCACAAAGAACTGTCAGTGAGACAGTAAAAGCAACATTTTTTGATGGCAAAAGAGCATGAAAATAATCACTGAAGCCTACCTGATCATACCAACCCGAGCAAGGAGGGGCCATTTTGTGCTGCAGGGTGGCTCCTCTCACTCCAAGAGCAATAAGAATTTCCTGTATTAAAAAAAACAATAAACAATGCACTGCAATCATCAGGTTTAGTTATAAATCAAAAATTGCCATGAAATGAGAAATTACAGTTTTTATACTGTTTATAATACACACAACTGCTCTATAAGAGCATTCACCATCTCATGAATATATTTACTGTTTTCATACAAGAGAATAATGTAACTACTGTCACACGAGAACACCATGATAGACAACTAAATTTCAGAGGATAATGAAAGCCTTTATTCATGAGATCACATGCTCATCAAAATGGTCACACTTTTAAAAGTGTGCTATTTATGCTGGGACCTATATAATGTGGTAGAATTATGAGCCTGTGGCAGTTGAATTTTGCCATATAAAAATAAATAAATAAATAAAAATTACAAATATATGCATCTATTATCCATTTAATGTGATGAGACTGTTCTTGAAGGTTCTTTAATAAAATAAATCCTACAGAATCTGATATTAGTCAATATATATTAATTAGTTATTAATACTAAACTGGACAGTATGTGATAGGAGTCTCTACCTTTACGTTGTGCTCAGGGTTTGGTGATGATACTTTGACAGCCATGGACACCATGCTGCGAGCCTCCAGACCGATGCACTCTGAGGGTGTTGAAGATCTCTCAGGGGAGGTCTCTGATTGGTAGATGGTTGGCTCCAACCACTGAGGATGTGTCCTGCACGGTAACTTGACGTCCGAGAGGGAAAGGCCTCCATCCACAAGTCCTGATTAGGTTAACAGATTAAGTGATCAATTAAAAAAATAATAATAATAAGGACAGAATCTGACTGTATGACAATTTTTATTATTATTTAGATGTGTTATTACTGGGTTTAATTACCTTGGTGATACATGCAAATACTGCTGGTGTGGAAACAGACGTAATGTTGATCTTTATAGCCCTCATGCTGCATGACACTGAACAAAACACCATTCTTCACCTCCAACCAGAATTCACCATGTTTGTTTTTCAGTACTGTTTTATCCTTCTGAAAGAAAAAATAACAACAGAAACTAAATCCCATTCATCCACAAAACATTTCATAATGGGACAGGCTGTTTTAAACAGTGAGGACAGTTAGCGTTTACCATAGCATTCGTTTGTAGCGCGATCAGGCCATGATTGATACTGACAATGACAGAAAACAGGCTCTGGGAGTTCTTGCTTTGGGCTTTGGGTTTTTTCTTCTTGCGAGACTGAAGGCTTGGGTCAGAAGCAGGAATGTAGTAATGCATGGTTTCTTCATCTGACCCACTGGTCTCATCTGAAAACATGACAGGTCACACGTCAATAAGGATTCAACTGCAAATGTCATGTGAGTTCTGTCAGCTTACCCTCAAGACCAGAGGAGCGAAACTGACTAAAGCTGTCTTTGGAGTATGTGTTGATCAACTGACTGGCGACAGAGAGTCCAACGCCATAAGGCGTGCTTTCCACCGTCTCCACGGGAGACGGAGCAGTTGGCTCCCAAAGCAGCAAATCATTGTTTATTCTAAAATATATAGAATAAAGACATTTTAATAGCTCACTCTAAATCTCAAAAATGTTTAATGAATATAGAAAAACTTTACGTGCTTTTTCGCACTTTTCTGTACCTGTTGTGAAGTGTTTCATAAAATGCTTTGCTGGGGAAAGATAACTGCACATTGGGGAGACACAATTCAACAATGAATCTTGAGTTGCTCATGGTTTTCTCCTGGAACTCCGTCATCTCTGTGACGTCACCCGGAATGACCATCTGCAATTAAAACGATACAGATAGTGAGTTCATCATCCTCACCTGCTGTGCTGACAGAGTTAGGTATGCAAACGACCACTCCTGTTTTTGCTAAATGCCACCTCTGTCCGAATTTCCCCCCCACCTCAATGCAAACAAGCATTCAGTAGTGCACAGTTTCAGCTTTAACCACCGACATGATCAAATCTTAAACAAAAAATCATAACATGAAGAATGGTGGACGTCAAACAACTTACCTCTTCATTTTCATACATGACCCTTCGCGATGAAAACGGAGATGGCTCTGGTTTACCAAAGTCACACACGTCCTTCAGTGAATGTGCAGCACCCTCCTCCTCTTCCTCTTCGAGCGAATGGTCCTCTCCCCCCTCGTCATCTTCAGCCTGCACCCGCTCAAGTATCGAGTGTACTGCAGTGGGATTCATCTTCAGCACGACCCTGCTCAGAAAGGTTTAACGCTGTATAAAGACAGATCCTGATTGGACAGATCAGTTTTGGTTGTTAGCAGAGTATACCTCGGCCAATCAAATTTAACACTTTCTGACGTCGTCATGTCTCTGTCCATGGTGTGAGACACTCGGAGGAAGCGGATGGGTGGGTGGTTAGTCTCCTCCTGAAACTTTCCTGTCCAAAACAAAAACAACAAAAGTAGCTCAAGGAAAGTTTCACAATTGGAAGTGGGAATTTCAATTTTATTCATATTATTTACCAATGAGCTCCCTGAAAGTCAGCTCCATCTTAGTTTGGTCAGGTGAGTTGCCAGCCATGAATTCTGTTTTGACTTCCACATCTTCCAGTTCCAGATAAAGGACCTCCTTTTGCAGGGACTTCTTAAACCAGGGGCCTCTTTCCTGATCTGAGCGCAGGTCAGGGATAGGGAAGCGGAGAGCGAGGCCCAGCACTGGCGCATTTACAGTCAGTGATACGTGACAGTTACTGGGAGTGTGACTGTCATCCAGAAAAACCTCAGTGAAGGCTTTATGCTGTTGAACGAGTTTGAAGAGATGTTTAGACTATAAAACACAGTTGAGAGATTCATATTTCGATTGACATTTTCTTCATTTTAAAGAGGAGATTTGCATTCATCCATCCTTACCAGGCTAACATGTTTATTGTAGGACGTGTACAGGTGAGACGCCATCAGCTCGGCGGTTGCCAGCTTCTGGGGTTGGAGCAACGAGTTGAGACGGTCTACGATACTAATGTCCAGTTCACATCGCACAGGGCCCAGCTCCACCTGGATTTCTGCTTTCTTGGGAATGGTGCTGAGTCGAAACTGGCCGCTCTGGAGTCAGAATCAACGCAATGATGAGTAGATGTACAGCGTACTGGGTTGTGGTGTACAACATAACAGTTTGCAGAAATGGACGCCATCCATTTCTTATGTAACAGTTTTATAAATACTGGCTAAAAAAATTTGCTCTATGTTAGGATGAGCGGAATAAGCCATATACATTTGTAAATGTCTCAAACAGTTTGACTACAGTTTGTGCTGTATTGTTATGGTAGAATGGAGACATTACTTGAGGGCCTCTCCTCTCTCTCTGCTTGTACAGCAGGTGAAGGCAGGTGTGCAGCGGAGCATCAGGGCTCGCTGCCATGTCAAATGTCAGCAGCTGAAATTTGAAAAAGAGAAACTACGGTTATGACACTATCTCCATCTTCCAGGCTTTTTTCTAACAGTGATGCATGCGGTCTCGAAGCTGAGTTTTGGTCAAAACTCAAACCTCTGTGTACTGAATGTCTCTTTGGAAGTCGCCACTGAAACCCTCAGATGGAAACAGGCACTCCAAAAACTCCATCTGGTTGAGAGACACATCGGTGTTGAAGGTCCGCAGGCTGGATCCCTTACAGTGCTCATAGCTGATCTTCAGACCCTGGACCACAAACCTGCAAATTAAAATCCAGATCAGACACACGTTACCACACAATGACACTTTGATCTTACTGAATTCCCCAGTAATTTCTGTCTGCACCTTAGATGGTCGTGGGGGCAGGCCTGGTTAAAAATGTTTCGAGACTGAAGGAAAGCCACTTGTGCAAAATGCTGTGGCCCCAATGTGCTGAAGAAGTGTGCAGCCATAGGGCCGAGGGGACTGTGAGCTGCGTCTGGTGGCGGCAACGGGTCGATGTGAAGGACAGATACGGCCAGGCTTCCCAGCGTCAGATTCAAGAGCAGCTCAGGTCTCGACTCATCACCGTGGGGTTTGGACTGGTGGGCTGAATACAGGTACAGATGTAGTTTCACTGTGTTCAAAATAAGCTCTGGATTCTAGATTTATATATATATAAAAAGATACTTACACGTCTGTCTCAAAGTTTTTTGATGAAGCTGACAATCGTGCGATACACTGGGACTTTCATTAACCTGCTTCTCTCTCTGTCGAGGAAGATCGATGTAATCATCCCACAGAGCCTAAGGACAGATATTTTTAGCTCCAATTAAACTTGAAAAAAAAAAATTTTATTACCCCCTATCAGACCACATTTTTTACCATAAATGAGTTATTTAAAACAAAAAGACTTACTGTTGCATTTGCAGAGGGAGATTCTCCAGGAGAAGCAGAGTAGTTGCTGTTCAGTGATAAATCCAAGTCGACGGTGGGCGGTTCCCCAAGAGGAGGCAGGGACGACAAGCTGTGAGACATATCCATGTCGGCCATAGAGAAGAACACGTCGTCTAGATGAAGGAAAGAACATTAGACAGACGCGATCACATCTGACTTCTATGGCTGGTCACAGCTTAAAGATCAGGTTTGTCACCTCGACTCGACACGGTTCTCGTGGTTTGGCTTTCAAACAATTCAGGGTCGACTCCTGTGACAGTGGTGTCTTTCTTTAGACAGCGGTTTAGTTCCATATGGAGCCGGTACTCATCCTCCTGCTGCATGGGTCTGCTCTTTCTGTCCTTGGCCCATTCCTGTGAACCTTGGCCCACAGAATAAACAAAGGTTTACACATTCTGAATCGGGTTATAAAGTTGTTTAATCGAGAAGTTCTCACCTCCACCAGAAAAGGCTCCAAACAAGTCCAAAAGAAGATGAACTTGTCGTGGCGACAGCAGAATCAACAATGTGTCAATGTGGCCAACAACATCCAGCTGAAGCAAAAAAATGCTTTTAAACCAGACGCTCAAGGAAAAATGTGCAAAAACTTCAAGTCAAAACTCAAAATGAGGCCTGTCAGGTGTAAGTCTGGAGAGATCATGTGCAGAACACAAAACAGAGTTTTATGGTATGGTAGTCGTACAACAGGGGTTGTTCTGAAAAAAGTCATTCTACCAATTACGCAGATAATTCCGATATTTTTAAAGAGCCAGTAGTTCATCATAGACACACCTGACAGAGCTCAGTGCTGCACTGGGGGGAAATCACATACCTTTGCTCCAGGCATAGCCAGATTGTTCTTCAGAGTGAGGGAGATCTCAATTTTACCACCAAGGTTCCCAACCTGCACGGGCTCAAACGGCGCTGAGGAGTACACCGGTTCTGTGAACTGGGGATGAGGCTCGCATATTATCTTAGGATTCCAACTCGGGGACAGCTTTGGTTCAGTTTCCTGTAAAACGAGGATAAGATGGGTATTATGCATGTGTTCTTTCCATTGGATAATTAGGAAAAGAGACTTTGTCCGTCCAACCGTTGGAGTATGTGAAGATTTACAGCCAGCGCGCGACAACTCGGAGAACTCGTCCCAGAACACAGTGATGCCTTCCAGCTGCAGGTTTTTGTGGGCAAATGTGGTCGGCTGATGCACGTTAACATCTGAACTCTCCTCATCAGTTTCATCACAGTAAACAATCCTGGAAACACAGACACTCTAGAATTAACCACTTTTATTAGAAAACAGTCTTCATTACCACTAAAGTAAATTATATATTAATATATAAATATTTTTCCACATTCTTTTGTAATTTATATATGAGCTTGTGATTATAAATACAATTTATTTATCAGTAATTTGGAAAATATCGATTTCTTCAGCAACACTCCAAACGTACTTGTTAATTCGAATCTCCAGTGCAATTCCAGTTTTAGAATTCTCTGGAATATGTTCAATTCTGAGAACCGTATCCACAAAAGTCACTTTTACTCTTCTCAGGACTGCATGACCAGAGAGAAAAGATATGAAATGGTTACTTTCACATAATTAGGTTAGAGAACATAAATTAATATTGTTGTCACACACTTAGAGTACCTGTTTCTATTGTTTCAGCAAACTTCTCCAATCCTTCAAAAGGCTGAAAGCTCTCTCCGAGGTCATCTGTGAGCTTCTGGCTTAGGCATTCTTTGGCCAGCTGCATGCTGCTTGTCATGAAACTGGACCAGTACATGGGCTCATTGCCAGATGCTGAAGGAAAAACCAAAAGGTGACAAACTCATTAACCTTCTGTGACAGAAACACGTTCATGTGTTTGGATCCGTAATAAAACGTACCGGACTGCGTTCTTACCTACTCTTGGCCTTGGTCTGAACACCATCTCTAACCCTTTGACCTCAAGGGCACAGTTTTCCTGCACTAGGGCTGCCCATGGGACAGTTAAAGAAATTGTCTGGATAAACCCAGTAATGACTTCAAAGGGGGCATCTGCTGTCTCCAGGAGTTCATTCAGCGACTGAGAAACAATTTAAATGTGAGAAAATTCTCAGTGTTAAAATCAAATAAATTCATTGACTGTAATTTCAGAGAGCAACGCACATACCCATTTATCCAGTGGCACCTGAGAAAGTGAACCAGTGCCTTGATAGAGATCTAAACTGAGCTGATCCAAGCTTAGTTTCTCTTCCAAAAAGTTGCCCAGGTACCTGTGCAGGAGATATCTGCAGGCCCGCTTCTTGATGGACTCAGAAAAAGGCCAAGGCATCTTAACTCACAGATTGTGGAGTCCACGAGAACAGAAACAGGCCTTTAGGCTTTGGAACTGGAATGCTGCAGCTACTTAGAGTTATTAATTAAAGTTACTGTTGTGTCATCCTGTTGACTTCAAGATGTTAAGAAACGGTAAATTCAAACACCCATTATATTCCAGCTTTGAGGTCACTTGTGAGGATGTGTAGAAACTCAGAGATATGTGAGGGAAGTGGTCCGGCTCCAGTTTGCTGCACCTATTTAATGACACACATATGTTGCCCTCAAAATGGGACCTGCCATTTTTTTTAATTTTATGTCACAGCCCAAACAACAATCTCCATGAATGCAAGCACCGTGTTAATGGTTCCCAAATAACATACAGCCTTTTAGACAATAAACGTGTATTAAATGTCATTGTCAGTGCAAGAATGTATTGTTAACCTTCTCAAGCAACCGAAAATAAGACAGACATATTTATATGAAAACTGCTGGCATGTATTGTACTCGTCATTAAATGGCTAGCCTAAGCTTACTAGAGTTAAACAGAACTGTCAGCCCAGTCTGCGCTTTGACTTCTGGCTAGACAAAGGCACGTCATTTCGCTAACTAGCCGGCCAGCCAAGAGTTAGCTAGCTGTTTGCCGACTAATGAACTACCTCTGTCACCAAGATAGCAACATTAGCATAGCCGGCTGCCGTCAGGCTCCGTTTATAGCAGTACATGCTTGCTCGTTAGCGCACCAGCTAATACAAAACCCACCGTTTTCCAAGTTATTCATTCTTACTTAAAATATATACACTGAAAAATTGTGACATATATACACCATCGTAGCATGCGAACACCAGCAATTAACGGCAAATGATAACAGTTAAATATATCGATGCAGCCCCTAAATTACCTTTTGACTGAGTTGTTTACAAACACTTTCATGACTCCGCACCATCCGAGCCTGCACGCTCCGGGGCGGGATTACCCAGTGACGTCATAACATGGCGACGTGTTGGTGTGTCATACCGGACAGTAAATGGGTCAACATCTTGTATAAGTAACTATTTATTCAAATCGCGCTTAAACTAGAGAAAAAGTGACTATTTAACTGGGTTCCGTTTTGAGTTAACCATTTGGTCTCGGTTTTTATTCATTTGTTGACGCTCATTTGTCCGAGTTTTCTCTACAAGAAGCTTCCGAGACATCTGGAAGCTTCCACAGGCAGTAAGCAGGTGAGAAAAATGAACGCAGTTTATTTAGAACTAACACTTCTTATAGAAACACGCCTGCAATTTCTTCATATTTTCTTTGGTACGCTTAAGCCACGTTTATGATGCAATTCACTGTTTTAAATACGTCTCTGTAGTTTATTTAGTTGTTGGGCTAGCATTAACCAAAGTGAACAATAATATTAACAGTGCTAGCCATTGTAATCTTCCACAGCATATTAGTCGACTTAAGACATTATAGAAATAAGATTGTGACATTTAAATGTAACGCAAACATTACATAAAAAACTAACCACACACATAATATAATGGGCTGTAAGCTAACCTCTTGGAATCGGAAGGACAATTGTTTCAACTTAAACATGTTGATTCCGGCAATTTGGAGTTAGCTATGTTGTCACATTAATGCAATTATGATCTTTATTTGTTTTTTGAGTAGCGTACAATCAACTATAAAGGCACTCATGCCAAATCAAGATGGGAGGGAACTCATAGTTGCCAGGCAGGATTCCAAACAGCACATTAAACTGCGTCAAACTTGAGTCACAGAAGAGTCAAAGGGAAGGTTAAGGTTCAGCATTTTTCTGAGGCACAGCAATCACATCACATTAGCTCTTTAACTCCAGATGTCACAGTGTGTGCTGTCTTTGTTACCAGGGGGATGGAGATAGACTGCCAGCCCGAGGAGTCCATCGCCTCTTCATTTGATGAAGACTCTGTCGTCCTTGGTGATGTCAAGGACATGAGACTGGAGGCAGAAGCAGTGGTCAATGATGTACTCTTTGCTGTCTCCGAAATGCACGTGTCGCAGAGTCTGAACAGTACTTCAGATGTGGCCTACATAAACGTGGAAACGAGAGAGGGAAACCGGTATTGCCTGGAGCTGACAGAGGCAGGGCTTCGAGTAAGAGCTACAGTGGTTTTCTCTGTTATTTACATGTTTTTGATGCTAAACCCAACTGTTTCTGTCCAACAGGTGGTTGGCTATGCCTTCAATCATGTAAATGAGGATTTGAACACCCAGTATCATGAGACTGTTTACTCGCTCCTCGACAAGCTAAGCCTGGGTTACAGGGAAGCCTTTGGGAACGCCTTGCTTCAGCGTTTGGAGAGGCTGAGCCAGAATGGACAATGAAAACGGACCAAACTACTGCAAACGCAGTAGTAAGAATTGAGATTGATTGCGGGGGTGTATACCAAAAATAACCAAGCTCAAATATTAACCTGTTCCTGTGTTGAAACTCCATTTATCCACCCACCGCGACAATAAGACGTATAAAATAATCCTATCTTAGCCTTGTTCTAACTTCCATAGCATTCCATGAATTCATAGTGGCTGCTCAGGTTTGGTAATATGGACTCTGTTGCAACAGTGTTGACTTAACTGTGGAAAGATCATCCAGCTTCCATGTGTTACTGAAGGGTTTGAGGAACATGCGCCTTTTATACCTAGTATGAGAGAAAGTAGTGAGTAGTGTGAGATTGATCCCACTTCCTTGCACGAAAAGCTGTGACCTGATTGCTCAAATCTAGCTGTAGTCAAAGCTACATTCTTCCAGAGTGACACGCTGCCTTAACAGGTTTGGGTTAGAAAAAGTAGAACCCTTATTCATACTTGTGGTTTTGTGGGCTTTTCCATTGAATTTAAAATAAACACCATTCTGTTGGAGGGTGTTGGCAGCCAGTATTGCTGGAAATCCAGCCACTGCTGACAGGGGCCGAGCAATCCGTAGTATAAACGTGGCAACCTTGAGTTGCATGTCAAAATATGCTGGTTTCTAATTCAGGTGTTTGCTATTCAATATTAACATTTATGGTGATATGCTTTGATGTAAGATGGATTTAAGAAGATTTTGAGCCTTTTATCCCACTTGAACCTGATTTACTGCTCATGACTCATTTTACTTCTCTGTTGCAATCAACATGTTTATGCTGATCTCTGCTTTTACTAATAAAACCAGTATTATGTAATGGCTTTTTTTTTTAACCTGGAATGCACATGATCATATTTAAGCAGATTTTAAGCCTTACAAGGATATCATCTTACCAGGTTTGGCCTTTTGAAAATGAATTTAGATTTTTTGAAAGTAATTCACACCTGCAATTTAGGTACATAATTAGATTTCTTTATTACAACTTAATTTTTCATCAATTCCATGTTTTATTGCAGCTGAAGCAAGAAAAGGAAGTTGTAAAGTTCTAAACCATACATGACTACACAGCAGCCACTAAGACATTTGCGATGAAGTGGAATGTTGTTCAACCTCACAAGCCGTAACGTGTTAAACTACAACTCAAAACTGTTGGACTGCAGCCGTCACTTCAGCAGGATTTTTGATGTGGTGTGAGGAAAAACCTAGTAAACTAGTCAGACACACCTTAAAATCAGTTTTGATTAATGAATAAAATAATTTTACATTTGTTGCATTTACTCAGTGGAATCCCTTTAAAAAGAAACAAGCTGTTGCTGTATTTGCTCATTTAGCCGACGATCTGCACTGGAAACTTGATGCAGAACAAGTCCTTTTGGTTGTCGTCTAACAGTTCCCATTCCACGACTAGCTTAATCTAAAGAAAAAAAACAAAAGACGACAGAGAGAAGTGTGAGCTTGGTGTGCTTTACAAATTTAGCATCAAAAAATAGGGAAGAGGAAGGAGCATTCTCAGCTGAGATTAATGTCATCACAGCATTTGACTTACTTTAGAATCAATGTCCAGTGGTGGAATGTGGGATATGACTTCTATTCTTAACAGCTCAGTTATCAGCAGATATAAAAAAGCCAACATTGGTAATCTAATGTTTGAACTATGTGCACAATCTTCTAACTTGCTCCACCCACAGGACCAAAATTTGATGAGGTCAACACAGCGGTTTCAAGAGATTGTTGCAATTGTTGCTTACATCAGGATACTCTGACTTCACGGGCAGAGAGTTGATGTAATTGTAGCTCTGCTGCACATGGATGGGACACTGGATTCCAGACTTGCAGCCATCCTCCGAGGGAATGGGAAAGGGTACGGGAATTCCAGCTACGATACCATGGACCATTGCCTTACTCTTCTGGCTCTCCACCACTACAAAAGAAACAAACAGTTAGGAAACAGTACACATTTAAATCTAGAGTGTGATTTTTCTAAAATGTTACACTTACTACTGCTGAAAGTTACGTTGACACTATAGGACTGTCCTTTGTGCAGCTGGCATGGCTGAATGGGACACGGAACAATGTCAACAGCAGTCACTTTACCAGAAGTAGAACCTGAAGATTGAAATAAAGAATCAAATATTACAGTAAAAGACAAGTTGGAAAAGCTTAACAAACCAATCAATCACAAAGTAAATACAGAGAATAGTTCTCCCAGTAAACAGACATGATTTCAGTCAGAAATCAGTTAGGCTAGTTCATAAGCCGTTTGTGCATTAATTACTCCGTCCTTGGTGAGGAGCCCTGTAATATTTATACGTCACATCAAGTACACCTGGGAAGATTGGATGCATTGAGGACTTCATTGAGCAACTCATGTTGCAACAAAACAAGCTTTAGTGCTCCAAAACTGCCATCAGATCTGTGTGACCGGATTAAACTGCATTTTGGTACCGTGAGAGTAACACTAACAAGTCCATGCAACAGTCTATCGGCACATAACCACTTTTGGATTTGCGCAATATTTTACTGCCAAGACATTAGTGTTCTCCATTTTCACTGCTATTTATGTTTATGGGGGGCGGTATGGAGAAATGAAAAGCACTAAAATGAGCACCGGAAGCTCATGTCCAATACAGGAAACTATGGCAATTAAAGCGTTTGTTTATGTAAATTATTTTATTTTGGCCCACGACCAAAATGTGTGTTGGTGTACCAAACTCGAATGAAACAGTGAATGTAAAATCCTTGAGTTGTTAAAAGCCTCGCTGAAGCAAAAGTGTGAAGATATTTTCTAAAATATGAAGTTAAATTTACCGCAATCTGCGAATTTCACTGACTCAGCACAGGTGGATCCTATTAAACACAACACCACCACCAAACCACTCCGGACATCCATTATTATGTTTTCTGAAGCTGTGACCTGCAAATGAAGCAAAATAAACAACAAAACGTAAGACATTATGCAAGTTTAACTTATAATGCTCGGCGATTCCTTGTTTGTTTCGTCGGCTGACGAGAAGTTAAAAGTGATTAGAAGGTTGACAGAGGAAAATAAATCACCATTACGTACCAGATACTGTGGCCAAAAAAGAACCGGGTTCTAAGTACTACTGTACCCAGAAACTAAAGATGTGTACAGTCAGTACCTTGTAAGCAACTTTAACCGATCAGTCTCGTTGATGCGCGCCGCCCTGTGCCTTTATTTCTGCAGATCACGAGATCGCTGTCACCTATTTTAATTGGCTCCATTTTTCCCCAAACTTTGTCTGTCAGGAATAAATCGAAATAAATTCTCCTTCTCAAAACTGACGTAGAAATTTTAAGTAATATTTATAATGTAATCATTTATAAAAATCAAATCTGTATGTGATTATTTTCTTTATCTGTCTAAGAATACTGGAAACGATGCGCCTGAAAAGCAAAATGTAGGTAAAAAATTCCACATTCATTCCGGACGGAATCCACACCCTGCACAGAAAAGTCAGACCATTGTCAACTGAGGAAGCTGTTTTATATTAGAAATACAAAGTATTTCGTGTGCAATTGATTCATCCGGATGACTAATTTAAATATATAGATATTTGAACATATTCATGACCCCCAACTGTAAAGAAACCCGTGGCGGATTAATACAATGACCAGTAGAGGGCAGAAACACGCACACGTGTATTAGCCTGTGTGCTAACCGAAGAAGAAGAATTTCGTGTTGTTGATGACGAGACGAGCGATGATAACAGCGTCAAAGTCAAAAATATTGACCGTCGTCAGGTAGGTTATTTTGTTGAAATTTTTTTTTAAATATTAAATAAACACAATCATTGCTGCTATAGCGAGAATAATACGTGTAGCTGTATTTTGGAAAACGGTTAGCATACTACGACCTTGTGCAACTGTTCGTGCGATGTTACGTGAATATCGATGTTTCACAGAGCAACAACTCGCCTGACCGGCTTCAGTGGCAACCATCAGGTGCATCGGGTTCCTCAAACCCTATGGTCCCTTCAAACAACGACGCTTCAGCGTTTTAGCAGCACCTCAGCACAGGAGAACCTCGATGTGCCACCTCCATCTGAGGATAAAATCCATCTGACTGAGTCATGCGTGAAGGTTAGTATAAACCTCTGCTCGCTCATATTGTGCTGAACTTCCAAGATAAAATAATTCTTTGCTTATTTAAGCCCTGTGGATGCGATACTATTTACAGGTTTTGTTAAAACATTCTCACTGTGGCACTTGGCAAAATGTGAGATTTAAAATGATTTTTACCACATTCAACCTGGCCTTGCTCTTTTAATACAGAGATTAGAGGAAATCCTGGAAAGGGGAGAGTACCTGAGAATACATGTGGAGGGTGGAGGATGCTCTGGTTTCCAGTACAAGTTTTCTGTTGTTGATGTCAAGACCAATGATGACAGGTAAGCAGTCAATAATCAGCCTTTTTTTTCTTGCCTATTCATGTTACACATTGGATATGGGCTGATTGTTTCCTCTTACATGCTCTCTATTCTGTTGTCAGGGTGTTTGAGAAGAGAGGGATGGGCGTTATTGTGGATCAGGACAGCCTGGAGTTTGTGAAAGGAGCTACGGTGGACTACACCAATGAACTGATCCGCTCCTCCTTCCAGGTGCTCAAGAATCCCCAGGCCGATCACGGATGCTCCTGTGGCAGCTCGTTCTCCATAAAGCTATGACCCTGCTCAGCCCACCAGTATTATTTATTAATCTGATGTACCCTTTTTGACTATTAGAGAATCTATAAATACGAAGATTTACCATAGAGAATTCTGAGTACACTGCCACTAACCACATTGAAAAAGATCATTACTGTGTGAATGAAAATTTACAAAGTTGTGAATAGTTTGTGTGTATGAAGAGCTAGCTTTGTTTTTTTCCTGTTCAAATTAAACATCTACAAATGCAAAAAATATTGTGCTGTTTTATGTGCAGTATATGGTGATTTGATAAGTAAATCATACTACCATAATTAAATCTATTAAATGTTTGTTTAAATGATCTGAATTCAGATTTTTATACACCAAGAGGGAGCCGCTCACGGTCACTAAATACACGACTCAGACTTTAAAATTGGAGATCATGGTTGCTTTTTTTATTAAAGCATAATATAAGAAACATCTCACAAAATATACAAAAAAGAATATGTACAAATGATATTTACAGTGGTAAAATGTAAATCTAAATATGCAGCAACATTGTTTATATAGTTAGGATGGAAATGTTTTGCACTTTTAATATTTTCTCTTTGATAAAACATTCCATTTAAGTATATGTGAATACACAAAACTTTACCTGTTGAAAAAGTCACATTGACACATCATAGCAGCACATTGAGAGGTGACAGAACCGCAACGGTGCATTGAATCGTTATTTCCGACTGTTCTTTTGTTTTCTGAGGAATTTGGTTTGTATAGATTGTCTTCCAGTAAGCCATGCACACCTAGTAACCACACACAGAGGGGGGCACTGCCAGGGGGAGGTCCAACCAGCCAACAACACAAGAATAGACTACAAATGAACCAGCGGGGTAACACAGTGACCAGGTCAGGTGAACAGTGCATAGTATGCTTTGGCATGCTGACATCCAGAACATAACGGTGGATGTTACATTCAGGAGAAAGGCCACAGGATTTGGAATTATCAGTTTAAAAAAAAGGAACAAATGAAAACATAAAAAGCAAAACAATACAAAAAGAGTCTGAACTGTCATGTTAAACACTCTTAAGGCGAATTCAGTTTGCTACATGGTTATTAAAAATGGCATTGTCACGGATACAAACTCCTGCCACATTTACACAGATATGCTGTTTTGTAATACAGTAATACCTCACTGAGATGATGCACATATGTGATGAGGTTTTTTTTTTTTTTTTAATGTGATATTCTGAGAACACCATCACTACTTGTGTTCACACTCAGAACTGATACTGATGAATGTGATGAAAATGACTTGTACAAATGCATGCACCTAGTTTAGAGGCAGTAAATCCGATAACCCTTTTCAGCCCTTCCTCTATCTGTTCGCAAAAACCCTTTTTTCCCAGCGGTGATCCTCAGTGAGGAGCATGGACGCACCTCCACACAAAGAGGCTGGAGATCAACACAGAACAGGAGATCAGCATCATTCGTCTTTCATCGCAGCCTCAGTGATGAACAAGCCTGCTCTCACCTTCTGTCATCTCCTCCAGCGCTGACAATGAAGCGATCTCCATTTGTGAAGCGTATGTTAGTCAGGTGAGCAGAATGGCCCAGAAAGCGTTTGTGTTTGGCCTGAAATGGACGTTTGTCACAGTCAGCAGATGTACTTGTCACCTGTTATTAAACTGGGTTCGGTGATACCGCAGACAGACACAAACACATTAATGCTCTTTCACAGGCATGATTATGTTGTGCCTGTAGAATAACTGCATTCAAACCAATTACCACGTGCACACCAATGTGCTCTTTTTGAGAAAGACAGGATAATGCTTATAACTTTTCAGCAACAGAAACAGTGGTAAAAAATCAAAACAAGCTCTGTATTAATACTCCATTACTTACAAATTTCTCTGGACACGGGAAGTCAAACAGCTTCACCATTCCAAAGTCATCGCCTGTGACAATGTTAAGGCCCGAGTGGGACACGCAGGCGCAGGTGACGTCTGCTTTGTCTGTGTTGCGGGACCAGATTCCTACGACCTCGTCCCCAAGGACACTTAACATGCAGAGGGAGGGTTAGATTTGCAGCTTAGACACTCTGACATCTCAGACACGCAGCTGTCAGTGACCCTCACCTTGTCCAGGTGGTCCAGGTAATCCTGTCAATGTGGGTCTGCTCCGTGACTTGCTTCCCAGACGGCACTTCGTACACCAGTCGTTTATAAGCACCTGTTGATATCTGCCCCAAGGAAATGAGGATAGCAGTCACACAGCTTCTTAAACACCATCGCTGCGCTGCAACGCTGCAGGAGTCTCCCGTACCTGGACGTAGGCGCTGTCGGCAGAGAAGTCCATCTGCATCACAAAGCTGGGAATGTCCCTGCAGCAGTTGATCCGGTTCAACTGTGGGCCAAGGGTCAGGTCGTAGAAGTCGACTGCATTCTCAGTAGAACCTACGGCCAAGTAGCGAGAGTTTGGACTGAACCTACAGAAAAGGGAAGCAGAGGTCCGATCCACAGTCAGATCTGCTGAATGATCCCTGATAACGTCGGAACTACGTGACAAACATGGAGGATGTTAGCTCCGAACAAAGTAAACATGTTTTTAGAATATAATAATTAGACACAGTTAAAAAATACCGTATAAAACGCAGATTCCCAGTCAGAAACGGTACCTTTCCCACATGCATTATCCAGCTGCTTACCTGATATCCTGGATAGGGGAGCGCCGATCCCTCTTTTTCCCCCAGATTTTAAGTGAGGCCACCAGCAGGATGATGAACTCTCCGTTCTTCATGCCGATGGCCACCATGTCTCCTTCAGGGCTGTAGCTGATGGTATGCGCAGGGTGACCCATGTTCACCTTATTCAGCATCTTCTGTTTTTCCGCACAAGACCGCGAAACATCACGAGGTGGTAGTAACGCAATTCTGTTACTGCGGCTAATGTCATGTTAGTTAAGAAACGCAACATGGAAGATCCCTAAAACAGGCATTGTGGTGAAATTTTGGTAGTTAAAGGGCCGACCTTCTCTGGGATGTCCCACAGACGAATGGTTCCGTCCTCTGCTGCAGATAGGAAAACATCTCTGGAGGGATGGGTGGCCAGGCCCCAGATGGAGCCATCCATGTGTCCGTTTACCAAGATGTTGCACGCTGCGTTCTTCTCGCCTACTTCGATGATCTCTGCGTTCCTGGTTCCCACTAGGATTTTACCCTGACGCAAGTGAAAGTCAACATCCATGAGTCACGATCAGTCTTGGCCTTTTCTTTTACGGTTGTGTCATCGGTTTCCTACCTTTCCTCTGCACACAGATCGAACACAGTCAACTATCTGTCCAGTTTCCAATCTAAACGCTCGACAACGTTTCAGCTCCTGGTCCCAAAGCTTCAGAGCGCCCCCCTCCTTTGACCTGTGAAGGACAAAACAGTAGATTATTGCTTTTCACAGAAATAAATACAGTGTAAAATCACTGACATGGATACTTACGGCCTTTCCTTGCCCCCTGTGACGATGAGGCCGTCTCTCAGTGTGGTGTACATGGTGAACACGGGGCCCGTATGAGCTTTGGCCACAATTCTTACTAGAATGTGTTCCTTCCACACACACACATCCCCACTAATGGTACCTGTAAATGTCAAGTTATTCTGAAAAGAAAACAAATCTGCACTAATCTAGTGGCCTAAGAGAGCAGAGCAAGCAATGCAAGGACAGTTCACAGCACGTTGAAGCACGTTTTAAATCGGTTTTCCATTATAAGTATGGCATTGTGGTTGGAGGTGACTTACAGCTCCAAACGCTACAGACAGCATCGTCTGCATCCTGGCGTCCTCGATGGAACTCAGCACACCTTTTTTGCTGAGCAAAGCTCGACCAGCTAACGTCCAGAAACGTACATGTTTGATCCCCACGGACACAAAGTGAGTGTCAGAGTCCGGGCGGAACTCTGCCACGAAGATCCTTTGGGTGTGGCCGATCCGGCTGGCCACTTTGGCGCCTGAAAAACCGAGCAGAGCAGTAAAATCCCCATCTGTCAGCTAAGGTAAGACCATCTGAGGTGAGTGTAGGGTTGGAATATTTCTGTCTTACCTTCCTGCCACTTCCAGATGGTGATGGTGTGTTCGTGATCCAGACCCACTGATAGCAGGAGTTTTCCTGTGGCACTGAAGCTGACAGAGCAAACACCACCCGAGTGGGAGCAGCGCAGCACTGACAGCGTCTGCTTTGTCATGGCGTCCCACACATGAATGGATGGAGACGTTGCTATGAAGCAAAACAAACTATCAACTTCCCTCAGAGGTTTTTTAAACAAAAATATAATTTAAAGTTGAAGAAAAGAAAAATAAAACGTTTTCATGGAACGTGTTCTCAAATTAAAATAGCCACTAGAGGGCAGTAATATAAAATAAATAAAGAGCTTCAGCAATACAAAAACTATTTCAAAATTAAAAGTTTCTTATGAGTTAATGTGAAATTCTCTTACCTGACATGTCGCCTGTGTCACCTGAAAAAAAGGGGAAAAATCTGATTAATTAATAGCGCCAGTAGATTATTTGTTAAGGCTACAGAAGAAGTATTTGTATCTAACATTGCCAAGAACAAAACTTCAAACTACTTTGGTAATTTCCAGAAGTCGTCTGTGCTGCACAGCAGCAGCAAAGAGAACCGACGAGGTGTTTGACACAGGAGGTCAACTTCTCACAAACATACCTACTTGGCCAGTTGCCACCACGTTGGGGAATTTCGGATGTTGATTGATTGTCAGGCACAGAATGTCGTCGCTGTGTTCTGCATAGAAACTTTGGCAGGCTGTGAAGAGACACATGGACACAACACGCTGGGATAACAACATTTGCTACCACAGGAGCTACGTTCGAGACTGCGCCCTGTCCACTCACAGGTCGTCAAGTTGAGCACGATGCCAACCGACGCAGTGTGGTAGATGATGTCCGCCCCCTCGTTCAGGTAGTGCACGTTATTGCGGCAGTCAGTGCCGCGATAGCCGAACACCAGCTCCAGCACCAGATCCTACGGCAAAGTCACAGGAAAAATGTGGCTAGAAAGTCAGAAAGGTCATCGCCATGGAAACTAAAAATGGTGAGAGCCAGCTGGTGGCTGATGTGGCACATTGAGATTCAATTAGAGCATCATCAGAGTCTCCAGAGAGGCTGTCTGGACAGAATATGAGCACATCATCTGAAAAAATTACATCAGGCAGTTTTTCATCTTTTACTGCTCAGACAGAGAGCAGACTATTAAATCTCCAGAGCTCAACATTGACCTGGTGCTGATGTTTTAACAGGATGTGGAATGATAAAGATGTGATGTTCTTCTCACCTCAATGGGTCTCTTCTTTTTGCCCACATTGTTGGTCTGGAGCTTCTCCGGCTGTGGCAAAGCTCTGCTGACAGGAGGTCTGAAATAGACAGCTGGGTTAGCAGGGCTGTCCTGGAGGTCCTTATCGAGCAGAAGACGATGATTTGTCTTCTTATATTTATTGTTCTGCTGACTCATTCATCTTTATCTGTGATTACATTACAAATCATAGTTCTAATTTCAAGTTAAGCATTGTATTAGGTGTACCAGACAAATGGATATAGTTTACAATACGAAAGTAGAAGGGACGCAATATTTAACAAGATGTAAATATAGTTTCCAAGGCAGCGTTTCCTCTCTTTTGCCTGCATCACTATTTTTTCTTGAAATACAAATAAAAAGAATTACAACTGCTCTACTAATCTAAAAATCTATATATCTACTCTCCAAAGCAAAGTAAACGATGGTTAAAGGACTTACCTGGACCCTCTTCAAGGCAGCGGTAACAAAAGAAACAGAGAATTAGACAAACGTTCTCACTGCCGCCTGGAGGACACTTACAAGTCAGCCACTGAGGACATGAAGGACAGGAATGGGGACTGACATATTACACGGCAGGTGGAACATAACAAATCTTGCTCGGCTCACTTTGTGACTGAATGTTTTGGGATGTAAGTGATACGTTCATTCTTCTAAAACCCCATATAATGCTGCTAAAAATGGGTGCTGTTGTTAATCGACAGAAGACTTTTAAAATTAAGGTTAATTAACAGAGAAAATGAAAACTGGACCCAGTTTACTTGAGTTACACTCGGTGATTTGTCTGAATCTATCTTTTTTAAACAATGGTTAGCTCTTACCTGACCACGCCTTGTCTTCAGGTGGACGTACAGAACGATATGGGGTGTAAACAGATAAACAGCCATCAAAGGAGGGAAGCAAAGCATGAAGGGTTAAGTTATTTTTAAAGTGGAGGAACTTTGAAGAAGATCGTTTCCTGACTAGTTTTTTACATGTGGCGGGTCACTGCTGAGTACCTTTCATCCACAGACGGCTCTTTCAGCTGCAGGTGAGGCTTCACACCCGTCATTGGTCTCATGCTGGTGGATAAGGCCTTGATGGTATAGTTGATCTCATTCTCTCTCGTCACATCACTGTCATAACCTAGCAGGAGACCGACGTGACAACGATTTTTAGCAATGAAAAAAAAAAAAAATCTGCTGACTGTAAAACTCCGAAGGAAGGCCGTCTCTCACCGCCGTCGTCTTCGCTCTCCAAGTCTGACTCCTCGCTGTCACCCTGCTTGAACTCCCGGTGGCCCTCCGGCTCATGTGCCCAGATCATCAGACACGTGTCGCCCCCGCCGACGGTCACCAAGAGGCTGTCGTCATGGCTCCAGCGTACGTTGGTAACGTGTGTGCTGTGGGCCACATAGCGTTTGAACTTTGCATACTTGCCCTGGAGGACAGGAGAGCATTAACCTCAAACCCTTGGGCTCCGACCAGCCGGTATGAGCGCGGCGTCTCACCCTGACGGGGTATCTGAAGAGTTTCACGTAGCCCAAGTCGTCTCCTGTTGCTAGCACCTTCTTGTCGTTGCTAAGGCAGGCTGCAGTCACTTCTGTGACCTCGCTGATCAAAGGCCAGATGCCGTCGACGGACGTTCCCAGGACGCAAGTCCACATGCTCCAGTCGATCTTCTCGACCTGAGCCATTCGAGTGAACAACATATCAAACAGCCGATGTCTCCAAGCTGCTGCCACACAGTAGCTTTTTAAAGCACTGTTCTTTTGTATACATTTAATTCCTGACCATTGTAAGGAAAGAGAAATAAACAGGACCCCCGAGACTCTGAAGCTTAAAATGGAAAGAACAGCAGACGAAAAACATCCATCACACGAAAACTGGCTAGCCGCAGACTCAGCCTCCCCATTAACGATGCCGTGATCAATAGCACCAGACAACGGTGAAATGAATGGGGAGTGTCACGTATCAGCAAGAGGTGAGACAAATGGGGAGGGGGGAGGAGGAGGAGGCAGGGGAGGACATCAGAGGCTATAAAGGAGACATTTATCATCCCTGACTCTTATTGTCTTAGCGCTCCCCGTTGGAAGGCGTGTGAATGTCATGACATACTAAAGAGACCCCAAACACCATTCCACAGTCAAAATTAGCGTGATGCTGGAGAGAAACGGGCCGTGTTGAATGCTGCGCTCACCTCTGTAGCAGGGATGGTCTGCCTCTTGCCCCGGGGAGCTTCGAAGAAGAACTGCTCTTTGGCACTTGTGTTGACTTGAAGGAGTTTACCTGTCAACGAAAAAAAAAAAATTAAATTAAAAAGCCCAGTGGGTCCCGGTGCTTGGCTTGGCATTATAAACCCATAATTATCATTTAAAATTCAAGCTTGCACCTCTCTTGTCCCAGTCCAGATGGGTGATGTAATTTAGGCATCCTTTGCACACTCCCACACGTTTGCTGCTCATCACGTTGTAAATATCCACAAATGTGTCCGCCGATCCTACTGCAAGGTATTTCCCAACACCTGAGGAAGCGCAAAAGAAATCATCTCTCTCCCTCGCTCTCTCTCTAGCTACTTCCTTCTCTCTTTCACTGTTGTTATTCCCCTGGTGTGACCTCTGTGTAGGCTCATGTGTGCTGGGCTGGGAAATTGGATCCACCATGCTGAGGATCAAGGTCAAGTGTCCAGGTGGAACAGACTTTAGTTCTTTGATTTCTCTGTCCACTCCCACTGTTTCCCATTATGCTCTTGCTGTTTCTCTGTCTGACCCTATTACAGAAAGCCATTAATTTGGGTCAGGCCTGCAGCAAAGACTGCCTGCATCATGGTGGGAAGGAATTAGGTGTACCTGCTGATTTTCTGCTTCTATCCGTCATGCGTACCTATATATGGTACAGACCTGGATTTACAGCGGGAGGGGGTTCATCCACAAACCTGGTGAGAATCTAATATCGGAGATGATGTCCTTGCGGTGGTGGAAGGACACCAGGTCCTCCAGGGTGTCTGCGTTCACAATGAGGAAGCTGCCGTCATTCAGGCCGACTGCCAAGGCTTTGCCGTCAGGAGAGAAGCAGCAGCAGCGGCCGCCTGAGGAGGACAGCGCATTTGTTGAAAGCCTGGGAGCGATGCATTTCCTCTCTCTGAAAGAGGCCTCTCACCTTTTCTGAGTTTGCGTACGGCCAGCATGCAGTGGCTGGGCGAGAGGTCCCATATGCGCAAGGTTTTGTCATCGCTGACGGTAGCACAAAGCGGGAGGTGGGGATGAGTTGCCAAACCCCACACTTCTCCTTCCATATGACCCTGATCAAATATACAGCAGGACAATAAAACAATAAAAAGAACTGCCATAATGTAGTATACCGATTATTTATATATATATTATATATATATATATACACACACACACACACACACACACACACACACTGTGTCTTCCATTTAAACCAAGCCAACAAGCGTCAGTCTTATTTTTACAGGTCTATTTCAGTTTGCCCACAGCTCTGGTTCAGTATCTGCTTGTGTGTATTTAAAGTAGAAGTAGATCAATACTTGCATTTTATCATCCTCCAAGCAGAGGAGCCTGCAGGACCACTTAACTAAATTAGCTATCTCCTATTCATTAATATCCATTCATCACTGAATACAAACACCAGGTTTGCTCTTTTGAGCTGAACAGTAAAGTAGAATAATAAGCACTCTAAAGGCACATATATGGAGTTTGCAGATCTGCATTGCCCCTATACAGCTAATTCTCACCTGGACTAAAAGAGTGATGGGGCCGCTCTTGTCCACTTCCAAGATCTCCCCGTTCTTAGTCCCCACCAGAATGTGGCCGTGGCCCAGAGATATGGCACGAATGGAGGGGTTGTCCTCCAACAGCAGCCCTGTCGAGAGCATGAATTACAGCACCAAGTCAGAAAAAAAAAGAAAAAAACAACCTGAGAAAGGACGTTTCAGGTACGGGTGCTAAACGATATAAATGAACTCGCACAGAGACAACTCGATAGCAGCCAAACAAGATGACCTTTTCCTACCTTTGGAGCCTGGAGCCAGGACTGATCTTTTGATGGCATAGGTCTTGAGACAGCGCTCAAAGCTGTCATCCCACAGAGCAACAATACCATCCTTTCCTCCGGTCACAAATCCCTGTAGTGAGGAACATCAGCACATGAGAGGCTGCAGCGATTTCCCCTCTGGCTGAACATGTCACCGAGCACATTTTATATTACATAACAATCCTTCATTTTAACAAAAACACATGCACAGCCAGAGGGGAACGTGACAGTTATCCATTCTTTAAAATTAGCCTGTCATTCTGCAGTACCTTTTCCAGCGCGTGCACGCTGAATACTGGCCCATCATGAGCCTTGACGGTCTTCATGAGGAACATGTCCCTCCAGATGCAGATGTCCCCAGAACACGTGCCTGAAAACACCATCTCCTCCGACCAGCCGTACACGGCGCACATCATGGTCTCGGTCTTCCCCATGTTCCCCTTACGCCCAATTAAGCCACCACCTGACGAGAGGAATGAAACCGTCAACTCACAGCTGAGAGAGACAGAGATAGAGAGACAGAGAGAGAGAGAGAAAAGGTCTTACCGGCTTTGTGCCAAAACTTCATATGTTTAACACCAGCCGTGATGAGCTTGTCAGGAAGGTAGGGATTGATTTTGACAACAAATATCTTGTCCTTACTTCCGCTGAAAGAGTATTAATGATAAGAAACATCATTTAATGCATGTAAACAGTAGTTAAAATGTGAACGGTGGCAAATGTATGTAGGTCTGCTTGTTTTTACTCTGAGCTGACTGTTTCTGACCCCAACCTGGCTGTGCTTTTCCCATCTGTTATCTCACTGTAAGTCTCTCTCTCCCACCCGCTTCCACATTTCGTAGTTGAAGATTAGACAGCAATGGTGTCGTTGGAGCTTTGGATCTAGAGTCGTTTCCCTCTCCCTGCCTCGCTGTTTTTACCACCAGGGCCTGCAAATGAGATTAATGCAGCTACAAGCTGTCTCCCAGCTACAGCGTGAGCTTAGCACGCAGCACGCAGGAGAAAAACTACAAGTGTATTGTTCCAGACTAGCCAGAGGGATTTTCAGTAGACTGGATACTAAAGTTGAATATAGAGTTGAGAAAGGAACAAGCCAAGCAAAGATATTTTGTGAAAATGGAGTTTTTCCAGTTTTTGTTCTGGTACCTTCCTGTTTCCAGGTCGTGTATTTTTATCTGACCTTCTGCAAGACATTCACATCGTATGTACAGAGTCATTATTGTCTCCACAGTTGTAAGAAATGAGTCACATTTATAAGGTGTCAACCTTTTTTAAATTCAAAAGGCACATTTCTTGTCTCCTAGTCAAAGCTGATAGTTCTGGCGCACCGTCTCACAGCCTTTCAATTCATAAAGGGTGTAAACTGAAATATTAATTAGAGATTGACATGGGTACCGATGCACAATCCTATCCTAACCAGACTGAGTCTTTGGGTTTAAGTGTTGCTCTGGAGGAGCCTCATCAGTCGTGTGTTCGTCTTTCATGGCAAAGTTGCGTCAACGCCAATCCATAAATATCCACTCTTAGACGTAAAGTGCTCCAACAGTCAGTTTCATTTTGAGTTAAAGATTTGTTAAAGGCCATGCCCATTTCTTGTTTTTGTCTCTACTTCTTGCCCTTTGCAGCTGAGCTACGTGAAGCTTAGAATTCAGCATATCGTCAATAATACCTGACGCTTTTTTGCCGGTGAGGTCCTGTCAGATATTCAATATCAGCTGCTATGCACACATTACAGCTGCAAAGCAGCAACCATCAGCAACTCTCTCACACTCTCAGCGCAATTAAGATCACCATATGCCAGCAGAAATGGTGAAAGTCAACATTAGATTGTGCAAAATCAATTAGCATACACACTTATGTGACAAAGATATTAAAAATAAATACAATGAAAAATAATTTCAGCAACATGAGGTTGAAATGCTGTATTCAGAAATAGAAGAAATAGTCTATTTGAGTGATTCCTTATCTATCTTGCCACAAGGCAATAGAAAAAAGATTACACCGCGCGAGCCCGAGATAAATGATTTAAAGTCTAAGTTTCTTCCCCCCCGAAAACAGTATTTCGACAAGAATAGATTTCGACTGAAACGCACCAGTGCTCAGCAGTGACGTGAGCACTTGAACCAACGTGTACTTACCGCATGGCCGACAGCTTCTCCCCTTTCCTCCAGTCCCACAGCACAATGGTGTGATTTTCATCCAAGCCGACTGAGGCCAGACGTTTGCCATCCGCTGCGGAAGAAAAATCAAATCCATTCAGTGCCGCACAGACAGCCGCAATGGATGCGTGAGGAAGTGCTCTTGTTACTGATGAAACCAGCAGCCTGGTGGGCTCAAACTAGAGCTGCAGATTCTGACATATGAGGCCAATTAAGGAGAGTGAGACGTCTCCGAGAAGCCAAACTGCTGTTTGAATGACACATTTCTTTGTTTGGATTCGGTGTTTTATCTTTATCTGTTTGTGTGTAGAGAGAATTCTTCACAATTCTTAACAGTACAATCATATGATCCACTATAAATAAGAGGATTAGAGACAGAAAATGTAACAATGTTACCAGAGAAATCCAATGTACACACTCCAAGCTGGTGGAAACCCTTCAACACAGACATGGGCTTTAATGTTTCTATGTCCCATATGTGGATGGAAGAATCCCTGCCGACCTGGGAAAATAAAAGCACTAATGCTGTATATTTAATTCAGTTCAACAAAAACAAACCCCGCCAACCATCTCCGAGCCAGTATGAATAAAAAAAAAAATGACCTGAATATTTTTTAGCTACCTGGCCCGTCGCTACAAAGTCTTTTAAGGGATGGATAGCCAGACAGAGGATGTCATCGTCATGGCCCATGTAGAAGCGTTGGGTGTTCTGCTGTCGGTTGTATACGACCCCTATGGCAGCCACGTGGTACACTATCTCACCGGTCTGGGTATAGAACAGGTTGCTCCTGCAATCATAACCCCTGTAGCTGCAAACAAAAAAGCCGCAAATGCGTACAGTCTTGGAACAGCCGCTCAACCAGACATTCAGTTTCAGAATCCTGGGCTCTTTTTAAGCCTACCCATGAATGAAGTGCAGCTTCACTCCGCTCCCTGGCGCTCGCTCTCTCTTCTTCATGGCTGTCGCTCGATGCTTCTCTTTGCACTGCTCTTTGAGCTGAGGTAGGTCTTCTTTATAAACCTGGGTACACGTCGTTATATTTCTTTATCTTTATGCACACGTATAACACAAGAGACGCAGCGAGAGGGGACATTCCACTGAGGTAACCTATGTTGTTTTATATAAGGCATGTATTTGCAAAAACACAATCAACCGTGTGACTGTGTATCATGCTAATTATAGTGTTCCTCACTATGATCACTCACTTGTCGTCTATATGTGAGCTGTGTCTCTTGCTCGATTTCTGAGTCCATCTCGGGGACATCTGACTGATCAGAGTCTGATTCCTCACTGTTGGAGTCTGCCAAAATCTCTGTGGAAAGACACAAAAATGCATCGCAGCTCTGCAATAACAACCAATGTCAACATCACACTAGAAAAAAAGAAATAGATAAAGCATCGTTTAGGAGTGCAATAGCATTGTAACCTCTTTAATTTAGCGGTTGTGCTGCTACACTAGGACATTAACTCGAGATAAATGCAGGAATTTTGCTGACGCAGCACAGGAAAGCCGTGCTGGGACGAGGCAACGAGCAGAACTGGCAGCGAAGGGTGGCCACTCGCAAGATCCATTAGGTGAATTAAAAGGAAGAGCAGTTAGCGTGCGCTTTAATTTGAGAGAGCTCAGCTGCGCTCTGTCTCTGGGAGAAATATGACTTGGGAATGGCACTGCAATTATACTTTCCCAGCTTCATTCACTTTTATTAGCTTTGCCTTAATTAATGTGAGAGCTGTTCCAGTGCAGGGCTTTAAAGAAATGGTGGCTCTTGAAAGAAAGCGGAGAAAGTGAAACAGTTTAGTACCCTGCTCTCTTTTACTGTACAACATCATGTTCATGAGGTTTTGCAGCAGCCGTGCAACTTGACGCAACCCTCAATAAAACATACTGTGATAAACAGTAGATAAAACTTCATGGGCAACAGTGTATAAAAAAGATCATTCATCCCCACACAGCGATTCATTAAATATCACTGTGCTTCCACTTACATTTTCATTGTTGGATAGAGTTTTCATTTTCTTACCTTGCGGTGCGATATGTAGAGCTTCTTTAGGTTTCCTTTCAGGAACAAACTTCCACTGGAACACCGAATGGTCGGCCCCACCAATTGTGATCACCCACTGGTAGTCATGTGACCATCTGGCATTAGTAATGTGCGCTGAGTGACCTAAATATTTCTTAAATTTTGCACCTTAAATCAAGAGAAATTACACAAGTGACACAGCAGTAATAAAACGAACCTAGAGTTTTTTTTTTTTTTTTAAAAAAAAAAAGGGCTCATATTTACCTTTTTTGATGCAGGGATATCTTAGGAGTTTGACCAGTCCGTAGTCGTCAGCTGTTACTAAGACTTGATTGTTAAAGTTAGCATCCACGGAGTTTATGTCGTTGATATCAGAGTACTTGGGCCATATTCCATTAACCTCTGGGCCCAACACGCATGTCCATGTAGCCCAGTGTACCAGCTTCAGTTCCTCCCTGTTGGTCACTTCCTTCCCACCTCGACAGACAGAAGATCTTTTATCTCACAGTGAGGTTAGTGGCCAGCCTTCTTCTAATCATCTTGATGTTTAACAGCTGCACAGGGGCGTTACACAGATCCTAGGTGATATGGTATCGCTGACTTACTCGGCATCCTGTAGAAGAGCCTCCTGCCGCTGCCGTCATTGGTCTGCAGGACCTTGCTGTCCGCGGACCAGTCCATGTGTGTGATGAAGCTGCTGGAGCCGATGCACTCGCCCACTTTCTTGTACCTTTGCACCACGCTATAGACGTCCACTGAATTATCATTAGAACCAACTGCCAAGTGGGCTCCATCGGGGGAATACTTCAACTCGTGGATCGCCTCTTTCCGGTCTTTGATGTGGACCACCTCTGTCATGTCTCTGAAGGACGGACAGAAAAGCTTAAATGAGGCACTAAAACAACAAAAATAACAACCATTCCTTTTTTTTTAAATGTCCGTTTGCAGAGCATCGCCATTGTGCGGCGTTACCAGTGAATTGTGAACCTACCTTACTCTGAGGACAGTGAAGGACCCATCCTTCATTCCCAGGGCCAGGTGAATACCATCCGTGCTTACAGCCGCACAGCGGATGGGCTCCTCCATATTGCAGCGCGCGATCAAAGCGTGATCTATAAGGCTCCATATCCTTCAGGAATAAGGCAGATAAATTTAAGAAAGAAGGCAGCAGAGACATCCCACACAGATAATGAAACAAAGCAAAGGAATTTATGATGATGTCCTGTTGTTATAGATCTGGTTAACGGCTATGTTTATGTTGCATCTTTTACTGGGGCTAAGGTGAGGGACCAGAGGAAGTGCAGTAATTCCAAAGGAGAACGCAATCATCAACCCAGTCTGGGGCAGTGCTCTCAGGTCCGTAGCATCATTTCAGGCCTCATTTTCAGCCTCACCTGACTGAACGATCGTCGCTGCCAGTCATCGCAAGAGGCTTGGTGGGGTGGACCGCTAGAGCCCAGAGCTCGCCCTCACAGTGACCCTGCATGATGAGGAAGGGCTTGTTGCGGTCATGGACCACCACCTCAAAGATCTCGCTGTCCTGCGTGCCCACCAGGATGTGATCTCCCCGCCAGCACACGCTGCGCACAGATAACCCTATAGGGACCAAACGTGCACACACTTAATGCTATTATGAAGACAAAGTCAATTTTGTAGTACGTGTGCGCAACTATAAAAGACAACACCAGAATTAAACACACACAGGGTGCAGATAGCCATCTGGCACGCTACCTAGAAGGAATAACAACAGCACAGATAATCAGATGTTCAGGTAATCTGAGTGGGACACTGGGAAACAGAGAAGGGAATGGAAAAAGCATATGTTGTATACATATGTGAATGTAAACACTGGCGTGAGCTTGGAACTGTTGACAAGAGGAACTGCCGGAAAATATGGGGATTATACGGACAGACTGACACGGTTACCGACTCTGCCGACAGTGACATCACCCACCTCGGCTATTGTCAGCTCTAGCTACTGTTAGATCCGAGGTTACCAATACAAAAGACAGAGAAAATAGAGAGTATTAGTAATAAAAACAGAAAAGGCTGTGTGAGTTGTTTTAGTAGTTGCTTGTATGATTCCCCAGTGCCGCAAGAGACAGTTTAGCTTGTAACATGTCTGCCATCATCAGACCAAATGAAAAGGACGGGCAGGCTGACGCTACCTTTATATCCCTGGTCCGTTTCCCTGAGATCAATGACAGTAATTGGTTTGAAGTTGAGATCCCACAGCCGGACGCAACCGTCTCGACCTCCGGTGGCGAAGCCCTCTTCGCAGACATTCATGCTGAAAATCCCTGACTGCAGGAAATAAACAGCTGTCAGTAAGAATCTGCCCAACAAATGAGCGACGACAGGACCGGCCCCGGACACACAAGCACACAATGCTGCTGCCCTGACATTTGTTTGAGACTTTGACAATTACACACCTGCAAACATTGCCTTATAGCATCTTAGACCGAAAGAGGACTGTATAGTTTTTAATGAAAGCCTTTTCTAATTTTTTTTTTTGCAAACACCCGGATTCACATTCATTAACCCTCTGAAACGTTTGATTGTACAAACCCAGGAATGGGTTATTACAAGACATAATCCCCTCCCCCGTCATCCCGCCCCCTCATCCAGCTGTTGATCCAATAGATATCATTTAATCCTGCGGAGCAAAAGGCTGATCCTTTTCTACTAAGCAGAATCAAATAAAGCCAGAAAGCCAGAAACGAGACTTTGACCCTGGTTCACATGATTAGACATTGTCATGTAAACTCACCCCGTGGGCTCCTTGCACCGTCCTCATCAGGTTGACCCCTTTCCACACATAGATGTCCCCGTTCAAGGCACCAGAATACGTGACTTCATCCTTGGCGCAGGCAAGACAGAGGATTGTTTGGAGGTCCCCCGTTTTGCCGAAAACACCGCGTTTTGGTGTCAGCGCATTGCCACATAAACTCCAAAACTGCAACAGACAGAAGCAAAATTGTGCATGGTGGCTAATAATTCCTCCTTTAATCCTGCCCTGAAAGAGTAAACTGAAAATTAGGGCACATTTAGATACAACCGCATGCAAACCACAAAGATGATTACGGTTTGACAGCCACAAACAAAGGAACCCTATCAAAATGAGACCTTGAGAGGAAAGTCAAATTCAAATGCGCCTCTCATCAGCACGTAACACTGGGAAATCAGTGCCATAATCACCTGATCAGCATGCACAGACACAGAGGCGAACACTTACACAGCGGCTCACTTTTCACAAACAAGGTCATCAGGATGCACTGGCATGGTCTAGACCGAAGGCTAAATCCATCAAATAGAGGGAATGTGAGTGTAGCAGGAATACTCCATCTGTACTGAGATGAAAATAAGAGGCAGGTGCCTCGGCTATGGAGAGGTACTCCTCATCCACATATTCCTACAGTTATGTTAAAATTACAGTTTACCCTAAATCCTCCAATGAAATTTTGAGAATGGTGGTCAGACATTGTTACCCAGGCAACAACAGATATCGAGGGACACGACTGACAAGCAACAAAATAAGCTAATGAGTTCTTTGCGAGTGACAGCCTGTCGTGCCCTCACTAAGGACAATCCTTCTGACTGATAGCTGCTGCGTGCTAACAGGAGGGATCGATAATCAGAGCGAGGCAACACCGCCACCGTTACAGCCCTGCCATCATCAACACGGCAGCTCTCTTCTAATCTGATGCTCCTCGTGGTGCATTTGGAGCGTGAGCTTTCTTGTTGTGTTGGGGCTGAAGGTAAGGTGGTAAAGCTCATTCCCGGGGGTGTAATCTGCAAAGGTAAACATGCAGGTGCAAATGTCGGGTATGAAAAAAATGTTGGCTCGGGGGGGGCTGCACATCCCTCCTTGCCCGTGACTGATAAGGCAGCGAGACACAAGCGGCAGCTAATCCCTTTGCTGCTGAACTGCTGAAAGAGGACGAGATGCTGGAGGCAAGGAGGCGCAGTGGAAGAGGGGAGAAGGAGTAGGACGGTAGATACTGGAGCTGCAAAATGAAAGGACTCTGAGTAAAATCAAGACTGAGATAACAGTGCCTTTCTTTTTTTTTTTTGAAGTATGCTTTTAATTTCTTAAGTAGCCTCCAGAGAGACCCTGGCATAATGGAAGCTAATGCACTTCTCTTAACCCGGGATTAGCGCTCTGTCATTGGCTGAGAGAGCTTCACCATCACGCTGAGGAAATGGAATTGATGCAAAGAGGCTCGTAACAAACAGCTACTTCTGTCAGACCAGTTGCCCTGAACCAAACAGAGAACCAAACGGCACACAAGGAAAGGTTGCTGTGTTCCTCTGTTTTTTCATGCAGTTAATCTCTCTGATGGTGCACACGAATTTAAAAATAAGATTTTTTTTTGCAAGTGGACAATGACTTGAAATCTATCCTAATAATGAATGACTGGTGAACGTGCACGGCCAAGATAAACAGTAACTCACAGTAAACAGTAATGGAACTGCGTTAGACTAATAAGATGAAACAAATTTGTGACAAGTTTTTACAGACTGTCACCCAGTGCCTGTGTTTGATGTACAATATACAGTTGGCTGCTCTGAGACTTTGGCCCCAGATAAAATTTTGAGCTCAGTTTCAGGGATGTTCCGCGCCTTGCTGGTAGGTTGATGGATGGATGTCGGCGTGTTGTTTCCGTGTGTGGGCCGATGGTGGGCACGTGCACAATTAGCTGAAAGGAAGTAGGTGGGGACGAGAACCCTGG
The DNA here is from genome assembly GCA_015343265.1 of Pao palembangensis. Lineage (NCBI taxonomy): Eukaryota > Metazoa > Chordata > Actinopteri > Tetraodontiformes > Tetraodontidae > Pao > Pao palembangensis. The sequence goes on along the minus strand of CM027083.1, from coordinate 20,654,444 downwards.
CAGCAGCTCCAGTCCTTCATCACAGAGGGAGTGTTCTCCTCAGCCTCCTAGTGAGTGGATTACTGGGACTAAATCTCCTGGATGCTCTGAGTGCTGTAATCGCTGAGCGAGCACAGCGCTGGCGAGCAGATGTCACATGGTCCGCAGGGTGCAAGCTGGGAAATTATGTGGGACAGTTGCTGGATTGCTTTGGCCTCAGGAAAAGCAGAGGGGAGGGGAAACGTAGTAGAAGGGGGGGGAAGGGGAAACCAGCAAATTCAATGGGCATTGATGAGGAAGGGATGGTTGCAGAGGGTTTCTATCATTCTGCTTCTTAGTTCTTTCTTATCAACGAGACGTTACCTAAGTGTGATATAAGTACAGAACAATTATGTCATAGGTCAGACCTCCACTGTGTATACCTTCCACAGCACCATTCCTTCAACTAGGAGGATCTGCTGTCATTCCGAGGGAAAAAAAAAAAAACGCCTCAGAACACTGAACATTTCCTAATGACTGTGTCTGTTGGGAACACTACACACTACACACCCCAAGGGAAAGCCGGCAAAGAAACCCTTGCATGAGCTCTTCAAAAATGTATGAATGCAACTCTGCTGTGAACACAAAGTCATAGATAGGCCGAGAAAAAAAAGGGAAGTGGCTGCAGCTGCACAGAGCAATTTCAAAAGTCGCGGATCTCAGTAAAAAGAGAGCAATTGTCCTCTTGGAGAGCAAAATGCCTCAGATTTGATGGACACGACTGTGAGTCATTGCCTGTCCTACTTACCGTCTGTGCCTAATAACCATGGACTCTGGAATTAAGTGAATTTGCATACATCCATTTTAAGACTTTGATACAGTCATGGCGATAAAGAGGAGGCAGCAGGAGGGAAGAGGGCAAGGAGCCAAAAGCATTTACAAGGTCTGAAATATCTCTTTTCACATATCAACCAAGAAACTTGGCATTTAAGATGAAGAAGGTGCCATACCTTTATATGTTTGACGCCACAGCTTACAAGCTTGTTTGGTTGGTATAGATCCCATGATATGTCAAATATCTGTGGGGACAAAACAAAGAAAAAAAAGGTGATATTTCCTGACATACCATAATAATGCTAAATCTACTGTTTGCCAAAAGAGACATTTTGAGTAGATAAAACAGAAGAAAATCTAAAAAAGTACAAAATAGATGTGCATGTGGGCTGAAGCAACCTTGCATTTCAACTTTTTTTTTAAAACCCATGTTATAAATGGAACGCTATGTCATAAAAGAGCTAAGGAGAACTCCCAATCAGTCAAGTCTAACTTGTTTATATCCCCCCCGGGTATATCCTCCATGTTGTGCGCAGGGCTAATTGAAGCACTCGATACAGAGCATGTTACACACACACACACACACACACACACACACACACACACACAGGGAAGAATAGAAGCATTTACCCTGTCAGTGTGACCAGGGGCGGCTGCCAGAACCTTCCCTCTCCTCCAGTCCCACACACAGATTGTGTTTTTAGAGTCCAAGCCCACGGAGACCAAACACTGTGAAGATGAAGAAAGGAGATGGAGAATTCACGTCACAGATTGGAAAGACTGCTCAATTCAAACAAAGAAATTAAAAAAAAAAACTACCTCCAGTACAGCCTGGCTGACCATAATGAAAGTGCTAATATGCAGAATAACACACAGCAGAACGGAACAGTTGTCCAGCCTCTGGCACTACCAGTGAGCACATTTGAGTGCCTTTGCTGCCGGAGCCTCCTATAGGCGACTAAACAGGCACTCAGGAAAAAAACAGCCAGAAAAAAAGACGGCAGCTATAGTGGAAATCCTGCACTCTGCTGCATGTTTGACACAGCGAGGGACGTCCTCTGTCACTACCGCCTCGGTCTTTGTTGGCCTATTGATGATGCCTCTTGTGAACCGTTTGCATCACTCTAATACCTGAGTCACTATTTTAATAATGAGCACTGATGAAACCGGGTGAAACAACGCGGCACTAGAATCTTATCGAATGCCTGTCTCTCCAATGATCTGCTGGGTTGTTCCAGTGAGAAATACCTGTGCGAAACACCACGAGACTTCAGTTCTGCTTCCTATACGAGTGTGACGAGCATACCTGTCCCTCAAGGTCAAAGGCCAGGCAGGCGATTCCGTGCGTGTGGACGTCCTTCAAAATGGACACTGTCTGCGTGGTGTAGGAGTCCCACACACAGATGTAAGGCTCCTTCCCCACCTGTCCGGTGGCCACCAACACACGCTCCGGATGCAGGGCTAAACTGTACGGAGACACAGAGAGGGGGAGAATTAAAAAAAAAAACAACAGCACCTGGTTATCCTCGTTGCGGAGTGTATTGGTGGTAGTGGTGGTGATGGGTTTTGTGTTTTGGGGTTGTCGGAGGGCTTCTCCATCCCAGTGGAAATCACTGGGATGGGATGAACACATTAAGTCTGTGATGGCTCTGAGTCAAAAAGCAGGGGGCGCTTGATGAAGTGACATGGTTCAATTAACTCTCTTATGCTCAAGTGTGCACAAGCACACACAGGCAGGCCCATGCATGCCTACAAGCTATTCCTGGAATATTAAAAAAAAAAAATCAGGGGTATTAAAGAAGCTTTTACTTTACATTTTTTAAAATTGAATTTCCAGGGGAACTTTCTTCCTGCCTTTTCACCTTTTCATAATTCATGTGGGGTTTCCTTGCATCACCAGGCATATGTTTGTAACACTGTTATATAATTGCCCTCCCCTCCGCTCAGACCTCCCCCACCTACATGCAGTCCCACTCTACAGCTGAGCAACAGCCTGCTGTATAAAGCTGTCACCCCCTCACCCCCACTTCGCGCCACCCATCATTTCAGCGGCCGCCAGTCACGTTCCAGGCAGGCCTGAGTAATTCACTGGGCAATTCTTCCTCTTGCCTTGTCCTGGCCTATATATTTCACACGGCGACGGAGCTCCCTCCATCATAATCGGCCTGCATGTTTTGCCAACTGTTTTGCAGAATTGGGCTTGTATTCAGACAGCAGACCAGAAAGGCTTTGCAAGGCCAGGCAGCACTGACCTGCTGATTCCAGGCGCCTCACCTTAATCTCCATCTCTTCCCATTTCTCCCAAACCGTTGCTGCCTTACGCCTTGGCCCCATTCAAAATGTGCTCATGCATCTCGCCGAGCTGATGTGACATCCCTAACCTCCTCTGTGTTTTCTCTCTCTGTTCTCTCACCACCTCTCTACTTTCCCGCCATCTTTGTCGAACATCCCCCTAACCTGGCATAATTTCCCATCTTACTTTGAATTATATAATCAGAGCAAAGCAGCTAAAAATAGCATTTAGAAGACGAGTCAGAGAAAATGACTGAAACCGGTACGCTGGAAACGGCCAATTTTAAAGTGAAAAATAAAGTGCTGGGGAAAGAATTAATCATCAGCTAATGAGCCATTTATGTGGGACAACACCCCAGTGGACCAAGCAAGTCTCGTGTCCTTGTAGCTTAATGCATAGTATATCAGTGTAGAAATTCCACAACTTTGAGTCAGTTCCACCAAGATTTCTGGTTCATTTACATTTCTGGCAGCTGATGAGCTCGCTAAAAGCCATCGCTAATGACTTTGCCTGCAGTGCATCACCACAGTTCTCCTGTTAAGGCTACGGCTGTTTGATTCAGGCGTCTTCCATCTGCCAAGTCCTCCGGTACAAAAGGATCTAAATACTGCAGCAATTAAACAGCCTGTTTTCATGTGATACAAGGTAAAATAAACAGCCCAAAGAGTTGTGTTAGTGACGATCCAAATGTGCTGCACAAGCAAATATGAATTTTCACTGAATCATTTTAATGAGATAAGAAAGCAGTCCGGTTTTGTCGGGTACGCAGAATTAGTCGTTTCATTGAATTCAGAGACATTGCTGACTGTGCTGAGTCGATATTCTTGGATTTTGGACAAAGCAAAGAGTCTTTAAAAAGTTTTTATCTTTAATGGATGATAATCAGTCAGTTATTTAAGGTAAATAGAAATGTTAAATTCAGCAAATGTGGTCTACACTGATCAGCATGTAAAAATTCATAAATAAATTCATAAATCAGCTCCTGATCTAATTACCTTACACTTTACACTTACAAGTTGAACTAACAGCTGAGTCCTAAGCGTCATTAAGGTGATAATAATACAACGTGTGGCCGCCTACACCTGTGTAAAACATTCACAACATCCCTTAAACCACACGTCAGTCCAGATTTACCCTCTAACACTGGTGCTGATTCATGCTATTGTAATAAGTAACTGTACTGAGCTCCAGAGGATCCTAATTGGTGAAGACAGCTTTGCTCTTTAGAGACCACACTCCCTTCTGGAGAGTGGCCTGGGAGCTGCTCTCGCTGATAATGGGACCTCCACCTCTCAATGAAACTGCAAACAGAGCACCTGGGAACACGTAAGGGAGCGCGTCTGAGCAGGCGGACCAAGGTAGGCCATCGACAGGACTCGCCGTCAGACTTTGTGAATCATCATCAGCTGACACGTCATCAACTCACCCACACACTCAGCTGGTAAACTGCCCAAAATACTGAAATAAAACACACTTGGGGCGCGACCATATGACACTGAGCACAGACACAGTTCATTTTACACTTTTGACAGGATTCACACTTTAGCACGCAGAGTTAGTTCCCCTGAGCTCCACACCTAAAGCATCAGACGCTGCACTGGCAACCTGACACGTTTATAAAACACACACTTCCTGCTCCTGGCATAAAATTAAACCAGAATCAAGAATGAGAATCATGATTTAAGCAAAAATATATCATCCTTTCTCTCACCCAAGAACCAGAAATCATCATATAACAACATTTTCCTTCTGCCAGATGAGGTGAGAGGGACTAAAATTTCTCACAGCTTATGTTGTTATCACGCAGCAGTTCAGTTTTTCACTGATGTGCAAGCAGACACGCCTCGAGATCAAACAGTTAAAAGCAAAATCTGGACGAGAATCAAATCAAATCAAAAGAGAAAAACCGAGAAATGAATCCAGTTAGTAAAATATGATGCAAACAAACAAAATGTAGCGGGAACCGAAATAGACCAAGATGAGAAAAAATATCAGCAGTGGAGAAAAACAGAGGAACGGATTTGAATTGCAGAGCTTTCTGAGGGGGCTGCATTTATTCCACATGAGGTAGTGCAACGTGAGAGCAGGCTAGTTATACAGCAGTGAATCTGTGACTTTCCCAGGCTTTTTTAGTGAACAATGGTGGTCAGTAAAAAAAACAGTCTTTGCATGCTAAAATAACACATCTGATTTTATTCCAGACTTTTACTTCTGCCTGCAATAATAACCACAAATGACTACTCATCCTGGTGGTTTTTACCTCACAGCAGGGTCCAGTCAGTGTGACCCCCTTTATCTACACAGTTGAACTCGGGCTCTTAGCCTACAGAGCAGTGGAGTGTATCTCTATTGTCCCATTAATAATGGAGCAGGATCCCAGCTGAGGAGCGACACGGTAATGCTAGTCAACTCCAGGACAACCCACCAAAAGAAGGGAGGCTAGAGGGTTGGACACAGGTCACTGCAGTGTGCCATACTGAAAAATTGAAAGGTAAGAGAATTGCAAATGTGAGGTAACACACGATTCCTCGATTCCTTTTAATTTTAGCAGGTGCTTAAAGGATCTGATGGATCTCCACATTAACATAAACACACAGAAGGGTCTCCAAACCAGTGGCACCTTCAAGGAGCGTCGGATTAGTTCTATCATTTTATATGATACTATTCAAGAGGTCATGCCTCATGATTGTTTGAATAGTAAAAAATAAAATTATCACTTTGAAGCCTGGTTGCCTTCAAACCAGCTGAACTCACACGGAAGCCCCCAATCCTGGGGATGCTGTTTAGTCGACCTGCACCTCCCTGTGGAGCTTTAAAATATCAAATTACAAACGGAGACACCAGCACTGACGATAACAACACCATTCCTGTCCAAACTGTTATGTGTGTGTTTAGACCATTACCTTATTATGTCATCGTTATGCCCGAGGTAAAATTTTTGCTTGTGCTCCCTTGCGTTGTACACAACTCCCACCCCGGCCACGAAATAGACTATTTCCTTGGCGGCCGTGTAGTACAGGTTGTTGCGGCACTGATGCCCCCGGTATCCGTAAACCCACTCCAGTCTCAGGTGGCAATTGGGAGCAGTCCTGTCAGCCATGTCCGCAATTCCGTCTCTAGGTCGCTGTCACGAAGGTTTTTCTGATATAGTGTCATTCACCAAAACCGATTTATTTAAAGCCCACGCGTCCCATTAGTGCTTTTTAATTTCCTTTGGTCCAAGGAGAGCGCTGGAATCGGACATTTCTGCAGTTCACGAGTGAATGTCGAGCTTCGCTGTCTGATAAAATGCAAGCCCTCAGTGACGGGATAGGAAAAATGGTTCTCTAGGCTGCTGCTTTCATTGTGAAAATTGAATCGCACTTCTTCAGCCCCGGGCTCCCGGTCCTCTTCAGCATAGGTCAAAGCTCCTGTCAAATCCTGCAAAGATGGAGCTGCACCCGTAATTCCGCCGGCCACGCCCACAAAGATGACGGCTTAGCCAGCCATCCAATCAGATCCTCTGATTCATCAGCGACACAATAAAACAGGAGCTCAGAACTCCTTTCTGTTTACAAAAGTTATTATTTCGGGTTAAATTGTGTATCTTTATGGATGTTTTTGCTTTGAACTTTTAGGATGTAAATGTATCCATGCATGCGCAATATGCACCATTAAAGTTTTAGCACCAAAAACTGAAAGCCAAGGGGCTGATCTAGGTCATTTGTTCACTAAATATTAACCAAAAAATACAATTTTAATTATCTGTAAGAAAGAAAATACATACTGTATGATTACCACTTTTCTTTAACAATATTAAAAATGACTGTAATATACGAATGAATCGATTTGTTTGTGTGTACTGTTATTTGAGATTCTTTCAGGAAATGGCGTCATGAAGCCTCGCCCTCACTGCCGTTGCTTGGCGACGGGAAGAAGCTTCGATGTTGTAGATTTGCTGAACTGTCTCGGTACCGCTTTACTGTCCTCGTCAAAGCGATGGAGGTGACAATGGACCCGTTGTTTCTGGCATGGAGCTATTACAGGAGGCGAAAGCTCCAACAGTGCGCAGACATTTGCACAAAAATACTACAAGACAGCCCATACGACCAGGTACTGTAGTGTAGCTAGCGCGATTAGCTTCCTAGCGATTATCTATCACGGAAAGCCGACTTTCAGGTTGAATCTGGTACATAATCCTGATAATCAGCTGCCTTGAAGTTCGTCATTATTTAATTTAAACCTGGATTTGTTCACTGGTGTGTGTCTCTTAGTCAGCATGTGTGTTAATCATTTTTCGGTTTTCGTGTTTTGTGTTGCACTTCTTTTTTTCCCTTGTTTATTCTCATCTTTTCCTTGTTTGTTCTCATCGTTTCCATCCCTTTTTTTCTACGTGCTTTCTTAAGGACTGCTCATTGCCTATCTCAGAGGTAACATGGCTGCAAACTGTTCTTGTCTTTGATTCATTTACAGACAAAGTATAAAAGGCTTATAATACAAAGTATAAGCCTTTTAAAGCTGTTAAGTCTATTTTCGACCCTGTACCCTCTTCATGTGTGCATACATTTAAAAAATATTCTTTAACCAAATATTGTGTGTTCCGTAGGCTGCATGGAGCTTGAAGACTCGTGCTCTTACCGAGATGGTGTACATTGATGAAGTTGAGGTTGACCAGGAGGGGATTGCTGAGATGATGTTAGATGAGAGTTCTATTGCACAAGTTGCACGTAAGTTTCAGGTTTTATATAGCTTTAAATTGAAAATCTATATTGATGTAAAAGATAATGGTTGCCTACAGGTCCTGGAACATCACTGAGACTCCCTGGAACAAGCCAGGGTGGAGGACCCAGTCAGGCTGTCCGGTACTGTCTGCCAATATCTGTATAATGCTCACGACTTAGGTTAAAAACAAAATAAAACACACCTGATCTTTGGTCCATCTCTTATCTCTATTTAAGTCCTGTGACGCAATCAGGGCGTCCCATAACAGGTTTTGTGAGACCCGGTACTCAGTCAGGTCGCCCTGGGACGATGGAACAGGCCATTAAGACACCCCGGACAGCAAGCACAGCTCGTCCTGTTACTAGTGCTTCTGGCAGATTCATCCGCCTAGGAACGGTGAGTAAATGTGTCTGAAAATTTCAATTTGCAGCCTAATACTAATATTTTCTTACTTTCATTTTGGAAACATATAATATTTCTAGAACATTATTTTAAAATCAAGTGTTCTTTTTTTTTTTTTTTTACATCCGTTAAAGACCATGCATACTTATAGATGAGTTTTTTCTGTTCCTCCAGGCCTCTATGTTAACTAATCCAGATGGACCATTTATAAATATGTCACGACTGAATCTGGCCAAGTATTCCCAAAAGCCTAATTTATCCAGGGTAAGACTGAATAAGAGTAAATGCAGATGTATTTATTATCTTCCTGTTTAAAATGCCTTAAGACCAATGCCTTTTCCCAATATGTAAATTACCCTTTTTCTCTTGTTAGACTTTGTTTGAGTACATTTTCCACCATGAAAATGATGTCAAAAATGTAAGTGACACATAATCAGATATAAAAGCATTTGTTTCTGATTACATTGTAAGATTTTTGATCATTAATGAAGCTATGCAAACCTTGTATTTCTTGTTAAGGCTTTAGATTTGGCAGCTCAAGCTACAGAACATGCCCAGTTCAAAGACTGGTGGTGGAAAGTTCAGCTAGGAAAATGCTACTACAGGCAAGCAACCTCTTATTATTTGTGTTACTGCAAAAAGATCTGTGGTCTTTCATTAACGCATCTGACCTTTGCAGACTTGGTTTGTATCGAGAAGCAGAAAAACAGTTTCGATCTGCTCTCAATCACCAAGAAATAGTTGACACCTATCTCTACCTTGCAAAGGTAGTTGCATTAAACTATGACTTGCTTTGCAATGGATAAATACTCACTGAAACAAAAGTTTGCATATAAATGAAATATGCTTGTCTTTTCTTAGGTGTATCAGCGCTTGGATCAGCCAATAACAGCACTCAATCTTTTCAAACAAGGTCTGGACCACTTCCCTGGAGAGGTTACACTCCTGACAGGGATCGCTCGCATACACGAGGTAAAATCTTATTCTACAGATCCAAGTCGATTCTCTCCTCTGGTGCACGGAAACCTCTATTACTGTCTCTGCTGCTATATCGACACAGGAGATGAACAACATCTCATCGGCCACAGAATATTACAGAGATGTGCTGAAGCAGGATAACACTCACGTGGAGGCTATAGCCTGCATAGGCAGCAATCACTTCTACACTGATCAGCCTGAGATCGCCCTGCGCTTCTACAGGTCAGATAAACTCGTATGGCAATTCTATACAATTTCTTGTTACAACATAAATAAATGACATATTCTCCCTTTGCCAGACGTCTCCTCCAGATGGGTGTGTATAACTGTCAACTGTACAACAACCTGGGCCTGTGCTGTTTCTACGCTCAGCAGTACGACATGACGCTGTCCTCGTTTGAAAGGGCCCTGGCCCTGGCGGCTAACGACGAGGAGCAGGCTGACGTGTGGTACAACATTGGACATGTAGCTGTGGTGAGTTTTTAATCCTCAAAAATAATGTCGGCTGCAGGCGGGTGCACAGATGAAATGAAATCTTGACTTGCCAGCTCAGCAGCTGCGATGTGTTTGATGATTACAGGGCATAGCAGACTTGACACTGGCCTATCAGAGTTTCAAACTTGCCTTGGCCTTTAATAATGACCATGCTGAAGCTTACAACAACCTGGCCGTGCTGGAGCTGCGGAAAGGTCGCATTGAGCAGGTGAAGACACATTTCTGATTTTTTTAAAGATTCATTCCACTGGTAAAATAAAATGTGGACCCTTACTCACTGTGTCTGAGATGCTATGGTAATAAAAAAATGCAAATTTCTGTTGCCAAAAAAATATTTCTCAAATACACCGGAAGAATGAATAAGGTGGTTGTCAATTTTATTAACCCAGCACCTATGATAAGACAAACAAGATACACTAAACAAGATGGATAAATGATTGGTGCTTTAATCTCATCATGGCTGTCACAGGTACGGCTGAGTTCTGATATCTGGAACCACATTGTTTATTAATATTAGTTGGTTGCATTTATATTATCTAATCAATTACGGAGCAGAAAACTCTACACCCAATTTAATTTCTAAATGCTGCTCAGCTAGATGCCAAAGCAGTGTCTTCATTTTACTGCCTAAGATGTCCCAGCTCGTTAAACTAGTCCAGGCAGCTCAGATGATGAAATGTGTTTTCTCTGGTACAGTCAAAAGCCTTCTTACAGACTGCTGCCTCCCTGGCACCTCACATGTACGAACCACACTTTAATCTCTCCATTCTGTCTGAGAAGGTAATTCATTACTCTTCAGAACACCTCAGTCCATTTTTTTTCTAAATACAGTGTGTCGTGTAAGTTTTTTTTTGTTTGTTTTGTCACTGTCCAGATTGGAGACCTTCAGAGCAGCTACACTGCAGCCCAAAAGGCAGAGGACGCCTTTCCTGAACACGTTGACACGCAGCAGCTCCTGAAGCAGCTACGCGAGCATTTTGCAGCAATTTGAACGGGTCACGTGCAGCTTATTATTTTGGGAAACGAATGTATTCAGCAGATAGACAGATAAACTCACAAGGTGAGAACAGACTGACTCTGACTGGGGTCATTGGTTATATGGGTTCATATTGGTCCATTCGACTGTGAGACCATGATTATTAACAATGCAAAACAGTGAAAATTCATCACGTTTAATTTCTGTAAATGTAGATATTGTTTCCTATAAAATGAGTGGAATTTATACAGATGTATCAGCAAGAAAAATGTGTATATGGTGGGAAGATGCTGCATTTTATTTATTACAGTGAAATTATCAACCTATTTTGTAGCAGTTTTTTCATTAATGAGTTATTTTCATTCAGCATTTAAAATTTCCTGGCCATTGTTTTAGCCTCGACAAAACAAAGAAACAAATTATTTATATGTAGAGGATACAAGCTTGATGTGGTTCTACCATAAATTGCTGATTTGCCTCTACTCAGGAAATTATGTGTGCTCCAGAACACCACTGTGGAGGCATGCGTAACCTTTATTCTGCAGTCATTCTTCAAATGACGTGACAATAAAAATGATGATGATGATGTTGTGTAAAACCCAATTTTTTTCCTTTATAATTCTGTTGACATTGAAGCTCTCGGTAGCATCTGGCAGAGCCACTTTAGCTCGTACTGACACGGAGCGTCGTTCCAGGACTTAAAGGGGTTGTTTCTGGGGTAGGCGGCTGCACAGTCTTCATTTCCTTGGTTGTTGGGCTCGCCGTCATTCCAGTAACTGCAACAAAAATGAGTTACATTTTGGAATGGGACGATAATATCAAGGAATGGTTCGCGGCTTTTGTTGCGTTTTTCCAGGGTCGCATCACATGTTACCCTTCTGTCAGTCTGCTTCCGTCTGTCCATTTCCACGTGTCCTCTTCATCAACATCCCTCAGGCCGATCCAGAAGCCACTGTGCGATATGGGTCTCGAGGGTATTTGATAATTATTTATCAACTCAGTTATTGCTATCTGAATGCCAGGAAACACATACAGACGATCACATATCAGTTGCACGTATCTTTTATATATCATTTATGCTTGAATGGATGGAATCCTGCTCAATTTCACTCGAGGAAACGGACTTCTACCAAAGAAAAAAAGATTTGCAGAAAAATAGCACTGTGGAGGCCGCAGAGTCTTACATGTTTCTCTCTGGTGTCAATTTTGGCCAAGTCCCCTCCTTGTTTTAAGCAGAATTGCCTGGCTTCCTGCCACGTTCGGCGTGAAATGGCCTCAGAAAAAGGAAAGTAGTAACACATCGAGTTCATATATGTCCAACCTGGTAAGCAGTGCCTGCAGCCTTCCTCTTGTACCAAAAATAGAAACATAATGTCATTAGTCCCTTCAACAGTGGATCACAGGTAGTTACAGTTTGTAATCCGATAACGGTTGAATGTTTGCTTTAATATAATTTGCTATAGGACAATTACTTATTTCTGTAAAAGTGCACATATTGTGTTAAAACCCTCAGTATCTAATAATCACATTATACTGTGATGATCCAAGCAGTGATCTCTCACCGATCATGGGAATGTGAGATTTTATCGCCGCAATTTCCATCAGGAGTTTGTCCGATTGTTTTTCGTAATCTTTGTTTCTTCTCTTCTGGTGTTCAAGCTCCCACTTGATAACCTGCTGTTCTCTGATCACTCTCGCCACCTCTTTCCTCGCCTCGTCTCTGCGTTGAACTGCTAGGTTGTAAGCAGCCTCCAGTTTGTTCACCTCGGCATTGACGTCCATTACTGTCTGATGTCCACCAGTGAGTTTGTTGTCTGCGGGTGGTCACAACACGGAGTTAACCGCATTTTGCGGATTTACACCTGATGTGACCTGATGGTGAGTTTAGTGTCTCCTTTCAGCGGCACCATTGATTTTTACAGCACTGTAAAGGTGTTTTGTGGCCCATCGGTGACTTACAATAGACTCCCAGGCCGATATCAACTGCCAGTAGAACTGCAGCAAGCACAGCCAGAAACACAGTGAGCCATTTGTAACGAGTCAAACTGGATTCAGGTCTGCTCATGGACATTGAAACTAAGCAGCAAAACAACAGGAGAGTCAGTGTTAATACAGCCAGACAAAAATAATAACCCAGTCAGAGACGTGAGAACAGTATTATTGAATCCACTGACAGTGTAGTTGTAGATAGTTGCGTTTTTGGATTCAAATTGTGCGATCTGTACCTTGCTGCTTCTCCTGGATGGAGTAGAGAGCCTGCTCATCTGCAGCTGCATCCTCTTGGCTGATCAATTTGTTATAACCACCATCAGAACTGCCTCCTGGAATTTCTCCGTCCTTCATTTTGTTCTGTTTAAGATGAGAGCCGACTGCCGTGTTTGTCCAGATTATTTGTGAGGACATTGCCCTGTTTGTGTGTGCGCAAGGGTAATGTAAAATTCAGGTTCTCATCTGTTAAATATTTACAGGGGCCGCCAGCAATCAGAACAGTTAGTTAAACTTTATCAGACATTTGTTTTGGCATCACATTTTATTATTACAAAGCAGAACGTTTTCTTCCGTTATTTTCATCTACAAAGCTTAAAAAAATTGCGTCGACAATGACAAAGTTGTGCCTTTATTTTGGTTTTGTCTCACATATCCAGTTAAACTGATGCTCCTGGCAGTTACCGTTGTACCACGTCTTCCTGGTGTCACCATAGAAATGAAAAGCGGCACAGCTTCCGCTCTGAGGTCCTTCGGTTTTAGGCTGTCCGAGTCTCCAGTAGCTGGGAAGAAAGAAATCACATTCAGACAAGATCTGAGCGACACACCGACACGAAGCGGTGGATATTACCAACGCTCACAGTGTTTCTGCCGTCGCGTTGTTAACCCAGACCCATGTTCCCGAGGTCTTGTTGCCAGTGAGTCCAATCCAAGATCCTGTATGCCACCACGTTTCACTCGAGCTCTGCTTCGGAAAGTTGTCACTTATGATCAGCTGAAAGACAAGAGAGACGGGCCTGGAAACCTCACCTGTGTGTACCACACAGTGTGAACTCACACACTAATGTCTGCATGTGAGCCTAATCTAGCCTGCTGTGAGCCGATCAAAGAAATGTAAATCTTTCATTAAAAACAAGTGCAGTTCTGACTCTTTCTGAGAGTTAAAAACCCTTTGATGTCAGCTTCATTTACAGTCCTTAGATCCAGCAGAAAATAACTTCAGGAGGGATTTTAGCTATTTAAATGTTCAGTTGGTTGTGTGTCCAGTAATCAAACCCTGACAGAAACAAGGAAACAGCCACTAATCTACACAGCTCCTGGCAGGCAGCGGGAATCCGAGTATCTCTGAAGCTTGTTTGAAACTTGTTTGAGTGCATAAAACTGTAACCCTCTCACGTGTGCGCTGACTGACCTGTTCCTCCACACTGCCGATCACAAGCAGGTCTCCACCTTGACTGACACAGTTGTCTCTGCTTTCAAACCAGTTCCTTCTGGGGTTTGATTTATTTTGAGAAGAGAAGTAATAGCAGGTGGATTTTAGAAACACCCAGCCAGGCTGACATTTGTTGCAGCTTTCCACTGGCCAAAACAAGAGAATGAAATCTGTTAAAATCAGGCTTTTTTTTAAAATGCATTTTATGTATAAAAACACGAGAGATCTACAAAACAGAGAATCACTATCTAAATAAAAGTATCTTACCCAGAGCACTTGTGTTAGACTGCAGATTTCTTTTCTTTGTTTGTAGTATTCCAATTTGTTTCACGATGTTGTCTGTTAACGCCTTCTGCTGCTTCACCTCCAGCCTGACTTGGCCGTCGCCGGCGCGTTGTTTTGCTGCTGTCTTCTCCGCCTCCATTCTGGCTTTAATAATGTGGCTGTTGTTACGGTAAAAGTTCATCTCGGCGAGCAGAGGTGCAATGGCTGATTGAGGGACCTGAGGATAATTATCTCTGACACCTGAGAAATTCAGAATACGAACCATCAGAAGGATTCAGAGGAGAAGAGGAGTCTTTTCCACAGAGGTCACAACCAAAGCAGGGTGGTCGCGCATCTTTCCTCTACTTCTATTCAGTTAAAATATTTTAATCTATATTCAGATACTACTGAGAACAAACCGATACAGATAATCAGCATTATTTTTTATCAACACATTCTTTTTGTGCTTACAGTAAATCCCCATGACAACCGCAGCTGTGAGCAGAAGAAGGTTCAACAGACCAAGAATCTTGATGACCAGTGGATAGTGTGGAACTGCAGAAGCAGCCGCCTCTGCAAACAGACATTGTGCTGCAAATCTAATTGTAATAGCGTATTTTATATTCATCTAGATGCTCAGCATATAGGCTAATTAATGCCAACAGGGTAACTTTGATCATACTTAAATGATTTAAAGGTTTCGCAATTATACACTCAAACTATCCTCTCCAGTTTTAGGTCAGAATATAAATTGTAGTCAATGTTTGGATAAAAAAAAATGCATTACTGCAAGAGGTCAAATTGAGTTCTATAGCTAGTTAAAAACTCTTTATAAATGAGCTGTACCTTGTTCAGATGTCTGATGGTGAGATGTTGAACGTCCATTACTGTGAAAATCTTTAAAAATCCTTTGCTGAAGTGACATTTTCTTCCCAAACCGACTGAGAAACAGACCTGTCTATTAAACAGGTGCAATGGTGCTTATTGATCTGTTTATCTCCCGTCCACTGCCTCTACCAGGAATTAAGTGTGTGTTTGTGTGTGTGTGTGTGTGTGTGTGTGTGTGTGTGTGTGTGTGTGTGTGTGTGTGTGTGTGTGTGTGTTTCTAAAGGGTTAAAGAAATTGGCTCATGTTGTGGGGTTGGACTGTTGTGATACAGTAGTTCCCACAGGACCTTAAATAAGCAAATCATTTCTCAATTCTGTGTAAACAAGCTTGCTTATTCTGCTCTGCTTTTCCACATCTGTGTAAGTTTAGTAGCACACTTTTTCACTGGGCACCAAACAGAAGAAAGAAGATGACAAAGGTGGAACCTTGATGTAGTCAAGCAGCAGCAGTCATGGTTGAAAACAAGTACAACGAGCCACAGCCTGAGTCAACTTTAATTAAAATTATTAGCGTGCTTTGCCATCGTCTTGACCTGATCAACATTTGTAAAGGTTTACTTTGAGCAACAATCACTCGTTTTATTCCAGCTAAATGTTTCACAGTTTTTCTGATACAGCCTTGTCCGCATTAACTCGTCTACAGTTAAGATTTTGCTGTGAAGATTATAATGAGACGTTGTTAAGAGGAGGTGGAGCCAAAGTCCACCATTTCCTGAAGGCAAAGACATTAACCCCAGTTGTCTTGTGCTTTTTCACAAATCCATTTCTTGTTTCCATCATTGCATTCTGCATCGCTCCACGCCTTGAAAATGTTTTCTCTGGCGTAAACTGCAACACAGGCGTCATTATGCTCAACATCTGGCTCCCCGTCCATCCAGTACCTGCAACAGATTTGCAGTTGTAAACTAACACAGACAGAATACAGAATAACAACCTGATATCTCACAGTACTGGTTGCTTCTATAGTAACGCTGGTAGCCTTACCCCTCAACCAGTAACTTTGCATCCAACCATTTCCAAGTTCTTTCCTGAGCTAAATTCTTCAGCCCGATCCAAAAGCCAAGACTGGATTTCGGGTTCAGTTGTTGTACCAAGTACATGACAGTGGAGTTCTGTCACAAAAGAGATGCGATTTGAAATAAAATAAAAAAAAAATAAAAAATAATGACTTTGTTTTGGTACATAGATGCAAACTCTTTTATTATCTACTCATGACTATGTTGCTGGAAGCTGTTGGCTAAACAGTTTAAAATGTCTTATTTTAAACTGTCACCCAATTAATGGATCTATTTTTCTATTATCATACTTGCATAACTAGCTTTATGCTTGATAGAGCGGCCGTTGATGGGAAGTGGCCATTTTTTAAGTGGCCATTTGATTTAATGATAATTTACCTGGTTTGGTTTCAAATACCCCTGAAACCTCAAATGTCTGTCCACCCGATGCCACCCACCCGTCCATCAGCACAGCACAGTGACGATTAGACAGTGAGGTTTTTTTTTTCCTAACCCCCCCCCCCCGCCCCTCGTTTAAATGTCTATCACCCACCTCTTTCTCTGTGCTGTTTATGACTGCCAGGTCACCTCCATACATCTGGCAAAACTCTCTGGCTTTGGGCCATGTTTTATACCCCAGAGAGCTTTCAGTAGGGAAGAAGTAGCACACTGAGTTGAACAAAATCCATCCTGGCAGACAGAGTCTGCACTCCAGCTCTGAGGTGACAGGAAATAACGACAAATGACAGACTGGAACCATCTCAAACTAAAGAAAAAACATGTGTATTTCTAAACCTCAAGCAACTCATACCAATCTTGGGTATCCGGTACTTCAGATCTGCAATTTCCTTAATTATCTTGGCAATGCTGTCTTTGTAGTTGGTGGTTCTCTTTGTCTGGTGCTCTAACTCCCACTTATTTTGTGTCTGGCCACGTAGTTCGCCTTCCAGCTGTTTCTTGTAATCATTAGTGGATTTAAACGCAGCCTTGTAAGTGTCTTCCAGGTCGTTCAGCTCATTCCTGATATGTTCTATGTCCTCAAGTGTGAGATGGGTGTCTTTCAGATTGCTGTCTGAAGCAAAATGAGCACACGCAGTTTTAGAATGGAACTGACTTCACGCCTTTAAGTGGGCGAGGACACTCAATAAATAAGGCTGTATGGATAATTAAAGCAGTCAATAACTAGTGATTACTTTCATATTTTCAAGAGTAAAACTCACTTACGGTAGACGCCCAGGCCGATGTTGAGCATCAGTAAAACGACAGCGAGCACGGTGAGACCCACCGCAACTGGGCTGCAAACGCTCACATAAGTCTTCTGATATCTGTGCTCTACACAGAGACATAAACACATCAAAACAGAGCCGTAGCAAGCTTGTAAGGCACTTTGAACAGCTCAGGTCACAGCCAGCGGCAGTGCTGTTTGATGCTTTCACAATTGTAACCCATTCAGTCCGCCAAAACAAGCCTTTAAGGGAAAAGTGAGATCATTTGGAATTTACTTAACCTTGCTGTCTGCCCTGGTGAAAATAGATGTCGGCAGGATGCTCCAGGTTGTCTTCTTCACAAACGAGTGTGTTAAAACCAGTGTCCATTTTGGCCATCAGTCATCAAATGGTCATGCATCCCAGAGCTACGGCACTCACGCATCAGCAATAATTTTATGAAATAATTCCAGCTCTGTATGTTGCACAAGAAAGAAGAAGTGAAATCGCATTCCTATCATTGAATGTGACCGGCTTCTCTTGTGAAATATACCCAAATAGACAAAACCTAAGAGGCAAAAAAAAAATCAAACAAAGCTCAACATCGTGTTTTAAAATCAAGCCACAGATTGTAGATTAATCAACAAATCCCACGCTGTATTACACTGTATTTTGTTTTATTGTAATTGTATTGTTATATTTTATTAAGGTTTATCAGCCACATCAAAGTTTAACCCCTTAACATTGCAGCGGCAGAACTGAAACTCACAGTGATGTTGAAAGCTGAAAGCTGTGTGCTGTTGGGCAATCAACAATTGTAGGGTGGTCGCAGAATCAATGCATTCCTTTTGTGCATGGCCTAAACGCCCTGCGCAGGTACAGTTATTGATCACACCTGTGTCAAAGATTTTGTTTATAGAAGATACAAGAGGACTAAATCAATGTTGGCCAGTTTACACAGTCATCATGATGGTTTTTATTCAGACTTATTCTGCAAATTTCACACAAATTTCTTTATTTTGAAGATGTAACGCCTAAAATCGCAAGCACTATAGAAATAGCACTAATTCCGATTTAATATGAAAACACAATATTTGGAAAAAACACACCAGCCTTTTATCAAAAAAAGGCTGCAAACTGCACAATCAGCATTTTAGGCTGTTGCCATTGTGGTTGAAATAGTTTCATTTCCCTTTTCTTTTTTCCTTTTTAGCACAATGTCATCAATAACACTGCATGAGTTTGAAGCCCTTTACTCTAAAAAATACAGAAATATTATTGTTATTTATTTAGAAATGATGCCAGGAATAAGTCATTGGTGATGGCACACTGTTGAAATTATACAGAAATGGAGTTCAGAAGGAAAATAGAAATCTTATCCTTTGTTTTCCTCTACTTGAATGTTTTCTCACATATCCAGTGAATGGTGCTTTCACAATTGGCATCATTGCGTGTCTTCCAGGGGTTTGTGGAACTATAAAACGTAGCCCCACAGTCTTCTCCCTGGTGTCCGAGGTTGTTGGGCTCTCCATCCATCCAGTACCTTTTTGGAAATAAAGGTACAATCAAGCGTGATGATCACTCGTCAGTTAAGAGTGGTTCTCTCACCTCTGCTCCACCTCAGTCACGTTATTGATCCACACCCACATTCCTTCCACCGTTGTGTCTCTGAGGCCGAGCCAGAATGAGTTGTCCCAGAAATAGACTCCTGTTTTCATCGTTTCAATGGAGTGGCTCACGAATGTCTGCGGAAAGAAAAAACAAACCAAAAAAAAAAAAAAAAAAGATGGTTTTTAGACACTGTAGGGTGATGGACCTTCCCCGTTCGGCGTCCACCCACCTGCTCCTCTGGGCTGTCGATGACGACCAGGTCGGCTCCGCGTCTGATGCAGTCCCGTCTGCTATTCTCCCAGCTCATTTTGCGGGCGCTGTTCTCAGCAAACGAAAATAAATAGCAAGAGGAGTTGAAATGGATCCATTTCGCGGGACAGCCGCAGCTTTCCACTGGAAGAGGGAAAGATCTGTCAGCGTAGGCGTTTGGGAAAGAATAAGTCTATCCGTAAGCATCTCCGCCTCACTCAGAGCCGTGAAGTTGGCCTTCAAGCTTTCTCTCTCTTTTTCCAGGGCCTCTGTCTGCCTCTGATAATTGTCATTGATGTCCTTCAGCTCAGCGATTTGCCTCTTCATTTGGGTATGGTTTTTGAGCGCTACGTCTAAGGCAGTCTTTGCCTCCTCTCTGGCTTTTATCACATTACTGTGGTTGCTTCTGAGGCCTTCCAGCCCACCGATGAGCTCGGAAGCAGCGACGTGCGAAACCTGCAGGGAGCCTTGTTTGGCTTTTGCACCTGAAGAGGGGAGAACTAGTTCATCTTGTGCAGACAATTAAACACAATGGAAACAAATACGAGAGAAATAAAACATTTGATTGACAGTTATTCTCACAGTTAATCCCAGTAACGATGGCTGCTATCAGCAATATGGCATTCAACAGTCCCAGACCCAGCACGACCAGTCGGTGGTTCAGCAAAGGAGGTACAGCTGGAAAAAATAATTACAGAGTAAAAACAAGGTATTTTTTAAAATATAACAAAAATGAAAATATAATAGTTTTAATGCGTTTGTCCATATATTTGTTATTCTCTACACTACACTATCTAGGAAATATATTTTAAATTATATATTTCTTCACATAGATTATTCTGAAAATAAATTAAGACAAAACAGTTGAAAAAGGACAGAAGAGAGAAACATTTAAACTTTGTACCTTGTCTAATTGTTTCTAGGTTGAAGAATTGCTTCGCTTTTTTGCCCTTTCTTCTTCTCTGTGGATTCTCCATGGCGGCACTGTCTCACATTCAGCACGCTCCGCTGTCTGCCTTCTCTTTTATATCCGGAGGAGGCAGAGTCAGTCAGAAAGAGATCACTTCCTGGTGTTGGGATTTCCCTTCTAACTATACCCATTCATGTGGGTCACACGGCATGAAAAAATAAAAATACTATTACTATTACTACTAAAATATTGTTCAGATGCATGCATGTGTCCGATATTATGAATGTTGCATGATTCTGTGTGCAGGTATCATAGGAATTATCTGACATTTAAGAGTGTGATATTATTTCTAATATGCAACATAAAAGCTAGGGAACATTCTGTTTGTTGATTCTTTCATTGTTGTAATGATGCCCCATGGTAATAGTGTTGAAAAGCTTGTTTTTTCCCTTTTAAACAGTGCCACATTTGTAAGGTCAGGACACTTGGTGGGCCATGCTATCACAAAGATGAGGAGCATTAATAGAAAAAAAAACAAAAAAACACAAGGTTTGCTGATTTTCGTGCTTTTCTTTACAACATTGTGTGAAACAGCTTTTAGTAATACAGTACCACATATTTTGTTCAGTTAACCTTTATTTAAGCTCTATCAGAAGAGATTTTACAAATATTAACAGATCCCACAAACCTCATGAAGGTGGACTTGGTTGACAATTAAATTCTAATAAGTGATACTTTACAATGTGACTTTATTGTAGCTGTTAATAGATTTTAGCACGCAAGCTCACTGATTAAATAACTCAATAAATATCACAAATTGGCTGATAATGGCATACTTGGATTTGTGGAATATATAATTATATCAATTTTAAGCTACTTTTAAGTCACCACAGTTAAAGCTTAAATGAAAAAAATAGACTGAGGTAGCTTTTAATCATTAGAGTCTAAGAAAATGTCAATATAATAAAAGTTAGCTTTTATTATTCCCGCTGCTCCATAATGATGTCCTTAAGAAACTTCATCACATCCATTAATCAAGTAAAGAATATATTGGGCCACTTTATTTTTATTTAAGATTAACTTACAGGAAATTAACTTTGTTATAAGAGTGACTTTATGGAGGAGACTACCTTGAAGAAACTCTGAGTGTTACATTCGGGGCTCCGTTTCACATAACCAGTCCATTTTATCACTGCAACTGGCATCGAACCATGTTTGCCTTGGATGTTTAATGTTCACAAAAGCTGCACAATCCTCCCCCCTAGATGGTCCATAATTGTTTGGCTCCCCTGGTATCCAATACCTGCAAAATATCAGGTTACAAGTCTTTTACATTTGTTCTATTTTATTTTTGAGTTCTTGGTAATAATAAAAAAGAATTGGAAGCCATCAACAGTTTTGATTCAGCCTCTTTCAAATCTCACTAAATTGTTTTAGTATTATACCCATTTTCTAAATAAATCTTAGACTTTTTACCCATTGTCATGCTCTTGAGTCATGTTATTTATCCACACCCAGTTGCCCTCAGCGTGTGCATCTGTAAGTCCAATCCAGGTCCCTCCTCCCTTCCACCACGGACGAATACTTGGATCCAGTTTTGGCAGATACTCAAAAATATTCAGCTAAGAAATGAATTAAATGGCAACATTAAACTCAAATATACAGTGTACAGTTATCTTTCACAGCCATTTCTTTGGGTCTGTTCTGCAATAACAAAGGACTCACCTGCTCCTCTATGTTATCGATCACGGTCAAATTGCCCCCACGGGTTCTACAGTCTGTCCTGCTGTCCCACCAGTTCTTCATCGGCAGGGAAGCAGATTTAGAATGAAAGTAGCAGGTTGTATTCAGTAGAAGCCACCCAGGCCTACACCGTCCACAGCTGTTTTCTGTCAAATGTGGCACACTGGAGTTGACAGGAAGCAAAGGTTTGATTCCAAAATGTACCGTGAAAATAAGAATTTAGAAGAGTCTCACCGATGTCGGATGTGCTGGACTGCAGGGTTGCTCTCTCCAGCTGCAGCCCCTGCAGCTTACGCTGCAGGTTGTCACTGAGGGTTGTGTTCTGCTCTAGCTGCAGTTCCAGCTGCAGAGTGCTCACCTGTTCTCTCTTCAGTGCTTCCAGGGTAGCCTGGTGATCTTTTAGGGCCTCAGTTTTGTCAATGTGCAGTTGTTTCTTCTCTATGCTGAGAGTTTGTATGGCAGTTTGGAAGGGGTCACTCACCTCACCGGCTTGGCCACCTGCAAAATTAGGCAACCTTTATGTTAGTGATTAAATTGACTATTATATGTACATTTACCAAATCATACAAAAACATTATTAAACCTTATTAAATACATACTTATATTTTCTTTAATAACAAGTGTAGCATTGAATAAACTTAAAAGGAGGCATTTCAGGTACTTACAGTAAATCCCAATAGCAACAGCAGCCAACATTAGAATAATATTTAGCAGTCCCAAACATCCTATAACCAGGGGATACAGTGGAAGATGTCTGGACCCAACTCTGACCGTGTACAAAGATCCTGAACAGACAGCTTGGCTTGAGGTGACAGACAATAAACATTATGTGGTGTAAATTATATATGCATACCTTTGCTGTTTGTGCTATGGTGAAAAAAGTCCCCATCTGTGCTGCTGTCGTACTCATTTGAAACCATGTCTGCTTCTTATCCTGCTGCTCCTCAGGCTTTTTTGCAGGACTGTAACTGATCTGTGCTGGGCGCTATGTAAATATTGCACAACCTGTGCATGTGTGTCGTCTGTGTCCATAGTTCCCATTTTACTCTATATTGAGACTATTTTGAGTCTCAGTATTATATATGCTGTATTTTTGTGGTCCTTATGCATCTTTTCAACGTGTAATTTTTATTTGAACTTACAACTGACCATCCTCCAATTAGATATTTTAATACAGATACATATTTTATTTTGACAGTTTCCGGTTTTGAGCAAAATAAACTCGACAATGTTATTATGTTTATGTTTTGTTTTTGTATAGACGTTCGGAGTAAACTACTTGTTTTGTCTACTTGTGTTAAAGTCTAGGCTAGACTGCGTATTGCGTAGTCAGTTGCTAAGTAGTATTTTATATTTTCCTCTAAAACCTATTCGTCGCTAAGTTAAGCTAACCATAAAACGCACTTCCCCGTTCCCGGAAATGTTTGATTTTCGTCGTAAAAACATACTATCTTCCCGTGAGGAGACACGTTTTATTTTGAAACGTCCAACAATTTGGCTAAATGTGTTTTTAGTATTTTAAACTTGACTCAAGGGGGACCTCTGTTAGTTGCACATAGCTGTTTTACGTTTTATTCTTCCTTTGCGTATACCACTCGGGTTCGAGGCAGTTGGTGGTAACTTTGACGGGTTTGTTAGCCAATAGTGCTAACGTCAACATGTCAGACGTCAGAGCGTCAATGTAGGAGTCGCTTAGAAATAGTTGTCGTAAGGCCTATAGGGATTATTTCCATCACTGCCTTACAAGTCTCTTTGCAGAAATGTCATTGGAGGACTACGAAAGACATTTCGACTCGTTAAACTCCGAATTAGGCGACGGATCTGTGGTTAGTGAGCGATCGGGGTCGGGCACGTTTAATGGCGAAGAGGAGAAGTTGCATTACATTCCTATCCGGATCCTCGGGAGGGGGGCGTTTGGTGAAGCCACATTGTACAGACGAACCGAGGTAAGTTTGCTGCAACGATGAGTTTTCTCTGTAAAAACGTCATTGTTGACAGTGGAGCCTGTGTGCAAGTTTCCTGCAACTTTACGCAGTCTTTACGGGCCTTTTCTGAAGAATGCGCGCTTATATTGCCTTTGTATACCATAACCCGTAAAAGAAAGGCTAGATTTTGTGTGCATGACGGTTTGCATGTGCGTGTATCTGCTTTAGTAACCTTGCCATTGCTCTACTTTTCCATAGCTCTGTGAAAATTTCCTGAGAGAGAACACAAGAAAGATGAGCTTGTATTAGTTGGGTGCACACGCACAGACTGCTTCGTGCCGCCTCTTTCTCAGAAATAAAATTGATTTCTTGATAAACCTTTGTCCAAATGAAGTGAAGTCCAAATGTTCTCTGTCAGTTTGTCGATCACAATCTCTAGTTCTCAGTAACGTCATTTAATTCCAATATTCTGTCTTCTTTAGGACAACTCTTTAGTGGTTTGGAAAGAGGTGGACCTGAAATCACTCTCTGAAAAGGAAAGCAGGGATGTCATGAATGAAATAAGCATCCTCTCCATGCTGGAGCACAACAACATCATTGCCTATTTCAATCACTTCATGGATAACAAGTCCCTTTTTATTGAGTTGGAATATTGTAATGGTGAGATAAAACTGCTGGTGTTCTCTCCTGAGATGTGAGGTTTAACTGCTGCCCATTCATCAGCTCGATCCTTTTTTCAGGTGGGAACCTGTATGATAAAATCAACCAACAGAAGGGGCAACTTTTCAGCGAAGTGGTATGAGGGCAAGACGGCAGGGCAATTATTTTTGTCGACTGTTTCCTAGTATTAACCTTTAAATGCCTTCTAGGTGGTCATATGGTATTTGTACCAAATAGCCTCAGCTGTTTCTCACATTCACAAGGCTGGGATCTTACATAGGTGAGTTTTTTTTTTTTTTTTTTTTTTTTTAATCCACGTCCAGGTTCTTTCTTTTTCTTCTTCCCCTCATCGCCAATGTGTTTTCCATCTCCAGAGATATTAAAACTCTGAACATTTTCCTCACCAAGACGGACCTCATCAAGCTGGGCGACTACGGCCTGGCGAAGAAGCTAGGCTCTGAGTTTTCGATGGCGGAGAGCGTGAGCTGCGATTTCTATGTGTTATCGCCGCTCAGTTACTTCCGCACCATCCTGACACGTGTTGCATGTTCTTCTTCTGTCAATCCAGTGTGTGGGAACTCCATATTACATGTCACCTGAATTGTGTCAGGGAGCAAAGTACAACTTCAAATCTGACATTTGGGCCATGGGCTGTGTGCTTTTTGAAGTCTTAACTCTTAAAAGGACATTCGATGCCACGGTAGGCTTATTGAGTCACTAAAAGTGAGACCGTGGGGTTTTTAAGTTATTAAGTTATTAATTGATTTTTATATCTGTGTCTGCAAGAATCCTCTGAATCTTTGTGTGAAAATAGTCCAAGGCAACTGGACTATGGACATCAACTCAGACGTTTATTCCTCGGCGTTGATCAAACTGGTTTACGACTGCCTCGATCAAGTGAGTAAAGGGGAGAACCCAGAGAATCCTGTTCATTTCTTGGTTTACTTCACAGCTGATTTCTGTGAAAGATTTGATGGTAATAGAGATCGTCTTGTCACAGGATCCTGCAAACAGACCAACAGCTGAGCAGGTCCTGGACCAGCCGTTCATCTCCTGTTGCAGACAGTGAGTTGAGACAAAAAAAAAAAAAAAAAATGGATCTAGAAAATGCGTCCTGTTCTGTTGACCCAGAACTCTCCCTGCTTTGTTGTGTTAGGGAGCTTGAAGACCGAGTCGCCCTGCTGAACTCGGCTATGAAAAAACCCAAGTAGGTCACCTCACGTGGACATGTTTAAGCGTCCCTGCTAAGATTTTTCGCTGTATTCTTGGAAATCGTGTTGTTTGCGCCCTAGGCTGAGTACAGTGAGTGACACGCCTGTTGCTGTGGTGACCACCCGCTCAAGGGAGGTGTACTTTTGGGGTGGTGGCAAGTACACCCCCCAGAAAATGGACATGTTTAAAGGTGGCAGCAGTCCCCAACACGTGTGTGCAGGCGAGGGTCACTTTGCAGTGGTGACAGTGGAGAAGGAGCTTTACACATGGGCCGTGAGTAGCGATCTGTACACTGTCGTCTAGGTGTTCTTGTCCTTATTTACAAGCGACTTCCTCACCCTGGACTTTAGAATGTTCAAGGTGGAGCAAAAATGGTGGGTCAGCTGGGCCATGGAGATCAGGCCTCGTACCGGCAGCCTAAAAAGGTGGAGAAGCTGCAGGGAAAGGCCATCCGACAGGTGGCATGCGGGGCAGACTTCACCGCCTGCATCACTGGTGGGTTAGGAACGGATTTTGGAGTTTGAGGGAACTATTTTCTTCTAATCCGCTGCTACCTGTTGCAGATGAGGACCAGATGTACATGTTTGGGTCAGACTATTACGGCTGCATTGGAGTGGAGGGTGAGCTCGGCACGGAGATACTGGAGCCGGTGTTTCTGGAGTTTTTCGAGGAGCGGCCCGTCCATCAGGTTTCCTGCGGTGATAACCACGTAGTGGTTCTATTACAGAGCGGCGACATCTACTCCTGGGGCTGTGGAGAGTATGGTACATAGGTTTGTTGGGTTTACAGGCTCTGGCAGTTTGTGTAGAGTTTTTTTTCCTGTTCTAACTTTAGCCAGCAGGTGGGGATAGTGATCATTTAAATCCGCGGTTATGTCAACGATGCATTGTTGGAGCTCCCGTTCTGAATTGCTCTATTTTTCTACTGCAGGACGTCTCGGCCTGGAATGTGAGGACGACTTCTCTTCTCCTATGCAAGTAAGTTTTGTTCCAAGTTCTGGCTTTTTTTTTTTTTTTTTTTTTTTACCTTTATTCAAGGAATCGTCCTCTTAGCAGTGTGAGATTATTCAAAATACTTGTTATTTGTTTCTGGGATCTTATTATTTCTGCAGGTGGAGGTCCCTAAAGGTGCTGTCATCAGCTCAGTGTCATGTGGGAGCGATGGAACCTTCTTTTTGACCCAAGCTGGAAAGGTCCTAGCTTGTGGGAACAATGAGTTTAACAAACTTGGCCTGAACCAGGGAATCTCTGGTCTCAAAAACCACCCTGGCGAGGTACCGGATTGCCTTTAAAAACCCAGAATAAAAGAGACAGTAATGACAACGTTGCTCTTTTCTCTCTATGCACCACACCAGGGTTTTCAGTGTGTTTTCTATGCCACCACACTGACTTTAGCAAAGCAGCTGTCAAGGTTCAAGATCCACAGCATAGCTCCAGGGAAGACCCACACAGCTGCCATCGATGGTACTCCAAAAGAGGGGCTGATGTTTCTTTTGTGAGTAATTTCAATGAATCTAAACTGATGCACTTTTTCTTCTCTTTAAACTTCCAGAACGTGGTCGTCTGATCACCTTTGGTTGCAACAATTATGGCCAGCTGGGTGTGAAAGACTTCAAGAAACACCAAGGTGTCCAGGTCCTCGTTGGGCCTTTCGGAGGGAAAATATTGACCAAAGTGTCATGTGGAGATGGCTTTACCATCGCAGCCACCGAGGGTGAGAACTGTTGTGTGTGTGCCATGCATGTTTGAAACCCTGTTGTTGTTGACAGGTTTGTAACAAACCAACACATATAACGACTTAAACATGTTCTCTGAGTTGCTGAAACAGCCCTTTAGAGCGAGCTGAGTGTTAGCATGCTAACGTTAGCATCAAAACAGCTTCTCTTTGGCTGCCCATGATCAGGTGACTATTGTAGAAGAGCACTTTCTTCACAAATAACAATTGTTTTTTTATCATCACAGACAATCAGATCTTTGCCTGGGGAAACGGAGGAAACGGACGCCTTGGGATGCCTGCAGACAAACGCTTTGGTTCAGAGGTATGCCCCGCCATGCCAAGGCCCATTTTTGGCTCCCTCCACCATGTACCGGATCTTTCTTGCCGGGGCTGGCACACAATTATCATAATGGGTTAGTAATGACAAACAGATGCTCAAACCAGTGCAGTCAGCCGTCTGTATGATCTTTTCTTTTTCCCTCCAGAAAAGGTTCTCAACTCCAAGACTATTCGCTCCAACAGCAGTGGACTGTCAATCGGCTGCGGTAAGAACTTTGGAATCAGTGTGTGTCCCTCAGGAATGCACCTGTAGTTCGACTGGTGATTGCGCTTGTGTGCAGGACTGGGCCAGGAGGCGTCTGCGTCTTTTGTGGAAATGGACCTAGAACCTGCCTCAGAGACGGAGTGTCGCGACAGGGGTCTTGGAGGAACGCTGGAGGACAACAGGGAGGAGTACTTCTTGGAGACCCCGATGATGTCGGCTGCAAACCAGACCGGGGACAGCTCCTGTCCCCTCTGGCTTAGAAAGGTCTGTTGTCCTGACACGGTGGAACAAGACACCTTTTGTTTGAATCACCTGAAATGTGTGGAGGTTCCCCTTCACGGGGCATGTGGTCTAACAGGAACTGGAGGATGCAGAGTTCATCCCGATGCCAGAGGACTGTGATCTACCCACTCCGGACCAGCTGGCTTCCTTCTCCGAGAGCATCACTTTACCATACGAGGAGCTGAAGGAGCTGAAAGCCGCCGCAGCAGCAGTCGGCAGCAGAAACGGCCTTTCGGTAATGCCAAAAGGCTGTGCTTTGCTTCTGTCTCAACATGAATGTTACGCTATGTCACACTTTCAACCCCGTCCTTCCTGTCTTTCCAAAGACTAAACGCATGACCAGCGGCAAAGTGAATGGACTGGAGGAGACGAACATCTGCAGCAAAGGAGACCCGGTTAGATGCTGCAGAGCAAGCATGGAGGTCGCACAGGTACTGGATTTGCACACTCAGCAGTAAAAATGAATCTAATGGGTACAGAACAACGTGAGAGTGTTTGACTGACGGAATTATTTCACAGCTGAGGGAGACGGTCGCTCAGCAAGAGAAGAGGATTCAGATGCTGGAGAAAAAAGTGAGTTGCCTTTGCAGGCTTGTCTGGCTGCAGAAGATGCAGCTAACAAGATGACTAACAGCCCCTACTCCTGACAACTCCAGATTGAGGAGCAGCAAAAGGAGAACGAGAGGATCTGGGCAGCAGTCAATCGTTCGGCGCTGCAGCAATCAGGATGCGACAACAATGGAAACCATCGCTCAGACCGAACACCAGGGGACGGAGCAGGATTCACAAACCACGGCAGTCGCTTTGCAGGGGCCAGCGTGTGAGCTTTCACGTGAAAATGTCCTGAACGTAGATAACATTGTTCAACTTTTTTTAAATCAGCTGGAAGAGAGGTTGGAGGGTTGGTTAAACGGTGGCAGCTTCCTCACCTTTCACAGCAGGTACACTTCTGTACACATTTTCAGACGTTGCATCATTACATCCATCCATCCATCCATCCATTTTCTGTGCCTGCTTTATCCAACTTTGGGTCGCAGGGGTCTGCTGGAGCCTATCCCAGCTGTCAAGGGGCGAGAGGCAGGGTACACCCTGGATAGGTCGCCAGCCTATCGCAGTTGCATCATTACATTTCACGGCATATGAAGTAAAAAAGTAAAACAGCTTCCAGTCTCATATGCACACGTGTTCATCTGAGTTGTGCGAGCCACATCAGTTCTCCAGAAACCCGTGGCCGGGTTGAACCTGATTGGACCTAAACATCTGCAGTAGACAATCAGCAGTGTTCCTCTGTTATGTGAACGTTAAAGGCCTCATTTCGGTGTTGTCGCTGACTGTCAGTGGTTGCGATCGTCGATATTTGCTCCTCAGATGTTAGTATTTATTGCCACCAAAGACATCCAAAGATAGGAGTTTCCTCCTCTGACAATGTCAAGGAAGGAAGTGTAGGCTTTTATTGTGAAAATATCACATTTTATTTGTCACTTTATTTTTGCTTTTTCTGACATTCTCACCAATATGAAACAGTGTCTTGTTTTTGTTGTATTTATCAGACATTTAGCTATTACAAACACATTCTTAATATTATGCAAATATATATATTTTTTTTTTACTTTTGCATGTTTTATTGTGTGAAATACAAACTACTGATTCTTATTTTTTGCCTTTCTTGCCTTGCTGAATTGTCAGCACAGCACACGCTGGTCTATCCTCTCCATGTATAGTTTGAACACTTGAACAGTTTTCTCTAAATGTTGAAAACGTGTTGTCATGTTGCTAACCTCACAACTATACTGTTATTCTTTACTTATATTTTGTAACCTTTGTTGTGGTCATTTTCTCAAAAATTTGACCACATTTAAAGTCATTTGCTAAAGCAAAAGTGTAACTGAAGTTTTTGTGGTCTGTTGCTTTGTTTATTGTGCATAATCACAATATTAAAGTATGCGTTTGTGTGACATTACTGAGCTTGTTGGCAGTGGATCAATAAAAACTTAGATGGTACCCAGTTTAAGTGTTTTTTCACAGAAAAATACAGAAATACTGTGACTGTTGGGCTTTAGGGAATTGATTATTATTCTGTTTTAATGGGATTAAAATAAATTATTGAAACATTAACCACACAAATTTGTCACTTTCACATTTGTGTTGTGACAATATTTAGCTCAATAGGAGTTGCAGTATTTGTTGCTATTTCTACAAGTAAATACAGGATTATCGAAAATGGGTAAAAGAGAATAAAGGGCTTGGCAGTGATGTATCAGTGCTGGCATCAGACCAGTTTGATCAGCTGTGGCGCCCAGTCTGCAGATCCAGAATTACACCCCGTGTCTAACTGAAGCCACTGTGCAGAGTGCTCGTTTATCTTGGGTGCTGTCTTTTTTTCAACACCTGAAGACAAAAATGCAAAAAGGAATGAGACAAAACGAGCACAGGTGAAAAACTGTCTGTCTACCAATCTACCTTTGTAGTTTCTGCTCCCTTGTGGGTCTTTAAGAACTGCTCCAGTTCCGTCCCCTTAGTCCTGTGGCGTTTTCCATCATAGACAGGACGCTGTGACAATGACACCTTTCTGCAGATTCTGATGTGAGCCTCCAACCGTTTGCTTTCAAAGCTTCTGTTGCAGACGGTGCAGGGCAGAAGCTGAAAGTCGTTGGGTATCTCATCTGTAATTCTGGGCTGAAGACTCCAGACTGGGGGTAGCAAAGGTTCTTCCATCTCTTCTCCTGGACTCATCTGTCTCTTTTGTTTGTCATCCATAGGTTCATCTTTTCCTGCACAGTTAGGAAGCACGGAGCTTTTATTTTCTATGCTGTCCCCATCCCTCCCCTTTGCTCTGATCAGCCTTTTTGCACTTTCTCTCCTCTGGAGATGAAGCTCGCCCACTATTTTTTGCACATGAAATGTGATTTTGGGAGTTTTATCTTCCTTTCCTTGCAGCTGGAGATACTGAACAACTTCTTTTTCATCTTCTTTTACATCCTGTCTATTTTCTTGCGTTACCATCATGCCAGCATCGCTGGCTGGTCCTCGCCTCTGAAGCTCAGGCAGCTTGCTTCTTGTCTCTGCTCTCTCCCTATTCGCTCTCTCCCCCTCAAGGGTGTCAGCAGGTTCTCTTAGATTATTTTGTTTTAGTTTTTCTTCAAGCTTCTGCAGCTTTTTCTGTAGCTTGGCTTTGTTTTCTTTAATTTTTTTGTCCATCTCCAATTCTGTTTTGGTAAATCCACATTGTTTTATAGCACTTATGTATTTAAACTCTTGCAGACCCCGCGAGTTCTGTGTTCCTGGGTTGAGGAGCCACGTGTGGTCTTCGTTACTGGTACTCTCACCACTAACAATACCACACTGTGCTTGGGTGCAAACAGGTCTGTTTCCTGTAATGGACTGCATTTGAGAACTATGATTTCCTCTTGTGAATGACATCACTTGATGATTATAACTCTCATATTAGACTGTCGTTCCAGATCACCATCAAAAACACTCAAGTCCAGATCTGATGCTTATTCTTCCTGAAATTTAAAAAGAGAAAATCAAACCCTAAAAAAATCTGAAAAAATATACATATTAAAATAAAATGAAATTAGCCTTTAATTGCTGTTTACTTCATTTATTCCTTCAAAGTTAAACAATAACAGCAAACACCTTTGCAGTTTATAAGTGAATTATAAGTTTAGTATGCATTCATTTTTTTGTTCATTCAAATTTTTTGTTTAACCTTAGATGTGACAATGTACTGGAAAGCCCCTGAGTTACTACGAAATTAAAATACTTTTCAGATATGGGTTCAATTGTCTTATGTCTTCTTTCTTGCTACAAGTCTGTACATGAAATTAATACTCTACCTTCGGTTGACCACAATCCCCAAAACTGTGCCGTCAATGTTTATTAAGCTAATTACAGATTCGTCCGTGTCCTTTAAACTTGCATGCTACAGGCCTCTTGGTGATGTTGTCAATGGTTACGAGTTCCTCGTTGTCATAATCGTTGCCTAGAAACAGAGAAGATTCGCGAGCGTTCCGATTGGTTCCTTTTTAACATTCGGTTATTGGCCCTTCTTAGCATTAATTGTGTTTTTATGAAGGAGAAACTGAAGATGTTTTTCCATTTATTTTGTAATTGTCCATTTTCTACCTAATTATGGCATATTTGTAACATTACTGTTTGTATTGAACCGCATTTTTATCTTTGCTGTGATTATCCATCTACAAAAAATAAATAAATAAATAAAATATCATTATTAGCCAAATGGCATATACTCTTATGTATACGCATATCTAAATAGATACAATGTATCTTGTGCATTTTTGAAAATGATATATATTCGAACCATAGAGATTCCACTAAGAAGAAAGCATTTAAACCATTGGACTTCTTTGTTCTTTTGGTCTATTCTTGTAATATGATATTGTAATATCTTGCACTCGAATGTATGTCACCTCCTGGTCATTGTTGTCTCTTTTCTGTTTCTCAATTTAAAAAAAATATATTAAAAATAAAAAAAAGCTCTTCCTTTACGTCACTTCCTGGAGACGAGTTGGGCTATAAATCAAGATCTGCTGCGACAAAGTGTTTCTGTTAAAACTTCTTACCCGCTTTTAGGTGATTTTAACTTTTGATATAATGTGATGTATCGATACAGCTTCGTTACTCAGACAAACGTGTCAAATCTGTCTTTTTGAAAACATTTGAGGAACACAAACTGTGTTAGCATAGCATAGGTTATATTAACTGTTAGGTCAGTGTAGATTCGTTGCATAATGTGTCCTGAATATACACGAAAACATCTATAATATTATTTGTCCTCTTTTAGGTTCGTTATGTCCAACGAAGACTTGATTTCTGTGGATTATGAAATTTTTGGCAGAGTACAAGGTGTATTTTTTCGGAAATACACTCAAGTGAGTGAGGTTTACCACAGGATATTTCTGCTTATACAAATACTATCTGTACAAGTACAGAATGTAGTTACTGTACCACTAATACTATTAAGTGGTCCATTACTGGTTTTAGTCTCTCGGCCATTTTCATGATCAGGAAACCATATATCTAACTGTTTTATTTATTTTCCAGGCTGAAGGGAAAAACCTTGGCCTTGTTGGATGGGTCCAGAACACAGATGCAGGAACTGTTCAGGGGCAGCTACAAGGACCCCGCAGTAAGGTGCAAGAAATGCAGAAATGGCTGAGATCCACTGGGAGCCCAAAGTCACAAATATCCAAAGCAGAGTTCAAAAACGAGAAGACAGTTACCAGCCTACAACACTCCTCATTTAACATCTTAAAATAACTTGTTGCTAATTCGAAACTAACAGATTTATTTATTTATTTATTTATTCTGTTGTATTTTTAGGAATAAACCTCATATGATTCATTAAAAATGTATTTACATCATGTCTCAAACACTGGAAGATATGTAAGGCCATGTGTTAGATGTCACATTTAAATTTGCTCATAGTTTTTTTTTCTCATGAAAGTAAGTTTCTTATTCATAATGTTAAAAAAGGCAAAAATGAGAGGAAAAAATCAATATGAATTTTCTTTTGGATTTCAGCTTTGAGGCAGCTTTGGAAGTTTTACAACATTTAACTTTTTGTAAGACTGTTTTCATGATTTGTGTGTATTTAACTTGCATAACAGTGGTCCTGTCACAAACCTTATTGCATGAGGTGCTTTAGTTTGAAGTCAAGGAAGAGTGAAAAGTATAGAAATAATATTGAAGATATGTGATATATTTATTTAATTAGTATCTTCCTTGGTCTTATTTTCAATTGAGTTATCAAGGTCAATATATCTCAGTAATACATCTGTGATGGTGGTCAATATTCTTAGAAATGAGAAGAACTCAATATTTCTAATGAAATATTAATAAATGAAATGTTTAGGGTTTGTCAAGAACTATGGTTGTACATTATGTAACATGTAACCAGTCATTATTAATCACAGATGCAATTAAACAAAAATACTTGCCATTGTTTTTTGTTTGTTTTTACTTTTCTAAAGACTGCATTAGTTACAGAAAAATGAATGTTACAGATGAATCATAGAACAATATGATTAGATTGTATTTCATTCCAAATAACATTTTGACAGACTATGGAATTATCTGAAGATATTTGCAATTTTAGAATTAGTACTTTTACTTTTAAATTAGTACTTAAAGGGGTGCTGCTCCCCTCCTTTGGGAGGCACTGAGCTTTGCAGCTGCCTGTGTAGAAATTGGACTTTTAGCATTGTTAGTTTAAACAGACACAGAAATACTTCACAATCACCTTTTCTAATTATTTATTTATTTATTTTTTTTTTACCATTAAGTGTATAAGGGACATTGAAAATTTAAATTCAGAATTAAACAATAGGCTTTAGCACAATAGGCTTCAGCTGCAAGATTTTTTTTTTTAATACAGCAGGGTAGCAGATATATAAAATTGCACATTTTTAAATAGACGCAAACATCTCGACTACAATGAAAATAAGATGATGACGTACTGGGTTCTTCCCAACAGGAGGTGGCGCTGTGTGATATGCTAACTTGTACTGTTTTCTCTTGGTCTTACACGTTGATTGCAAACGTATGGCTTATTCCGAAGATGTTTAATGACTTTTATTTAATGAATTTTTATTTAAAATATTTCCTTGTGAAGGAATTTTATTTCTATATTCTACAACTGCAATGTTAAGGTAACGACCTGCCTACATTTAATGGATACCACCATTAAATGCTTGCCTATAGAGGTACAGGGAAAACTCCGCTCCGGTGTCACCATCCCATCGCTTCAGCAGTGCGTGGAGGAGCTAATCCTAAACAGCATCGATGCCGAGGCGACCTGTGTGGGTGTTAGAATGGACATGGAGGCGTTTAAAGTCCAGGTCCTTGACAATGGAACTGGGATGGACGCTGACAATTTGAACCTTTTAGGGAACAGATACCACACGAGCAAATGCTTCCGCGTTGAAGACCTGGACAACCTCAGGTGGTATGGCTTCAGAGGGGAAGCTCTGGCCAGTTTAGTTTCTTTGGCAACACTTGTTGAGATCTCATCCCGAACGAAATCATCACTCAAGACATACGTCAAAATATTTAAGAATGGAAAAGGTATGGAAGTGTTTGAGGCAGAGAACTCGAGACCTTCTGCGGGGACAACAGTTGTCATTTGTAACTTCTTCTGCAACATGCCAGTCCGGAGGAAGAGTTTGGACCCCGTACTGGAGGGGGAGAGGATCCGACACCGAGTGGAAGCCATTTCTCTCATGCACCCCTCTGTGTCTTTTACCCTGAAGAATGACTGCACAGCAACAATGCTAGTACAGCTTCCTAAAGCCAAAAACATCTACCACCGATTTGTGCAGATACACAGCCTCAATCGAGCACAGAATCTTGGTGAGATCAACTTTACGCATGAACAGTTCAGTGTTTCTGGTTACATTGGCCGAGAGGGCCATTATAATAACTGCTTACAGTTCTTGTATGTAAATGAGAGACTCCTGCTTAAAACACGGATGCATAAACTGATAAACTTTCTCCTTCGCAAGCCGAGCAGCATAAATCAGAAAAATGACAGTCCTGAACGATCTATGGGGAGTCCAAAGCACAAACGGAGCCATGATTTGCATGGAGTGTACGTCATCAATATCAAATGCTGTTATTCAGAGTATGACGTGTGTCTTGAACCTGCCAAGACATTAATAGAGTTTAAAGACTGGGATGGTGTATTGACTTGTGTAGAAGAGGCAGTCAAAACTTTTCTGAGAAGGGAGAATTTGACTGTAGTTTCTCAAGATGATGAATGTTTTAACCCCAAATTGCTACACACTCAGACAGAGAAAGAAGGGCACATCAGTGGTACTGGTCAGCAAGCAGTTAGCCATGTTTCTACAATAGAATATGATATTGGAATGAAACTAGCATCTGAGTCTGTTCATCGCAAGACCAAAAATGATGAGAGTGTTTGCACAGAGTCTGGTTTGATGCACTGTGAGGAAAAAGTTGAAAAGGAAGAAATCACCAGTCATTTGGAGCCAGTTAAGAGCGAAGAAATCATAACCAGAGAATGCAGAAAGAAGCCACCAGGTGATCTTAAAAAACTGGAACCTGTCTGTGATCATAGCAATACAGGAGAAAAGGGAGCAGCTTTTAGCAGAACCGAAGGACAAATTTCTATAATGACAATTACAGATGAAGAAGGGAATATATCACTGATTAATACTGCTTCTCACAGCAGTGTAGTGACCATCAACAACTGTAATATAATTAACCAGATGTTACCAGATGACCAGGACACAGAAAGACAAAGACCGTCTGTAGGAAGTAAAAGAAAGATCAGCCTGTCGGATCCATATATTCATGCATGTCTGCAGGCTCCAAATCCATCCCAGAGCAATATCTCAGTACAATCACAGCCACCCAAATGTGAAGACAAGGCAGTGGAATTAAAACGTAAAATCTCACTGCATCCACCCTCTGACAAACAATGTGAGATACTAAATGAAGACAACGCTTCTGCCATTCCTCTGAAAATTCCCAAAATTTCAACCTGTCCAAGGGTGTTTTTGACAAAAGAACCCGGATCTCTTGAACAGTTTAGAAGAGTATATGGTAAATCTGAAAACAAGAAACTAGTATCTCAAGAGAGTCAGAAGAATTCTGCAAAGGCTCCTTTGATTGAGGCCGCTGGTCTTTTAGGAGCAGAAAAGAGATTAAAAGGCTTCTGTGGCCCACCCATCGAAGTCCAGGTGGAAGGGAAAAGATCTTTAGCTGCCAAACTTTGCCATATGAAACAGCACAGCATTGAAAACCCACAAGTGTTGGAAGGTTCCTCCAGGACAGATGCCCTCCGAGACGTTGAATCTGTGTTGAATCCAGAGCCAGTCTCAGGATGCAGTGCAAATATCCAGCTGTCAGGAAAGGAGGAAAGTATCGCAGTTGGTGACTGGCTCCTTCACTACGATACTTCTTTGGGAAAGATGGTTTATGTTAACAAGGTTACTGGACTCAGCCGCTATGAGGACAAACCTCTGGAAGAAGCTAAAGTACCATGTACATCTGATATCACCAACATGGCAGTAAATGTCCTCTCTGAAGTGGGTAAGTTTGTAGTTTTGTACGGTTATCTTGACATTAAATTAAAGAAGAATACCCTGTTCCTGTGCCTCAAACTGTAGGGATGGAATCCAAGTGTTACCCATTTCAGAGGGATCTAGTGTTGCCATTTGTACCCAAATCTAGGAGTGCGAGAGTGATTAGTGTTGGGCTTGATGACAAAGGTACCTCACATTCAGATCAGGCTTTAGGATGTCTAACAAAGATTTCACAAAATGAAGACTTTTTCATTGATGTTCACATATAAACTGCTTTTCAGACACCAACGACAGCAGCTTCAACTCACTCACCACACTGTACTCCAAGTGGAATAACCCCGTTTTTGTCCGACCTCCTACGGTAAACAATGTGTTTCCTGCTCATTTATCTGTTGTAATGTTGACCCTGTTTTGTTGGATTGTCATTAATCCCTGGTTTGTGCTGACAGGTTGCTTTGGACATATCGCGTCAGCAAGCTGATGGACTGGCCGTAAAGATCCACAACGTCCTCTATCCATACCGTTTTTCTAAGGCCATGATTCACTCCATGAAGGCAGATTTTCTCGAATTATTCCAACAAAGTTTCTTTTTAATTATTGTGCTTTCCCCCCGCAATATGCATTATTATTCATGTGTTATAGGTCATCCATCAAGTTGATAAGAAATTTCTGGCGTGTCTTATTAGCACCAAAGATGACCAGACCTTAGACTTCCCTGACTCTGAAGGTAAAGGCGCAACCTCCACTGTTTTTGTCATTTGCTGATTTGTTTTACTTAAAAGCTTTCATGATATTTACACTGGAACTCCAGGAAACCTGCTTGTGCTGGTGGATCAGCACGCTGCACACGAGAGAGTTCGACTAGAAAATTTAATTGCGGGTAAAAACAAACTTAATGATAATCCACAAGATGAGCGTTGCAAATTTAAATGAAGGAATGAATTTGGTGTTCCATTATAGATTCCTATGAGGACGATCCGGCTGCTCCAGGGGAGAGACGTCTGTGCTCGACTTCCATTGTACCTCCGCTAGAGATTGGTGTAACAGAAGAGGAGCTCAGGCTGCTCAGGTGTGTTCTCCTTCACCGCTACGGTTTTACATCTGCTTAGACCTCATCTCAGATGTGCTTCAGCAGATATGAGCAGATCATAGTGACAGAATGAGTGGGTGCATTGACACAGCCCAGTGTGTCCCCCTCAGTCCACACATTTGGAGGTGTAAGAACTTAACATGTAAAATAGACAGGATCTCCCTTGTTACCTATATGCTGATGTATTCAGGATTCTACCCCTCACAGGTCTTGCCAGCCGCATTTACGAAGTTTAGGCCTAGAAGTGACGTTCTCACAAGCAGCAGAACCAGAGATTTTGGTGGGGAAGGTACCAGTGTGCTTCACGGAAAAGGAGAGTAATGAACTGAGACGGGGCAGAGCTTCTGTCATCAAGCCTATTGTTGAGGTGAGACATCTAATACTTTCAAATTAAGACCAGCCAGTTGTGTTCATTAATGGTTTTAAACTGACCAAGTTGCTACCAGGGTTAATCATCCTGAATTCTGTAGAGATAATGTTATTCCATAGAAAAAATATTGACAGGTACAGAAAATGGATGGATGGATAGTACAGTTTCTAGGTTATTTACAGAAATCCACAGACTGACTGTAATAATATTATAGACTGATATTATAGACTGACTATAATATGGAGAACCTGAGAAGGGCCAGGCTCACGTGGTGGGACTCTCCTGCTGATGGCCGGCCAGATAGGTGGAGAAGGGTAGATAGGGCAAGGGGGGAAGGACAGAAGGATGGGAGGAACTTGGCTTCTGAGGGCCTTATGGGTGTCAGCTTAAAGTGTAAATCAAACACGTGTAATGGAGCTTAAATAAGTGGTGAAAACATCTGAATGTTAAATATGCTAAAAAAAGGCTGTGTACAGCACATTTTTGTGTGTACAGCAATTAAATAGGGCATTATGATGTTTATACGCTCATTTATTTAAAAATAGACTCATGTTTCTCACTCCGCATAAATATCAAGCTGATATTTCTGAACAGGAAGGTTCTGTTATGGAATAAACTTAGCAGAATTTGTGGCTTTAAGTTTAAATAATATAATCATTGCAAAAATTATACATTTCAATAGAATGAATTGTCAACATAATGCTCTGTAGCTTTGGAAATTTGTCTGACCCCCACTCCACAGATGGTACAGTCTTGGTTCATTCATAAAATCTTATAGAGTTTAAAAGGAGGGCGCGTCCTGTATTTGGTCTAACAACTAGTTGTGGGAGTTACTTTCACTGGCATTGTGTGTCTCTGTTACTGTGGTGTCAGTATTCTTTTTGTACCTCTCCAATATTAGATTTGCCTGCGTTCTGCTACTCTACTGCTGAAACTCATGTTTAGGATCAGGTGCTGAAATTGCCACCTTTTTTATGTGAAAGTGGTCATGGAAAGTCAGGGTTGACTCCCTGATCTTTTTTTCATAATATAGACCATTATGAAAGTGATCTGTAGTGGCTGTTGGATCTTTAACACTGTTTCTTCTTTGCAATCGCACACCAGGAATATCTTCAAGAGCATCTTGAGGTCAGTCAATAAGGATTAGGGTTTTTTTTTTTTTTGCATCCAAGTAGTAATGAATAACAACAATAACAAATTAATGAATTAGCAATCATTTTTCTTATTATTTGAATCAGTTACTTCGCTCCACTGGCAGAGTTAGAGGAACTCTGCCTCTCACAGTGCTGAAGGTGCTAGCATCTCTAGCTTGTCACGGTAAACACATTTTTTCCCTTCATCTTTTCTTTAACAAAGACAAGCTTCAGTGAAATACTGTATGTGCAATCACATGAATATGACTATGCATCAAACAGGTGCCATCAAATTCAACGACAGCCTGAGCAAAGAAGCATGTCACAGCTTGGTGGCTTCCTTGTCCTCCTGCCAGTTGCCATTCCAGTGCGCCCATGGCCGCCCATCCATTGCTCCTTTAGTTGACATCTTTCATCTGGACAAAGACCAGAAGGTGCTGCTGTGCTCTGTCAAATGTGATTTGATAAATCTACCATTGAAACTATTATTCAGCACAGCAGTCTGATGGAGACTAAGTGTTGTTGTCCTTGCAGGAACTGCAGAAGCCCAACCTCCAAAAGCTGAGAAGAATGTATAAAGCCTGGCAACTATATGGAAATGAATAAGTGGGTGTGTACTCTATTTTAAAATGTGCATTTAAAAATGTCATATACCTTAAATTTTCCAACATTCAATTAAAAATATTTGAAACTCGTGACCAAAACCTGGCTTTTTATATATATATATATATATATATATATATATATATATATATATAAAAAAAGCACCTGTAGACTCCCACAACAATACAGAAAAAAAAATTAATATTATAGAAAAATGCACCATCAGAAATGTAAAGACAGACTGTAGTGACCACGTAAATGGTCAAGAACGAGTGGCCAAGTAACATTTATGCGATCAGCTTCCTTGTCTTGAAGAAGCGTCTCAAGTAGAAAACTTGCCAAATGGCCAGCACACTCAGACAGGCCATAGAGGTGATGCTGAGGAACAGCACTCGACTGTTGGTGGAAGCTGTTGGAGACGAGAGAGGGCAGCACAAGGGCGTCACAGCTAAGAAGCAATACAGATGTGAATGTGAAATAGGAATACCTAAATATCACAACTTAAAGCTGAATATATTTTGTGTCCCCACATCATGTAAAGAAAGGTGTAAAGGATTTTATTTTCTGACATTTGATTCTGCTTTAGTCATTTACAGCAAGGCTTCTTTTCTTTAAAAGTTCAGAAACCTATCATGGAAGAAACTTAGTCTTAGAAGTGGAATGGGGATGAGCGAGTAGTGAGTAAATTTACTTTTTTTTTGCAGGAAGTGCTGATGTGCACATTCACTTGAACAGTTTAGGTAATTTACCGTTTGTGGATTGCATTTCTTTCTCCCGTTTCATGAAGTAGGCCAGGCTATCTGCGATGGACTGCGAGAGCTGCTCAATCTCTTTCATCTTCGCTTCGAGGGGAGTCAGTTTCTCCCAGTTTTCAGTCTGAGCAGTGAAATTGGGAGAACCGTGACATCTTTACTTCTGTCATAATATTAATCCTACACTCAATCTCAACTCACCTCTTTGGGATCTTTTGCTTCCACACCACGCTTCACATTTAGTTTGACCAGTTGATCTGGGACTTTTCCACTGCCTAATTACAAATATTTATAAATTAATTTCATTTCTTCAATACTATTAATATACCATTAAGCAAGGTTTATATTATTTTAATATTTTTAGTTACAGGTTTTTCCAAAAATCGTACCCATTGGAGACGTGCTGTAGAAGCACAGTTCAAACTTGTCCTGCTTTTCTGTTGTGAATGAAAATCTCCCTTTGGTGGCGTTCTGCCTGATGTACAGCAAGAAGCCATTAGAATCAATGATCTGAGGAAAAAAGTAAGAATAATGTAACAGCAGATCTAGAATGGGACATCTGCAGTAAATATGGATCAAACGGAAATATGGCTCATGATTAAATATTTTTTGTACTTTTTATTTAGTCTTCAAAACAGTGAAATATCTATGTGATTGTTCTGTAGGGATTGCTTTGTGGTTATATCCACATAACTGAATAACAAGATACTTGTTTATTTATTTATTTATTTTTTTTACCTGGAGGCATCTTAAAATAAGCGTTTATTTTACGTCTAGCAACCTTTTGTCCAAAGTAAACTCTATTGAAGGACATAATGTATGTTTAACAATGATTTAAGGCCTAATTATTTTTATGGAACTATTAATTTCTGTTTTTGACAGAACAGTCTAGGAATTGTTGCCATATGTTACGGCTTTGAGACTTTCACGTACCTTCAGGTCAGTTCTTGTTCTTGGGTCTTCGCTGAGCTCATACTCGCCTGCGACCAGCACATTCTCCTGGATGTCTTCGCGCAGACATTTCACGCTGTTTACCGGCAAGTAGAAATTAATGGCGAACCCGATGTCTGACAGAACCGGTATCAAAAGTAACGCAAAAACTCTCGCCATGCTGAGTGGCAGGGAGTGAAGGTGACGATGCTGTTGCTCCTGTCAAATTATCCCCCGCCTCCCTCTGCTTTCTTTTACAGTTCCCCTCCCTCCAGTTCCGCCCTAAGTCACGTGTCTGTGCCGCCCCCACATGTTCAACCTCTTCTCTCCACCACCACCGCCTCCCCAAGTAAACAATTCAATGTCATTTGGGTCTTTATATGGCTCTTAATTCATTTTTTGTTGTAAACGTCTGCAAGGGATGTTCCGAAGTGATGCGTTCAGAAAAGATGGTAGTTTCTTTAAAAATAAATACATTTCCAAGAAAATTAATACAGGGTAATATAATCTGAAAATAATGTGAAGCAATTCAACATGCATCTTTTGCATCTTTTCACATGTTTTGGACATCGTCTTTTTAAAAAATAAATTGAGATTTTTTTTTTTATCTATGCACAAGGACGAAAGATGGCATTTTTAATAATGATAACCTGCGTGTGCACTTGTTTATTTATAGATAGGCTCACGTTTTTCATCCCATAATGCCTTGAAATGAAACCGATCATTATGGGGGCGAAGAAAATCCAATATATCACTCCCGACCCGTATAGTGAAGATCTAGATGCAGTCGCGTTTATGAAACATATTTTAATTGATGCGACATACAACCGAAAGAATGATCAAAACAATACTGCTTCCCCCCCAACCCCACCATTGTCAGGTTTCTCCCCCCATCCCCAGAGCAGATGGTACAGTCTCGGTTCATTCATAAAATTCTAGCAGAGCATAAAAGGAGGGGCTTGCATTCTAGTCACTCAGTTACCAGGTGAATACCTGGAGAAGATACCCGTACCCTTCCATTCAGTGGTAGGCCAGAATCATATTTGTCATTGACAGGGCTCGTGTTTTTTCCACCCCCGTGACATCTTGGCTCATATCGTGACGCCTGACATGGATTCAGTGTCTCCCGCCTGTCGGACGGATTCTCCTCCCGGGACACTTTTCCAAAAGACGCCAGAGGAGGCGAGCTCTCCGGCGTCTTCATCAGAGATCACCGGAAAGGTATGAGTGGTTTGACTGGTCAGATAAT
Source organism: Pao palembangensis (assembly GCA_015343265.1). Classification (NCBI taxonomy): domain Eukaryota; kingdom Metazoa; phylum Chordata; class Actinopteri; order Tetraodontiformes; family Tetraodontidae; genus Pao; species Pao palembangensis. The sequence goes on along the minus strand of CM027083.1, from coordinate 20,610,988 downwards.
AAACGCACACTTTAATGTCTTCTGTCATGCCATTTACATAATAAGTGTTTTCTGTCTTGAGGGGGGAGGGGGCCGATTAATACCGTTTTAATTAACCGGGCGCGCTTCATCTTTGAACGTCACTGTGTACACACATTTGGCTCGCAGCAGACATGAACACAGCTGGGAATGAGACACGGAGCCAGCTTCGGTCGGGTCGTTGTGTTTCCGGCGTCCTGGGACCAGATGTGAGCGTGTCAATGCAGCGGTTCATTGAGAAAAATAAATCCATTCAGGAGACTCCACAGCATCCCTGCGTCAGTGTTGACGTCAGAAACAAAGAAAAAGTCAAATATTGATCCGGAGAAGGCTATTTCTGGTCGGGTGTATTTGAAGAATGGCTATCCTTAATATAAACGTGTTGTTTATGATTGTCAAAAAAAAAAAAAAGATAGCACCTCAAATATGGAAATATATATATATTTTTAAAAGATAAACATGGACATTGTTGTCACTTATTTCCTCTTTTTAGGAGCTCTGCCCGGACGTGACTGTTGAAGACACTCCATTTGTGCCAACAGTCACTGCGATTTCCTCCACCCCAGACTTCCAGTGGATGGTCCAGCCTACAATTATTACATCTGTCTCCCCATCGTTGGGTACCAAGCAAGCCAATGAACCGCAAAGCTCTCACCAGGCAACACCCAAAGAGGGCGGGAATAAGGGGAAAAATGCTGTTAAAAAGGGGAAAGCAGAGCAGGTAGGTTTGAGCAGATCACCCTACCTGACGACCGACAGAGCAGCCTGTTGTGCAGATTTAGATTGCTTTATTTTCCTGCATCAGCCCTATTGTGCCGTGCGCCTTCCATAGGCTCTCAATTTATATTCAGGTCACACCGAGTCTGCAACAATGGTCTATTTTTAGATGCATTGCAGGGAAACATGCATTTGCTATTTTTCAAAGGCTGTGCTGGTGACGGATTGAGCAGATTAGAGACGGATGAAAATGCTGGCTTCTCCGGGGCAATCACTGAGCTATTTTTCTTCCCTTCCAGCTGTCTCCAGAGGAGGAAGAGAAAAAAAGGATAAGGAGGGAGAGGAATAAAATGGCCGCAGCAAAGTGTCGCAACAGGCGGAGGGAACTCACAGACACGCTGCAAGCTGTAAGTAAACAGTGATGCTTTCACTTGCGCCCACTGTTTGTGCCTTTGCCAATACGGATGCTGACAAATGTCGATGTATCCAAAGGAGACGGACAAGCTGGAAGAGGAAAAAGCCGCCCTGGAGACGGAAATAGCCAACCTGCTGAAAGAGAAGGATCGGCTGGAGTTCATCCTCGCCACGCACAAGCCCATGTGCCAGATGTCAGAGGAGCTGGAATCTATTTTCCATGAGCCATCAGAGCTAATGCCGAGTCCAGAGGAAGACAGGCTTCCAGAGGATGGTGTCCAGGAAGCACCTTCGCTCCAGGACATGGACATCCCTAGAGATCCGTCCACTGCCATCTCTGGGAACTCCAATATACTGTTGTGTGCCAGTGCTGAAATGAACATCTGCGATCTGGAACCCTCGCTGGACATGAAGGAGGGGTTATTGGAAAACATGCTGCCCAGTTTGGAGGAGAAAACCTCTTTGGAGACAGCTCGCTCTGTGCCAGACATAGACCTGAGCGGCTCCCTCGGGGTCTCGGACTGGGAGACCCTGTACAAGTCTGTTTCCGGCGAACTGGAGCCTCTCAGTACTCCCGTGGTGACCTCCACCCCCACCTGCAGCAGCTACCTGTCTGTGTTCACCTTCTCCTGCGCCGAGCTGGACTCTCTTGCCGAGGAATTAGATGGCCACAAAGGCTTAGGGGGCAAATCTGAATCAGTTGACATCCTCAACTCCCCGACTCTCCTGGCCTTATAATCCGCAGAGCCGGAGTCGTCGGTCCGATATCTCCAAGTCCTTGGCTCTGTGGGTTCCCGAATGACATGAGAACACGCACCACAGCACGCCAGAACACACAAATAAATGTGTGTGTGCTACCAACCAAGTGTATGAAATGTACAGCTGCGCCGCTAACAGAGAGGTGACGCTGCAAGCATGGCTATCACAGGAGGGACTGGAGTCAAGGTTACCTTTCTAAATGCATGCAGAATAAACACAACTAGAAAAAGACAAAGCTTCTATATGTGATCTGTTACTAGATCTGAGATGTAACGTGGACAATGTTGCAGTATGGTTTGTGTTTTGTTGTGAATAGTGTAACTCAATTGCTGTAAATGTTATATTTACACATAGATTCCATGATAATATCCTATACCTCGACGTCATCAACTGTGGTTTGACCTCATTGAAAGTTTTCCATGAAAACATCCTATGCGCTATATTTTCTGGAGATGTAACTTATGATTTATTTTTGTACCTCTCAGGCTTCGACTTATTTGTTAAAACTCAAGTGACTACGAGCATCGACTGCTTATGTCTGCTGCTGGAGAATACTAACAATAAACACATTCAGAGTGGTGTTTGCAGTCTGATTGTGATCGTTTTACGCACACAAGAGGTATTGTTTTCAGGCAGCATGAGCTGATTTTTGGATTTCCACAAGCTTCGGCGCAGGCCTCTTCTTCAGCCACATTCTGTCGCTGCAGTGTGCAGCCTCGGCGCTTCTTTATGGGAGGAGCGGCGCGACTTCCCCACTTCTGCCCCCACTATGCACTCTTACATCCCTGCTTACGTTTTTGGATGGCATAGCCCGAGTTCCGCATTCCCGAATCCTCCCAGATTGGGATCACGTTTATAAGAAAATCGGGCTAATGCAACGATTTCCACTTTTTAAAATCTACTCTCGACCCCCGGCTGACCAGAAGAGAGGACACTCGTTGCACCTGGGATCACAGTCAGGTCAGTATGCGTGGAAAAACGCGAGTAGTCGAGGAACAAATGTGTTTTTGGATGCTAAAAAGCTCGCTTGCGCGCCGCGCATGGGTCATCACAGCAGAATTTAGAGGTCCGGCAGCCGAGCAGTATTGAGGGTTTCTGTTTTATGGACCAAATCAACAAACTGTGAACTTGATTTTTTAAAAACTTTTTTTGCAGTTCTAACCCTTGTTTATCACAGACGGAGAAGACTACATTCAGACCGTTTTCTCTTTTGTTTGCTTGGAAGCACAGCGAGAGCGTTTCAGAACATAATGTTCCTTTACGCTGCATTTGCGCTTCGACTTTTGTCTCAACTTAGGTTATTAAAGGCGAAAATAGTCACCTTTTCTCACTGCAGCCTTCTGATGGGAAGACTAAAATTACGTAAGAAAAATGCCGCACTAAAGAAAAACTTCCGCTTTCAAGTTGACCAATCATTTCAGTACGCATGCCTCAACACGGCTCAAGCGTTTTTACACAGTAAAAAAAAGCTCATCAGGAAATAATTTTAAAAATAAAAGTAGAAAAGTAGAAAAAAAAAAAAAAAAAAAAAAAAAAAAAAAAAAATATATATATATATATATATATATATATATATATATAAAACCCCAGAAAATAACTACCCCAGATAAATACCCTGGAGAGCCCTGTTATCTCCCAGTGAGCCGATTCAATATGCCTGAGCAAACTTCAGATTTGGATCCTAGATTTGCACTTTGTAGCATTTTCAACCTGCTGATTGTCACAAGGATGAGGGTAACAAAACAGAAGCAGTGTTCCCCTCTGCTCTACCATTAGTGATGTCGCGTCACCCACTCCTGGGGCTCCGGCTTTGTTTTTCCATCATGCCCTCGATGCCTGCCGGTTGGTTTAAACAAGCGGTANATATATATATATATATATATATATATATATATATATAAAACACTTATAAATCTGCAATTTAACTGGAAAATCTAAATTTTAAGTAAAAGTTGGACCTCATCATGTTGATTTTTTTTTTATGCAGGACTGAATGTTCATCACTTCTGATTTACTCTGTCCTAAATGTACTAATTTAAAGTCTTAAAATTGTCACCAGGTCCGCCTTCACAGTTCTCGAACAAGGTGCTTTTCCCTGGTTGTCTGCTCATTCTCCCACTGTGAGCTGAAGTTTCTCTGACTAATCGACCTTGGAGATTTTTGTGGATGCATCATGCGTCCTGGAAATCTGCTGAGCTGATGCAGTAATTTCCTGTCTCTCGTCTTGCTTGGCTCATTCACTTCTCACTTTGTCTTTGGGCTTATTCAAATGTTCTTTATTACATTGTTACCCACATGACAGCCGTGAAATTGTTTATCTTTGCGTGTTCTCAGTTGGAATAGGGGTTAGATTGGTCAAATTAGTTATGTGAGTCTAGTTTGGACTATTTGTCCTCAGCAGAAGAATAAGGGAAATGTTATCTTCATTAAAAGAGTTAATTGCAGATGAAAAGAGCAAGATGCTAGCTTCTTCTTGCTGTCGGATTCAAATCCATCCTTACGTTATGAAATGGTTTTATTCCGTTTTGCAGCTACCTGAATATATCACTGCTTTGGGCCTCTTTTCCTCAGCTGTGGTCACAACCGGGTCTGACACGATGCCAGGACAAATCCCAGAGCCCTCTGTGACAGCCGGCTCTCTGCCCAGCCTCGGACCGCTGGCTGGGATCCCGGCCACCACGCTGACCGACAAGCTCAAATATGGTGACCTGCAGGATTTTGGCCCCATGCTGTCGCCGTTGCATTTCCTGGACAGTCTGGGGAAGAGATCCCTTATGATCAAAGCAGAGGTGTGCATTCATATTTGTATAATGACAGCTTAAGACTTGGTCCTTATGGGAAAAATTCTACATGTAAGATGTAAATTTATAATTTCATCCATTCCACATGAAATACACATCGAATATTCACAGGACAGGACAATACCGCACAGGTTCTGTGCGGTATTGTACATAAAACTGGGACTTAATAAAGTATCTGGTGATTATGTATGTGAAATTCAGAACTGAACATGCACCATGTGCCTGAGAAAGCATCACTAAAGACAGGCTAAATTATATCTTTTTCCACTTTAAATTTCTCTTGTATGTGTGGGTGTGTAGAGAGATGAGGAAGAAGAAAGGAGGAAACGACGACGGGAGAAGAACAAAGTGGCCGCCGCTCGATGTCGAAACAAGAAGAAGGAGAGGACAGATTATCTGCAAAAGGTGAGACATGCCATCTCCAGCTGGAAAAAAACCCCTAAACAATGCGATTTCCACCTGGCATACTGCACTTCCTCCTTTTCACAGGAATCTGAGAGGCTAGAAATGCTAAACTCTGACCTGAAGGCGCAGATTGAAGAGCTGAAGCTGGAGCGACAGCAGCTCATCCTCATGCTCAACCGCCATCGCCCGACATGCATTGTCAGGACGGACAGCGTCAAAACCCCAGAGAGCGAGGGGAACCCGCTGCTGGAGCAGCTGGAGGCCAAATGAAGGTGCATCGTCATTCTTAGCATTTGAGGTGGCGGAGGCAGTCACCAAGAAGCACTTAGCTTTGGACTTCAGGAGAAACGGCCGTCAGGTCCGGTGATGACCACAGAGCATGGAGCCAAAAGACTGGACTCTGTTCAGTCAGTCTTATGAAAGAATATGAGGTTAAACACATCTACTGGTTACTCTACATTCCATTAATTTTAAACTCTTTGATAAATCAGAAGTGTACATGTTTTTAGTATTCATTATTAGTCAACATAGTATCTTTATTGTGCCTGCATTGGGTTAAGGCGGAGTTAGGCTACAGAAAACTATATCTTTTGAACAAATAAATCGATTATTTAAAAGCCCGGTGTAGAATAGTCTCTATTTGGCGACATCTAGTGGAGAGAATGATGTTGACATCTTGGTGTCTTTGGTCCTTTCATACATTTAGTGGCAGAAAAATTGCTTAAATCTTTGTTGTTTGGCGCAGGCGTCATGTATATACTGTTTACATTGTATTTTTTTTACATTATTGTTATTAGCAATTGTGTTTTTATACTTGTGTATAGGACGTTATCTAAACACATAAGCTATCAATAAATCCAGTTTTGTATTTTCATAATAATTATATATGTCTGGTTTATTCTATGTTTTAAATTTAGGTTTTTCACATAAAACACCCACATTAACATTTCACCGTGGCTGTATGTTAAATGTTGTATTTTCTCTGGGCTGTTTACATCTCACTAAGCTGAACAATAATAGTTTGGAAGTGGAATTATGAGGAAACTCGCCAGACAGGAGCTACCTGTTGAACTAACAAAAAACTAAGGAGATCATTTAAATGTCCTGACAGTCATAAGTGCTGTGTGTTGTGTTTTAACTGTCCCTCCTTCATTCTCCATAAATGCCACTGTTGGCGCACAATTTTGCTCCAGTAATAGACGCCTGGCTTCTGGCTTCTCTCATGATCTTGCACTCCATGATTGTAAAATAATAGTATATATAATAATAGTATATAATGACAGCTTTGTCCTTACAAATAATGTCCTCGACATTATACAGTCAAAACAATATGGGTCTCTGGTATTCGCACCTGTACCAGTTAGCTTAAATCAGTGTTTCTCAAACCTTTTCAGACCAAGGACCACTGAAGCCATAAACAAACATTCACGGACCACCTGACTCTAAATAGCCCGGGTCGATCGGGTGCTGGTATGACAGATGCATCAGGAAATATACAATAAAGTGAATTCTTTAAATCTTGAAAGTTCAAGAAACAATGATTTTTTTTTTCGCTGAATTTTAAATGTTGAAATTTTAAATTTTAAAATGTGATTGTTACGTGTCTCCTCGCGGACCACTAGGGGTCGCCCAAACACTGGCTTAAATAAAGACAGCACCGCCTAGTGGCCAATAAACAATAAAATGACTCTTACAGCCACTATCTACCTCCGCCCATGGGTGGACTAAAAGTTGGTTCAACCCGAGATGATGTATAATATTTTAGGTAGGTCACGGCTCAGGTTCTACAGACAGTCGGTCTTTTGTGAGAAAGTTAGAAGGAAAAAAAAAGGGAAAATAGAAATGGAAAACAAGGTGGTCTTGCAGAAAAAGAGCGCACAGGACGCGACGGGAGATAATTCGGAGCAAACTAAGAGCAGCGCTCCAGCCAGCCTCGGGGCCTTTGCGCCCACGACGCGCTTGTACAGGAGGCGCTGGCTGATGCTGCTGCTTTTCTCCACCGTTTCCATGTCCAACGGCTACCAGTGGATCCAATATGGCATCATCAACGACATCATAATGAAGTTCTACATGGTAGAAGCTGTCGCCGTGGACATGATTGCAATGATCTACATGATCGTTTACATCCTCCTCATCGTTCCGGGCAGCTGGTTGTTGGAGAAGAAGGGAATGCGCGTCACGCTGCTTTGGGCCAGCCTGTTCAATTGCGCCGGGGCGTGGATCAAGGTGGCCAGTGCCAGACCCGACTTGTACTGGGTGACTGTACTGGGGCAGTGTCTTTGCGCCGTCGCGCAGGTTTTGATCTTGGGGATCCCCCCCCGGCTGGCGGCCGTCTGGTTTGGTCAGAATGAGGTTTCAAGCGCCTGTTCCATTGGTGTGTTTGGGAATCAGGTGAGTTGATTTTATCACACGACATCCTCTGCTGATCGACCCCCGTCCAGCAGTAAAAACAATGCTACAGTCTGGCCTCCTAGATGCACACACTGGTCTGAAAGCTGTGATGGATTTTAAAAACACAGTGGCAGAGCAGGTTCTAGTTTGAAACACTGACTGGGGTGTAACCTTTTGGCTGCAAATAGTTTCCTGATTCAAATGTTTCCTTTTCGACTGGCAGCACCTGAGACAGGTGAGTTCCTGGTGATACAACTTGTGATTTCTGATTTGTGATGGGAGGCGTGGGAGCGGTGTCACCAGGCTCAAACAAGTCTCAAACAAACGATAGATTAAGTCGTGTATGCATGATAAACTCTGTGGTGATCTAAGAAAACTAAGAGTTTTGCTGTTGTGACGTCCTGCCTGCTGACAGGCTGTCTCACTTCTTGGCTGGAAGGTGTGGGCAGGTCGTCGGCCCAATTAGTCTCACCTGTGGCTCTAGGTGTGCAGGGTATTTAAGGGCATTCTGTCCCTGCACTCAGGCGGCCCCTGCCTCTTAGGGCCCTAACCCTAACCCTTTTTCCCTGCTTCCAGTGTGGTAACATGGACATCTTAATCAGGAAGGTTATACCTGCATGGTACAGGTTGTTTTAAGTTTGATTATGTTTACTATGGCTTTGCTGATTTAGGTTTAAACCATTTATTAATAAAACTTATTTTTGAACTCTTCTGGCATATGTGGACTCCCTTTGTGTCACAGTCTGACCCGGTTTGTGACACTGTGAACAGCCTGTTCACAGGCTAAACTGTGAGTGTAAAACCTTCAGGCCTGAAACAAGATGACCACCATGGCTGTATAAGAGCACCAAGTGGCGCTATGGCGCAGTTATTCACCAGCCAACCCGCAGTTTAGCTGGACAATTATCAGCCTGTGAGCGCATGTACAGAGTTTGCCTCTGTCACTTTTTCTTTGCTTCTCGGTCGTCATCTGCTGTCGGTGTGAAAGCACATTTGAGAGAATTTTGCACAGCTGTGCAAGCCCAAACTGGTTAAAGGCGACACTTATGTTGTTTTGTGTTTATTGTCTGAACACCATTAATTTTTAAAATACTATTAAAATTCTTGGTTTTAAATGGAGCACAACATTTTTGTGTTTTATCACAAAAACGTTGGCTTTTTCACGAAATAAGCTGCCACTCTGACCCTAACCGTGTGTTATGAGCGGTATCTATATTTCAGTGAGGCGTCACCTTAAAAATAGTGATGAATAAGTGATCGATGCCAAAATTTTTCTCATCCTTATTCCCTTCAATCTCTCCATTCATGGTTGTGGTTGGTGTAGGCCGGGGGTATATTAACCCCCCACTCCTCTGAGACTGTCCAAAAATAATATTTACATATATGAATTTCATTCTAAGATTCAAGGCCTTATAATGATGACCTTCAACTGTTTCTTTAAAATGGGATTACAAAAGGGCTTTTTTACCAGTCAATGTTTAAGAAATTTCCAGAGTGCCACCTAGTGCATGTATAATGTTTATTTATATTGATATTTACTCTAATTTAACATTGGCCTAATTTAACAGTGGTATAACCGGTTCGGCTCAGTCTAACATTAATTAAATGGCCAGCAATAGATCCAGTCAGTGCAGTTACACAGTGAAGACAAATGAGCACCTTTGATTATAAGAAAATAATAATTAAATACCCAGGAGCCGTCCTCACAAACAGACTAAGACAGAGAGCACACGCGATAACTCAGCAGGAGTCAAATATCTTCATCAGCTGAGATGGGAGGCTGCAGGAGAACCTACGACTGAGAGAAGATTTGGTGTCACAGGTGTGGTTTCAAGTTTTAAAGAGGGTGTTGGGCTCTGAACGCCTCTAGTCAGACAAAATCTGGCATCAAACCATCAATAAAGCTTTTGCTGGGTGCTTGTGAGCCTTAGTTTGACAGAGCGCCATTTTTCTGCCAATGACCTGAATGCAGACTAAGGTAAATGTATCCTGCTTGTGTGCTTTGAATGTAGGAATGTACATATATAAGCACAGCACCAAAACACCTTCACCTTTTTTTTTTTTTTAATTATTATTCAAGGTGCTGCATTGAGGTGCAGCTGTATTTGACCTTTCTCTGATCTGTTGCAGCTGGGTTGTGCCATCGGGTTCCTTGTTCCACCCATGCTTGTGCCCAACGTGGATGATATGGATGAGCTGGGGCACCACCTCAGACTCATGTTCTACATCACTGCAGGGGTGACCACCGTCCTGTTAATCCTCATGGTCATGGGTAAGACGTACAGGCAGTCAGAGAGGGGACGGATGGGCCGTCCTCTCGCTGCGGTGCTGTAAAAAGTCAGGAGGCCTGTTCCTCCACCGGCTGCTGCCGTGTTTGTCTTTGCAGTATTTCAGGACAAACCAGCCACCCCTCCCACTCAGGCGCAGGCCAAACACGTCCCGTCTGAGGGGATTTCATACACTGCTTCTCTGGTGCGGCTGCTGCGGAACAGGCCCTTCATGCTCCTGGTGCTCAGCTACGGTGGGTTCCTTCCAGTCGCCTTCAACCGCTCCAGCAGCAGAACAGTTAATGACAATGCTCCTCTTAGAGGAGTCTCCTGTCGACAGTTGCTGGTTATAATGTGAATAACTGCATCATTTACTTGCTGGATGTCCTGAAACGTGAGCTCACCTGACCACAGCCTTCAACTCCTGTCAGTCTGGTTTTTAGAGATCAAGTGTGCACACTCAAAACAGACAAATAACACAATAGGCCCTCGTGGAAAAGTGGCAAACACAGAAAGCTGGAGGCTACAGTTTTCTTTGTTTTTTTTTTTTTGTTTCGCAAGCTAATACAGTTCAAAAGCAGGTTTGCAGCAGACGGGAAGTACAAAAGCACAAATTATTGATGTGAAGTTAGAAATTGACATGAATGTGGACGGTAAAGGTTTATCGTTATTAAGTGTTCTCTTCTTTATCTCCCTGTTTCTCACCTGCAGGGATAATAGTCGGCTCCTCCTACACCATTTCCACCCTCCTGAACCGGTTGATCATCAACCATTATCCTGTAAGTTCTGCCCTTGCAGCATGTTTGAGACTACCTTGATGTGACTTTCTTTGTTCTCACTGTAACCTTTGTTCTGTGAGATGCACAACAGAAAATAAAGGGATAAATCAAGATAAAATAGGATTAAAAAAAGGCCCAAATGTGAGCAATGTTATGTACACTCTGCAAGTCTTTAAAAGCTGGTGTCTCCCCTCTCAGAGCGAAGAAGAGAATGCTGGGAGAATAGGCCTGACTTTTATCCTCACTGGGGTTGTGGCATCACTCTTGTGTGGCGTTTGGCTGGACAGGACCAAAACCTTCAAGTGAGAGAGATTCGGTGCAAAAATAGCAATCCTCAATCTTCACCTGCAGGGTAGATTGTGTGCGCTGCATTCTTTTTAAATTCGAGGACTTTATCATGTTCTGAATGTTAATTGTTTGCTTAATTATCCTCATTGATATCCCTAAGAGCTTCATTAAAGGCGAGTGTCATTCAGCCACTTTCCTGGTTCACTTTTTCTCACGTTATTATTTCCTGTGTGTGCTCCATTTCTCCACAGACAAACCACCTTTGCCATGTATCTTCTGACGCTGATGGGGATGCTGGTGTTCACCTTTACCCTCAGCCTGGGTCACCTCTGGCTGGTTTTTATTACAACTGGAATTTTAGGGTAGGTAGCCATCCTGGGGGGAAGCAAAAGCCAGATCAGAAAATAACGTTGTATTATGTTGTTATCTAATTTTGGATGAAGAAAACTGACGACCGGTGTTTCATTTTTCCTTCGGCAGGTTCTTCATGTTTGGTTATTTACCTCTGGGGTATGAGTATGGAGTCGAGCTCACCTACCCAGAAGCAGAGGGAACCTCGTCTGGCCTGCTTAATTGTTCGGCTCAGGTCTGTAAACGTAGCATTTTTCCCTCACAGAGACACAGACCAAGAGTTGGCGAAAAATGTCTTTTTTGTTTCAGATCTTTGGAATCATTTTCACCTTCAGTGAAGGAAAGGTTATTGATAAACGGGGCACTTTAGCAGGAAACATCTTTCTATCTTTTTTTCTACTCATAGGAACAATGATAACAGGTGAGATCTTAATGCCTTCCTCTACTATCAGATAATGGTCATGGTTTCATTTGATTCAAATGCAGTTTAAAAACATGAATTGCCTTTGTGTTAATGGTCTTGAAAGTATGGTCAAGTTCCACAGAGGGCAACACCGCCCCCAAGTGGCGTAATGTGTATAAAGCAGAGTCTGCTCACATACATATTTTTCATAAATCTGTACAGTATTACTCGGAAAATTAGAATATCCTGAAAAGTGCATGCATTTCTGTAACTTTAAAGGTGAAATGTACATATTATATAGACAAATAGTATGCAAATCAATATATTTCAAGATTTTATTTGTTTTGATTTTGCTGATTAGGACTTGCAGCTTCAGAAAACCTCATTCAAAAACTAAGAAAATTTGAATATTGCTTGAAATCAATAAAAAAAAAGAATTTTAAATACAAAAATGTCAGGCCTCTGAAAGTAAAATCTTGCATCTGTAATGAGTCTATAAAATAAAATGGTTTCGCCTTTTATGTTGGATTGCCTGAAAAAAACAACTTTTACACGATATACTAATTTTCCGAGTAGTACTGTATAAGCTGCTAAATGTCCTAATACTCGTGTGCTCGTGTAACAAATAACATGGCTAAATTTGATGTTATTTTAATCAGAAAACCACCACTTGCTGGACTAAAATCCTTTACATAATGAAATATGGAATTAATGCACAGCATGAATCAAATAGTGACATTTTCTCTTTTTGCGACAGGATTAATCAAGTCTGACCTCCGACGACAGAGGGCCAACCTAGAGAATTGCTTGACGACAGTGAGTGTAACGCATATTTGCATGCGCCACATGCAACGTTATTCATCAGCTGATTGCGCTATCTTCTCACTGGCACACTGCAAGGTGAATGCAAAACTTGCACATCCATGATTGCAACGTGCACCATCTAAAGTATGATCTAAAAATAGACTTTAAAATAGATGTAGCTCACAGCTATGATCCATGCATAAATATGTGGTAGTCAGTTCATCTGGAGGTGAGAGTGGAGGATGCGCAGTCCTCTCATCGGTGTGACACCTGAGCTATCGTTCCAGTCTCCACAACCGGTGTCATCGGCTCAGGACTATGGGGCCACAGGGTGGAGCACCACCTGACGGTAAATCCTCACCAAAGACAAAATCTGCCAAGGTGAGAACACGCACAGACAGCATGTGAAGTCTGACTGTCTCCTCCAGATCATGAGCAGATTGATGTTGCAGTGAACACAAACCACACCATCATGCAATTTACTAAAATAGTTTGATTTCATTTTTTTAAAAAGCATTTTTTTTTTAGTACTAAGTGGAATTATCGCCATTTTATTGATAACAAGGTCATATCTTTGTTATGCATGCTTGTTCTAACTCGTGAGTGAATAATATAAAAACTGAAAACACACAGTTGAACTCGGTGTTTGACATTTAAATATCCTCGTTTTTCAATAATCTGCACAGTTGAGACATTTTAACATAACAAACATTTCTACTCCTTCGCAAACACCTTTAGGGAGAGTTACAGCTGTTATGGAATGAGCTCTGGCACCTGAAAACCAGCATTCAAGGCAGCATGCAAAATCAAACATGTGACCAGAGGGAGGAAGACCCGAGGGGGTGTGGGAGACAAACGCATTCAATTTACACAATGGAGACAGTGTGCATGTTTTCGGGGCAGTGCACTCTCACTTTACCAATGATTAACAACTGTGAGTATGAATATAAATACAAACATTTAGTCATCAGGAATAACTGGGGTCACACCTGGTTTGCATTTGCACCATTAAGGAAAGTTAGGTAAAAAAAACCAGATATTTTAGACAAATGATAAATTTTAAAGAACAAAAATTGATTTTTCTATAATATATATATATAAAAACTAATATAAAGTTCTGCTTTGGGCGTTTCATCTGTTTCTTAAAAAAATGGTCATGTGACAATGGATAAAACTTTAGCACTGTTTTTGATGTGTGGCCACTTTATTAAGTTACTAATGAAATTAAAAATTTGCCAAGTTGTCTCAGTCCATGTTAAAGTAAAACCTATTTTGTACATTTACCCGCCAAATTAACTGAACCACCGGGTAAAGTTTTCCCCGTCAAATCACCCAGCAGCTTCTGTGGGTGGTCGTCGTGGAGCTCTGCGTGGTCGTCGTGGAGACAAGATTAGCCATAAAGGCTTCAGTTATGCTTCTTCTGTCGTCCTCCAACATCTTCTTGTGAGTCTGGCAAACACTGGAATCCAATCAGCATCCCTATGATGGAGAAACCTAGAAACACACACACACACAAACGCCTCTTACTGTTTCATATTTCAGATGTTTTTTTTTTTGTTTTTGTTTTTTTTAGAAAAAAATTAGAGACAATGCTGATATATTCCTGTGACCCTTTAGTGTTGTTCAAACTCACTTGCCACTATGAGGGGCGCCATGACGCCAATAGTCAGAGGTGCAGTTTTGTAGATGAAGGCTTCAGACAGAAAATGTCCCAGTGCCAGCACAAAGGTCCACAAAGTGATGTGGTAGAGCCTGCAGGAGCCAGCGTCAGGGACAGTCAGAACATGTGAAGACACGGGAATGGCGGTGGGAGACAGGAGCTATCTTACGTTCTGTTCTGGATATCGATGGCGCAAGCACAGCGGATGATGGAGGACAATAACGTCCAGATGCCGAATGTTCGAGCTTGGAGCCCGTTCACTGAGGAAATATAATAACAATAACTCATCCCTCATTGTGGATCCAATTTGTTGTTGTAATATATCTAGAGTGTGATATAAAACAGTGATTAATAAAGTGCAGTAATATTTTTTTTTAATTGCCCTGTCTAATTTGTAATAATTTATGGTTATAAACAACAGTGAGTTTATGGGTCCTGACCATTTTTGGAAAATAGACTGATGCATCTGGTCTACAGGAAGGCTGAAATAGTTTACAAATTTGCTGTACACTCAGCATCGACATTAATAAAGTGTTGCTCACCGAATTCTGGTGCGCCTGTGTAAAGTTTCTCTGACAGAAAGCTGTGATCTCTGAAACTCTGTACGGTGTTTCCCATCGCGATGACGGACACCATCACCAACCAGCTCCGCAGGACGTTCAGGAGGCGGCTCATTTTTTTTTAATTATTATCTGTGAAACTCTTGTCAGGGAGTGAAAAATAAAATGTTTTGGGGTGAAAAATAAACCTGAGATGGAAGCGCTAGTAATAGAATAAATAGCCGCAGGCTTGTGACGTTCAGCAGTATTAATGCTGAATGTAAGACAGACAAATTAAATCAACGAACATGCATATCGCATATTAATTAAAGTCGACTGAATAATAAAACTCACCAGCGTCCGATCAGAGTTCCCGAGAAAGAAAACTAGTGAATAATATAAACAGTCTAGTCCAGCTAAGGTGATGCAGTGTCATGTTGACAATGGAAAGTCGGTCTATCCTGGCCGTCCGGGCTGACCAATAAAAGAAGCCATCAGAATGGGTTCATTTAGTGGAACCATTCACCTGATTGGCCTACGTATACGTAAGGTCACGTTTACCTTCCTCCGCGACCAATTAAAATTATGGAAGTCTGAAACCTGGAGATCGGGGCTTGGTTGCACTCACTCCAAAGAGTACACAGGAAGCGAGAGAACAATTTGTTGAGATTCATGTCTTCGTAACCTGTGTCTCGTCATAAGACGCCCCCTGCATTTGCAGCATGTTTACGATTTCCGCCTTTTTTTTTGGTTTTTACCGTTATCCATTTGTAATATGCACAGTAATATTACAGCCTCAAGATAAAATAGTTTATTTGCTACACGTACCTATACTGGAAATTGTTGCTTGTACATATTATTGTGTGCGCATGCTCGCCCTTCTGTTGCTATTCAGTTGTTTTAGTTACCAGGAAGATTAACAACGATGATCAAGTCGCTGTGTTGATGGCCCAGCCAACTAACGGTTAGCAGGCTCAGAAACAAAAAGGCAAGTCAAAGTTGGTGCAAATATTTTCAGAATTATGAAAACATCTTCTAATCGGTTTCAGAGAGAACCTGTTTAGCATACCACAGCTGAAGTCATTCACGAACTATGGCTTAATAAGCTAACTCTTATTTGGCTGCGGGTCTGGATTTAATTTTAAGGTCCTTTGAATTGTTAAAATGAGGTTGTATAAATGCTAAGATCACTTCAGACTGTGTTGCAAAACAGCTGTTACAGCGGGCTGTAATTAATTAAGATGAGCTATTGCCAGTAACATATTTTGCAGTTGGAAGTGGTGCCATGATCGAACCCGCCGACCCCAGGAAGATTTCACCGGGCAGCTCGTCCAGGTAAACTGTGAAGATGCCTGCAGTGATCAGGGAGAAAGACGGGTCAGAATCCCCCACAGAAGACGATCAAGAGTAAGTTTTGTAGTTATTAGCGCAGGTTTCGAGTCCCATTTTAATCAAGCAGTGATAGAATATCACTAGTTATAGTTACACGAAGCTGCTCAAGTGGTCCAAACAGGTTATTGATCAATTAACTCTACTTATAAGAATTATAAATTAGGCCAAATCCCTCTGTAAGGCTACAACGAATATTAGGAATAGATGAATAAAATGTTATGCTAATATATTGAATAGCTGCACATTTATAAACTAAACCGCTAAAATTACAAGAGAATTCCCAGACTGATATTTACACATAAACACAATATCACTGTAAATATACACCATCGTTTGCAACAGCAATTGCATGAAGCTATGAAACTTTATAGTTGTGATGCAGGATAATTTATATATGATTTTAGGATGAACCCTGTGAAAAGTGGTTAAGCTTCACTGATGAAGTTGTAGTCTACAACAGTTGGTCTCTGTTATCCTGTATCTGCCCCTTAATTCCCTCTTAAGCTATTCTTAGTCATACATCGCACTTAGAGCCACCGCGCCACCTGCTTTCAGCCTTATTTTACACAACTTCTGCACTGGTTTGGATTGCTCCGTGTTAGGGGTTACCTTCCAGGTGACCAATGTCGTGTCTATCCCTGTATTTTTTTTTTTAGGTCTAACGGAGATGACTTCATAATAAATGTAATGTATATGACCCCAGGGATTCATAAATAATGTAAAGCTCACCAGAGTCTACACTTACATATAGCATGTCCTCCTCATGTTCAGTGTGAAATGTTTAGAAACCAGAGGAACGCCCCTTTAAACACAAGAGCCTAAATTATCAACACATTTTGCCCTAATCCTTCTAGTGATTAAAATTTTCACTTTAATATTTACAAATTTCAACAATTTGGATAAAATTATTGCACTGTTAGCCCTGTTGCCATGGTGATGATTTCCTGTATCTTTAGAATGTGCCTAAATATCATTATCCTCCATCTTCCATGTGGGCATCAAGCAAAGCATCACAGCGAAAAGCAAACATTTACATGCCTGCACCTCTTATCCAGACCGTGCACGGCTGATTGACTTCAGCTCCATCTCTGTCCCGGCTTATCATATTTGTAGCCCCTGATAAACAGGCTGTGTCTGGTGCTATCAGATAGTCTGCACTTTTGTACGGATGTTTGTCCGCGCAGCGCCCGGCTTTGTTTTTCCAGCAGCACTGAAACTGCGTGTGGTTCTGTCGCTATCTGCTGGCCTAAAACAAACAAACTCACACAGCGGGATACATTTCCTCTGTGTAACGCAGCCGTTCTGCTCCGCATTAATGCAAAATGTGTTTTTCCGATAGAGACAATCCCTGCATTGCCCTGTGCGGCCTCAGCAGGTCCATCCCCGTCCTTTTGTTTTTCCCCGAAGCTGCCGTCTCGAAAGATGGCAACATCAGCTCGACTGGAGGTACAAAGACAAATAAAGTTGGTCGAAGAATCGACATCTGAATCTTTCAACTGGCTAAATGCTCAATTTTCCATGTCTGATGTGTTTGCCCAGAGCACTATCACATGGCCTTCAAGATTGTGCGCACAGAGAGCCGCTTGGTACGAGGAATACTCACCAATCACGGATTCCATGAGGTAATCTCCTCCGCTAAATCATGCAGATTTGAAAGCTTTGCCCAGATCTTGTAAAAATGCATTGTTTAGCCGTGTGATCTATTTATGCGCCCTTTTGCCTCTCAGGATGAGAAATAGTGGGGTTGTTTTCATTTCCCTTGATTGATATTGCCCGTGTCAAAGCCCCGGAATGCACCCGTGGAAAAAAAAAAATGAAATGACCTCAAGAGAGCATTAATCCTGTTTCACGAGAGCACAAAATCCCCATTATTGCTCTTTCCAAGCAGTTAACAATTAATTCCCTTTTTATTTCATTTCAATGCTTCTTGACTCCCGTTAACCCATCATCAAAGGCGGACGAGACGCGACCGAGCCAAACTTTAATAAGTCTTTATTGCAAACATCTGCGGCTGCCCCAGACTCCGAAGGACCAATGCTAAACTCTGCCTGCTAACGAACGGCTGGAACAAAACAAAACAAAGGCGGTGGAATAACATGAGGGTGACGAAAAACTCCGAGCGGGTGTAGATCATTCCTCAGATTTAGTTGACACCAGCTGTCATATCTGACATCAGATGTTACACCGCTGATAGCTCTCGGCATACAGAGCAGCTGCTTTACATGGTTTTATCCCTTCTTTTCTTTAATTTTCCCACCTTAAATCCAAACGACGGTTTGCCGCCTAAAGCTAACCTTGTTTTTCTCTCCAGGTTCACCAAAACAGTAATGACTTTAACCTGATGTGGTCAGGATCTCACCTCAAGCCTTACATGTTACGCAACCTTCAAGACTTCCAGAAGGTCAACCACTTCCCCAGGTACCACAGCCCCAGCGGCTGCGCTAATTGCAGTGTGTTTAGTTTAGATGGGGGAAATGCCGGTTCGCTCTGCTCATTTCCAGGTCATACGAACTGACACGCAAAGACCGCCTCTACAAGAATATCCAGCGAATGCAGCAGACTCACGGATTTAAGAACTTCCACATCGTTCCACAGACTTTTGTGCTTCCCTTTGAGTACCAGGAATTCTGCAGTAAGACCCCTGTTTGGAGCAGCAGACCTCCTTTTACAGGTTCCCAAATGTTGGAAGTGCTGTCTGAACGTCTTCTTCTCGCCATCAGATTGTTTTGCCAAGGACAAGGGCCCATGGATCATCAAACCGGTAGCGTCTTCCAGAGGTCGGGGCATCTATTTGGTCAGCAACGTGAGTGGTCAACAGTTCGCCATCGTTAAACGTCCATATTATTACTCTCATCTCCCCTGGCTTTGCATCCATGCCTACATAATGGCAGCAAATGCCAATCAAATGCAGTCAGACACTCACAACTAGGTTTATAAAAGCAGTTTGCTTCTCATCTCAATCATATCTCCTCCTGTCTGACATGTCTGACATCATTTCTGCTGTCCGCATCAGCATGTGTTGGATTTTCCTGCTGCTTGTCCTGGCCTCAGCCTTTCCATCCCAGCACACGGAAAACCTTTCACGAGCTGCCCCATTCTTACACTTCAGCACCGATGCACGTGAAAAAGGCTCAAGCAACAGTGGAAATAAAGTGTCTTGAACCAAAATGGGCCATCCCGAAGAAGAACATCTTTGTCCCAGACTGTGTGATTGAAAATATTAGCATTCTAAGTAAAAGGAATCTATTCCCAATCAAATACTTTTATCCATACTTTATTTGGTTTGGTCCCATCTTTTCGCTCTTTTACACATGAGTGGACACAGATGCAGCTCACGCAACGTCAAATACTTTGAAGCTCAGGCCAGCAGATGGTCAGCACAAGCTGCAGACCCGGGGGGGATAATGTGTTTTTTTTCCTTTAGTGTGACAAGTTCCCGCTGATTCATGCATAAACACACTTTCACATTAATGTCAAAGTTAGTTGGGAGTTAACCTCACACACAAGTTCTCAAAAAAAACAAAAAAAATGACCGTGTGAACCGAGACCGTCATCTGGCCAGATGTTATCTGCATGCGGGGGTGGGGGTGGGGGTGCATACACACCCAGCCGACTCTCATGACGGTCGATGTGTCAACCAGCGTTTTGCTCTTCTAGTGTGGAGTAAATATCACTGCTCCAAGTCCTTCAGGAGGGGGCTTCAGGAGGAGCCAAACAGGGCTTTTGCTCTCGGAAAACACGTGCGCGATTCTTCTTCTCAGGCATTTTTATGAAACAGTGGAAAGAATGACAGAGTGATATTTGGAGAGGAGAGAGATGTGTTCATTTTTTTCCCCCCCGATTCAGGTTTTTCTCTCTGAACCGCTGCCAGCGCTGGGGTTATGCCCTTTGCAGCACATCTCCGTCCCACCTCCCAGCACCAGGTCGTGTTTTCACGGCCTTTTGTTTGACGTCGACCTGCTTTGCCTCGCGTCGTCCCAGCTTCAACTTTGACTGATTCCAATTTCCTTTGATGTTAATGGCTTACAGCAATGGCACATCATGACATCACTGAATGCAATTAAGCAACATTTGTTTGGAAAATGATTAATACTCACAAACTTGTAGCTGCATTTATTTATTTGTTTCAGCCAACTCAGATCTCAGTTGATGACAACATCTTGGTGTCTCGTTATATTAATAACCCTCTTCTGATAGATGGTAAGTCCATTTAATTATCACAGAATAATTGATTGGAGAGCATGTTTTGCTGTATATTTTTTATATGCCAACAGAGTTCAAGTTTGATATGCGATTGTACGTTCTGGTCACGTCGTACGACCCACTACTCATCTATGTTTACGAGGAGGGCCTGGCGAGGTGAGCGCTGCCCGTTTCATCCTATTTTTCAGTGTTATCCTGATAATAATCAACTAGCACTGCAGTGATCACTGACCTTCTTTAGGACAGGACAGCTTAGCCGCCTTTAAAGAACATCTATACTGCCCTTGAGGGCAACTGCGACGGCATGAACTTCTCAAAAAAGCTTGAAGCCCTGCGAATAATGGACAACAGATGGTCTAGGAAATTAGCTAAGGAAATTGTTTGTTATGAGTAATTCAGCTCTGTCCTTAAGGCGGCTTGTGGCAGTGTTTCAGTGGTCCGGTGCAGATAATATCTGTGGACTCGGTCACACTCGCTGACATCCCCTCTGTGTCCACAAGAGGGCAGCCTTTGCCTTACCCGCTGTGTGGCGGCGACTGGAACAAAGTACTCTATTGTTCCGTTTATGATAAACTCATCAGACGCCCTAATTGTGTCCTTGTTTTAATTGCATGACGTTGCATTCATTGATTGTTGGCTTTCAGAGCTGTAATTATATATTTTGTCCAAAAAGGGGCTCTTGGATCTGGAGTGAACAGATGATTTATGGAACACTGGCTCTTCAGTTCTGTGTGATAGTGCTCCATGATGGAAACCTTGTGCCACCACCCTCCTGTTTGCTGTCTTCTTTATCAGTAATGGGCCATAAATCACGGTTAAATTTTGAATCCGGCTTTTATCTCCACTTGCGCTGGTATTCAGAGGCACAGGCGGTGCCAAGGAATTCTTTTTACTGCACATGTGGCATCCACTCCTCTCAAATACGGCCAGAAAGCAATTTCTCTCTCGATGCCTCGATCACCCAGTCAAGGGATGACGTCATTTTGGCATTTTAGATTTGTAGTGATGCTATTTGATGACACTGAAGCCTTTTTTTTTTTTTTTTTACACAGATTCGCCACTGTCAAGTACGACCGGACTTCAAAGAACATTAAGAACACGTTCATGCACCTCACCAACTACAGCGTGAACAAGAAGAGTAGCGATTATGTCAGGTAACTTTGATGAGGCTGCAGGTCTGTTGTGAGAAGCTAGTTGGACTCCTCCATTCATTGTGCGCCAAGCGTTTGAAGCGTGTTTCTCTCTATTCAGCTGCGATGACCCTGAAGTGGAGGATTATGGGAACAAGTGGAGTATGAGTGCAGTGTTGAGGTATTTGAAGCAGGAGGGCAAGGACATTACATGTGAGTGAAAGCTACTTTGTTCCCTCCTCACCCCTGCATGTTTTCCTTCATTCTGATGCCCACGCAGAACTACCTAGTTCAACTGTTGCACTTTGCAGTTGCATGTCTGAACAAAAATGCCACAGTAGAAAATAATGGCGATTGCTTACTTTTATGACTGATCTCAGACACAGGACACCGCAGCTGGTGTACACACTGACACAGTGAGTGTATGTCGCAATTGATTTTTCTGCCTTATTAGTGAGACAGCGCCACATTAGATAGTGATCAATAGCAAACAACAGTACCATAATGGAGCCTCAATCATGTAAAACTTATGTTTGTAAAGTTTAGTGTTTGTGCCCGGCTCCCCAGTCCCCACTTCCACCAGTCTGCTGGTTCCACCCTCTGTGCTATAGGCAGAAATGGTGACCACTTAGTGCCATCCACATTCAAAATTTGTCCCATTACGCATGACGGCTGTAGGAGTGGAGGTTCTGTGTGTTATTTGAGATGCAACAAATGTTTCGATGGTCTCCGTGCCAGTGTTGATGAGACAGGTGGAGGACCTCATCATCAAGGCCATAATGGGTGCTGAGCAGCAGATAGCCACCGCCTGCAAGACCTTTGTTCCCCACAAGACAAACTGCTTTGGTAATTATTCCCCACACACTCTCACACACACAAAAAGAGCCACTCCTTTCTCATTTCCTTTCAGTTTCATATTCATTGTCCTGCAGTTCCTCCGTATTATTTCTCCATTGAGCCGTGCCGAGGCAGCAGACGGTCATTCTCCAGCGTGGAGCCTTCCTGCCTGTCGCAGCCATGCGACCAGCTGGCCGGTTGCGGATAGCCTTTGATTCAAACAGGAATCTGCATCCTCATTCTCCTCCTCCTCCTCCTCCTCCTCCTTCTCCTCCTCCGTGTTGCCATTCAGGTCTGCCTGATTTGGGCCGAATGTTTTCTTGGCAGTTCACCGTGCAGCAGTGGGCTTGTGTGAACTCCATTTTGGAGCCATTACCGATGTTAGTGTTGGCACTAATTATCAGCGCGCACTGTCTCTCTCTTTCTATGTCTGGCAGTCTGTCGGAGATTTGGAGTTTGAAAGCGAGCGCGTTAGCCAAGCCTCCCTCAGCAGCGCTGTCTCTGTTTCAGTCTTTTTCCCCATGTCTCGCTGTTTCTGTTTGTTTATCATTCTCTTTCTCCCTCTTACACTCTCTTTCACCCCTCAGACGTGAGGAAAATGAAGTACTTTTATGGTTTTGACAGACTTCTGTAGACACAATAGCCGGTCTGCTTAGTTGTTGTTTAGGCTGTAGTCACACCGCCAGTCGCTTGCCTGCATGAAGATGCAATCTACAGCCTGAGCGCTGCAGCCACATTAGCCCAGAGTGTGAGTGGTGACCATGCAGGTGTTACTAATACCTCATCCTGTCTCACACACGCTTAAAGCCACAAACAAACACCCGTGTGTTTTTCACTTGCACACCCACCTGTTATGGGTGTGCAAGTGAAAAACACAATTTTTTGCAATAAAGGTCCAAACATGAAGCAACACTTTATTGATAGCGGGGTGTAGTAGTGCTTACAGAGTAATGTTTGTTATCTATTCGTGTGTGTGTGTGCATGCGTCCATTTGTGTGTGTGTAGGTGTATGTTTGGAAGACATGATGGAACAAGTGAAGAGTGTAAAGCGCACAGATCGGTCTAAGCTTCACTGAGTCGGCTTTCTGCTCTGTTAAAGCCCAGCAAAACCTCTCTGGTCCAGACAGACGTTGCATTTAAGTCCCCCTTTTGCTTGCACAGATCCCCAGAATCCTCAGTACTCTCTACCTGCACCACACCCGACATTATTCTCCCCATAAATGGGTAAAGCTTCGGATTGCTGGTCAGAGAACGCGTGCATGTCAGGGCAGCGAACCCACTAAAAGCAGCCATTGTTTCAAAGTTTTTATACAGACTCTGGTTCGACTGGAAGGGAGCCACACCAGATCATTTTAATCTTAATCTACTGCAAATTGTTCCCTGCCTTTTTAATGTCTATTAATGCATTTAATGCAAAATTTATTGTTTTCAAATGGGATTTTTTCCCTTTGCATATCCACGACTAAATGGGCGTACTGTAACAAAGTCTTTTTATAGCTCTGTAATGTTTTATGTGGGGAGAAATAAAAACAACAGTATTTTCTAAAAGTTTTGATTGCATAGGAGTGTGTGAGCAGGCCTGTGTGTGTGTGTGTGTGTGTGTGTGTGGAGAAAATGCCACCCATGCTGCTGAGTACTCCCGCTGTGTGATTAATGGACAGGATTTTTTTATTTTTTTTCTGCTGAGGGATGCTGATTAAGAGATGTTTTGACTAAGATCTGATTAGCCAAGCCAAAGACCTATTTTATTACACACAAAACATTCCACTTGCTCCCGCGTTTCGCCGTGCAGCCCTCATTAAGTGTGGCTGATTCCCAGCCTGTGAACTGCTCTTTTCCATGTGTCGCGTTAGCACTCCGGTGTCAATAGAGAAGCTACTGGATGATCCAGCTTCTTTTAAAACCTTATTAATTGGTTGTTTTTATTCTCATATTTAGGGCTACGGGCTGTTAATTCTGATTTGTTGTCTGTGCAGCGGCAGTGAAACTGCGAGGCAGCAGTAATTCCTCTCAGGATGATGCAGCAGTAATTCAGCTGTACGACGAAAACACACTTAAAGGAAGCACTTTATCCTACTGATGTGGTTGTTATGGTCCAATGAACTGCACGGCTGGCATGCAGACCTCATTAATTTTGGGTGTTGCGTTGTCTCTGGAGGTAAAATTAACTGTTTTCTAGCAATAAATATATATCCGAAGCTCTGTGTTGCCAGTTTTCTTTCTCCCATTTGTTTTTCTTTAACGGGCGTGTTGTGGATGTTCGCTGCCTCTCCTCTGCTTGTTGTGGTCCCTCTGTGGGTGTATTTTACAGCTCTCTCCCGCCAGCGGTCGAGCCACAAAACAAACGCGTCTAGCGGCGAATGGCGAGTGCGGCGTCTGCTCCTAATTGGGGGAAAATGCTCAGCATATGGAGCCTGCATGTCGGCTGCTGCTGAGGTGGTGAAACGCTGCCCCATTTTCCCTTGTTGTTGTGGTGCTGCTGGTGGGGCGATGGCAGCCTGAAGCCCGTATATTCTGGCAGTGTACCCCCCCCCCCCCCCAAAAAACTGATACATAATAATCCATGACACACACGGCACTTTTCCGCAACTTTTCTCCCAATCTCTGCATTTTTAGGCTGAAGCGGAAAGCATGGGATAACCCTGCAAATGGAAAATAAAAGTCCCTGCTTAAGCAAGCACTGTGTTCTAATGGGGGTCCAGTCTATGGGTAGATTTTAAGATGGCAGTAGAAGCTCAGCTGCAGGTTTTGGCTCAGACGTGCGTGATAGATCTTGTTAAGTTCCATCAGGAAAATACACTCAGCACTTGCACTTTGGACCTTGTGACGGTAGCACGTGTGTGCTCCTGACCCGTGTAGCAAAAGCTCCATTTACAAAATCCACAGTGTATTTCTCCGGCTTAATACAGGCCCCGAAAATACAGCAGAGAAGCGTAATATTTGTGTTTTCTGGAAGCGTTACAGTCTTTTTGCGTCTGTGAAGGTGGTGGTGGCGGTGGTGGTGGTGGTGGGGTGGGAGGTTCATGATGGCCTCAGAAAGAACAGTAAAATGGGAGAGGTCTGGAAAACCCCAGAGCCTTCCATTTCCTTTAATGCAATTTGATAGCACCTTTCATTTCAGTCTCTGTGTCTGGTAAACTCCCAGGTCTTTCAAACTCCTTGTCCCCTGTTTGAAACACAGGCCCTCTGTTCTGGGCCGCCATTCTCCAAACGTGAGCCGCGATAACCCCGCATGACATCACACGTGTACCGCTTTCACAGGCCGGAGGAAAGCCTCACCATCTTGTTGTTTTCACTGAAAGGCTGAATGCAAAGATAAACAAACGAGCCCCAGTCTGTAATAGCCCCTAATATATTAAGTTTATCGGGGAACATTTGCGACTGGAGATGGCTATCGGCCCAGGGTGGCGACTGCACGGTCAAATAAATTCAACTCATCCTTCCCAAACTGCCATTCTTCATGCGTGTGCACGACATTAGCGATCACTCGCTGTCATGCTGGCTGTTGTGTGCTTAACACTGGCACTGACCTGAGATTCCTGAATAAACAGTGCTGTTCGTAGCAGCTTTGAACCCTCCCCCTCAAACCCCCTGGCCTGTTCTCAACACAGCCTTTTCTTTTAAAGTGCCATTAGAAGGTTTTTTTTCCCCTCCCTGTCTCTCTCCCCTGGATCTATGGCTGGGTTCTACCCTATCCCTGTGAAATACTGTGGTTTCCTTGCTGCTGAGGCCGGCAGGTCGCTGGCATATAGCGTGACACTCCCAAGAGCAAAGCAGGGGCTTTGATAGGGCACGTAGGCCAAATCCGTTGCATAAGTCAGTGACACGAGACAGAAAATGGAACAGCTTGAAAGATTTTTCTTTTTTTTTTTAACGCTGCAACTTTTTGACCTGTTTGTTAAAAAAGAAAAAGAAAAAAAAAAAAAAACCAACAATCGTGCCAATCATTGAATGACTGAATGCTTCCAAATCCCCCAGCTGGTGCCGTTTGGGGCAGACTGTCAAATTTCAGGCTTTGGACCGCCGGAGCGCCACTTTGGAGACGCTGCAGTTATTATGATGCTGAAAAAGCTTTTTTATTTTTTTCTCGTACCATTTGCACACCAGACTTCTTGTTAATATGTAGTGACAATCTGTAGACTGCTTAACCTCCCCTGTAATGAGAAAATGATTCCCTTCATGTACAAAAATATTCACAGCCACAGCGTGTTTTTGATCAAACTCACTCCGCGAGCAGCTTCATGACAGACCAAATGTGTATGTACTTAGCGAATGTAACCAAGCCAGTCCCTCAGTAGCGGGCTTTGGTGATTTGGTGCATGACATGCGTGTAATCAATAGCAGAAATGCACCGGGCGGTGTTGCCATATTCTGGAGCTGTGATAAAGCTCCAGCGTGCTGATATGTGTTGACCTGTGCTTCCAGGGTTGCTTATGTCTCCCTCTCCCCGCTGATGTGCATCCTCTGTTCTCTGTTGCCCCTTGCAGAGCTGTACGGTTTCGATGTCCTCATTGACGCCAATCTCAAGCCCTGGTTGTTGGAAGTAAATCTTTCTCCCTCCCTGGCATGGTGAGTTGCACTGTCCTCGTGATTCGTGAATTTAGACGTGTTTGAATCTTGTTCCCACTGACGTGGCTCTACCATTGAGCTCGCACGTTCTGACACATCATTTTGTTTTTGTTTCTCCATGGATGTACTTACAGCGATGCCCCCCTGGACCTGAAGATAAAAGCCAGCATGATTGCAGACATGTTTTCACTTGTTGGTGAGTTCGTTCGGGCTACCATACCCATCCATTTGTTTTCAAGGGTTTTGCATCTATGACTCATTCAAATAATTCAAGAAAAACATGACATGAGAAAAATTAGTTAGAGTAATAGATGCCAGTCGGGCTGTTTGTAGCATGGAGCCATAATGGAACTTCCAACTTGGGAAGAATAAATGATTAATGAACAATAACTGAATTGTGCAGAAAATAAAAGAAGTATTATTTCCTTAATCTCCTATATGTCTCTTTAACCAAGATTTAATATTCTCTTGCCTGAACCCAAAGATACAGTATATATAAAAAAGCAAAGATCCAGTTAAGAAAAGACAATAACTCATGAGACTTTCACATTGCGTAATTACTTAACCTCTCAAAGGCCTCTAATTTATCATAATCTCTCTATTTTGATTGCTTTAACTACTGGTATTATATTATAAAAAAGAAGCGTTCCTGTGCTCATGCTCAGAACGTGCACAAATGAGGACCCTGTCCGTGCTGTGGCTTCAACCCCCCCCCGACCCACCCCCCGCTCTGGCCTATTATCTGAAATGGTTTGTGGAGTGGAGTCATAAATTGCCAGTTATCTTTGGACTCAGCTGTCAGCGTGCATCTGGGGAAAATGAGCAGTGGCATGTTAAACATAGCACATGTATTATGTACCAAACAAAGTCTCCATTGGCTGATAACGCCTGGGCTTCCTCCCAGCTCTGTAAATAATGACAGCATTCCATTAGCATTCATTTTCTGCCTGTGTGTGTCTGTCAGTCCCGCGTCACTCCTGTTTGTAATAATTACCATGCCTGAGCGAGAAACATGGAGGGGCCCTCTCATCTGGTGGCATGAACGTTGTAGCACAAATAGCCTCAAACTCCAAACTGTCAATACATTCGAATCAACACGTCTGCTGGATGCAGCATAAACAAATGGAAACGTTACCCTTCTTCCAACGGTTAAGGTTGAGGCGGTGTGGGAACTAATATACAGAACATCACTGACTTAGTTTTATTGACTGTGTGGGAACGTTGTAGTGGGAAATGGGAAGCTAAAGCCCACCCTTATCATCTCCCGCTGAAATGCAGTCAAATGTAAATATTTGGAACTGCGTAACTCTGGACTGTCACTGTAAGAAAATAAACTTCTTAAGAGGTTAAAGAAATATTCTGACAACCTATATATTTCATTTCTGGAGTGTGATAAAAATGCTACCGACTATTTTATTGAAAAGTTTCATGTAAAACATTCTGGGAAAAAAAAAACAGATGTAATTAATTAATAAAAGCTTTAAAAGGTTTCTAGGAGGCACATTTATTTATGTTGCAGGTTAGTGGTTTCCTTCTGTTTTAGAGTTGAATGCAAAGCTGCAGGCTGGCTTGTGCATCGTATTTTTCGAGCTGATAAGAATGCTATTGATCTTGGCAATAAACCAGATTTTGCAGATTGTCTCCACTGCTGCTGTGGTTGTCTTTGGCGCCATTGTTCAGTATATCTAAGCCTGTTTTCTCATTGTGAACTTAAAACTGCAAAAGCAAATATGTCTTTGATTTAACATGATGTTGCAGATCTGATGCAATGTTATCTTTTGTTTTTTTTTTTTATTCAGTCATCATGAGCAGCGTGTTTACATTCTGGTATCTTTCATAACTATCATCAATTCTGTGGGCCCGCAGGGTTTGTGTGCCAGGACCCCCTGTCGAGACAGTCTCGCTCTGAACGGGTCACCCTGGAGCCCAGCCTCAAACATCCAGCAGCACAAAGAACGCAGGTGCTGGATGCCAACACACAGACGCACACACACGTATACACACACGTATGCACACACAGCAAAGCTGGGCTGTGATGTTGCACTCATTCACCCTCCCTGTGTAAAATTCCCATTCTTGTCTCCATCTTGCTTACACCACATTCCTGCCACTGTCATTGATCTCTGCTCCGATACTCATGGAAAATTTGCCGTAATGCAAAACAACAGCTAATGTAATCAGAGTTGGAGTGACATCAGCCTGTAAAGCGCTACACTCTGTGGCTTACTGTTTTATCTGTTCTAATCAACTGACTCAAACTCTCTCTGGGCCACGTTGCCCAATGATGCCACAGCAGTGGAAGCGCTCGGCTCCCTCCGCTGAGCCACTGCACCCTTTTGGTTGGCGCAGGGCCCCGCTGAAGGAGATTACAGAATCGGACAGATTTGTGCTCCACCTTCAATTGTGCAAAAGGCTGTTTAGATACACACTGACAATGATTCATTGTTGCCTGTTGATGTAGTCTGTGTTTTTTTTTTGTCTCTTCAACCCCCAAGTTAAAACAGATATTTTGATGCTCACTCACAACTCACCCAAACCACTCCTCTGTTGCCTCTTTCTGAACCGACAGCCACTAAAAACAGCAGAGTGGTGAATTTTCCTCTGACTCAGATAAAGATTTCTTCTTTTGTCCCCTCTTTTTTGCAATTCCCCGATGCCTGTTCCATTCCCGGTAAGAAATTGCCCACTGCTCTTTGTTAATTTGATTATATGTGCTGTTGCTATTTTTCATAGTGACAGACGCATCGCTTGTATTGAAAAATATTTCCATTACATTAATAAGGTAGCATGAGTAAGCAGTATGCTGCAGTGCACCCGCTGACCCAGGACTCTTTTCAGACTTTGTTGCAGATTGTAAGTCAGTCAGAATGACAGTAAATCGTAGCTTTCACAGAGGCTGCTGTCGAGTTCCACTGGCTTTTGGAAAAGCAGTTTTTTTTTTTTTTTTTTTTTTTTTTTTAACAGATTAAGGGGCTACAGTTGAATCTGTTTCTCAAGGATTAGATCTTGTCACTTCTTGGCTGCCTTTCTGCACCCCCAGTTGTGTTAGACAAATTACATTTAATCTCCCTGCTATTTAGATGACAAATTCTGCATGATTTGGGATTTGATGGGGTTGTGACCCGTGTGTCTGGCCCCGGTTCCAGCCGGCATGCCAGAGTTGTCAATCACAGCCTGGTTATGCAGTAAGTGGCAGCACGGAACGTCAACTCTGAACAAAAAAGCTACATTCTCTCAGTGACATGAGAGAATGGTAGACAGTGACACATTTATAAACGAGGGTTGTGTTCCATTCATATAACATTTGAAAAGAATTTTGCCTTATTTAGACAGCGACAAGCACTTACACTGATGTGGGAACGATGTGCAGAGTGACTGACCGAGCTCTTATCCGACGCAGTGGCAGAGGCCCCCGTCAGCCGGCAACTGTGAAAAAGCCGGGTCAAAGGACAAACAGGCGGTGAAACAAGAAAGCACTCTGAGTCTGACTGCTGAGGAGGTGAGGCAGGCTGGGTGTGTGCAGACAGCACAGAGGACCCTGCTTGACACAACATAAAAAAATGCTTTCCTGTGGTTTTGTCTGAAATAAACACAGATCAAAGTGCTGCGAAGGATACAGGAGGAGTATGAGAGACGAGGGGGCTTCATTAGAATCTTCCCCACTGCAGAAACCTGGGAGTTCTATGGGTAGGCTGTCCTGTTTTTAAAGTATATAACTGGGAACATCTAGGTATGTTTAGCTTCTGTTAAGCAGCAACATCACCAGAGCATTTTTTTTTAACACATTTGCCACAATAATTTAAGTATAACTGGAGCTCCTGCTGTGATGATTAAGGTAATTTGCTTATTATCTTCACTCCTCAGTGAATATCTGGAATCCAAGACTTCCATGAACTACACGGTGGCAAACAGACTTTTCCATGGAAGGTAAGCATTTCCATTGTGGTTGGGAATGGGGAATAAATCTCTCCATAAGTTTATGGAAACGGGTTGAGTTCTAACGTGGCGTTTGTTTGGTCTTTCAATTGGATAGGTGAGAGGAGTAGCTGCGAGGATGTTGCACTGTCAATTTTTCCAGCGTGCACCAAGTGTCTATGTGGCAGGGCAAAGATGAGGGAGGGGAAAGACAGATGGATTGGACTTGTTTACTGGGACATATTTTTTACTGTAAAGCATAATGTGCCTGACTTTTTAAACTCGTGGCAAATGTTGCAGATTCACTTTTGCTATTTTTATTTGTCACTCATTCTCTGTCCTTTTGGACCCACTCGGCAAAAAAATAAATAAATAAATAAATAAATAAAATTGGGAAAAGCTACTAAACTATCCTTTTCCAGTTCTGGTTCCAGTTAATGTTGAAATATTTAACTTTCACAACCATGCCGTGTGATAAATGAGATACTTAAATCATTATCGTTGTTGTTATAATGGTGTTGACATGTTCTGCCTCTCAGGAATGTGAACGGGAATGTGCAGCTGCAGGTGGAGTCCATTCACGACTGTCATGTTATCCAGTATGAGAGGAAGCTTCTGACTCTGGAGACACATAAAAGGAGACGCCGCCACCTCACCAGTCGCTCTGCGGCAGGAAAGAGGAAATCAGGTTATCCTAAAGCCTCGAGTGAAGGCACCTCGGTTTCAGAAATGCTTCAGCGTGAATGAGTTTGTTTCACTGTAGCAACAACAGAAAAATACATATTTGAAGCATACGTGTGTATTTTATCCAAAAAGCTGATGATGCAACTGACATTCATCTTTTTATTCGCCGTGCTGCGTAATTCAGGAAAGGAATCCAAGACCTCCTTAACAATCAGCAGCAGTCAGGAGGCAGAGGAGTGTGCTCTGGAGGAAAGGGAAGAGGTGAAAGAAGTGCTAGAGCCGCTCTCAAACAGGGCTTTGGAAGCAGAGCTAAGAAAACAAATGGCGGCATCGCTGGAATGCTGCCACGTCGAGGCTCTGTCCAGCTCAGAGGCAGTCGTGCACAATGCCGGGCACAAAGTCAGCCTGCTCAACATCCTTCAGCAGGGGTGGGACCTCAGGTCAGTCTGATGTCTGCAGCCCTAACCCTCCATTATTACCACATCATCCCCACCCTCATAATTTTGCTTAATTATAGGTGAAATATAATATTTAGGTGAAATACGGTGTGAAAAATAAACATAAGTATAATATAGGGTAACTTTTGTATTAACTCCTTATTAGACTTGAAGGTTTACGTCTGGTTCTTCTAAAGGATCGACTGCTTGTGGTCATATTTTATTTAAATAAATATATCTGTTTTAACCATTAAACTTGTTGCGATTGACGTCTGCTGCCTTGTATCGACAGTAAAACTAAAATTATAATTTGAGGAGGATTTAAAATAACATGTCTGTAGAAATTCCTTGGTGCTTGCCAGGACCGGACTTGAAGCGGGAAATTATAGTTCAGGATATCATTGTTTCTGTTTGACAGCTTTTTCCACAACATTTTAATGGTCTTCTCTCGGGTTCAGCTGGGCCACAAAGATTGTTAATCATTTTTTAAAGAGTTGTAGGACAAGATAACCTTTTGGATGAAAGGGTTCCAGAGCACTTTTTTCTTTTCACTAATAAGGAATATCAGCAATAACTGCTTCTTTCCTTTTAATACATCATGCATTCCAATGGCACTTCAAATTTGTGCCTATAATTTAAAGGAACTGGACGCAGTGCTTCATGTTAACTGTATTTTCATTGTTTTTTTAGTAAAGTGCAGGCCCGAAAGGCTTTTTCATCGTATCTGCAGCGAGTCCAGCAGAGACTGTTGGCAGAGAGCAGAACTGACACCATTCCAGCCTGGCCAGACAAGGACAATGACCAAATGGTAATTAATGATTATTTTCCTAATAAATGGACCTACATTGATTTGTATAATACAGGGTCATTCAGAATAATATTATTATGAGTGCAGACGGAGATACCAATCGGGGGTTTGGGGCAGCAATGATAGTTTTCTCGCACACGTTTTCCGTCTGCATAGGATCTGGTGATTCGTTTCCTGAAAAGAGCGGCCAGCAACCTTCAACATGACATACAGGTTGCCTTTCCCAGTCGTCAACTTCCACTCCAGGACCGCAGACGCATTCTGTCTCACCAGCTAGGAGAGTTCATCCACTGTTACGACCAGGTATTTGCCTTTCCCGCAAACCAGCAGATTTAACAGGTGATGCAAAGTCGGGAAACGTGTGAAACATTGACTCGCTCTTTCTTGGTATCTTTAGGAGACTGAAAATATAGTGAAGAAGCAGGTCAGCGATGGGGGACATTGTGTTAACGCTGGCGTGTTTCAGGAGTACATCGCTGCAGCGAGGTCAGTGGGTGTCGCGTCTGTTAGTCTGTCCTGGTTTCTACTGAATGATAACCATCCACCTTTTCAACCCATTTCAACAGTGAAAACGAGCTGGAGGAAGTGCTGACATTCTACACGCAAAAGAATAAGTCATCCACCATTTTCCTGGGAACCCAAGGCAGGAGTGTTAAGGAAGAGCTTTGTGAAGGAAATGTCTCTGGCAACGGCCAGAGTTCCAAAAGTGAGTCCCTCCACATAACTGTTGCTCTACGTTTGGTTTGTGTGTTTTATGTTATCATTCAAGAGCAGTAAATGGGAGCTGTTTGGGGGTTCGACCAACCCCCTCCTTCAGAAAGTTTCAGAAAAAGACTGAATCCTGGTGTGAAGGCAGGGTCAGTTTCAAACGATTATCGCTCACTGGGGGAAAACAAATGTGTGTCGGGGGGAGGAATGACTAACTGATGATAAAGAAGCTCTGGCTTCTATCCTTCTTTTAGATTTGCCTGCGGCCAAAAAATATTCCGGCTACGCGGAGCAAACCTTTGCCACGACGAAGATCTGCAGATTTTCAGACACGGAGGCTGCTGTGAGACAGCCGTCTGTCCGTACTTTGTCTGAAGACCAACAGGAAGCAGTCACAACACAGCCAGAGATCCAAGCCCCCCAGCACTGCTCCAGCTTCCCCGCAACTTTAGACTCCGCAAATATTCAGCAGCACTGCCGCTCGCCCAGCTCAGCGACCCTACCTCTGTACTGTCTGCCTCCGTCCCCTTCCCCTCAGCTGCCATCTTATGTACAGTCCTTAGCAAAGTCTCAGTTCTGCTACTCCGAGTGTCCGCCTGATCCTCCTGCGTACTCCGCCTCCGCTGTGGTCTCCCAGCCTCTGAGAGTGCCGTGGACACCTGTCTCTACTGGTAAAAGCCATCCGAACCAGGTCCTCAGGAGGATTCAGTCCTTCACCTCATCAGTGTCCTGTGGGGGGGCATCTTCTCTCCCGAGCACCATGCAACTCTGCAGCCAGAAGCTCTCGAGACCAACCTCAACGATTCATGGTACGACAGTCTCCATTTGTAAATCAGCCCTGGATGTTGGCCAAAGTATTTGTGCTGGGGTTATGAACGTTTGATGCATTTATACTACATGTATTCTTTATTACTTTATTTATCAGTCACCAAGAGGAGCGACTCCAGTAAGCTCAAGTCGAACTCGGTGGGGACGTTCAAAGAGTTGCACACCCGGCCCGAGCAAGCCCAGTCAAACCAGCAGGCATTCATCTCGGCCCTGCAGAAGCTGGCCGACAAGCAGGCTGCTCGCCGCTATGCTAGCTCCAGCCACATCAACCTGCTGACACACCACGTGAGTCCCAGAAGTCTTTTTGTTTCCTTTTCAGTTCTAAAGCTCACAGAGTTAGGGGAAACTGCCACCTGAAGCACACCAGATACTCAAGGAGGATTTTTGTTCATTAGGTGGATTATTGATTTGATTGCAATCAAGAAAAACTGATACATAGCATTTAGATGTATTGATAAAACCTAAAAGAAACTGAAATGTCACTCCATCTCCTAGATCTCATTTTTCTAGGAAAAAGACACAAATGTAATTAAAACCTGATCCATACAATTGAAACCAGACATCTGTCTAGTTATTAAACTGTAAGCTAATCTGTGTGATGTTTCATGTAAGGGAGAAAAAATGTGGACCCTCTCACTGTGAGGTCTCTGACGTTTCTCTTGTTGATATTCAAACCTGGCTCTGAACCCATCGAGCCACTCGTCTGTCCAGCTAGACCCGGTGGAGCCGGAGGATCCACCGCTGCGCACCATCCACCTTCCACCGTCAGCTGTCAACTTGCTTGCACTCTGCAGGCTGGGGTTGCTGCTGGGGGGGGTGGGGAGAGTTGGTTGTGTGTGGAAGTGTGGGTTTGAATCAGGCTGCCCTGAACAGTGGTGAGCCGCATCAAGCAGCTCCGTGTGAGGTCTCATTATCAGATGCACGGCGGGGGGAGTGATTTTTCTTGATGCTTTTTTTTTTGTGGTAATTGACGCTTATAAATGGAGGAATGTGGCAAATTGGGCCAGATCGGGGCAGGGGCACTATCATCACTGTCTGTTTACCCTAAAGGTTGTCATTCCTTCAGCCTTTCTGCCTGCCTCCTCTTCTCCTCTACCTTATTTTTCCCCTTCAGTTTTTTTCTTGTGATACCAGACCACACAGACTGCAGAATTTATGGCTTGATTCTGAAGCTTCTGTCTATCTGAAAGGTGTTTGTTGTATATACTATGAATACTTAATCCTGGGCTTGGCAGCAGTTTATTTAGCAGAGTAAAATAGTCCAGTGTTTGGCACTTAAAGTACATTTTATGTTTTCTTTTAGGGCTTAAAATTGAAGCCGTTAAATCACGCACTGGACTAAATGGAGATCTTTGTAAACATTAACGACACCCTGTTGCACTAGTTGACCTCTAAGATTTAAGTAATTGCTCACTCTCATGCTACTCCACTTGCGATCTAAACAAGTTGAAACTGAGATATGCCAGACACAGCCACGATAAAGTCAATGCATGCATGTATAAATATGACTGTGCATCCTTCCAAGTTGTGCCTGTATTATTTTTCTATTATTTACACAGCAGGATAATAACAGTGCTTTGTGTGATAACTAGAAAATTGTCAATCAAGTAGATGTTTTTATGTCTTCTGGGTTTATATTAAGCAAAATTAATGTCAACAGTAACTAATTAATCAAGCTGTACTGTGCAAATCATGCAGATGTGCATTATTTTCCCCACATTGTACAAGACTTGGCAGCATTACGATTTTGCCATTGGACATTTATTGCACCGGAGGAAATAAAGTAACTAAAACGCCACAGCAGTATAATTGATTCTCCTATTAAAGTTTACTCGAGATAATTCCCAGGGCAGTGTGCACAGAGGTGCAGTTTCAGATGCCGCAGCGGTCCTGGCAGGGTTGTAAACTGCTGAGCTGATTTCTAGAGTCATGCTATCTGATTCTGCAAAAGCTGGAAGGGGGAAGGGAGATGGACCACCTAGATTTAGTGCTAAGTGGAGCCTAGCTCTGCCATGTGCCCTGTGTACATTTCACACATCCTCCACATACGAGAGAAATGAACTGGCTGAAGCAGGGAGGAGCTCATGTGCTTTTTCATCAAATATTTTCTTTGCTCTGGAGAGCGGGATGACTAGTCGTGAATTATTTTGTTAAAATGATTTCACGCGGCGCTGAATCATCAATCTGTTGAAGTTTTCTTCTCTGTCAACAGTTGACCCAAATGAACCTGGCCAACAGGATGCTGAGCAGAGACGGTTTCGCACTCAACCCTCCAGTGCAGCATACCGCTGCTCCTGCGGCCCAGCGGCCAGTGGAGGGGGTTCGCTCGGGGACGCAGCTGTGTAGCGGTGCCGGGTGAGTCCAGAGACATGTGGGATACAGCAGGCAACATTCTGGTCCAATTCAAACAAGCCTTTCAGGCCTATTCTGCAGCGCCGTTGGATGGCTCTGACAGGTGTCGCGTTTGTATAGGCTGATATTTATGCGTTCAGTTATGCGACATCTGTAAAGTGTTGTTCTCAGGGTTCATGTTTCTGTTAACACCGAACACATCAGCCCATGTGCCAAAAAAGAAGTTTTAAATTCAAAAGCCAGAGTTGTCAACCTGTTTTTACACACGGCGGGAAAAAAAAGACATAATTTTGTCAGTTTTGCATGTCTGGTTCGGGAAGAAAAACACTTCTCCTTCAGTCAGTACTCCACAAAGCCCGACTGTATGTGGCAGCGGACGGGATGAGACCCAGGTATTGATAAACCCACAGTTTTGATCCCAAAGGCCTGAAAACAGAAAGCCTTTGTCCCTGCCACAAATGGCTCGTTTTTGGTGGAGGATCTGGTTGTTGATTCATTCAGAAGCTCCCCCTCCAATCCTGGCAAGCTTTCACAGCGTCCTAGATCTCCTCCGGAAAATGACCGAATGACATGTGAGTTACGAGCCCGATGAGACCGGATGATGCTCAGCGCCTCAGTACTGGTGTGAACAATCGGAGGCTGCAAATTGCCAAAAACATCAGATGTGGAGATTGTTTGATTAACTGTAAAAAGCACAGCTGACCTTCACTAAATCTTCAGTTGGACAGTATTTCCTGCAGCTCTTTCCTCATTGCTTCACTGCTTTTCCTCCTGATAAATGCTGCTGTTGGTCAGATTTCACCATTGTGCACACGTCCACTTTTTTTAATTGCCCACCCCTGCAGCAGTAGAGCAAGGCATTTTAAACAGCCTTCACTTTCCTGTGCTGATATACACTGACGCAGACGTGAGTATTTTGATTTTGATTTTATTTTTAGAAGCAGCTGGTTGCTAAGCTTTTTTTTGTAATGAAATGAAACTTAAATCTTAACTGTAAACACTGATTGGTTACACTCAGTTGAATCTAAAGGCTCTGTAACGGTCTTTAATGACTTTTCGTTCCAAATGTTAGTGTTTGGAAAAGAATTTGCAGACTGCCAGCATTTTTTTTGGCAGGCTCATTCAGTTTTTTTGTCTAGAATGGGCAGGTAACTACCTGGACTGGACTCCTGAGGGCTGAGTGTGAGAGGCATGAGAATAGTGCCAGTGCTAACTACTGTAGAGAGTACGACAATGATCACGTGGTCCACACAGTCAGTACTGGTTTTGGCTTTATTAAGGCTGGAATTCAGGGAGCCCTTCTGAATGTACCTTTTTACAGTATATAAATGTTAATGGCAGGAGATGTATTAGTTTCTCATAATCATCTATGGTGTTGTTATGTCATAATATGGCATAGAATTCAGGTTTAAATATCAGTTTTGGTAAAATTATGCTGGGCAATGTTTGTCCTAATGTTATTTTAAATCCTATTAAGTCATTTTACCTATAAGCAATAACTTATTCACTACTGCTGCTTCTGAAAATATAGTGTTTGATTTTGCTGCTTAGTGCTGTTACAGAAGGGTATTTGAGGAGGAATATATACTGATATAAAGGATACTACTTATTGTGATTTGGCATAAACACATTTGAGATCATTTCATACCTCAAGTCAAGGAAATTGAATATAATTTGAAATGATATCGTCGTGTTATTGATTAAAAAAAAACAAAGAAAAAAACAACAACAAGACAGCTGTGTTCCGTGCAGTGTGGCAGAACTTCTTGCATGCACGGGTGTAACACATTGTCCTCATTGAGAAATGCGGATAAATGGCCTTGATTTCACTTCACTGCTCTTTCTCATGACACAGAATTTCCTGAGTTCCCCTCTCTACACTCAGGATGACGGTGTGTGCCAAACATGCTGAAACTGTTAAGCACCCTGGCTCTTTAAGCAGCCACAGGGGTGAAGTATGATGGGTTTCAAAGAGTAGCACAGTGCTTTGAAGTGTTATGGCCAGAATCTATCAGGTATGCTACTTCAGCGCTGCAGGAGCGTCTCTCCACCTCGTGTTTTTATAGTAACAATCACCCTTATTGTCCGCTAAGGTGGAGCTCTGTCTTTGGCCTCACTGTCGAGTTGAAAGAGGATCACAAAACAACAAAAATCACAGAAAACGCACAGTCGTCAGATGTGTGTATACAGCTCCAGCACCAGGTAGTGTTTTGGGATTTTTTTTTTTTTTTTAATGAATTGAGATGAATTAGTTTTGGCTGAGCTTATTACAATTACTGTTGTTTTCCTTTCTAGATTTGATGAACTGTGTCAATAACAACGGGCTGTCTTGCATGTGTGTTATTGTTGCGGCCACAAAACTGTTCCTCCATTTTCTTTTCTCTGTAAAAACAAATGACCAAAACTTCATCATTTTTATGGCGCTATGTTCAGAAGAGCTAAAAGAGAAATGTACCACAACTGTGTTTACTCAAGGTATTTTTAGTTCTCTTCAGTACCCTCATGTTTGACTCGGTTGAATTTAGATTTTTGTATTTTATGATCACTCATTTGTGTATGAAACCCAATCAGAAGGAACCTTTTGTGAAAGGTCTCTGATGAGGGAAAAGGGCTCCACAAAATTAGTTTGATGTCTCCTTCCTTTGAATTTAAAGAAAGGGGTTTTCATTCGCATTGATTGGAGCCAGATGTAGGAAGGAGAACCCCTAAGGTAAGAATGGGTGAGATTCCAGTAAATGGATTTAGGTTATTCACTGGATTCATGCACCTTCACAGCAGGTCAAGGCCCCAAGTGTATTATTTTATTACACTAAATAAAGTAAAATACGACACCGTCATCTGGATTAAAAGCACCCTCAGCCATTACATTTTAAATATATATAATGCGCTCACATGGTGTACTAATTTGTGGTTTTACAGTTATTTTCTAAATCCCGTTGCACTGTTACACTTAACAAATATTTAACCATTTATGGACTTTAATAAATAAGGTCTGCCATGCAGCCAAAAGCAATCAATTATGCAAACAACAGCAAATTCGCTGCGGCATCAACAGCTGCAAAATTATTTCCAGACACGGCTGCTTTTAGAGACCAAGTACATGAGCCTTGACTGCCAAACCTGTGCAAAGGTATCGGGTAGAAATTTTTTCTATTCCACACTTTTGTCTTTGCTGCATAACAGTAATAACAGTAGATAAGCATTATGCCACTCAGTCCTTTTTTTGGGGGGAATAGGATTGTATTTTTTTTTTTGTCAGATTGCTCATCGACTTTAGCTAGTGGAGTATTACTGTCTCCCTCCCAGGTCAGCTGATGTTGTACGGTGACAGGTCAGGGCCCGGGTGCACCGCAGCATGATACCGTTTCAAACTTGTCGTTTTCCCACATTCACGCCGAGCTAGATTGATGCGGCACATGTGCTCCGCCTGCCCTGCTGTGTTGTTCTACAGTAAGTCATATCAGCATATGAAAGAATGGCCAGCGCAGCGGGGAGTAAGCTGACACCAACGACTCCTGCAGGAAGGGAAGTCCCAGAAAGTTGAGGCTTCGCACATGTGCTGTGCTGGTGATGAGAAACTCAGATGTAACACTGCTGTTCTCTTTTATTTTTCTTTCTCCCTTATTTCAGCAGTCACTGTGTAGGATTAAAAAAAAAAAGAAAATCACTCTTTTAAAATTCATGATGACTTTGTATAATTTCGTTTCTTTTTTTTTTTTTTTTGACAAACTCTGTCTGACTTCTCTAAAGGATCTGTTGCACTCATGGAAAGCATATGCTGTTGACGGGAAAAACAGCTTGAATGCTAATAAAACGGCAGCCCGGAAGGTCCCAGTGGTCCAGTGTGCAATGCAAGCTGCAGCCAAGCTGAGGGAAACGACTGCCGTAAACAAAGAAGGAGTCGTTGTTTTGTAGGATCTTTGGCCTTGAAAGTTTCACAGATAAACCTTTGTCTCCAGAAACTCCCCCCCCAAAAAAAAAAAAACCTGGCCAATTGTCACAGCATTTGTTTTTGTAATAATCTGTACGTGCCATTCTATGAACTGAGAACTGCATGGGCGGATGGCATGTTCACATGAGTTTTTGATCCCCTGTGTCCTTGTTAGTACAGCCTGAATGTTTCGCAAGGCCTTTTCTTTGAGCGACAGAGTGATTATTACACTGTAGTCTGTATTGTTCTGTGAGATTAAATGAATTCTAATTTTAGAGCTTATCAGAGTTTGGCTGTAGGTGTAGCAGCAATTGTGATTTTAAGTCTGCAGTGTTTTTCTGCTTTTTTTCATCCCCTTGACCCACGGGGAGCCAATATCCCCCCATTTTTCCCCTCTTTTATATTTATCCTCAAAGCTCCCAGTTGCACTCTCCATGGCATTATTTTTGGCCATGATGTTTAATATGCAGCAGCGCACCAGGTTCCACATCAACTGGGTTCGAGCGTGTCTGAAGTGGGAGGCCAGTCACCTCATCGCTCCAGCAGCAGCCGAAAAGAGGAGGAAAAAAAATGAAAGGAGGAGCTGAAATGGGCTTAGTTTAATGACAGATAATCCAGTTACAAACTCGTGGAGCTCGTCAAAAGGTTGGCTTTCCAGGTTGTGGCTTTGTGATGTGAATGGAACGTGAAGCTCTGGGAGCGCTGAGGCACAAAGAAAAGGTTCTCAGTTCAGCATGTGTTTGCCACAGACGTGCCCTCTGCTTTGATTTCCATCCACACACTTGGACTTGGAGCTTTCAGGGCTCTTGAGCTTTTTTTGTTGTTGTTATTAATATTAATGAATGAATCAAAGGAGTTTTCTTTTTTTCGCTTACATATTAACTGACAGAGGAAAACGGTCTTATTGCAGCTCAGTGTTGAGTAACCCAAGCTTGGATTATTTTGCAGCGTGTCAGCTATTAACACTGGTGTGTTATTAACAGCTTAGTTTGGGGGGTAAAAGGATTTAGGGGGTAAGAGAGCACAAATGTCACCTTACAAACAGATTTATCCACTCATAATATGACAAAAAAGACCTGCATCATGTGAACATAAAGAAGGGCTGGGATCCTCCAGGTTTGACTTAGCTTTGCTGCTCCAGCCTTTTCTGACATGATAGCAATGCAAATCTCACCCTGCACATTAGTGTGACTGTATATACCTCAGACTGCTCAGTTCATGTCTGCCTTTCAACCCACAGACTCCAGAAAGACAGAGATGATGCCTTCAAGGGCCAGACGCAGAGTCCGTACAGCCTGCTGGCAACAATGACCCCCCAGCAGATTAACCCGCCTGCCCCCGGAAGCAACCAGTTTCAGTCTGCCATCAAAAAGCTGCAGCAGCAAAGGCTTCGGTCTCGGCAGTTTCTCGACCAGAGCCACCGTGGGCAGCAGGTACAGAGAAGCGTTTTTGTTCTTTTCCACAGCACTAAACTGAAAATGTAATATTTCAGTGGCTGGATGCCTGGATGGTTACTTTTAGAAAAATTACACCCTGGAAAAAAATAGAACAAATTGTGTTACAATTTTAAATAAATACTCCATTTAAATGCTTTGACTACTCATTTTCACATTTGCTTATTATGCCACTATTTATGGTTTTCTATTATAAAATCCGTCGTCTGCGTTAGCGTAAGCCTGGCATGTGTGCGCTGCACTTCTTTTGTGATCTTCCGGCTTCAAGTTGTGATTGATAGAGAAAACCCCTGTGTCTGTGCAGGTTATTGTTTTACCGTTGCACAGCGTCATCCAGAATATTACCAACTCCACCCACAGCAAGGGGAAAACCTTCATGTTAGCAGTCGCACAGCTATTCGAAATGTCTCTTCCTCAACCACAGCGGCAGTGTCCTCTTTAACAGCAGCTCGTACCAGCAGAGCCAAGCATGATTGCTTCCCCTTAAATTGCGAGGATTATATCAGAGTTTGAGTAATCAAAGAATGGTGTCCATTAGGGCGTCTGAGTGGTCTAACCATTACA
Source organism: Pao palembangensis (assembly GCA_015343265.1). Classification (NCBI taxonomy): domain Eukaryota; kingdom Metazoa; phylum Chordata; class Actinopteri; order Tetraodontiformes; family Tetraodontidae; genus Pao; species Pao palembangensis. The sequence goes on along the minus strand of CM027083.1, from coordinate 20,568,580 downwards.
TTCAGAGCTGATCCAAACTCCATTTGTGCTTTCACTGAGAAACAAGTCAAATAGTAGGGTTGGGTTTCATGTAGGACAAACTCGACTATACCTGGTTAGAGGTTCCTGGGACTGGGACGAGTTAGCTGTTTTTTTTTTTTTATACAGCCATCCATCCATCCATTTTCTGTTGATGGTTGCTTATACCTAATCAGGGTGCTGGAGTCAATCCCAACAGTTGTCGTGTGAGAGGCAGGAATACACCCAGGGCAGGTCCCCAGTTTTTTACAACACACACACGCACACACACACACACACACACACACACACCATTTTCCAGAGGTAATTTAGTGTCGCCACTCAACCTAATGTGCATGTTTTTGGACCGGGAGACCACATAAGCTCGGTAATTTTAATGTTTACAGAATGAGAATCTGTCTTCAAGTACAGTTGCTTTTAAATTTGAGATGAACAGAAACTGTATTTTTTCATTCTCCAGTGGATTTTGTTGAGTCCATTTATGTACGGAGAAAAAGAGACACAGCGCAGCACCCTGGGATAACTAAAAAGGCACTGTAATTGGATTGGAGTCTGTGATTGGATATACTTCTTCTGCCAGTCCTTCCTGAGTAATGCAGTTGCTCTAGCGTCATTGTTTTTTCCTTTTCTCGGTTGGCTTCTTAATTAACGCAGTTGAGGTGATATTTCTCTTGGCATGGCTCAGCAGCCTTACGAAAGGCACTTTATGAAAACGATCCCCTGCTCTCTCTCTCTCTCCCTCTCTCTCTCTCTCTCTCTCTCTCTCTCTCTCTCTCTCTCTCTCTCCCCATCCCATTCTCCTTCTCATATTGCCCCACAGTCAGATGACCAAGATGTTGTTTTTTTCATGACACATTTTCTCATACAGTCACATACGGGCAGGGAAACCTCCTACAGTCTGAAGTCTATCCGTTTTTGACATCCTGGACCTGCTGTGAACTTTGAAGGAGAGTTATCCTTTTTTTAAAATTTTCCCAAAAAACGGAGGTCAAGGAAGACTGGCTCTGGATATGGTCGTCTCACCATCTAATCAGACGTCCCTCCCTAAAAACCCTACCACCCCTCCCTGTTGGTTCCACCCACGTCGGTCTTTGCTGCTCTGACCTAGAAATACGCGTCTATACTGAAACTGAGGACTTCTGTGTGAGATCTAATGCATGCGAGGACAAATCCTTTGACTCTAGAGACATGTGCACAGGATGCACTTTTATCGTTACACTAATTATTTATGTCACTATATAGGAGGCTTTATTGGCCCCGTGTAGAAACTAACATCTTTAAATTAGCTGAGCGAAGTGCCTCTTTAAGTCATTGTGTAGAAGGGAGAGAGTGACAGGGGGCTATCCCTCCACTTTATTTTACATTCTAGTTAGTGGATGCAGACTGTGCGGCTCCTCCGCACACTTGGCCTCAGGCCACCTGGCAGCCAAAGAAAGGTACCCTTCCTGGAGCTGCTCACACTGAGCTGCAACTGTGGGCCACGCAACCTGGAAATTCAGCTCCTCGTTTATCAGCGCACAAATTACATCAGATATGCACTGTCACACTGCCGGCCCTCTGAGCGGCTGCTCCATGAGGCTGGAAAACCATTAGCTTGTTAGATAGCTGTATAAAGCTGCAGAGCAAATAGCATCAGCATGAGAGGTGGAAGGAGTGTGCGCACAGCATTCCCCTGCCCTGCTAGGGCCGAGTGAAATGTGGCTCTTAAATATCATGTCAGGGAGAAAAAAATGGTATTATCTCACAAGCACGCACCTTTCCAAGCCTTTGAAGGGATTCTTGTACCAACAAATAACTGATGGGAAGAACTTGGTTGTCAGAGGAGCCAGCTGCTAAAAAGAATATTGCGCTTCCTTTGATAGTGGATTGATAAAACTGCAGTATTTCTTGTGACACACCATGATTTTGACACCGATGACATTTTCCCTTCATGGTAATCCTCCTCCAAAACTGTAATTCACGTTTCCTTTTTCTTTTAGAACTGTTTTATGTCTTGGAAAGCGCATTTTTTAAGATTGCACGTTCGTCACTTCGCTGCCTTCTAGACATCAGGGTCATTGTACGCCCTGTTTGGGAAGAGGAGGAAAAAACACTGAAGCAAAAATGTATTTCCCTCAGATTGATAATGCTGTGGCCTTTTTCTTAGGCTCAGTTTCCGGACCAGACATCTCCTCAGGTTTCCACAATCTCGAGCATTTGCCCCTCGACCAGCTTCTACGTTCATCCCGTTCCCGGTCAGGTCCCAGGTTCCGGCATCATCCCAAAGCCACCCAGCAGTGCCAGAGAAGGACAGACCAGGAAAACAGCGGCGAAGCGGCTTGTCAAGTAAGATTAGCCTTGTTTCAAATGCAGGTCCTTTTTGACGTTAACGAGGTTAAAATCCGGTGCGGCTGAGAGTTTTATGAGTCTCTGTATAATAAACAGCATTCAGGTCCTGCACTGAGGTGTCAATAATTGACAGCTTCGTGTGGACTGAAAGGGTGAGGGTGCTGAGTTCAGCAGGATATGGGTATCATTAATGAGAGCCAGAATACGCGCACGGCAAATCGCGCCAAGGGTGTATCGGCCTGTTCGGTAAACAACCTCATCACAAGCCTGATTTCTGTCTGAAGCGTAAACAGAGCGTGGTTCAGTGGAAGGGCCCGGACTCTGAGCGCCGTTTAAATCCTGTTTGGTTTGGAGATAAGCTGAAGAGCACAGAAAGAAAAATAAAAGGAAAAGGAGAGAAACGGGCTTGAACTGCCAGCTATTTCACCCGATTACTTTATGACTTTAAGACCACGAGGTCCAGCCAAATTACACAGCAACAGCACGCCAGGGCTGATAGCTAGTTTAACAGCGGTGGAGGTGCCTTTTCAGCACCTGTCTGTGCAAAAAGGAAGCGCACAAATGGATTGGAAGATTCAGTCCAGTGCGACACCCATTCGGTGAGACGCTCTTGCACCCGTGTCTGCGCCAGCACGTGAAGGGTTAAGTGGGCAACGGCGCAGCGCTGGAGTGATAGAATAGGTTAGAGCAGCCGGTGTTTGCTCCTGTGTATGTCTTCCTGGCGGTGGCTGTGTTTATCCTCTGCATGTGGAATTCCAGAGCCCCCTCACACGCCGCTCTGTCCTGCATTTTTGTGGTCGAGCAGTGTGACAGGGGAGAGTGTGGGAAAAACGGAAGCCTCAGCACCAAAAATGCACCGATGGAAACAATGAAATGAAAGAATGAAGAGAAGGGGACAAAAACGTGATAAAGTCCTGAGTTCAAGGCCATCATTGTTTGCAGAGAATGATGGATAATAAGTTGCTTCCTTTCTTTTCCAGCGCTCATTTCAGGGGACACACAATGGCTCTGTTATTGAGGTCCATCCCAGTTTAGCCCCAGTTATGTGTGAAAGTGCAGGCTGTGAACGCACAGTTCAAGGTTATCCAGATCCAGACAAAGATTTCTGACTGGCAGCGTTTTCACCAATACGTGGCACATTAACATCCCACAGTCGCCAACCCAGGGGGCCACCAGGACTCTTGTGTGGTGTGGTCTGACTTTAGTGACGGGCCAATTTGTAACACAAATAAATGAACTTGTTTGGTATTTTGGAGAGGTTCACGTCTAACTATAGAAGCCGAGGCTGTCATGCGGCGTTAGTGATAGGGTGACAGTTACAGCAGCACTATTAATGCACGCCTCGCCGCCACGTTCTCTCTCTATTAATCAACCACAACGGTAGTTGTTTTAACAAGATACTGTATACACACAGATGTGTGTTTATAGTATAACTTTATCCCACTCTGTCAGTTTAGATAACATAAAGACATATTCTGCACCTAAAAAAAGCAAACGCTACACATCATTCTGGTGGTTTTTGGGCTCAGTCATCCAGACTCGCTGTGAGTTCCGATTTGGGTCTCACCTGCAGCGTTCCTGAAGTGACAGACCGAGAGACTGTTGACAAAGAAAATGATGTGTAGAACCTAGAGGTCAAGTTTTTCTCCCCCCTTTCAGTATGAAAGGAGTTGCTTCCTGTGGAGGTATGCCATGCTTGAAGTGGGCCTGTTCTATTTGTGGTTGTGTAATGGAATGAAAGAACAACTGTGCAACCCCTTACAAGGAGGCAGTGTGCACCCTCATTACCTTGTTAATACTCCTTTGGCAAGCTGCTGTTACAGGGTGAGAGGTTAATGCAAGTTAAGCTTTATTTATTGTTCCCTCTAAAAATGCTTAACAGATTTAATGTATAAGGTTACAAACATGTCTGCTTCTGCTCTGCACCCTACCACTTTGGTTTTTTTTTCGGTTATATCGTGGTGTATACTTCTGTATGATTATATGAGCAGGGTGATATGATTCCTTGTTTATGGCTTCCAGACATCTGTATAAAGTTAGCTACAGGAAAGCTCACATATATGACTTTTCTGTCTGAAGCCGGGCCATAATCACATCACCCGGGACAAGGAGCGGGAATTTGGCTCCGTTGGGCCACAATAGCTCACGAGAGGCACTCAGTAAACACTTAACCCCCTCTGGCCTTAGCTGGAAATGCACAATTATAGATATATAGTGTCTCTATGGTGATTGTCACAATTAACGTGATGGTTTTTCACTGGCTAACAGTATGTCTGATCAACAGGCAGACGCCTTCCGAGTGCCCAGCCAGCGGAGGTGTGTCCAGCTCTCAGCGCACCGTCTATGAGGCCATCTGCGGCAAAACAGGTGGGTCCGACCCTCCACTCGCCCACGTGCCGACCTTGTTGTAACCTTGTTGCCGTGGCAGTCGTCGGGTATCGCGTCGATGCTGTGATGCCAGCGTCTGCGACTGCGTCCAGGCATGGTGGAAATTCCCTGCGGAGGACTGATTAACACCAGGGGGTATTTTTAGCTGCCTCGTGCCTCCTTAGAGCTTTGCAGGATGTGAAATAAAGCCACTTTGTCATGACTATTCAACTAGTTTAGTATGTGTATGAAAGGAAATATCCTAGAAAATGACCTGCATTTAACTTTAAAGGCCCGACCGAGCGTAAATGAGACCTGCAAGCTGCCGCCAATGAAATCTACCACCTTGATAAATTAGGATTTTCTTTGGTGCAAATTGATTCCTGTCTTTCGGGTGTTCCTGAAGAGTTTTAAAAACTTTCAAACACGCTGCCCCGTTGCACCCCAGAGAGTCAGCTTTCCTTCATGTTATTCAGAGCAATGTGCTCCATTGTGGTTGCCTGAACTCACGTGTGCCCTGTCATCCTGCCCTGATTACAAGTCTTTCCCCTCGGAGCAGAGCTCACACTAGTGCCCGACCCAGAGCTTTTTCCACTGCACGTTAGCACACACTAGCAAATCTTACCATTCATCACATTACTTGCTTGTCCAAGTTAAGACAACCCAGAGATTAGCTTGTCGGAAAAACACTGTAGCCGTGCGCCACGCGTCCCCACCCCCCCTTCAGAACAATTCTTTTCATTCTCTCTTTGGTATGAATGTTGGCTCAGGTTAACAAGCATCCTATAAAATCATCAGTTACTGTAACTGAATCTGTTGGGAGACGTTTCTGAAATATTTAACACATTTTTTTTTTCCATCATTAAGGCCACAAAGGGGGAATTTTTTTATTAGCTTTAACCCTTAGTCCTCCCCTACTTTTAGTGTTTTTGATTTTAATCAGATTGAAATCTGTTAAGGGGAAGTGACCTACAGTAAGTGGTCTACCAGTTATTCCACTCTGAGCAGCAATATAAGACACGTGATTGTGAAATTTAAACACATCGGTGTGTAGTCATCCAGTGGTTAAATAAAGTTTAACCAAAAAACAAAGGAAAAGTGAGCAGCTTTAGCGTTTAGCGAGGATGGGTTAGCCATGAATGAACGTGGCAGCAGAACAGAGACTCGGTGTGGTGTTTTGGAGGGAGGTGGGTGTTATTAGACGGGACAGGGTCTTTCTGGAGCTTTGGAGTGTGTCAGGTCCCTCTGCCTGTGCCGTGCACCTTTGTAGTGAGATGACTGAGCTCCTCTGATTGATTCTGACAGGGAGTTAGAACACAGTCCAAATGGAGAGCATTCTCTATGATCAGCTGTCAGCTGTCATTAATCACACCCTGCCTTATCTCGCTCTTGTGCACTCTTTTAATCTCTCGCTCTCTCTGCTCGTACGACTCCCCACCGTCCCCCAGAACCTCTTTTTTTTCTTTCCCCTGCTTGCTCACCCCATTTTGCCCTTTCCTTCCCCATTTTGCCGGTGCGGACTTGTGACTGGGGACACACGGGAGGGATTTTGATGGGGCCCTATCAAAGCCTACAAACCCAGATTATATCGGCCACATGTGTTTTACAATGCTTCCCTTGAAGCGTTCTCGAAGTTCTCAGGGCTCCACAGCTGGTGACTGGAGATTTATTGCTTCAGTTTGAGGAGGAAATGAATGCTGCACTTGTGCCATTTTAATGGGAGCCTGATCATGTCAGGGCGGATCCCATGTGCTTCTTTCTATTAAAATAAGACTTTGTGGAAAAGCAGCCTTGCTTGGAACGGAAGCTAGTCACTGGCTGTCATCCGCTCTTCGGATACGTTATGTAAGTTGTTGGACGTTTGATTAAAAGCAGTCACTTTGTTCCAGTCTGGTACTCGCTGTTTCAGTTGTCGCATTTGATCTGCCATTGAAGAAAATACACATCAAACTTCGTCAAGCGCCCTTTGAATCAGGACCCTTCAGCCTTTTTGTCTTTTGCCGAGCCCGAGAAAAGCGGAGGAAGCAGCTTCCAGCAGTCGTGTCATTGAATTGGAAGTCAGGGAGATGTTTTCCTTCTCCGGCTCAGTCAGGCCCCATGGTGTAAAAGAGCACCAAAATAAACAGAGTACGCAGAGAGGGGAATGAAAGGGAACACTGTTTGGGAGCACAAACACGGCAGCCATAACTGTACTCAGAATGCCTCTTCTTCTGGATGACTGGCTGCGTGCCAGCCGCTGGGATGTGAAGTGAGAGCGTTGGCGATGTGTGGACGGTCGAGAGGATTAACCAGCTGACTGGTGGTCACCTTGACCATGAATGATCGATGTGCTGGTGACGCCCCCGGTGGATTAGCTTCAGCAAAGACACTTAAAAAGCTTTTTGCTTTTTTGTTCTTGAGATGTCGTGGATCCAGCCTTGATATAGAGAGGATACCCAATACAGACAGTAAGGAAAGGTCATTCTGCTGGACACGGCCCACAACAGCGTCACAACAAAGAGCCTTTACTGCTTTTAACTCGTGTCTGGTGTCACTGCTGTGTTCTAGGTCTCTCTTTGTACCACAAGCTGTTCCAGGGCCAGGAGGAGCCCACTCACAGATGACACGAGGGCGAGCGGAGGAGCGCCTTTCCCCTCTGCCAGCCCGACAGGTGTCTCTGCATGTAACTGCATCCTCGCAGAGGTGTATTCTGGGAGAGGACAACATCCACAGATGAAAGCATGCCAGACATCAAACAGGGCCCTATTAACTCTCTCCTGCGACTCGGATTCAGACATGCGAGCGGATGTGCCCGGTGGCCAAGAATGCCAGCCTTTGACGCAGAGCGGGATTCACTTGGCCTTCGCATCTCCCCCACCTCAATGTGGGGGCACGCGGTGTATTTACCAACAGTTGTCAGGCCTCATTCTGTCCGTGCTGCCCATGCCAGGGAAGCATTTTGCTGACTGATCGTCTTCAGCAGATGGTTTTAGAAGTCCCCGGCGGCATTTTACAGACCGGATTTGACGATTTATTCTTTACTGGTGAGTGAGTGACGTGTGCAGCTCAGAGTTATACAAACCAGTGAGACGGGGGATTTCCCTGATTACAGGCTTTGCTTTCATCTGTAGAAGGTCCAATGCTTAAAAAAATCTCAATATTTATTTACTTAATCTTTAAGCATTTTTTTTTATTTGGTTTGAACCAGGACAGATTGAGCCAGAAAAAAAAAAAAATATATATATACATATATTTATATTTTTGCCCTGTTTAAATAAACAGTTAATATTTGTAAATTAGAAAGCAGATTAATATTGTAATAATATAAAATTAATATTGTAAATTAGACCAGATTTTCTAAAAAGCATATTATTGTTGTTATGGTGTATATGTTCTACCCAAAGGTCTTAACGGCCATTTCTGTAGCTATAGACTTAATTCCACCACAGCTGAGCAATATTCTGACGGTTGTAACGTTTCTTGGGACCATTTCGAGATTCATCTCAGGGCGTCATGGCTGAAGAACATCTGTCTGCACTTGGCAAGTTAAAGAGAACTTTTAATGTCGTCCATGTTCCGTGAACCCGGTGTGATACATATCGAGATCTTCTGCATACATGATCTCAACGATACTTGAATTTCGTGCACGTTTTTGTCAAGTCAGCTGATTCTACGCAGACTGCAGTTTTGATTGAATAATGATATTTTTTGTAGTGGTTGATCTTAACACCGATGCAACAAAAAAAAAACAACAAAATCTAAATCAGTATATATACAGTGTACTCCAGTTGTTTACAGTCTGTTTTATGTGCGTGAAGCGCATGCATGCTCGTGTAAATACCTCAGCAAATACTGACTGTCAGTATTGGTGTATGTTTACCACAGATGCTGTGATGCTGTGTCAACGGTTGTCGGTCGTGATGTAAATGATGTTTTTACATGACCAATAATGTTTGTACAAGATGGAAAATAGAACCGTCCAATTCGACTGACTGTTTCTTTATTTTTAAAAAGTGTTTTCATAAGTAACAAGAAAAAACATTTACAGTTTGTGATCTAATTATGTGACACATCACTTAGTGACATACATCAGTCTCATACAACAGAAAGGCTTTGAAACGAAATATAAAACAATTAAAAACGATCCCTGGAATCACCATCCTGTTGTATTACATAACAACTGAGGTAAACATAAACATCAAAGTATACTATTCTGAAATAAAGGTTGGATTCCAGCATTTTATTTTTCTCATTTCCAAAGGTCATTTTTATTGTTCAGTGCTGTGACGTGCACAGCGTCAGACTCCAGCCCGAGCATTGGAAGGATGTGGATGTGTTTGTTCTCAGAAACCTTTCTTTCTAACCCCTTTTTTTTTCTATTTTACAAATTCCTATCAGGTGGAGTCAGCCTGCGTTCTCGGGCTCCTTTTTTTTTTTTGTTTTGTTTTTTTTTTAAACTGCAATTATGTTGTGCCCTGAAGAACGCAGCGCTCCTTGCAAAAACGGTTATTGTTCTGCTCATCTTTCACTGGGGTTTAAATACCAGTGTTGCGTAACAGCTGAGGTACGGGGCTCTTCGGGACGCTGGAACGTGAAAACACCAAACATGAGAAACGAGGCGATTGCTGAAGCGGCCTGATGGCTTGGAGAGCGTTAGTAAAGTGGTGTCTGACAAATCTTCTGAGCGAATGCTGCCAATGCTTTTATAGGACCATGATGGACTGCATCTTTGTTTTTTCCTAGCGTGTGTGGGTGTCTGAGTATGTGTGAAAGAGTTCAGGCTAGGCTGTAGCAGGGCTTGGAGGTACTCAGGGATGACAAACTGTACTGCTCCTGAGTGGGCGATGGGAGCTGCCAGGTCTGCCGCCGTGGACCGCGGGGCCTAGCTGCATTTGCAGGACTTGACCACCATGTTGGACAGCTGCTCGACTTTGGGGGAACGGCCCACGTAGTAGAGGATAGTGAGGGGCTCCAGATCCTGAGGAACGCAGCAGGGAGATGCAGACGCTTCGGGGTTCAATGTGTTGTACAGGCTCAGCAGCTGCGGAAGACAGAGCAGAGCAAAGGTCAGGAACCAGTTCTCCCAGTCTGCCTGATGGACGAGGGTGTCGTGAGCTCACCGAGCTGTGGGCCGTGTCGGCGCTGCGTAGGTAAGGGCAGGGACCGGAGCAAAAGTTAGCATAGTACCCCTCAGGCTGGTGGATCCACCTCCAGCCCAAATCCTGTCGGAAATTAATATATAGTGGTCGCACACAGCAGTTCTCCTCGTAATTACTGCAGACGAGAGAAGAAATGGTAGATTACACACAGGAAAATGCAATATTTCTGTAATTTATGCCCTTGCAGCCGGAGATCAGAGAATTCCATTCTTAGGCGTACCCTTATTTTCCAGCTTGGAGTTACCCCAGGTGTGCTAAGAGCTGCCTGTCAGTCTGTCAGAGGAACTCTAGATCTGAGAGGACTGCGGGTAATAAGAGGTGGCATTTTCCTGCTATTGGGACAGATCTCAACTTGTAACGCCTAATTCCTCTGCCATGCTTGTCTAAGTGATTAACATGTTTACGCTGTGCCCTCATATCCTAACGTTCATTTGAGACAGACTGAGACAGAGACAGACAACTGCTCATTTTTTTTTTACAGCTATTACAACTAGTAGCTGCCACGCAGACATCACTTTTTTAAGAACAATTAGCTCACCTGGTATTCTCAACTAGTGCAGCTGGGGGTGTTGCCATATCTATGCAGTATCAGACAATAAAAGCAGTAGAGCAGGCTGAGAAGAGATGCCTTACTTGAAGCAGTAATTGGTGTCAAGCGCACGCTTGCGCCTGCGGGAGGGGGACTGGGCGTCCAGCCTGTGGGATGGGAGCATCATGAGGATGAGGTGGGGGTAGAGCTGCTCCTTCTGCTTTCTCACGCGGCCGATATCATACTCTGGTTCCACACCTGCAGGAGCGACATTTCAGTTAAGCCGGGGGGTGGCGAAGCTTCGCTGAGACCCCAGTGGGGCGAGGCTTGGCCTCAATCAGCGCAGTGATTGTTTCTGCTCCGGGGTAGACCCCGACCTTGTTCTCTGCTCTGCCGGGCCCGTGTCTGCTCAACCGATCTGCCTTTGATAGCTAAAGCAGTAGATGTCCTGCTGCTGGTGGATGCTGTATGTAGCGCTTCGCTTTCATTTAGATCCAAGCGTCTGCACACCATGGCAGCACATTCCTTGCAGCCAAGAGAGTTGAGACCGAGGGCCCAGAGGTCCCATTGCTAAGTGAAATCGCAGATCAATTCTATTACAATGTCTCTCTTCCTCTTATAAAGGAAATCAATTATCTTACCAAAGGAGGTCTTCAGATGCAGCTGGATGTTCAGGGATGGATTATAAACCTTTTTTTTTTTTTTTTTTTTTTAATCTCATCCTCATAATAGAATGTGCTGGTGTATCATGATCAGGTTACTGGACCAACACCACTCTGCCGTTTGCCAACTCACGTCCCACATTTCACCAGGAGGAGCACCAACCGATGCATGGAGACACTGACTGATGATATACATAATAATAACTAAAAAAGCTAAAAATAGCCGGGACGTTTTAGGAACCTCTGGCCGCGTAAACTCAGTCTGGAACCAAAAACAAACTCTCAGTTCCAGAGTTTATATTGGTTCCTGAGGCCCACTGATGCAGATCAGTCTAAACTGGCTCCATAGTGCTAATCAGTGTAAACGAGGTTTTTCAACAAACACAGAGATGCATATCTAGAACATTAGACAAATGAACCCAAATTTAAACAGACATAAATTGCGTCTGGCTTTGGGTCAGCACGACGGATGGTGGATCATCTTTTCTCAGCGAGAGGTCCAACGCTGAGTCAAACAAATGAAAAAAAAAAAGAAAAAATGCTGGAAAACTACACAGCTGGAAAAATGGGCTCCTAAACGAAGGCAAATGACACGATCGCAGGGTTCACACTAACACTGGGAGGAATGGATCTATGAAAATTTGACATAATTTAGGTTGTGATATGCAGCATTTGGACTGCGGGATGTATCAGATCGGTGCCACTCTTGTCTGAAAAATAAATAAGTGTTGGCAAGAGAGTGATTTTCCAAATGTCAGAGTATTCTCTTAACTTCTCATTATGTGGTTTCATATCATGAACTGGTGGAAAGACGGTAAAAACATCACAATCAGTTTGAAGCGTCTGTGATTAATGGTCTTCAACATCCCCCATAAGGTTTTGAAAAACACTGAAGACCATCCTGAAACACATCTCCTCTAATTCCTCCCATCGATCCTCGCACCATCAAGGTGAAAGAGCTTTTAGCATCAAGATGGCTGATGTTAGTGGAAACTTGGGAAGGAATCAGACATCCCTGAGCCTCGGTCAGAGCTGGACTCTTGCATCTTTTAGCATCTTTTGTGTTATTTGTCTGCTTGTAATCTACAGCAGCTGACGGTATTAGCGGTTGTGAAACCTCCAGTAACATCTGCTATGATGTAGCTCTGGCTTATTGGCAGTTGTAATATTTGCAAATTACAGAGATTGGCCCCACAAAACACACCCATGTAGACACTTATGATATTCTTCTTATGGTTTAGATAAATATATGGTCAACTGCCAGGTTAGAACCTGGGTTGTTTTCAGAACCATCATGACACTTAGCTAAATGCAAAGGTTTGACTCACTCGTGTTTATCCCACCACTGAGGTAATAAACGCAGCCTCACCTTCGAACCTGACCTCAAGCACTTCATTGGCATTCTCGATGATGTCACCGTTAGGTCTGAAAGTGTGGCACGGACAATGCACGCTGATCTCCAGGCCAAGGTTGGTCTCTGACAGAAAAACAAGAGCAGTGGAATGTAAAGCACCGATATTTCCCCCTCGGGCCATTATCCCTCATTTCAAAAGAACCAGCACGAGTTGGAAGGATCTGTAATAAGGTGCGATGCAAGGAAAGTCTGAGGTGTCCCACTCACGGCGGTACATCAGCCACTCCCTCACTGTCTCGGTAACATCAAAGGACACCCACTCGGGCGTTCCTTTGGTCAGGACATTCTTGCCCCCAATGTAGCGCTGCTTGGCTTTGGGGTTGTCTTTCTGAAGGATCTGCAAGAAAAGATGAAAATGTGACCCAGCTGCATAAACTCTTTCTTTTACACACACGGAGAGAACCAGAGATGTCTGTCTGAGCCAGACTCTTCAGGATGCCTTGGGCCAAACGTCTACTCCTAATGGAAAAAGTGACTCCCAGTGTTGATATCTCCATTTTGCGAGTTAATGCCTGCGTGTTACCCTCCTGCCAATGAGGAGCTGGCTGTCCTTCACATCAACAGTTCAAACTCTGTCTTTAGCTTGACTCCCAGATGCAGACAGTTTCTGTGTGGAAAAGAAGCCTAAACTTGCAGGTATCTAGGAGGAATTCGAGCCCTAATTGTGTTAACGTGGGATCATATGCCAAATATACGATCCCCACGTTGGAGGGAAAGGCAGCAGACATTCCTCCCTCCATCAGCACCTCTCAAACAAAGGTGTTTATTTGCAGTGAGAAACGCGTTTTGGTGCGCAGCACTTAGGCCCACAGCGGTGCTACGGATAACCATGTTCCTGAACATTGTCAGGATCTAATCTGTCTTCCTGTGGGAACAAGGGGCCGCGGGACCGCCGGCCTCAGCCCCCTGCCAATCAGCTCCAGCTTGAAAAGGGGGCAAGCAGGCAGCTCCCTTTACTCCCCCCAATGAGCGACCCTGCCTCTATCTCCTCCTCGGCTCCTGGAAACAATCTTAAGTCCTGACAGTCTGTGTTCAGCGCTGACTAGAGCTTTGCCTCAAAGGAGGTATGCAGTCCGGAGATGCTTGTTTCCAGGGCAGGAAATGTTGGAACCTGATCATTACTCTTGGTCTCTCACGGGAGATTAATGAGGAAACAGAGAAAAAAGAAATCAATCTTTGCCACCCCGCAAGCAGACATGTAACAGATGCATGCTCAAACACACTTTAACGTAAGATACTCAATACTTTAGTTCCTCATTTGATCAAAAAAGGAGCTGCTTTTAGATTGACAGCTGAGCGACTGATGAGTGGCAATCTAAGGTTTCTCAGTGATGGCTGTGGAAGCTCTTAAATGTGTCCTAATGTAAAATCCATTTGGCTGTTGCACATGGAATAATGATCAGTGCATGAAAGGAGCTCAGAGGCACCGCTGGACACCCTAATATAAATGTTTTCATCTTTCTCACTCACCTGCACCGCACCCGGGAGGGAAATTGAGCGCGTTTGCCCCCCTGCGCTGTGCTAACATTAGGAATGAACGGTCAGTTCACACACCTGGTAGAGCTCAATCCTCTGCTCGTTTCTCTTGGCGCTGGGGTTGGGGATCCGCTGGGCTCGAAACTCGGCTCGGAATAAGTTGGTGGCGTTCTTCTCCATGGTGGAAACGTTGAAGCGGAACACTCTGGAGGTGATACCCTTCGGGCAGTGGGAGAGATCATCTGCAGGCAGCGGAAATTATGATTCAACAGATCATTATGTTCGAAAAAAAAAAAAAAAGTACTGTATTGAATCTTTGGAGGACATGTTATTGAACCTTTTTTTCTCCTGATGTTTTTTTGAATTGGCTTTTTAGGTTTTCTTCCACCAGCTAACAGATTAAAACCCCCGCATTTGGCTTTTTTTGTGTGTGTATTATTTCTTGTCAGTTCCAGGGACATGGATCATTACCACAAACCATCTGCTCATGCTTCGTGCTGTCCGAGTTAGCAACAAGTTGAAGTCATGAAATAAAAACCAAATGTCCCACGTTGTGCTGCAATGGGACGTCAGCATGCTCCTCCACCCACCGACTCTGGAGCCCAACAGGTGCTCCGAGGACTCAGGGATCAGCCAGAAATTCCCTGGAAGTGTAAGGAACACGTGGGCTCACATATAGCCGAAGACTGCCTGAGAAGCCAGCAGGGAGGGAGAGTCCACCGGGACAGCAACACTGCTAATGTTTGGAGGACTGTTGGCTTGTTATATACACGGTGCAAGGGTGCGTGCATGTGATAATGGATTGACCTTTCAGTAGAATAATTGGCCACATTGTGGGTCTATCTGAAACACTTCCTGTTGCAAAGATGGTTTTTTTCATACCCTTGGCTGATTTATTCATTTGAACCTGAGAAGCACTCAAAACAAACACGGCAAACATTTTATTGTCTAAATGGAAAGACTCGTTTACAGCCAGTCCACGGCTCATTTATTACCCCGTCTCCAGCTTACTGCTGGGGGTTGAATGGGCTAGTAAGCTTCCAGCAGGTTTGCTATTTCAGGACAAATGGAAACTCTGGAGCTCAGCTGTTTTCTATGTCATGCACAAAAAAAACTCACGGATCTTAGTGTATCTGTACTTTATCTGACCCATAATCCTATTTCAGCGTACTCTTAGTCATTATCTGATATTTCCAAAAGAGCTTTTTTTTTTTTTTCATTATTTCAACTTTCCTTATTTTTAGGTGACCTTTTCAGGATTCCTCCCCAGCCAGATCTCTCTCCAGTGTTTCCACACAATCTATGCGGAGAAAACCTCAGTAGCCCTTTCCTCCTCCTTGCTCATTGCTCCATCTCCCCCACAGAAGGTGGAAAGCCCCACTTTGAAGGGAGATTTGAAATTCTAATCAAGTCTTTGGTTTCCTTTTAGGTGACCTCATTTTTCCCATTGCGATGGTTTTAGGTGGATTTCGCATTATGGCTTATTTTTTTGCCAAGGAAAGGTCACTTTCCATGTTGGTAAAGGGTGGTGGGGGGGGGGGGGGGGGTCCTTGAATAATTAACATGAAATTCATTCACTGATTTCCAAACCTTCACCGGTTGCATGAGGATTCCGGGCAAAGGTCAGACTGTAAGCTGAGCTGATCTGAGGAAATCTCAGAAATGAAACATTATCGTTAAGAACATCAACATGACGACTCCTCTGCACCGAAACTGGGTGTGACTGACAGCAAGGTGCACCCCGAGCCCCTGTGTCAGGGCTCCTCAAAACACACAAGCCCTGCCTGATTAAAAAACAAACGAGAGAAAGCCTCTCAGGAATCTCCTCGCTCTGTCCTTTCGCCCAAGGTCTGTGTGTGATGTCTCTCCAGGGTCTGCGGAGGTAAACAAAAGGAAGCGGGAAGCACGGGGCCAGCAGGTGCTTGCCAGCTGCTGGGGTGTCTCCTACTCATAAAGGAAAACAGGAATCAGGCTCTGTCGTGGCAAAAGATCTGAAATCTGATTTTCTTTGCTGTGCCATCCTCTGGTTTGGTTTGCATGGACCGTGACTTGGATGTTTTATCAGTCAGAAGTCGTATTTTCCCACTTCCTCTGGCAACAGACGGTCACTCTTGACGGATCCCTGCAGTGAGATAATGTGGGGCAGTTCTGGTTGAAGGGAAAAACAACTTTTTTTCTCCCGTATTCGGTGAAGAATGAGGAAGCAAAATGGAAAAGGCGGAGGAGTTGGGGAGATGCTGTTTGTTTGGTGACTGGCCAAAGACCTTGGTTTGTTCAGATGACATCATCTTTCTACTATCCCTGATACCCTGCTGTTGTGAGTGCTGCTGCTCCTTTCTCACTCACACAGTCACGGAGCTTCTTCTACACCATTTTTATTGTGCAAGGCACAATCTGGCTGTTATGTCAGATTAAGTCTCATATTTTATTCACAAACACAACAAATGTGTGTTTGTGGGGGTAAAATGAGCCACTCTGCTCTTGTGGGGCCATCACAATTTTAAGCCCCGTTGCTGCTCAGTCCTTCAGCCAGCCAGTCATAAATGCCATGATATGTATCCGTAGTAACGTCTAGCAACGTCGCCTTGACCAAGTGGCACATTCAAGTATGAGAGAAAAGTTTCTGTTTCTAAGTTGTTGGTTTTTTTTTACTGGGAAGGAAAAAAAAAAAAAAGCCAAACTTGACTGTATTCCCATGCACTCCCACCTTCCAAAAACGGTGAATGTAAAACTCATTATATCCAGCAGCACGAATGAAAATGAACTACGCTGCAGAATTATCAAGGTGACAGACATTATGTTTCTACATTCAGGCATTGCCCTCTTAAAACTTACATAATGGAAATGGTGAGAAAAGCAGTAATTGATGCTGGCACCTGCAGCAGATCTCATTCGTGCCTCTGCTGAATGAGCTGTTTGATGCTTGAAGAGTATGGCTTGTGTTATCGCCTATGTGGCTTACAGTGGAAAGCCGGCATGATGTGAGAGCGTGCTCTGATCCCACTCCTTCCACCTTTGTTTGTTTTGGGAGCTTTACCTCTGACCAGTGGATAAACCCAGAACTGTGTATTTAGAACGTCAGAGGCACATTCTGGGTCCTTTGAAATGGATTCGGGTGCTGGAAGGTTCTGCTTAGTGTCAGAGCACAGCATAAACACCTGTTGATTTCAAAATGCACAAACCAGTCTCAGACCCATGAAAAGGCACAGATCCAGCTCTTAAAAGCAGACTTTTTTTTTGAGAATCCGCTGCTCACTGAGCTTCTGTTTCTGATTTCTGGAACAATCAATGGACCATAGTTTATACAGGAAATACCAATATGAATGAACAAGGGAACTGGATCATAACCTAGCTGCTAGTAGCCCAAGAATTAGTGTGGAAATAAAAGTGAGCGTCGCGGAGGATAGACATTATTGGGGGAAACTCACGGCTAGAAAATAGAAATGAGGTATTGGAGTTGGCATTCGATACGCGACTTGCCTGAGAATTTTCCTCTCTAAGGAATGTGTCAGGCTCGAGCAGGAGTTCCCATGACTTTAGTGTGAGGTATGTTTGAGAAATGGTGCTCATTCCAATTAGATTGTTTACTTTGCCTTCTCCTTTGCGCACCGCTCCGCTGCATTTATAGCCGCGTGTGCGTAAAAGCTGCACAGAGGCTCGTAAGGACAACTTCAATTACATGCGCTTTCCTGATGGTTGTAATTGTTTAGCATCAAGCGCAATTTAAAGCTTAAACCATAAAATGTTGGGCCACCAACTTTTCTACATTCTGTTTGCCAATTGGAGGATGTTGTTGTTGAACAAAAAGGAGGATGTTGTTTACTGGGTATTATGTTTTAGAAGCAGCACGTGAATAATCCAGAACACAGTACTTACTGTTTTCCGATGGACCATTGGTCATGTTGAACTTGTAAATCTCTTTTGCATAGTACTCAGTCTCCGTATTATCCTGTCCGCAACTCTGCTGTCTGTCTCTTCCCAGCTCCTCAATGAGCTCCTTGGTGCTATTATACAGCGCCAGAACCTGATACGGTACTTGACTTGGACCTGTTGTTTGAGGCGGACTGGTCATCCGGAGTTTACTGAGAATTTGTCCACGGACCGCCTCTACCCTCTTTTTCTTTATGTGATCGATGTCCACAGTGGTGCAAGTGGATAACGACAGAGTCATTGTCACACAGTCTGACAGGAGGAAAAACAAAAGTGCATTGACCAGATTCATATTTCACTGTGCGTTCGCTCACAGCCAATGCTTGTCAAGTAAAAGAAGGAAAAAAACGAACTGAATAAAACTCCCTTTTCTCTTTTCATTCAGGTCGTGAGTAAGTTCTGTTCCTGGAAGATTCCCATTTTTCTCAAGTGCTATGTCATCTTTGCAAAAAGCGCATTTGCATGGTAACAAATCCGTGCCATTCTGAAAAAAAAAAATTATCTCAATTCTTCATTTAAACTGTTTATCCTAAAATTCATCCCTAAAATTCATAAAATTCATGCAACCGTTTCTTCTCTCTCTCCCCTGTTCACAGCGCACCGCGGTTCAGTCTCCCCATTGCATTGGGCTCTTTCCATCCACTTGTGCCTTGGAGCCAGTGCGCCTCTGTGATAGCTCCCTGCAGCTCAGTCTCAAATACACTCAAACGCGCAACGCTCTCACTTATACGTTATCACGAGTTGTGACGTTTTGGGAGGGAGGGGCACTAAGTTATTACCTCTTTTCGGAGAATGAGAGAATCCTTTTTTGAGAGGAATTCAATCTCACTCCCGCAGTTGCCCCCGATTTTTTAAGTGAAAAGCGTGCGCAATGGCGCATTGCGCAACACACTTTGGCAAGGATGATTTTTGAACGTCAAAAAAAGCCAGCTCAGTTGACAAACATTCCGTTTTAATTCCTTACATGTCTGGAGGGCATCGATTCATTTTATAATACGGAATTATAGGATCGTGTTGACCAGTTAAAAAATGAAGTCTGAATCGCTAATTCAGACTGAAGGTAACATACTCCTTTAAGGTGCAAACGCAGCATCCCGTTGCTGTCATCAGCGGGATGCTGTCGTTTTCTCCACCGTCACAAAAAGACGCACAACAGTGACATCTAGCAATCGTCAAGGGAACTCCAACTATTTTGCCCACTTTTCCAGAAGGATAATGCTAACTTAAAGATGCCATAACGAGTTTGGACTTGATTAAAGACAGTGCTTTATAATTATGAAGGCAGCTATTTTGTAGGAAAGATCGATTTTATCTGGATCTCCTGTCCATATAATCGCTCCTGGTGCACGAACGCATCCTATAGACTGGCATTACATAGGTGAACAAATCCTTCATGTGTGGACAAAAATATATATAAAAAATACCCTAATAGCAATACCCTGAAAAGCTTTAAATATTCATTTTTTTTAGTTGTTTAAATTTAATTTGAATTGTAAGTACATCCCCACCTCGTTTGGGGGCAGTAAATTAACTTAGACGTGATCCAAGGACGAAGAAGAAGCGACGCTTGCACGCACTATTAGCTTCTGATTGGCGTTGCTATGTGATGCTGCGTGGCATCCAGGAAGACGCTGCTGATGGTTCCCAGTCAGTTACCGAGGTAACAGAAACATCTTAAGTAGTTGACTCGGGTTTTTCTGCGTTGGAAAACGGATCGATTATTTTTATGTGAAGACTAAGACATCCAGACCTGCTTTGTGGAATATTCGTCTGAACTAGCATTAGCAAAGGAAGACAAGATGGACGATAGCTTGCATTTTCGAGAAACTGGTAAAGTAAAAAATGTGAGTGTTGACTAAAAGAGAAAAAGAATAAGAGAGCTTTGTTGTGCTGATTTTGTCTCTGGGATGTTGAAAATATGCTTTCACATCTGACGGTTAAATGAAGCTCTTGCTAGCTTGTTGCTATCATAATCAGCACGCCGTTAAATGGAAAAAACAGGGATGATTTGCTTTAGTTTCATGTTTTACCAAGGATATATTATGATTTCCCATTACTATGGGAAAGATGGTTTCACTGAAAGTGGAGCATATCTTCGTTCAGGAACAAGCAAAAAACACTACTCGTTTTGTGTTCCATCTCTATTCTGTGAGAGTAACAACATCGTTGTATCAGTAATCTACATAGTGTTATGATTTCTACAGCACAGATCAGGTTCTTTATATAAGAATGGGGGTTAGCTACAGCATAATGTAATACTGGTAAATTGAATATTGGCTATACTTTTTTTTTTAATCACTGTAGTTTTATATAGATGCTCAATTTCCATTCATACAACATTTATCTGTCTCATTTGACAGCTCAGATAGCCCACTACAACCACAAAGCCTTTGGTAGATTTAGGAGGTGCCAGTTTATGCATTTAAACTATAAAAAAAAGATACTTTCCATTCTCATGATTATCCCTGACTTTCAGGTTGCAAAGTCTGGCCGAAGAGCTCGTCTTGCAGCAGACCAATTGTCAGCAGAAGACCCTCGTTATGTAAGAAAACTCCCTGCAGTAGAAATATTAGATCGTGTGCTAAAAAACAGTCATGTGTCACAGTTTCACTTCCGATTGTGTCATAAATATTCATTTTTGTTTTTCCTCACACATGACTCACAGGATGATGAGGAGGTAGGAAGCATGAAAAAACCTTTCATCTGCTGTTAGTCCTTCAGCTCTCCCATTTACAGCAACCTCAGTTTTATAGATCTTCCTCTGTTAATTTGCTGTAATTGTTCTCTTCAGTTCATTTGGTTGCTCTTGATATCTTGGCCTGTTGAAATTTTGTATCTCACTTTGCACAAATACAAAAATGATGCCGTGGTGATAACACATGCTGAAACGCAATCAAGTTGCGATCTTCTTACTTCAAGTCTTTTTCAGAGAGATGCTGTAATTTCTAAAGTGACGTTATCTCTATGAACTACGTTTAGACTGAATAAAGTGTAAATACATGAGAGAAGCTGCAGTCTGAGCAGTGATGACTTCACTGTTATTATTTGTGGAATCTGTCTTGCGTCGTTTGCTTTTCCACTAGCCAAAATTCCAGCAATGCTTTTGCTGTAGGCTAATCTTCCCAAATTAGGCCAACTCTCTCCGATGTTTGAAAGCCGTATTCTCGCGCCCTCTCTGACCCGTGGCACTCATTTAATACATTTTTCCAGACTGTCGTGCAACTGGGTGGGTTTATTTACAGTATTGGTTTATCATCCCTGGCCTCATCTGCCTAAAATACCCAACAAATCGCTCACATTCCGGACATCTTTGAAAACATTTCATTTGCTTTTATGGGCTCGCTGGGCTTGGTCACCATAAGTTCCAAATACCTCAGAGAGCAACAGAGTCCCGAATTGGAAACCTTGAGCACTAAGCAAATTTTCTGAACAGCCGTCACTGTTTTACTACAGCTGTGAGGTTCATATTTGGTCATGAAGAATTGGAATGACAAAGCTGTTTTGTTTCTCATGACACTCTCATGGTCCTCTCCATCTTTGTAGAGTAAAATAACTGTCAGAGGAGGAATTTATCTATCCTCAAAGACCCCTCACCATATTATCGTAACTGTCATGAGAAATGTTCATTGTGAGAAATAACAAACATTAAGCATCATAGAGATTTTTTTATAATGTTCCCTAAAATGACTCATCTGTCATTATTATGATCTTTCTTTGTTCTCGATGAAGAGATGGGTGCTAATAACGCAGAGTCAAGGCTGCTAGAAGCAGAGTGGAGTTACCCCCCCGCTGCTGCCCTGCTTAATGGTGACATTCAGATTTATAAATGGGTTTGATGAAGGAGCCGTCTGCGAAAGATTATTTCCTCTTTCGCCATAAACGAAAGAAATTCTTGACGAGCACTTTGTCCTTTGCAGACCCAATTTAGTAATGAGAAACGTTGCGCGCCCTCCTTCCCACCCACCACCACCCCGATTCATTTGTCTAGTGCCCACCCTCGTGAGCGCTGAGGAATTCATTCATTCAAGTGCTGGCCTCAGGATTGAGATGCATGCTTGGTTAACTATTTTCAGAATCAAAGAATGAGACGCAGGGATCTATTTTGGGGCCGTACTTGCAGAGCCCGACAGTTCCCACACTCCGCTCCATATGTTCTGCTGCTGAAAACGGACGTTTCTGAAAACCAGAATAAACAAAACAATGGAGTCCATATAGACATCTGCGCTGCAGACTTATTGTTAAACATGCAGGATATGAGTTGATGCTCAGTTCAAGTGTTCCCAGTGGTTTAAACAGCAGGATTTTTCCTATATTAGGCCTTCCTATTTTATTCTGGCAGGAGGTCTATCTACGGGTACATTTACACCAGAAAGTCCTTTTATGATGATGTTGTTTTTTTACTGTGTGACACCAATAAACCCCATCCTGTCTGAGAATTCCTGCCATACCTTTTAGGCATCAATATGATTCTCCAACCAGCTCTTTTTCTGCTTGTGTGCTTTTGTGTGTGCAGTTCTGTTACCGTAAATTTCATTTCATTTAGCGTCATTGCTATTTATTTTCTTCTTGTTGCAGGGCACCCCTCCTAAACCCCCCCGGCGGCAGGGTGGCTGGGCTGAAGAGAGCTCCTCTAAGTACGTACTTACACCATTTCCTGCTGCACATTGCGGCTGGCCTGAAGGATGCAACAGTGCGCCGTGATCTTTTTGGGCGTTATTATGCGTTCTTAATGAACACTGGTGCTGCTGAATGAGCTTAGGCGCTCGGGCTGTGAATCAACAAGGTTAGACGAAGCATGTCTGAGCCAGCAGCTCGACATTCGTCTTCATCTGCGAGCAAGGCGGTAATTGACATGGTTAATGCATCAGCCACAGGAGGGCACTGTTAGTCAGCTAGCCACTTTATCACACGGGTTCAAGCCACTTAATTATCCCTCGCCACTGTGGCCTGCTCCTTACATGGGGAGCACAACACAGGAAACTTCTGAAATATTTGGAACAGATGGAAGTTTCGCCCGCAACTAACAGGTCTAAATAGTAATGTGGAATGCACATGAATCTAGAACATTACTGTGGCACCACTCATTGAGGGTTCCCTTCCACCTGTCACTGTGATTCTTTCTGGTCTCTGCAGAGGTGAGAGCAAGGAGTTACACTGAGGTGAGCAAGCTGTGCCAATTGTACTTATTTGCGTTGTTTGCTGCACCGTTAGTGCGAGCAGGGAATACAGCAAACGCGCTGGATCCTTCCCACCTCGCAGAAGGTCAGCGTGACGCTCCTCTGCTTTTTGTGTAACCCGTCTTGATTCTCGAAGCGATTGAAATACAGGAGGTGTAAAAGGGGCTTGCGCACACATTGATCCTCTCTGCAACAAAGTAAGTAATAGTCCCCCCTGGAACCAGCAAGGACTTTTCCCTTCAATGTCACCCCTCATGCTCAATCACCACCGCCCTCCTCCCACTAATCCCAGCGCAGAAATCCCAGGATTTGTCGATCTATCACTTCTAATTGACACTAAATGATCTGTCAGTTTATTGATGAACCTTTGAAACCAGGTTGTCACAATATATTTTATCCCTAACAACTTTTTCCAGACACTTTTACCATGTCTATCGCTTTGCCTTACATGAGTCTTAATCAAGAGGCCTGTAATGTGTCTTAAGTGTCGCCGCCCTGCACTGCAGACAAGACACAGTCCAAGGACAGGCAGGTACTCTTGCTCCGCTGCTCTGTCCTGGTCGGCAGCTTCGCGGCTGCTAGTTTACACTGAAGCAGCACTGATAAACTGAACAAATCAGGGTAGCCAGAATAACATGTCTTTATTTTAGTTGAGTTTTGCTTTTTTTTTTTTTTTTTTTTTTTTTTTTTGCCCACAGTCACATAAAATAGACTTCAGCAAACTGTTTGGCATATTCCTCTCCACAAAAGGGGCAATATAAAAAGGGAAGGGGGGAGGTGGGCTTGTATTTGTTGTCTGTTTAAGCACACCCCCCATCACCACACACATACACACACACACACACACACACACACTATAGTGGCATTATCATTTTTTAAACATGCATTAAATGATATGACTTAATGTTGCAGGTTCTTAATCTTGACTTAAGCAGGCATGGAAGTGCTACTTTAAACCAGTAGGGGGCACTATCAACTAGGAGACAGACACATTGTCCTTTATAAATTACAAAAAGGCTTATTAAAACATGAATGTTTGATTTTGATTGTTGTTTATTAGGATGTTTTTTTTTTTTGTTTAACTGGTAATGATTATTTAAGATATATTATGTGCATTGGGCGTGATGCAGGCAGTGCTAAAAATATGGCAAAGGTGCTGCCAGAACACAGTATTTTAGCGTTCAAACTGAGTAAATGGAGAAGTGTCTTAAAATA
Source organism: Pao palembangensis (assembly GCA_015343265.1). Taxonomy (NCBI): domain Eukaryota; kingdom Metazoa; phylum Chordata; class Actinopteri; order Tetraodontiformes; family Tetraodontidae; genus Pao; species Pao palembangensis. Next base: position 20,544,326 of record CM027083.1, on the reverse strand, counting down.
GCTTTGGCGCCCAGCAGGAGATGAAGTCTAGTCAAGCCACTATGATTAGACAGAGTTGAGGATATACTATGTGTAGTAAACACATATTTATCATGTTTTAGTGGCTTGATTGTTTAGGAACATGTGCTTTAAAATGTCTCACTCTTTTCCCCTGTTCTTACACAGATCTTCAAGAAAATCTGCAGCTGATGACCTGGAAGAGTAAGTTCCCTCATCGTTTTTAGTCTAGCATTTGATTGAGTTTCAAAGCTGCTGCCTTTTTTGTGTATTTTGATGGAAAGAAATGTCAGTTAAATGTTTGTTGCTTTTGCAGTAAAGTTGAAATAGCACCATACTTCCAGATTGCCCTTGGTTGCGGCTAATCCTTGACTTCCAAGAACAATCACTTAACATGATTAAAAAAACAGCATGACTGGGTTGTCATCACTTTTATTGCTGTTTAGAGCCAAGTTTTTCTGTTATTTTAGTTTTTTCGCCCCCGCCCTGTGATTCTGTGACTGGAATAGACATCAAGAGGAGAGGCAGGTAGAGGACGCGGTCCTCTGTGTTTTACTCATCGTTGCAGTTGGGAACAGGCCCCTGATTGGCTGCTTCCTTGCCGAGAGTCCCCTATGCTGTGCCTGTGACACGACTCGTGTCACTAGTGTTTTTTTCAGACCGCTGCCCAGTTTGCTTATTTTTGCTGCTCAGAACCTCCCTGTGAAGGCCGGTCTTATCAACCAGACAAGGACAACAGCGTGTCATGATTGTTCAGAAGCTGTGTGAATCTGTAGCCAGCTCAGCAAACAGAAGAAGCATGAGACAAAAAACAGGCCCATCATCAAAGAGGAGTAGCTGATGAGTCACTATTAAATAATTCACACTCTTGCACTTCCTGTTTCCACAGTCGTCGCCTGCGCCCACAAACTCCCCAGAGGTCAGATGATGAAGGAGGTAAGAGCACCCTCACCGTCCCCCAGCTCTGTGTCTCCCTACAGCCGAAGAAGGGCCTTCCTGGTTCATTCATCCTCTGCAAGTAGAGCAGATAAGAAGGCAGTCAGATCATCACTTTTCACGTGATGATGTGTTAGAACTCTGCCTTTGACCGTCGTTTCTCACTTTGGCCAGCGTGTGACCGGTGGCTCATTATAAAGGTTAGATCTATTGCTGATGGAATTTAGGGGTTCTGTTCACCACCCAGGATAACACACACACACACACACACACACACACACACAGTTTGAAGCAGTTTCACAGTTGGAAATGTACAAAATATCGAAGGACTGCCCTTCAATTTGTAATAAATAATGCTATTAATGAATTAGTAAATCAATATCATATCGTAACCCCTCTGATTACATACATTACATACATTGTTTAAATAATAGTAGGAAGAAATATTCCAGTAGTATTAAAGTCATTGTAATCATCAGGATAATAATGGAGGTAGTTATATAAATGTTACATGCATTTATATTGCGCATTATCCAAAATGTAATGTGATTTACACTACGCAGTTACTGATGTTAAAACATTATTAACAATTTCCAAATGAAACATCTTCACAAATCGTTGTGAATTATCTAAATTATCTGCAGCTTTACAGGAAAGTAATGTTGTTCTGATTGTAGCTAATTGTAAAGTGCAACTGTGGTTCACGTGTGTCCAGTCGGAGAGTCTGTCTGTGTCCACTGGCTCAAACGGCCAGTTGAATGAAGGGTCCAAAGGTTTGGTTCTCTTGCAGTTAATGCCGCCGGAAAGATTATTACTCTGTGGGGGGAGACCTTTTAATACAGAGCCGGAGGCAGGGGCATTGGAAATTACAGAGCTGAGGGTTAGCGAGATAGCCCCTGCGATCTTGATTATGTCCCCTACCCTTATCCCTTATGTCCACTGGCTACAAGCACAGAGAGAAAGAGAGAGATGGAGCAGGCTCTCCCAGTCCCCCGCCCCCCGCTCCCCATCGTCCCATCAGCTGCCCCCACAGCCTCGGGCATGTCACTTAAAATAGCAGCACTCTCACGCTAAACGCGCTCATCTGTTTCATGTCTCACCGTCTTTGCTCTCGGCTGGCGTCGAGTCGAATATTGCCCCATAAGCTTTTCAAAAGCATTCAGCGCCAAGGTAATCATATGAGTGGAGCCCTGCGCAGATTACAGGGGCCCAAGTAATGTGGGGAGACGTCCCGCTCACCAAAAGTAGCTGACTGGCGCGTGCCTGCCGGGAGTATGTCAACACTAGCAGCAAATTATCCCCTTTTGATATTTACATGCTCCAGCCAGGAAGCCGGATGCACTCGGGTAATAAGGATACGCCGGCCTTGGTGGCTGCCACACAAAAGCCACCTTAATGCCGCCGGCTGAGGGAAGTCCAGATTGGTTGTGTGTGGTACGGCGGAGGTAAATGCAGGCTTGTGTGCAGCCGTTTTCACGGCCTCCTTGACCTCCGGTAATGGGCTGACTTTGAAACTCGTTTAAAAATGTTGTCCTTTTTTGTTTTTTTTTCTTTTGCTCTCACTTAGTCATAGACTTTGCATACTGACAACACGTGTGTCCACGCCTCACACCACCTACTTTAATAACGAGTTACCGGCTGAAACCAAACAGGGCTCAGCCGCACAGAGACAACACAGAGAGGTGTTAGCAAAGAGCGGGACGCTGGGGCTTTTTCATGTCATTGCACTAAGACCATTAAATTTGATTGGGGGTCCAGGGGGGACGGATTTTGCTGAACACTGTGCTTTGTAAATGAGAGGACAAAGTGTCACCAGGGCCTCATGAATATGAAACACCCGTGCCTGCATTTATTTGGATATCAGAAACAAAGATGAATCTTGTCAGCGGCTAAACGAGTGCGGCATTTCTAATTTGGTTTAATTAAAAAAAAAAGAAAAAAATAAGCTATCAACAGAGGAAGAGCTTTGGTTATCGGCTCAGAGCTGATTGGTTGGAGTCCTGTTGGGACTTGCGCTGAGATTTTCTGAAAGTAGTTTCTTGCTCGTCTCCAAACTTTCAACAGGCAGTTAAATTCTGGTATTCTGTCAAAGTCTTTCCTCAGCTACAGTTAAAGTTATTTTTCTGGGAATGGTGACACAGATGCCGATATTTCCTCACATCAGATGCAGACTTCCATCTCTTCACCTCTATTTAGCCGCTCTATTGACTTTTCCCTCAGGGTGAAGTACTGTGCTTAGAGATTACCGACAACCCTTTTCATGCAGCCCCACTCTCTTTTTTCTTCTTCTATCTTTCTCTTCCTCCCACTCACTTTCTGTCCCTCTTTTTCCACTTTTTCCTCTTTCCATGACTCCTTTTCTCACTGTCAGCACTCTGCTGTAATCCTAATAAGGAGGTGCATTCTTCTGCTTCCCCTGGAAAATCGTGCATGGGGAACTTCATCACACCGAATTCTGACATACAGAAAATTAAAAAAAATGTCTGTGCAACATAAAAATGTGTCAAACTGAAACCTTTTTAATTTTATTTTTCATCTTCTCCAGTAACCTTTTAAGGTTCTTATTCTATTCTAAACCCTTTGAACACATATCAGTCAGTCTCTTTATCAATTATTAACCATGATAGCCTCTAAAAAGCCTTTTATATCACATATCTCAACAAATGTCCATCCCAAATATGCTGTGAAAGTTTGCCTTGTCCTTCTTGGGAGTACAGCCATCCTCCGTCCTGTTGCGTTTTGCCAATTAAAGCGGGTTCCCACTGTTTGAGCAGCGGGTTGGCGGCTCCTGCCATCGCAGCCCCGCCAGGCCTCGCTGTGACTTCCGACCCCACACAGATGGGCCCGCAAGCAAATACTCTTGCACATGGCTGGACGCCGCCCCAGTCAGAGTGGCAGAGTGGACATGGAGGTCGGCCTGTGGGCCACTGTGGGTCCTGAGGGTGGGCAACGCTGACAGGGCCCAAATGCTAAGGTAGCAGGGGGTAGTTTCTGGGGAGCCCCTGGCCGGCGCCCCTCTCTCAGCAGGTAGAGCTGCCGCTTTGCCTCCTGAATATTCATGGCCGCATGGCTATTGTGACAGGTCAGCTCTTATGAGGATGTAACCAAAGAGATGGAGTGTGGTGGTGGTGGTGGGGGGGGGCATACAGCATACAGGCCTTACACGGGGGATTTTTCAGAAACCGTTCCATCATGTGTCTTATGGTTCAAACTATGGCACTTTGTGAAAATGAATTAACGCTTTTTTCCCTCTTGTATGTAGATATTCCCGTGATTCCCTACCTTGAAGAAGTGCAAGAGGAGGATCTCATGATGCAAGTCGCAGCTCCACCAAGGTACCAACAAACACCTCAGTGATGATTTGGTTTTACGTATGCTGTATACATTTTTATTCACTGTCAGGAATGGCAGCATAGCTCTCTTCTTGTTAAGCTCCAGATCCTCAGCTCAGCTGACTTTTCGTAAATTAGGTTTTTTTAAAATGTTCAGTTTTGTTTGTAGATTTACTCTCCGGCACAGACGCAGAGTTCACCCTCTGCCTCCGTGTACGGAGCGCAGATCAGTCGCCCGCCCCGGTGACTTTGATCGTTACCTCTCTCCCAATCATCGCAGAGTGTCTCACTTTATAGGGCTGAAAAGAAGAAATAACAGTTAGGTATGATTTATGCAACTCCATATCCTGGCCCCGGCTAACTGGGCCCTTTGATTTACAGGGCAGTGAGAGACACGCCGACATGTGTCGAATATGTAGCAGGACTGCGACAGCAGTGGAGGTTATTAGGCTCGGGCTTTCTCTCTATGTGAGATAATATCCACATTGAACTCATTGTGGGGGCAATGTAGCGTGTAATGTGCAGTAAGTAGGACTGGCATGCTCTGCTAGGCCCCGGCCACTTTGAGAGCCCCCACACTTAATTCCAAGCCACAGATAAGCAGCTGGGTTTCAATTTAAATCGTTTACCACTTGGCAACCGTCTCTCGCTCTCTGCGGTCTTGGTTTGACGTCTTGGAACTTCAGCGAGCCCAAAGATGAAAGTCCTCCTCTTCACAGTCAGCTAGTTTGCATGAAGAGTAGAGAATTCCTGCTGGAAACAAGACTCTGTAGGAGATGCCTGTTCTTCCTGCAGTGTCCAGATGAACCGGGTAATGACCTACAGAGATCTGGACAACGATTTGAAGGATTACTCCACGTTCCAGACCTTAGTAAGTCACATTTGTTTTTCTTTCTGCTGTGATCGTCCATTTGATCACTTCTGTTTGTGCAGTCTAAGTGAATTCTGCCGCGCTTTCCTCTCAGGATGGAGAGGTCGACATGAAGCTCCTTACCAAGGTTCTAGCGTCAGAGCAGGACGTGAAAGAGGTGGGTGAGGTTTTAGTAAATATAGCTCGTAGTCCCCCCAGCAAAGGCCTGTCCAGCTGTTTCTGGCACCCTGGGAGGCTGCGGCTCTGTCTCTCAGGTAATCAAGATTTATGATGTGTACATTAACACCTCCTGCTCTCTCCTCTCATCCTCTTCCCTTTGCACCCTCTCATTCCCCCCTCGCTCTCCTCGCCGGTGCTGCTCCCTCTGCCTCCCTAATTCTTCTTTTCTCTTCCTCGGCTCTGCAGGATGATGTGAGCTGGGACTGGGATCATCTGTTTACAGAGGTGTCCTCTGAGTTGCTGATGGAATGGGATCAAGGAGAGAGTGAGGAGCAGCCCGCTGTATCTCAAACATAAGGAGAAGGCTTGAACTGGACACTCTAAATGGATTGAGTGGGAATGTGCATTGTATAAAAAGGGAAATGACTTTTACTACTTTATATACATTTTTCTTTTGTTATTTTTCTAAATAAAGCTGTAGTGAACTGCTTTTGTGAACTGCTTTTGTCCTAATTGCCTTTCCGGAATATTTGTTACTTTTTAACTGATACTGCTGAAAGGCAAACTGATTTTGTTGAAAAAAGCTTGCGGCAGATAAAAATGCCCTCCCTGTACTACCGGCATTACACAACACCCTCATACAAGTCCAAGGTTGATAATCAGCTAAGCTGAAATCCAGTTGATTGTGTTCAAATTAACATTCCTCATTAAAGCCTACAACCTTATTGTTATTGACTGCACCATTGACTTTATCTTGCAGGTCTTCGATAGGAGCAACACCTTCTTTACTATTATCTCAAATGCATTGAACAGACTTTCTATTGACAAAATGGGGATTAGCATACATTATACTTTTTTAACTGGATGTACGGGAGTGGGTGGAAGTTTGAAACAAGCCTTCACTTTGTTTCCAACACTCACACCCAGGCCACGTTTGAACCGTTGAACGCGTTTGTAGCGCAGCAGCGTCAGCGACGCACGCTGGTGTTGTGTATCAGTATTCAGTTTTGTCTCCGGTTCATGTGTGTGAATATAAATGAAGGCCTCCCGCTTTATTGTGGAAACAGCTGTAACATTTACAGATTGTGATTAGGTTTATTTCTGCGGCGCAGAGAGGTCTCCAGGCATTAGGAGATGCACAGTGAAGCCCTGAAGGACACATAATCTATGCATCAAACGGCTCAATCACTGCCCATCACAAATAGAACTGTTTTTTTTTTTTTTTTTTAAATTTGGTAGCCTTGAATCAACTTCATCAACCGAGTACCTCAGGACAGAGCTGCCACATGGGATATTTGTGCTCAGAATAATTGTGTGTCTCCACCTCTGCGCTCAGATGCACGGAGCGATCTCTGTTTGTTTCTCCATCAGACATACAAACACACACTTCTTCTCAGCCTCCACAATTGGCTTATTTATCCAGACTTAATGAATTCTGCCCATATGCCCTGAGCAGCTGCTATGTTGCCCCTTCCTCCCGCCCCTGCCGAGCTGAGAAGTGCCCATCCATGTAGAGACAACCTCTAGCTGTCTCTCTGGAGAAGGCTAAGCCTGCCACTCCTCTGCTGGCAGCCGGCCGGTGCCGTCTGAAGCGGACCGCGGACGACCGCGGACTCGGTTTAGGGGCCCTGCGTTAGCCGGTTGTGTCCAGCCTCAGACGCGTCGGTGGATCAGAGAGGGGATTAGAAAAAGAGATCCAGAGATGCTGTTTGGCATGTGTTTGCATCCATCTTCTCAAAGTGACCTCTGTCTCCGTCGCCTCCTCCTGCCACTCTCTCCGCCTTTATTCTTTTCCATGCTGTTCAGCGTGCGCAGTATATCCTGATGCTGCAGCTCGGTGACCTCGTGCCGTTTGGTGCAGTGAATTCAATCACATCAAAACAGCTGCAGTACATACATGGAGTTAGATAGTGTGTTATCTGAAAGCTTTTTGGTTATTCATATGTACACGATGTCACGGCGAGGTGAGCCGCGTTTGAAGCCACCGGGTGTATCTGATCTGGCATAACAGGCCTCACTCACGTGAGCTTGCACTGTGATTTATGCACCTTTAATGTTTTTCTATTAAAATAATGGAACCATCTCTGCTGTTATATTCCACATTGTCCCGCTGCATGCTCCCGCAATGCGATATTTCACTCAAAACGTTCCGCCGCTGACACGGCGTTAACAGTCCCGCCTCTTAATGGAACGTGTGTGACACCGCAGCACACCACATCTCCACACCTCTGCAAGTTTTCCTTGTATTTTGTTGTAGATTTATTTTCAAATCAGTAGTTTGCCAACCTTCTCTGAAACTTCCAGGCCTGTAGGGAATCTTAAAACTTAAGCTTGGGTTTTTACTGGTTAGCCTGGTGCAAATGGCTGAAGGAAAAAAAAAGTTTAATAAAACAGAAAATGTACTAAGCCTCCATTATTGAAATGCTTTTCCTCCTCTCGTCAGCAGGCCTTTCGTAATGTATTTTGATATTTGGCGCTAATTGGAAGGATCAACTAAAGATAACATGCTTCCAGGGCTAAATATACTGTGGCGCTGAAAGATGTTTGTACATCTTATCTGGTTTCAATATCTGCCTTCCATATGGCCCAAAAGCAATATGCTGGAGCGTAATTAAAGAAAATAGGGAGATGTGGCGATAGCTGGGGCCTGATGTGGGGCCCCTGCAGAGTGAGGGGTGAGGACAGACACGCTAAAACGCCGAAGCACATTGAGACCCGTTCATTCCACCAGGGGCTGCGCGTCCGCCGCAGGACGCTTCTGTGGCTCAGCCATCACTTGAAGTCGCTGAACAAGCCATGAGGAGATTATTAGGTGTTTAAATAAAATAAATGGCAGCAGCAAAGATTCTTTAAAAAGAGCCTCAGAAGCAGCAGCTTTTCTGCTACAAAATAAAAACTGCAAAGAAATCCTTTCCAGACAACTGAGGCAGTCAGATCGTTGTCATTTTTTGATTAGAACTCTTTTTTGCTTTTTGCATTTGAAAAATTAAAAGCTTTAGTGGTTTTTGTTTGATACGCTGCCCCTTTAAAGCCCTAAAGGGGTGTGTGAGAGTGAAGCCACATTGAAAGAGGCGTTTAAAGTTTTCCAAGTGCTTTTCTGTTTACCCCAGGTGGGATGCCCTGGGGTACCTTTAGTGCCTTTATGCTGTCAGAACAACCATGAGGGCCAATATTTTTTTTAACCATAACTATGAGACTGAAAGCTTCTATTCCTTTTATAATAATAATGATGATGTTAACGGCATTCATTATTACCATTGTTATCATTATTCCTACTTTCTCTATTCGTGTGTTTTTGGTACAGCTAAAGGTGACGCAGGGGAGGGTTTGAGTGTAAAATACAGTCCAGCCCCACGTTTGTCATGTATTTTATTATTTCCCTTCTTCACCTCTCAGTCCCATACACAGGGTCCTTCATTTTTCACATGACTGGTTTTCTTATCATGTGGGCCCTCTCCGCTGGCCTAGAAGTGACTTAAAGGTAATAAAACACCAAACATTCTGTAAAACACAGAGGCCTCCTTGCTTGTGGAGGTCCTGCGATGCCGTTCTGGGAAATTATAATAATAATTCAGCGGTGGTCTGAGTGGCCCGGTCGCCTGTGTGAGGCTGGGGGTGTAGTCGGATGGGGAGTTCACCAAGGCTTGTGGCAGGGACGGGTCAAGGTGGTTCGACGCCCCCTCCCGCCCTCTCATAGACTCCTTCCATCACGCAGGAAGCAGTTCCATGTATACAACAGCACCTTTTTGTCTTGTAGCCACTGGTTATATGAGTTAAGGCTGTTGGGAGTTAGTTGCTCCCCCCGAGCTGGTAACGGTGAGGTCGACTGGGGAGTTTATCCTAGCCAGCAAAATGTCTGAGTCAACACAAGTGCAGTGTTTGTCCTCTGAGGGTCACTCAACTTTTGTGCTAAAATGTTTGCTCTTTGTGAGGGGAAGACACAAAGCAGCGAGGGAGCCATGTCTGCTGGAGCTTTTTGGTGTCTGGATATGTTACTGTGAGGAGGGAGGGGCTGAGCGTGGCCCCTACAACACCTCCAGAGTGTGTGAATGAGAAGGAGCGAGGACAGGAAGAGAGCACCACTGAGGTGCTGACAGAGGGGAACGAGGGGCTGAGATTGCACCTGTTCTGGCCCAGCACCCTCCCAGCAGGGCCCCGCCGTGGTATCAGCCTTCTCCTGGCATCTGTGATGGGGGCCGGGGCCAGCGCCTCCTCCGGTGCTCACCGCACCTCGTCTTCACTCGCGGGAGAAAGACAGGAAACGCTGGAGGCTCCATCTGCCGAGGGCTCGCGGTGGTCTCTGTGGCCCGCCTGGGGAAAGGGGGTGCGCCGGGCCTACGCAGCTAAGGCGCGGGGGTCTCGCAGTGGTTGAGCGCAGCGTGGGACATCACACGTCACATGCCAGCTGGTCAGGCTCTCTCTGCTCTGAACAGACTAATGACCACTCAACACAAAATGGAGGAGGGGGGCTGGGGAGGGCTTTGGTTTGGATCCGCTGCACACAGAGAATCTGTGTCTGCTCTCTTGTGAGCCAACTGCATCATATAGCACTGGTTTCCTGCATTATCCCAGTCCCACCAGTGCTCTGCAGGCCTCCATGATCAAGCTGCTCTACCTGCTGAGGCTGGAAAGCGCTGATGTTGGAATTCTCTTACCGAGCAACTGTATGGATTTGTTGCATCAGAAAAGTGTTATTACAGAAGAAGCTTCATATCCGCTCCTCAGGGAGAAAAGCTTTGGAGGGGCCTCTGACTTTTAAAACAAGTCGTACTCATTTTCAAGTCGTGCTCATTTTCATGTACGATCTCTCGATATATTCACATCAACACAGTTAACAAGGAGAAATGAGGACAATTTTGAATATTTAAAGCACTATCCTGATCAGTTTAAATCATTATTAACCATAAACGTGAATGTAAACAGTTGCTTCCAGTTTGGTGTCTCCTGCTTGAAGGACGAGTGCATCTCCATGTTTTCCAGGATCTCTTGTCGTCTTAAAAACCACATTCTTTCCATCAAATTTCAATTATTTTCCACAAAACAGACAATTTCATCCATGTCCTGCTTTCTCACACGTGTCTGCCCCCCACACGTGCATCTATAGATGTAAATGTAGACGCATATACTGTATATTGGATGTAGGATATGTGACATTGAGCGTGAGGCAGGGAGGTGCAGGGTCACTCGGCTACTATGAGCCACCGGCAGCCTGGGCCCCACTGGTGTTACTTGGCTTCATCTACAAACTGGCAATAAATATATGGCCATCATTTATTTTAATTCAACCCTTTCTTGCTCAAATGGAATAGAATCTTAACCTTGCAGGACAAGGACACTCACACACTGCCTGCCTTGCCTTAGCTGCTAAATTATTCTTCATTCTTTAGGGGGATATTAAAAAAAAAAAAAAAAAAAGGGCTGCTGCCGCCTAAAAACATTGTCACTGAACTCCTGGACATGAGGAGGAGCGAGTGGGCACTGAAAGACAGGGTGAAGTGAAGATGTGGGGGAGAAAAAAGGGTCGGGGTGATGTGGGGGGGGCGGGGGGCGAGAGTCAGCAGCCTCCAGAGTGATTTATTTGCCAAATCAGGACACAATGAGTCGATTATGAGTCCTCTAATAAGAGAGAGTGTTTGGGGACTCACTAATTGGGCGTGATTGAGTTGCAGTCTGGGAGCCGGGTGAAAAGGGAACCTGCTCGGTGGCTGTCATGCAATCATCAGCTAATCAGAGGTTTGAAATTAAAACTGCGTGTTTAGAGTAGAGGACAGGATAATGGCAGGGAAGCCGTCCACGTCTGCCTGCAACTGAACCTGTGTGTTTGTTTCTGTGCCAGTACAGTAGGTGGTGGAGTGGAGCGAGATTACTGTACATTTGTGTGTGTGTGTGTGTGTGTGTGTGTGTGTGTGTGTGTGTATGTGTGTGTGTGTGTGTGTCTGTATTTGTGGGGGCCTCTTTATTTCTGACTGTGGACTGATGGTCTTGATGAAGACAATGAAGGAGCTGCAATCAGCCTGGCCCTCGTGTATGTCTGTGTGTGTGTGTGTGTGTGTGTGTGTGTGTGTGTGTGTGTGTGAATGAATGTGTGTCTGTGTCTGTGTTTGCTTTGTTGCTCTATTTTTTTAAAATAAATTAAATCTAGCACAATTTAGTGTTTAAATTAAAAACAAAATATTGACATCATAAATATAATTAAGGTATTCATTAAATGTTTCTTTTGCTTTGTCTGGATAGTTGAATATATTATTATAAATTAATAAGGTAAAAAATAATCTAATAATTTACTCATAAATAAACAAATAAAATAAAACCAATCAAAAGACTCCTTAGTAATTCTAAAGGGTAGGAATTAAATTTGCAGTTGAAGGCTTGTATTCTGGTGTCGTCACTAGGGGGCAGTGTTTATCTTTAAAGCATCGCGAGATTAAAGGTCCAAGGCTAATTGATGTCAGGTGTTTTTTGCAGCTAAAACAGAGCTGCAAAGCAGAAAATTACAGCAGGAGCTGCAATATAACTAGAACATCTGGTAAGATAGAAAAAAAAATACCATTTTTTTGTATTAAGTGTTTTCATATTTAGATTTCACACGCAGCCCATTTGTTGACATATTTTTTAGAAAGTATATTAAAATCTATCATTTTAGAAGTTGTTACTGCTTCTAAGGAAAAACAAATAATCATTTTGTATCTCTTATTTTAGAGTAACATTTTAAATACTGCATCATGCAAATAGACAGAACAAAACAGACCAGAATAATTCACAGAAGAATTTGCCTGAACTGCCTAATTCAGTGCTAAACCTTTAATTTCTCTACAATACAAAAACGTTCTTTTGATGACGTTCACCTTTATTTATAGCATTCATGTCCAATTATATAATGGTGCAAACATGAGCAAAATATTAATTATTTAATATTGATTTGGATTAATGTTATCATTAACTACTACAGCATTGATTTGTTAATATATGCATATATTGTCTGCATTTTATGCTATATTTTGTTCAAGAAACTTATACGTGTGATGCAGATTCAGTGCTTCATCGAAATTGAATGCAGAAAAAAATAATATAAATATAATTTGACTGCTTATAAATATATTCATGTCAGAAAATTTCATATTTTCAGAATCATAAAGAAGATATTTAACATGTAATCCATATTTTAATCTTTCCCATTTAATAATTGCCCTGATAAGACAATTTTCAATTATATCACTATCAATTATTTTCAGGTATTCCACCATTTCTGCCCAGTGATTCAGGAGCATTAACATGACAGCTGATAAAAAAAAAAAAAAAAATCCAAATAAAAAGCATTTTCTTCTTTTCAATATATTTGTACTTATCTACAAATCACCCAGGAAACAAAGCAAAACACAGTTTTATTTGAGCTCTCCAGAGGCCTGCTCTAATTGCAGATGCGTCTTACATCTAAAGAGGGCCTCACTATAAAAATCTGAAGTGGGTTTAGGCATAAATGGGATTAATTCCCAAAGAATGTCCTTTGCTCTTCCTCCTATAATTTCATTTGCAGGGTCCACAGGATGAATAGACAAGCAGGCAGTGATGTGGAACTGGAGGACAGGCCTTCCAGGGCCTGTGCTGCTGCACTGCAGCCTTCAGGTTATGTTACCTTGATAATGTCACAGCTGCAGAAACCACACCGCCCACCGTACAGGACACAGGAAATCCAATTATCTGCCTCTTAATGTGTGGGAATTTTACGCTCTTCTTTCTTAGACTTTGGCTCTGGCTCTGGCTCTGCCTCTGCCTGAGGGCTAGCCTACCTGGAAATCATTCCTGGGACTGTTATTTATTTATTTATTTAACAGGAAAATGTCTACTGGCTTTTTCAGCTAAAATCAACATTGCAGGAAAGTTAAACAGAAAGTGTTTTCTTAAGAACCAATAATGATTAACATGAAAAAAAAAATAAAATAAAATTCTGCTGTGTTTGATCCTATCGTGGTTCAGCTGGGTGCTGGCTGTTTTGGGAGCAGACCACCACCTGCCTGCAACTGTGCTTTGCTTTAATTAAGGGAAAGAGGGTGCATCATCAACTGTGTTGCTGGGAGATGACAGTACTCAAATTAGAAAGCATGCCAGTCGAAGTGTGGGGGGCTCCATCCTTAACAGGGATGAAAATTTTACTGTATGTGCAGTGTAACAAGATTAGAAACATTATCTTTTTATTGCCTGACATCCTTCGCAGAGGGATCCTGCAGACATTGAAAACCTAGCATCATATGCCTGAGCTGGCTCGCATACCTGCATTAAAACATAAATCCCTGAGGGACTTTTAATATTTTCTGACAGTAGATAGGAGTGATTATGTGTCCCAGAAGTGATTATATGTCCTCCCGCTGCTGAAGCTCCTGCACAGATCCAACCATTCACTGATGAGCTTCGGTCCGGTCTGAAGGAATGTGAACGCAGGGGCCCCGTTAATGAACGGTAAAGACAGATGAGTCTCCCCTTTGCCAAGCAGGTTGCCTCAATTGGATTAGTGAAGCTGAGCTTGGGATGGATATCTGTCTGTGAGCCAAGTGGCCCGTTGCTCGGCCAATAAGCCAACCCCAAAAACGAGTGCAGGATTTCCCTCAGCTGACACGGTGGGGACTGCTGATGCATTAAGAGGTGCGGACATGTTAAGAGCAATAAACGCATCGTTTATTGTCCTGGAAAATAAGGGAACTGTTCTCCGACAGGCCACAAGGGGCGCTATCAGCAGACGACCTCTCCAACCAACTCCTTGAAGAGCCTGGGAAACGTCATCAATCACTGTGCGTCCCCAGCGGGCTGCGTGCAGAGTCCCACTCACGCTGATCCATATAAAAGGCCGCGTGATGTATTAGGGCAGATGAGCGGGAGCGGCAATGACACATGACTGACAGCTCATTTGACAGCCTGCAGGAAAATGTGCAGGGAAGTTTCAGTCTCATCTGATGCTGCTGAAGGAACGAAACCCTGCTGTGAGATTGTGCTTTCCTGTTACGTACCCTTTAGGACAACACCCACTGAACTGGATAAATATGATGCGGCTGTCACCCACTTCCTCGCTGGTCGAGAGGCTACCTGGAGAGCCAGATGCCACAATCTGACCTTTTGACCCGTGACCAACCCCGCCCACACACAGACACTACCGCCACCCCGCGATCCACTCCAGTCCAGTGAATCAGGTTTCTAAAGGATAAGAAAGAAGAAACTGACCCCCGCCTCTGAGCCATATCTGTGGGTAAACACAAGCATTTTTTGTGTCATGCATTATCAATCAGCTGTCTCGTGGGGTTTTCCGAACAGGTAATCTCCGTCATCCAATCGCTCCACCGCAGGAGCTGCCCGTCCTGAAATGGGATAGCCGCAAACACACATTAATATTAAGTGCAATGGAGATCAGTTTCTCCGACTGCTCTTACTTACGGCACGTGCATCCTGAAATCAATATTCTTCACTGTGAACTGAAGGCTAATCATGCATTTTATTAAAAAGAATCCCATCATCTGTCGGCCTGTCTGCTGCGTTTTATTCGCTGTGTGAGATCAGCAGCTGGCCCAAAGAGTATCAGCTGTTTTTCCATGCAGGCAGACTACACCTGGGTGTTGAGCCCTCTGACAGGCCTGACGCTGGCCTCAGAGCAGCACGGTGACCACAGAACCTGATACTCCCACAATCAAGGCCTGTGCCCAGTGTAAACTCACCCCATCCTCATGCATGTCACGCAAATACTTCCAGTCTCCACTTCCTGTGGTAAGCTTCCCCTCTCCTTTTACGTGTCCCGCTTGGGGCTTCCTGCACGATGGCGTCTTCACCCTGACGTAATGCTGCAGAAGCCCTGCGAATATTCGTATTGTCTAAGTGATCATTAAAATTTATGGCGAGCTGACTTCATCCAGCTTGCGGGGCCGCGCTGGCATAACTCATAATTATGTGATGACACTGTAAGACGAAAGCGTCCACGCTGGCCTCATCTCCCTGGCAAGTTAAATGATATAATTAGTCCAGTAAGAGGTGAACGGATTGGATAAGTTATTAAATGTTTGGATGAACCTGAGCTCCATTTCCCTAACTATCGCTCCCGCTCCTGCACCCCTCCTCCTACCTCCGTCCTCCATTAGCCCATTAGCAGTTATGTGATACTATATGCTGATGGGGCAATGGACAGAAAAAGTGGGTAAATCAAGCCTGACCACTGGTTGTATTATGGACTGCTTGTGTGAGCTGCCACTGAAGGACACTAAGACTTGAGAGAACAGCACATTGCTGCAGGACACATTACTGCAACGGACCTGATGGGACAGTAATGTGAGCTCAGCTGAGTTGGTAAACCTGAAAAATGTCCCTCTGACCTCTGTTATGAGCCCAGGCTGCGCGTTAAGTTGATTGCAGTCGTTAGGAGCTCGTTTGTGTCCTGCCGCCCACAGCGGCGTGGAAAGTGTGCAACAAAGACGGGTCAGGAGAGCAAACGTGCCGAACTGGACCCGTCACGTTGCTCAATTTGTCCCCAGGTGAGCAGTAATGGGAGGTGGTGCACTGAGGCTGACAGCCTGACTACCGCTGGACCCTCGAGCCTCGGTGTTTGCGTGTTATTGTGCGCAGGTGTGTGAATGTGTATGTGGGTGTCGCTGCAGCAAAAGGTCTCACCAAGCATGACTGTGTGTTATTCACACTGACGAGTTCCACTGTTCACTGTCACCTCTCATTGTGAGGGGGAATCAGCCTGTGGAGGAGACATGGACAGAGAGGAGCGCAGCCTGAACCCCCCCCCCCCTACACACACACACACACACACACACACACACACACACATATTTCTATCTTTGTGTGGACAATGCATTACCCAGGTCCTTACACTATTACCATCCCAACTAGCCCCCTAACCCTAACCCTGGCTTAGTTTCAATTCTAACCTCAACCTTAAAACCATGTCTTAACCCTCAAACTGTGAGTTTTGAGGAAAACCATCATTTGATTTTTATGATGTTGCTTATAAAAACGAAAATATAAATATCCTGAGAGCACAATATTTGCCCGAAATATTGTGGAAACATAAATTTTGCTTCCAGGCAGCGGCGGAGGTCTGGCTCTGTGCGTGTGGTCATGTTCGGGGAGGGGCGGGTGTTATGGTGTTTGATTTGTTGTGAAGCCTCGATCAGCAGGACTCAGCAGTCCAGGTTGGCCCAGAGGGCCCGCGGTGAGTGACACTTCCTCTCTGTCTTGTCCTGCGGCGAGCCCTGACAGTGGGGGCCCGGTGCAGAGACCAGCCCACCGTTCATCATCACCACTACCAACAACCCACAGCGGGCAGTAGGGAGGGGAGGCTGGGGGACATAGTAATCTATGTCACCTGCACCTCCAGCTCCTCCTCCATTTCTTCTCCATCTTTGGCCCTTCTCCAGAGATGAAGAACCCCCCCCCCCACCCCCATCTCTTCCTGCACTGATTGGTTTTGTTGCTGTGAGCAGACAAACAGACTTTTAAGCTCTTACTAAAGAAAAATCCTGCTGCTCATCTGATCTTACTGCCCCGTGAAGTGGCTCCACCTGAGGGCTGGTGATTGGACAATTACAGTGCGGCAACAGACAACGTCCAGACCGCTGCTCTCTTTGCGTGAAAGGTCATCAACTGAACGACCAATCGTCTACGTTTACAGCTCATCCGTCAATACCCTGAAGTGATTAGTTGTCAGCGGCTCTAATTGATCCTTTCTTGATTGCTACACATGATCAAATCATGCTGCAGGACGGAAGAACCTCGTGCTATAAGTCTGACGTGACACCAGCCAGCCTCCAGATGCACGCTTGTGGTTTTTGGACCACAGTTTTTGCTCTGTGGGCCATAATATCTGTTGCGGGTCTATGTTGCCGTGGACGCCGCCCAGCTTTGCCTCACAAGTGGCTCTCCTATGAGTGATTACAAAAAGTGTGTGTGTAGGGGCCTCGTCAGCAGACCCTCCATATTTGAAGTCAATTTTGCTCCCCTCTGATTGAGCGAGGAGGAAGAGATTCCTTACTGAAGCCATCATCATCGTCATCCCCTGAGGTGCAGAGACTGAAGCCGGTGTCCGTGCCATCCCTTTGCCCCCTGAAACCCCCCCCCCCAGTCTTTTATCCATTTTCCTCCCCCACGCAACCTTTTCGCTCCCCCTCGCCGCCATCCGAGCTCCTCGTGGCCCTGGCCGTCTGCCTGCTCTTTCCCTCACCCCCGTGTTCGCAAATCACTTCTTCCCGTGTCAGCAGGTAAATTGTTTTGTCCTCCCGTTCCCTGCTTTCATTACCTTGTGTAAATTAAGCGATATGTCGTCCACCGGTGCGCGCCGGAGCACTCACCGTGCCAACGCCAAAATCATGAGATTTGGCATAATAAATGAAGACAAACTGGCAGTAGCAGTGCTCCTCTCCACGCGGGCTCGCCTTCATTATTCGCTTAACTTGCCGGAGAAAATGACTTAACCCTGACCTGTGTATTTGGTCCCATATTCACTCCAGATAAAAGCCTTTTTACAGCGCACAACAATTTATATTCCAGCAAAGAGGCTGCTTTTCTCTGTCACTTTTCCAATCTCGGCTCCTGAGCACACGTCATTAAACTTGTCTTGCCTTCCTGTATTTGTCCATCAGTCCTTCTTTTTACATAAAATCTGGCAGCATTATTCTGGGATTTGATGGCACCCACTCATTTTTTCCCCCATGGAATGTTTGATTGGAAGAAATATAGTCGGGCTGAGGCCGTCTCCTCTCCTCCGTGGAATCATGCACTTGATGAAATAGTGTTCCCCAAGCAAGAATAATAAAAACAGACTTGTGCATTACAGAGGGCTCTCAATCTGCCAGCTGGGCCGATCCGAATGAGGAAAAAAAAAAAAAAAGCCACCCTGCCCCTGACAGATTTTTATTTCATCCCAGCAGATAAATGGAATGGAGTGACCACTCTGGAGGCCAACCCTGGCTGGACAGTGGGACAAAGTGTTGGAACATTAACGAGCCGAGGATTCCCGTTGTTCAGAGAGAACTCTGAGAGAGAGAGCGCACAGAATAAACAAAACCTTGGCGTCTGGTCCTGCTGCCATTAGTCGTTTCAGAAGTGAGCATGATGAACAGGGTGGCTGGATCTGTCCTCACAGAGATGGCTGCTCGTGTTCCGTTTGATGGCGGCAGCATTTCTAATATCCTCTAATGCAGCAAGCTTGGATGTGTGGTCGCAGCCAAATATCCTTTCTGCTGGGATCCATGGTTTTAGACTTGCTTAAATTTGGAAATGTACATCCATTAAAACCTGAAGAAAACCCTTCACCTTGTATAACACCAATCTGTACAGTATATTCTTTAGACAACTCTATGATTAAAATGAAAATATAAGATCTGCTTTTATACTTGTACAAGTAACGTAAGAACAATCATATAGACCTCTAAAGGATGATCACCATCTTATGGAAAATTAAAGGGACAAACACAGCGACTTAGGGAGGAAATTGCAATTTCGTGACTTTATGACAGTCGTATTCTTTTCAATTAATATTTTGCAAATAATCTAAATTTTTGGCCACAGCTGAGAACAGAACAACGCTCATATAGTTAAAGAAAACCAGTGATGAATAAAAATCATTGGAATTGGAATCAACAAGTAATAACTTAAGTGAATTCAGGTGAACCATATTTCCACTTTGTCTTTATAACTTAGCTGCTAAAGCTGCCATTTTTACCATTTAAGACCTCATGACTGTGGACGAAGAGATCTTATCTTATGAGAATTCAAGCCTCTGCCAGTAATTTGGGAAAATGTGTTTTTATAATGCAACTGCCCAGAATAAAATAAAATTAGTAAATCAATGGAAAAACCCTGAATCCAGTATTCCAGCAGCTGTAAGATGGAACTGCATAAAGCTGAAACAGCTAAAAAGTTCCACTTTGAATTACAGGCTTGGGGGGGGAGGGTTCTTTCTTCTCCTGGAAGGATAATCAGCTATAAATGGTGCTCGTTTCTACCCGACAGACGCTGATTAATCAGCCAAACCGAGCAGCCTAATCAATCTGCCTCTCGTGCTTCCTACATTAGGACTGAAGAGCCTCGTGGAGCCTGCATCCTCCATCACTGCCGCTCAAACACAGTGGTAAGGGGTGGACACAAAACACACTGGTATATAGACTGCGTGGAATATTCCATTAACATCTGACTATTGGTGCGCACGTGGATCCAGTATTTACACAGTTAAAATGAATATTTACCCCACTCAGCTGGGAATTTTACCAAAGCTGCTAATTTTGCTGGCACAGTTTCTTTAATATGACTTAATCTGGTTTGAAATAAACATTAAAATGCAGCTGCTGTTGTTGGATTTTTCTAAATAAGCCTCACGTTTTCAGCTATTTAAACAAGGCTGTCCTGAATGATCAGAAAACTTAATAAAATCATCATAGGAACATATGAAAAACCTGATTATACAACCACATTCCCACCTTCTCCTTTCATTACCAATAAGCAGACACTTGTCAGCACTGGACCTCAGGGCCTCTGTGAGCCCATCAATTGGGACCAGTCTGCCATCGGGTCCATATCAGATTTTATCTTTTCATCTGATTGATTTGCAACAGTTGACACTATAGCTCAATGCCTTTCTTTTTAAAGCTCAAATAGGTTTCCAGCTTTCTGGTGCTCTGCTCTGTACCGGTACTTTG
The DNA here is from genome assembly GCA_015343265.1 of Pao palembangensis. Classification (NCBI taxonomy): domain Eukaryota; kingdom Metazoa; phylum Chordata; class Actinopteri; order Tetraodontiformes; family Tetraodontidae; genus Pao; species Pao palembangensis. The sequence continues at coordinate 20,524,359 of CM027083.1, read as the reverse complement.
CACCCAGAGCCCCAGCAGACATTTTGGGCTGAACTCTTTGTTCTCCCAGACAGGCCACACACATCAAACGAACAGATACACGATCAGCTAGCCTTGTTCTGCTTTAACCTGCCACTTGCTAAATTGAAATGTCAAACGCACCTTAGTGGATCAGGTTGATATGACAACTGGTGGTGACGACACGTCTGAAACAATGCAAAGGGGGGCGGGGGTCTCCTGTTGCCGCAGCAGGAAAAACACACAACAGCAAAAATGGAACGCCCCAGAGGATTATGGGACAGACAATTTTGTGTAAAGCTCAGGTGAAAGAGGGCTAAAAAGGCTGGAGCCTTTCAATTCTGCGTTTTCATCTTTTTATTGATTCTGTGTAAGAACTGAGTATTCAGGTTTTTTTAATTCTCTTTATTTCAGAGCTACTTTGCTGTTTTATGTTTTCATGGATGAACAGGAATTCTAGGATCATGTCACAGGGCTTAAGGTCATTGTAGCAACACCTTTTAAGGAGATTTCTTAAAGTAATTTGGAGGTCGTATCAATTCCAAACCAAAGGTAATCTACAAAGATCATAAAAATGTGGAATACTGGTGGGTTTTTTCTATTCTAAAAGAAAAAAGGAAATGAATGATACACAGAGGGAAACCACTAAAGTATCCAACTCATTTTTTACTACATGGAAGTTTTACAAGGTCGTTTGCAGACTCGTGTTCACACAACAGCTGCATACAGATGCCTTTCCTTGTTCTACAAGCCATGGAGCCGAGAGTCTTTAAATGATCATTATTACCATACAAATAGACAGATCTATTTAACAACCCTCTTTTTATCACATAACACTTATTCTTTAGTGTAGCTCCTTGAATTGGAGTGAAATGCGTCTCTCCCCCCAACCCGCTTCTTTTTTTTTTTTGGCGAGAAAAACGTCTCTGGGTTGATAAAGGCTCAGAGCAATAGAAGAAGCAAAGCTGACATCTTCTTAAGAGATGATAGGAGAGCCAAATCAAATAGGATGGAGCAGTCACTCTTTTCACAGATAGGTAGCTCATTTCTGGTGGCTGAGAGTTTGCATCCCTTGTGGTGCTCTGCCTGGGAAAGATAGCTTACTTGGACTCCATTCATTATTTAATTCCCTGCCTCCTCTTTTCACATCTTTGCTACTTCTTTTTTTTTTTTTTTTTTTTTTTTTTTTTTAGCTTTAATGAATTACCTATTTTCTCCAGTCTTGATGGTGATCTTGGAATTCAGATTTGGAGAAAAAATGTTTAATCACAATTGCGAAGAAGTGGGGGAAAAAAAAATCAATTATTTCCATTAGACAATGGTGAATGAAATGAAAGGAAGTGGAGGCTTGTGAAACAAAGGCTCCACGGTGACACGAGATAAGCGTCTCTCAGTGTCAGTTCTCTCCCGAGGTGTGAAATGTGGTTTGTTTTTTTTAATGAAGCAAACACTTGAGTTTGGAATTTTGTCATGAAATGGCAGATTTTTGTCATTTCAAAGCTTAGTTTGTGTACAAATAACAACTAAATCACCATAAAGACTCAAACGAGTTATCTCTTGCCAGTTATCATCAGGCCAGGGTGTTCTATTTGGTCTGACATCCCATAAAGTTGTGGGAACTTAGGCGAGCACTTCCTGAAGAGCGGCTGCTATCGTATCCTGCACATTCTCTGCAAATCCCTTTGAAACATATTTGTAAAAATGAACCGCTCTTGCAAAGGTCTCATTGAACGGCAGAATTACATGAAAGATAAAACACTCTATCTGCAGTGGAAGAAATGACAATGTGTGTCATGAAATTGTGAAGATGGCTGAAACAATGAATATTAAGTGAATGTAAGGCCTCTGACTAAATTGAAAATGTATAAGTATGTATCCTGAGGGGGAATGGTTTCCAAATTGCTAATTACTGCTTCTGAAAGGCTGCTGTTTCTGATATGTTTGCTTGTGAGAGGCTGCTTCTTAATGAAGCAATGGCTCAACTTTTTTTTTTTTTTTTTTTTTTTTAATATTCCCACTCTCTTGCTCGGGGCTCTCTCTGGACTTTTCTCCCAGGCCTGAACAATGGCAGACCCGGGAGCCTTGCTTCCCCACAGGCCCTTCTGAGAGCAGGCCGGGGGCTGAGTACTGAGGGAGCCGCTCAGCATGCTGAAATATGGAGGCGACAGATAAGGTGGCAGCGGCACAGTGAGGTCCACTCCCATGGGCCCAAGGGGAAATTTGCAGTTATTAAGAGGAAGATGAGAGAGATTACATGGCTTTTGTACTCGTTTTCACAGACTTTTTAAATACTATTTGGGCTGGCTTCGTCTGAGAGATGAAAGAAGCAGTAAATGACTTTTTTGCCTCATTCAGCAACACACCAAGAGAGAATTCCTCATTACTAAGAGCTGTCACACATCACAAAACACTTATTAAAGCACTATTGTCTTAAAATATGTGTAGGTAATAGAATTAATGTAATCTATAACAAATCAGACATGATCCATTTTTATAAATTCATGTTGTTACATCTACCACAAATTAAATATGCAAACTTTCTCGTTAACTTTAACATCAGTTTAATATTTTTTTCCATGTGTGTCATGCTCATGTGATAAATTCTTGTTAGTTCAGTTTTTAATCTGATTCTGGGAATTTCCTGAACAATCTGAATGGCTGACGTCAATGCCTGAAGAGGGGCATTGATGTGTGAAACATCTGATAAATAAGCCATAAGTAACAAAGTAACAAAATCGTTCTCGTCCCAGTTTCCAGTCAAGTCCAATCCATCATACAGAGAGTTAAAGTAGTCCAAACAAGATATTATGGTTTCAATTCCTTTGCAAGCCCAATATGGCTTCTCTTAGCCAAGGGTCATAGCTGGAAGAAAGAATTTCTTTCAAATTTAAAAGCACTGTCATAAATTACACCGAGTAATGGTGAACAGATTCCAGAGCACTAGGCAAAGAGCCTTTACGAATCTCATAGATTTGCATATATCGCCACAACAACAGTAGGAAATATTACAGTATAATATTTTTTATTTCATGTGTCTTATTCTGTTTTGTGTGTATACACACAAAAGATGTTAGTGTTATTCAGTGATTATTATAATAATCATTAAATAATGTTATGAATTGGTGGGGAGGGATTGAATGATTTTTAATAATGTTGCACATTAAAATTAAAATGAGCTCTAAAGAGTCAGTAACTAAAGGAAATATGCTGTGACATAAACGTCACATTATGTTGATAACCTCTCACATTTTATTTTAAGGAGATTAAAGAAAGACAACCTCGCTTTTGGATGCTGTCTTATTTGTAAGTAGCCTCGAACTATTTTTTTAACCACAAACCGAAGATATTTGAACATTGAACGCCGTTAATTTTCGATTTTATTGTGTGTGGTGAAATATTTTGATCATGAGCTCTGGCGTTGTTGTGGGCGGGTCCCTGATGGTGTCACAAAACTCGGAGGCTTTTGATTGGCTGGGCACCAGAGCGGAAGCGCTTCTGACGTCTTAGCTGTGAGGAAAACAAAACAAATGGAGCTGCGAATGGTGAGTGTTCAAAATCGACTCTTCTATCTTGTGACCAGTATCGGACACAATCACTGTGTTAAAATAATAAAATCTCTGATAAACTACGCGTTTCGCCGTTATTTTACATCATGTGCTTGTTATGTTTGGGATGACTCTGAGCTACCGAGCTCACGTGTGTACTGTTATGTAACATGGAGCGTGCAGAAGGCTCAGCCGCCACCTGCTATTGTTCACCTGTGCTGATGCTCTGCACCGTCAAAATCTCTGTCCGTACGGGTACCCACAATGTTCTGGGTGCTCTGTTGCTGCTTTAAATGTTGTAACGTTCATCTTATTGTCTTTCAATAGCGCTTCAATTTGGACGTGCGACAGTATTCAGATATACTGTTTATCGCCCCATTGTTTACCACAGTAAAACAGTCTACATAGATACATTTTTTTTAAATAAAATCAGAGATTATAATTAGTAACGTTATAAACTTGCCATACACAGTTTGTTGTAATATACTTTCTTTCTGGATAATGACAACGTTAGTGCCGTTGTTGTGCCGTATTATGCACCTCTGCCGTAAAATGTATTAACTTTTACTAGGAAAGTGTCCTGTGTATGAAACTGACTCACTCACTGGTAACACATACCAGTCCCATCTCTGCACCAAGAAAAGCATTTGTTGCTGGGATCACCAGCAAAAAATATAGCTGATGCTTTTAACAAAGTCTCAAACTTAACCAGAATAGATTGTTTATGATGTCGTGTAAATGAAAAAAATAACTCTCTTCTTTCTTAATCTCCAGAAACATGATGGATGAGCTGGTGCAAGACCTGGTGTCTGCCCTGGAGCAGACTTCAGAGCAAAGTAAGTTGGGAGAGCTGTGGGAGGAAATGGTCTTGAGTCCTCTTCGGCAGCGCCGGCAGACACGCCGTCGCAGAGGTCGGAGGCGCTACCGTGAGTCCTCCTTTTTCCCCCTCAAGCACAGGTGTTGCTGGATTGAGGCCTCAGAGTCGAGCCTAGATGAGATGAAAGAATATAGGAAAACCTCTTCCTCAACTATGGCTGCCTCCGTGGCAAACTGTAGTGACTCTGATGACATGGTTTCAAACCACCGATGGCATCAACTCATGAGACACCCTGTGAAGACCAGGCAGCCATCTTGGCCTGAGTCTGAATCCTTAACTGAGAACAACTCTGGACGGCAGCTGAGGAGACGGAGGAAGGTCAAACGGATGATCTCTGATGTCACAGTGAGGTTGCAGCCTAAGGTAAAGGTTCCCAATATAGATGGTAAACGAAGACACAGGTCCGCACACATGCAACATCTGTCAGGAGTACAGAAAAAGACAGTCTCTTGGGTGGGAGCCGAACGACAGAGTGAAGGAGCCAGGCTGATGGGAAAAGAGTGCTGGAAGAGGAAGGAGCACAGAGATGGTGCAGATGAAAACATGTCAGAGGGGTAGGTAATGTTTTACATATTAATTAAACCTAAACTTAATTATTTATACAGTGTTTCTCAGAATATCTCACATTAAATTCATACAAGCTTAAGTATTTAAAAATGTTAAAAAGTAGTGAATCGAGCCAGAGGTAAACACTTTTTTAAAGTGGATTAAATCATTATTCATCTGTGAAAACCAAACAAATAGTTCAATTGTTAAAGCCACAGTGTAAAAGCTGCTATCATTCCAACTGAGAGAAAAGTAACTGAACCGGGTGACATCAAAATGATCTATAAATCTTCTCTCAATCATGTCACATTTCAGTATTCATGTGTCCTCAACTCCACCAACAAAAAAGTGGATCACATTCATACCTTTCCACTTTCTATAGTATTGAGTTGACATTAAAAATGAATGATTGAGCCTCCTCATCCTCATCTCCAGTAGCTGAAATGATCACCAGGGAAGGATATCTGATAGTTATGCCTCCAGGTACTGGCTAGCTCATTAATTCCTTTTTGAGAAACACTGTCACAAATAAATAACTGATTTGGAATGGTATTGATTTCTTCTGAAATCATCCTTGTCTTTTGTTTGGCAATTAAAGCTGGGCCTGTCCCAGTGTCCCATACTCAACCCACTTGTGTGCATTTCTATTTAAGCAAAGCTAAATATAGCCTTAAGCTGACAACATATAAGCACATTATATTTTTGAAGGAACCAAAAGTTACTGTCCTGTGGGCTAAGTTAATATGCTATAGGGTTGGAAAAACTAAAGAAATATGGCCACTATTTAAATTATAAGATTGATGTTCAGTTTGTTATATGATGCATGAAGCCTTGCATTAAATTCCAAGATCGTGGCATGTTTTTGCTGCGATTCGTGCACCCTTCTTGATGTGTTGTTGCAGCTGTGGGGAGATGTAACCTGATAGTTACATTTAAAACTAACAAATGCCAGAATAGTTGCTGTAACTACTGCCCAGCAGGGTGGATCTCCAAAATGCAGCTTTTCATGTAACATGTAATGACACTTGAAAGCCTTAAGTGATGCTGGAAGTCCAACCATCATTATATGTTAAATAGTTCTCTTTTAGGTATCCTGCCTTTTTCTATGAGGATAACACATTTGAGGTAACTCTAATAGGACAGGGCTTTACATCTTCTGGTTTAATTTGTGCTGACCTTTCTAGCCCCTGAGTGGTACTTGTTTTTATTACTTTATGGAAAAATCAATAGCTGTTCTGACAGAAAAGAGCTCCGGAGAAGAAATAAATGGGATCGGCGTGGCACACTGTCAATCATTTCTCACTTACACGACTGCGACGCTCTTGATTGCTGCTCAGTAGACTGTCGCGTCATACTCAGGGCTGAGCAATCTAATGGTTAATCCATGATGGAGGCAAAGCATTAATACAAATGGCAGCAGTGGCACAACAGCAGTATTTTCTCTCTGAGTGTGTACAGTCCATTTGATGTCTGACACAGAAGCAGCTTGATCGCTTTGGTGTTTTTCAAACGGACTGTTTCGACTCTCCTCAAGGTCACTCTCATGCGCACGCTGAGTGGAGCTTCGCCTTCAGCCAGCCGTGTGCGAGCGGAGCAGATGTTGGCAGCTCCAGTTGGGCCCCACATCCTTGATTAGACCTGGCCCAGCCTGCTGGCGTTGCAGCCACCTGGTGCCCAGGCTGGCCCAGCATGCAGCGCTCACCTGCGCGTAGACGTGGTTGTGGGCTCAGCCTTCGCCCCCAGCTGCGCACAGCTACTGGTGATGTTGACTTTAGCTGTGCCACAAGACAAACAAAGCCATCATGTGTGTCTTTCTCACATGCAGGCATCATTGTGCTGTAATTTATGTTTTGAAAATTCCATGAGTGTTTTTTTTTTTTTTTTGGGGGGGGGTGGTTTGTGGCGTTTGCCGAAGTTAATTTTAATAAATCTCTGAGACTAATCCAATTACTGCAGCTCAGGGATGGTGGGATAACCTTATAATCATACACCCATGGAAGAGGGCATGGATTTGGGCTGAGGCGACTTGTTTGAAGAGCCCACAGATTCATTGTTGTCGCCCCCTCCCCCCACGCCACCCGTCTCTTCCTTTTCTTTATTCTTCTGCAGAATTAGCCTGCATGGCTCAATAAATGGCGGCTTGCCTGTAATCTCTGTGCAAACCGATCTGCCTCTCTCAGGAGTTGAGGATTATATCCTAATGATTAGTGCTCATCTGGATACTGTTTTTTGCTTCACCTCTTTAGCTTGTGCAGAGACAATAAGGCCATGTGGGAAGTTCAGCTCTGAAATACTGGAATGCAGCTTTTGCCCTTGCCTTTGTCTTACCATGGCCATATTATCTAATTAAGAAAGTTTTACAGCACCTAATTCACATTAGAATATCGTTTTTTTGACTCATGGGTTGGTACTTCTACTGGGTGTGAGTCAAAGTTTCCCCCAAACTTTACTAGGCAAAGGTCATTACTGAAGAAAGAGGCGGTGTTTTCTTTTTCAGACATAAGAAAAATAGAGTAGAAACTCAATTATTTATGCCATTAATTAGGTAGTACTTAATGGAAATGGTCTCACATCAGCCCTGTGCTGCTTCAAGCGACATCACATTACACCCTTAATATAGATAAATACTTAATAGGTGCCTCTAATTAAATGTTTATAGCTGTGATTCCTTTTCAGACTTTGCAGACAATAAAAAGTTCAACGTTTCTTCTAGTTAGAATTCACCTTTGGTCCAGTGGTTCAAAATGTCTCAGTTTCTTAATACTAAGTAGGTTTACTGGATGATACATTTATGAAAATTATTGGGCATTTTAGATTTTTAACAGTGAATAGTTGTTTACGCCTGATGCCAGCTGATGAGTAAAGAGGTGTTCCACACTAAAGAGAATGCTGAGGGGGTTGGCCGTTGAGGGTCTGTCCAGCCTGCTCTTCTCGGCCAGATCTTCCAGATTCCCCTGGAGAGGCCCGCATCTGCTTCTCTTGATTGTGAGGGGAGATGATGCAAGGCCATCTGGCCAGGAGGATGTGCAGGCTGGATGGACGTTTTTCTGATCCTGTCATCCCTGGCAATCCTCTGCAATATGGTAAAGCACTGTATCAGCACATGTGTGACCCCCCCCCCAGCTTTCTCCTGTGAGCAAGGTCAGCCGTGATAAATCTGAAGAAATACTGCAAGGCAGTCAAGACTATTAGGCTCTCCTCTGTGTCATTAACAAATGCCCAGAAAGGCAGAATCAACAGTGTGCCAGCCAGAATTAAATGACTTATAATGCTCAATGCATCCTGGCCAGAACCGATTTGTTCAACAGGAGACAGGAAGGCATGGAATTTATTATTACTAATGCTGTATTGAACGAATTGGCTCAATATTATTTTATTTTCCAAAACATTATATTTTAATAAATGATACTTGATGGCTTGCTTTCACTCCACACAGACCTTCACATCTCCACTGAGTTCATCTCTTTTAAATGCATTCCTGATAGAGAACTTCCCGGTAGGACTCTTAATAAGAGTACATTCCACTTTGGGAAGTCTTCTGGTATTGTCTGAACATCTCCATCACCTCCACTCCTCCTCCTCTCACTCTCCACTGTGACCTCTGAGTGTCTGGAGGACCCAGCTGAAGGTGGCTGAGGTGTGAGAAAGGCAGGAAAAGGCCAGGATGGTCTGGGGTACATCAGGGTGGGGCGGGGGGGTGGAGCAGTAGGGTTGCCTGAGGGCGTGGAGCAAGCAGCGATAGAGCAGTCAGCAGAGGCAGCCCACACAGCAGATGTTGGCCAGTTGTTTGGTGGAAGCTGCACGTCTGCTGGTCGCTCAGTGCGGGGGGCACACCCAGAGGGGGGGGGGGGGGGTCAGGGGGGTGGTGGGGAGCAGGCAGGAGAATGTGTTTCTCTCTCCCGTCATCCTCCACAACGCAGGCCAGATTAGATTGGAGCTGACAGCAGAGGATATTCAATTAGATTGTGCACGTCACTCAGTGGCTTCGATCAGAGCCCCCCTCTTGTGTCTTTGTGTTTCCTGTTGCAGAAAGAGAGAAGGCAGCGTGCACTGTCTTTCTGTGTCATTTCCATTTATGTCTCTGGATTTCTCCATTATATGTATCACAGAACATTACATGTTAAATATTGAGTGGGCCATTTCAATGTTTGATGCACATTGTTCACTTTTCAGACGACCCAACATTGACTGACCGTAAACAGTCCATCAGGAATAGAGATGCCAAATAAAAATGCCAAAATTCCTTCTTTGTCGGTACAAACGGGTCAATGGTGACCATTCCTTTATAGCTCTCTCCTTTTTTTCCAGGGAAACGAGCAGCACGTGCAGCAGTGACCCTGGCCTGTTCACCAATGATGAGGGTAGACAAGGTATTTAAAGCTCAGTAGCTTATTCTGTTGATGTTGTTCTGACCAATAAGATTTAATTTTGAGTATTTTGCCCCCAAAGATGAAGCATTCATGTCAGATTGGAGATGAGCAGTCAGGTTCAGGCAATACTGAGCTCCACTGTGAGGGAACGGCGACGCTAAGGGGAGGTTTCGTTACAATGGACTGGTTGCTGGGCACCCAGGCGACTCTAATAAGACGTTGTCATGTCGTGTTAATGAGCGCTGAAGCCTTTGCTAATCTCATTAGTTGTGGTGGGGCCAGGCGGCCTCTGATTTAACAGTTGTCACTACACCTTGACTGTGAGAGCCATGGTTCCTGCGTGCTCTCTGCTGACTGACAGGTCTGATGAGCACTTCATGTCTGGGGACAGGATCAGCAGTGGTAGTTATTGGGACAATCAGTTGCTGAACATCTGCATATCATCTCTGGTAGAGGTTTACTAGAGTACTGTGTAGTCTAGAGCTGATAATTGTGGTAATATTACCTGTTTAGGTGATGATGAACAGAGCGACTGGTTCTTTGAGGGTGACTGTGGAGTCGGGACGGCCGTGAATGGACTTCTGTCGAGCTGGGACTCTGACAAACAGCTTTCCCTCGAGGGAAACTGTCCCTCGCCTACCTTCTTGCTCCCTTCACGGGCCTCTCACAGAGGTAGCCTCTACCTGCATGTCCATTAACCGTAACCTAACCAGGCAGACTGATATAAAATGTCTTTGCAGCGTTTAGGCATCATCCGCGCCTGAGGCGAGCTCCTGGTTCTGCAGCCTGCTGCATCAGGAAAGACAGGAGGCAACTTCCCAGAAAGGTTAAAGGAGACTACCATCGTCCTCCTAAATGTGAAACAGCAATACACGCTTAACATTTATTTGAAACCGTGTTTCCTCCTTTGTGGTTTGCAGCGCAGCAGCATGTCAGTGTTTGTGGAGAGACAAAGATCCTTCTGCCATGATCCCTGCCAGAGATGGTAAGACACTGAACACGTTTCAGAGCAAAATTCATTACTCCAAATTATATTTCTCTTTCCTCTTGTAGCATTTGGCAGCCTTCTGTTGCACAGCGGGATTTAAAGCAGGTACCTTAACTATTCTTTTCTGCCTCCTTGGAGCAGACTTCAATCATGTCATTCATTATGTAAAAATAATTGTCAGTTCCTTCTCCAGTTGAAGCCTTTGTCCCGAATGCCGGTGTGTCCTATCGACACAGTGTCAGACAACTCCCATCTCAGATGTTCCTCTGCAGTCGTTAGAAACAGGTAGATGAAACCAAATGTTACTTCGACAGTCTTTTAAAAAAAAATAATTTAAACATATTTTTTTTTTGTTATTTATAATATTTTTACAAAATCTTAATTATTGCAAAAGCAAATATATTTATGCTAAAATTATATTTCTCTCTTTTCCTCTGGGGGCCAGCGTAGAACCAGCTCAGTGAAACCTGGCTGAATCCATGCAGAAAGAATAAGTCTGATGTTTCCTTTCTGCCTGTAAATTTGGTCAATGTCGTCAACAGCAGATTAAAAGTCAGGTCAATTTGTTACAACAGTGTTTAGGTTCTTTCTTAGCTGTGGACATGAGACGTTAGATTGGCCTTAATTTAAATCCTGGCCTAAAAGAATGAGCTGATACCATGATAGACGACTGCAGTTAGACTCAGTCACACTTTAATTCAATAGTTTTCAAGGTCAATGTTTCTAAACTGAAAAATCCAAAGTTTGTGTAGTTACAGTGCCGATTCAAATCCTTGCATTTCTGGGACTGTGTAAAAACATAAAAAAAGAAAAAAAAAAAGATCCAAAAGGTGTTTGTGAAGGCTTCACTTGCTCCCAGCCATCCCTGGAACTGTTGGATCTGCACGGGGACTATGGAGAAGTCGTTCAAGACTCCTCATTTTATTGTTTCCACTCTGCCTATTTATGGCGCATTCTTAATTTTGTTTCACACGCGCTCTTTTTCGCCGCTCTCTTGGGTTATTTCACAGAGCGTTCCAACACTCCTTGATGAGGGGCAAAAACACGACTGCTATGAAAAGCCCCAACTTCTTAGGGCTTTCTTTTCTAACTGGCCCTTTCTTCTCCACCTGAAAGGTTCCCTCAGATTCCAGTTAGAGGCATTGTGAATACTAATTTCTCTCTATTAAAAAGCCCTCATATCCCTGCCATGCTCTCATTTGAATGGCAGGCTCTGGGGAGACCTCTTAATTCCTTTATAGCAGGATTCAAGACCCTTCACTTCAAAAAGTATAAATCATACTCCCAAATGAATGAGGGATGGGGGGGTTGACGAGAGGGAGCTTCTGATGTGTCCCTTCGGACGGCACGAGCTGAATCTCCCTGAGCAGCTCAAATCCATTCTGCAGCGTGATGGCTGCTCCGTCCTCATGGCCCAGCCCGGCACCATTTACTTTCCCCCAAAACCACAAATATCAAATATTTACTATTGTTTTGCTGCAAGCGATCAGATTGGTTCTCATTTCTTCGGAGCCTGGTCTGTTTCTGATTGTCAGCGGCTGCACATGGGACTTTGCTGTCTTTCCCACACCCTGCAGGGAGAGCGTTCTCCTCCATGAAGGGAGTTTAAGCGTTAATCTCGCGCCTCAGCCTGGTTAAAATGATACTGCATTAATAAAAGCCATCATCTCCTGTTTGTGGCAATAGGCAGAGATTTGATGCTAGATTTGATGTAGGCCACGGTGTTTATCCTCCTCTCGGTGTGGGAATAGGCGCGGTGCTTGGTGGGATTTGGCCCTAATGGCAGGGGCCGATGACCACGTTTAAATGCATCACCGTCTTTCGACTGAGCCAAGCAGCAGCAGCTTTTATCTATCAACTTATTTATTTCGAAATGACACCTGCGCTGTGAGATAAATCATAGTCTTAGGCCACTCCCCCTCGAAGTTTTCATTTTAATTGTGAGATCTTGGTGTCAGCAGTTAGTATATTGGTGTGAGTGGCCTATTGATTATTGATTTGGAGCTATCGATTATGCTCCCTGGAGAGCCTAATCCTTTCTGATTCATTTGAATACCTCTATTAATCTTGAGATCCTGCTCACACCTGAAGCGTGTGTACGCTAATGAAAATAGATGGCCATTTTGTAGCTGCAGCACTTCCCTCCACTTTTGATTTATTATTTTTAATTGATATATTTGCTTTTGGACGCGGGCTCCAAAATTACAATTGACCCTGTGTCAGTGTTGTTTTCACTTTGCCCTGAGGTGCACCGCATTTGAAAGTGTCTCATATGACCTGAAAAATCCATCTTGGAGTCTTTTTCTTCAGTGTCCTTGTGTCTGATGGCGTTTACTTCTTACTGGCTGTCTTCCTTACATGAATGCAGCTTCTCTTTCATCACTCCTCAGTCTTGAGTCAGTTTTTTGTGTTCTTGTCGCAGTTTTCTTTAACACACAGAAACAACTGGGCAACATCTGTTGTGCTGTTAAAACCAACCAAGTAACAGCTGTGATATAATAAAGGCAGTGATGTGGATGTTTTTACAACTTCTCTCAGATTTGCAGACGTGCTTCTGAAGGGCCTTGTGCTGTGAGATGAATGCTGGTGTTTTGCCTCGGTTAATGAGCCAGCTGATGGTATTCTCATGTTTGATTAGCGTTGTGCTGAGTGTCTCCGTGGGCTCCTTGGCGACGGGGGAGGGCTCTCGCCTCCCTCTGGGCTGCGGGGCCCCTCGGAGTGCTCCGGCCACTGCGTAATGAGTGCAGCAGTGGAGGGATGGACCTCCGCACATTAAGACCAAATGCATTGGGGCATTACTTTAATACTGCAGTCGTGCCTTGTGACATAATGTCACGTTATAGCCCGGATCGATTTTGGAATTAAAAAGTTAGTTTGCAAAGATTTACTGTGGGAAGTTCAATGCCTGAGCTCTTTATCAGCAGCACAAATGGCTGGTTATGTGCTGTCCGACAGAGCTACGATTGAGGGATCGATAGGTGCGTGATTTACTAACTGGAGTACAGGTAATCAATAAGTATAAAAGTAAATGAAATATGCATTACTGGGACTTTATTAGAGAGGAGTAGCAGGGAGAGAATAACGGTCAGGCCATTTATTTTTATATCTATTGATTATACAACATAGAGACTTCACTTAAAGCATGCTCTGTGTGGCTCACAACACGCCGCGCTGGCACACTCCGTCATGTGATTTATGGATGTTGAGGTCGTGGAATGTGCTGCCTGTTTAAAGCCCATCCTGATGGGCCCTGATGTGAGCATGTGACTGTTATTGTTGCTGTTTCGTGTGGCCTGCAGTTCCATCTGTGTGCCATGAATGCCTTTTACTGGGTCTGTTTATTGGCATGTATTAGTGCACCATGTTGCTTTAGCATACAACTTATTTGTATATAAACAATGATACTGGAATATTTTTGTTTGAAGCATTTTCAAGCCCCCCCCTCCCAAGACCATAAATACACACTGTGCAGAGCATATCAGCCCACAGTGATGGAGTGGACCTTGACCTTAACATTACATCTGAAGGCATGGCCATTGAGCCAGTGGGGGGGGGGGGTGGGGGGGTTTCCTATTTCAAGACTCTTGACATGTGACATAAGGTCAGGTGTCATTTTTTTTTATTTGATCCTTGCAGCCACTCAGGCACGAGCACTCAAGCCCCTGACCTCGTAAAATATTCCCTCTTTTTAAGGAAAAAAAAAATGGATAGTAATAGTTTAGAGTCAATAAGCAGTTTCTGCAGCACCGATGAGGCAGATGTGAAGATGTACTGGTGGCAGAAAAGCAAATGAATGCATTTCTGATGAGGACTGCATCATCTTACTGTCCATAATCATTTTACTACCTTCCCACCAGGGCGGCTGATGTCATTCCGGAGCTGTTGTGCACAGGAGAGTCCGGGAGGAGGAGGAGGAGGAGGAGGGGGGAACCAGAGGTTGCATCTGTCCCTGCATCAGGTGACTCCCTGCATACACGACTGGGAACCTTGTAATTCCTCACTCACGAGATGGATTGTGATGAAATTTTGTACAGGCACTGCGTTAAAGTCTGGCAATCTTATTAATCCATGATGGCTGGAATTCAGAGGAGAAAATTAAAATTCAGAGAGGTCCAGTTAGACAGAGTGTATTGCATCTGCGTCCTGTGATTTTTCAGATTCATATGAAGCAGTTTCTTTTCTGTGCCCTTGGTTCAGATTTGATCAAGAAAGTTTGATTAACGACATGTTATAGTCTCTGATAGGGGAGATGGTGACCACTGCATTTGCTCTGTTGCTTTCTCCGGCGCTCGCAGAGCTTATTGGAATATGCAGATTTCAGCCTGTGCGGCTCAGTCGCCTCACTCAAGATGCTTTACAATCTGTGCAATAACTCTGACTTTCATAGGCTGCCAGGGCAGTAAAACCCACAATTCTGTTGTTTTCTCGTGTAAAATAGAAATTCAATTTATTTTTATTTCTTCCACAAAACGTACACGTTTAGAGACAGAGAGAGTAGTTCCTCAAACAACAGATGATGTCATGTTCACCCCTCACAAAAACTTCCTGAATACTTAATGAATGGTGTCCTCTAAGTGAGTCCTGGTGTAATTTCTTTCTTGATAATTTTTCTTCTGTTAGCATCTGGTTCTCAGCAGCTGTCTGAAAACAATAGTATCAGACATTGTGTTTTATGACACTTCTGGGCTATCTTTTACTTATATTCCTTTCTTATTATTCTAAATTTAGGGAATGCAAAATATTTGTTTGGCGCCAAGGCTTAAACGTGTTGGTTGTGATGGCCTGATTGAAGGCAGAGAGGAAGAGAGGAGCGATGTGAAGTTCATTGTAGGGGATGTAGGCTCTGAGCCTCGGCTCCTGTGTCTGTTTGGACCGGCGGAGCTGCCTTTGTTCATTAGAGTCACGGCTCGGGGCCTCATATGTTTGCCTGGATTGAAATCTGAATTGGTTTGTCCGCCTTCTCTTCTACTCCTTTTCGCCCAGTCTCGCCGCAGCCGTTTGTCATTTAAATAACAAATGCCGGTGGTTCCCTGATTTAGTGAGGGGTTCGGGCCTCTGATGTATATTAATATTGCCGCACAGGACGCTGTTCCAGGGTTCATCACTCATTTGGATAAAAGAGGTGGAATTTGAAAACAGCCAATGCTTTACTTGGATACAGATTGCATCCATTTATTGCTCTGAGTTATGGAACAGCCGCTAACTCTGTCCTTCACCTCCCTGCCGCTCATCCGCTTCCCATAAAAGTAAAAAAGGACTCACCCCTGGCCCTTAAGGTCCCGTTCTATTCAACATGCAGGCATCCCTCAGTTTCCCAACACTTCCTGCGCTCTGTCGTTAAAGGTATTCATGATAAAAGCGCACCTGTTCCACAGGGGATTCCTTCTTAACTGACAGATGATTTCAATATAATTACAACCAGTAGTTATATACAGTATATCTAATAATAATAATGTTTTGGACTGAAACATCACAACCTTTTTTATTTTTTTAGATGTCCCAGTCCTGTCCTAAACTGGCAGATCCCCCTCAGCCCCGTTCTCTCTTCTCCTGCTTTTTGAGTCTAGTGCCCCCTGTCCACAGTGATTTATCATGCATCCCGTGCTGTCCAATGTCAGTTTCTGCTGCTGCAACGGCTCTGTTTAAATCTTTACCTTGGCAGCCTGCTGTACCGCGTCTCTTCTCAGTAATCTCACCAGCGCCAGGATATACACATTCCCTCTGACAAGCTTTCACCCTTTCTGTGTACAAATCCTGGTGCGATGCCCCTCCGCCATGAATGTGCACGGAGACAAAATCTGATGCATTGATTTAGTGAGTGTTGACGTGTTTTGGTAAACATCTTGTTTGCATGGAAAGATTGTTTGCTGCATTTAGCGAGGGGAAGAAGGGAGCGGCTCTCCGGGCGGGGGTTATCGAACACGACAGCCGAGCGTTTGTTTGAGCTGGCAAGAGGAAGTGGGTCGTTCCCTGTGTTACAGGTTGATTTGAAACTCTGTAATCAGGAGTGAAAATGGTCTGTGACTTGAGGTGTCTTCCACGGCTCCATTGGGAATTACTCCGGCGGTACCCAGCTGTTGCTTTGTCTTCTTTCCTTACCCTTTTAACACTTCAACAACAGTGCTGGGGCTGCTCGTGGAGGAGAAAAAAAACAACAACTTATCAGGCTAGGTTTCTGTTTGGATTAGACAACTGCTCCATTTCTCAACCTTAAATTGCCCATTTTCTACTTTTCACACCACCCAGCAGTCAAAGTCCAACCAACAAACCCTTAGCTGACATACAGCGGTCTGTTATAGTGTTGAAAATGAATAAAAATACAATTATAACTTTCAATTTTACTGATTTGGCCAATTTGTCTATCAAATATTGATAATTAATATCTGCAGTAAGGTAATTACTCTGTTGGATCATTGAAAATTAAAATAAATACATTCTCTACAAAAGTAGGGGAGTGATTTATAAGGCAAAGATGAATCAGTGGAAAGATCCTAATGGATTTAATATGGCTCAGCTGGTCTCACACGCAGAATAATTAATAATTCCACTTTTCCCCTCCCCCGCTGCCTTCGATATTGCCCATCCTTCTTGTCTTCATAAAGGAATGACGGTAATAAACCAAGACTTTGACCGTTTGATGTTAAAATCTGCAGCGTTTGTAGAACGCCGACCTCTTCAGACAGTAAATATTTGTAAATGCTGAAAGCAGGATGCCCGTGTCGAGACCAGCGCCGCTCTTCTCACCTCCCCCCCACCCACGCCTGTCTTCACGTGTCTCCTTGCTTGAGCAAGACGGTTGCGTGACAGATCACCAGCGTCGGAGGGCCTCCGTGTTCCTGCCCGGCGGTCCGGCCCCCTCTCATTAATGCCCAGGCTGGCGCGAGGGCCGTGTGGCAGCACAAGACAAATAACGCCACCACTCAGCCATCACTTCTGCTGACAGAACTGCAGCCCACCGCACTATTTCGCCCTCTCCGGCTCCACTCTGCACCCTGCACGCGTCCTTCAGGACCCCCCCTCCCCCACTGCGCCCCACACCTGCACCTGCCTGTGCCGCTCCACCAAACTTTTTTGGATTTTCGCAGTCTCTTGAGGTGGATTTTAGCACTTTAGGGCAGGTTGTTACAATGTAGCCACAAACGAATCTAGTGTAGATTCATTTTTTTAGCAATCAGGTGCTCCTTAGTGCACACGCACTCCCCCGGGGGTCTGCTCGGAAACATTTGAATGTTCTTTTTATTTAGCTGTGGAAAAAATGCTCCCTGTGAGCGTTTGTGTGCAAGGAGCTCGAGCAGGAGAGACAAACACAAAGGCTAATCATTAAAGAGCTATTCAGTCCTGTTCATTTAAGTGTGAGAATCAGCAGACCCATTACTGTCAATGTGTAATTAGCTGATTAATAAACAGGGGGGAAGGGGAGTGCTCCAGGAAGGCCTGTAATGATTGTTTTTAGAGAGCATCACATGAGAGCTTATTAAGATGGTAATATAGTTCCATTCAACCTCCCATTATTACCCACAATAAATGCATGTACCGTAATTCTGCCATTTCTGCCGTTTTTACGTCTGCCGACCTTGATGTAAAAGCAGTCAGGTGTACGTTTGGATCAAACTGAAATTCCTTTTTGAAATTTCTTCTTGTTGCCATCAACCCTTACGTAAGGCACATTCACACCCCCTTTTTATGTTAATGGGAGGCATTTTGTTTTCTTTTTTGTGATCTGCTTCCTTTTCCTGATTCTGGATTTTTTGCTTGAAAGGTTGCTAAATATCTAGCTGAAATTCTGGATAGGTAATGTTCGCCTGTCTTTAACTAAAGTCATCAAATAACTACTCTCAACACTCCTGTTTGCTTGTTGTGATCCTACAGACCAACACCCTCACAGACCATCACTGATGCTGGGTTTTATACTCTGCCTGGCAACAAGTTGCGTATTCCTGTCCATCGTTAGACTGAAGGACACAGCATCCATAATATCCATAAAACCATTTCAAAATGTGGATTCAGGCCAAAGTCCAGTGACGCAACACGTCAACTTGCATTTCTAGACACGACAAACACCCGCAGTGTTCCACGATTTGAGATCAAACCAGGGCTTCTCACTTTGCCTCTAAACTCTTCTGATGCTTTTATTGGCTCTGCCAAGGAGAGCGTGTTTTTGGTTCTGTTTGTCAGCAGGATAACAGAGAAAACTCTTGGCCTGCATGACATCAACTAGAATTGGTGGCATGTTGCCAGTCAGAACTTTTAAACTTTAGCCTAATATTTACAGTATAAAGCTACATTTATCATTAGACTATATGGCAATTTTGACATTATTTGGAACAATGAGAGAAATGTAACGGTACAAGCGGTGGAATTTTGTCATTAATTTTGTCTGTGACCTTGAGCTGGAGCTTCAGTATTCCTGGTGTATGTTAACACACCCCGAAACCAAACGCTCCCTGTGATTTCGGCATATCTGTCAGATATGAAAACCCCAGAATTTTGATCCACGCCTTTGCCCGTGTTTAACTTGCCTGTTTGGGTTGAACCTCAGCAACAGTTAGTCATCATTCCCTCAAGAAATATTAATCAATTATCTTGCCCGGCGGATCAGTTTGGGGAAGAAGTCATCTGGAAAGAGGCACAAGCAGATATAATGGGAGCGAGCAAAAGCACATGCCAGTGAATGCTGTAATGCCTAATCCTCTGAGACAGCCCAGAGCCACAATGTCACTTCTAGTTCCCCCGTCCTCTGCTCTGGGACCGCCTCACAAATGTCTTGTGTGACCGCTGCTAACTTTTTTCTCTTGTTTTTTTTTTTTTTGGGGGGATCAGGAAAGATTTGTTTACCCAGCAGTTGTTTAAGGGTTTCTCTGTCTGCTGGAGGAATTTGCTTTGTTTCTCCTGTAGAAAGTTCTGCTCTGTCTCACTTTACAGCTGCGCAAAAGAGGAAGAGAACTTGTAAGAGAATGAAGGCTGTGAGTGTGAGCTGAAAAAAGAACATAAATAAAAAACATACAGTTTCTTCCACAGCATAATTGGGGGGGGGGGGGGAGTTAAAGCAAAGGAGCAGCACAAATTGGCCTTTTAATAACCATGTCCACAAGTCATATGGGGCCAAATTGGATTTGGCTCACTTGACCAAAACCTCATTAATATTTAACCTATTAGAAAAGGATTGCCTCAAAAGTTTTATTTTAATATACCTAAAACAGCAAGCGAACCAGCAGCCGTAGACGCAATTTAATTTTATTTTTTTTTTTACCTCAGAGTCCATTGAAACAGTCAAGAAAATGTGATTTATGTGGGTGTCTTCTACTGTTTGCTGTCTGTGTTGTGTTGCATGTGCAGAATATGATATTCTCTCTCATTTTCCCTCTCTCTCTCTCTCTCTCTCTCTCTCTCTCTCATCCCCCCCCCTCCCTCCCCGCAGGCAACAACCTATTTCAGAGGGATCAGCAGAGAGCACAGGCACCAGGAGCTGTGAGTCTGGAGGATGCGGGACTCAGTCCACCTGCTTCTGCTCAGACGGACAATCTCTCTTTCCTCTAGGTGGCGCAGTGAGCATGAAGAGCAAAATACATAAAAATATCTCGAGTAGAAGAAGAATAGAAAAATTGCACCTGTGATGTATTTGAAAGAGAATATGTATGAAAACGTGTACATCTTTGTAAGTCATGTAAGCTAGAATCTCATTTTATGTTTTTTTTCTTTTTTTAAATCAGTATTAGAGCAATGACAGAGAAGGCGTGCATGCAGGGACAATATTTAGGATTCAACTTTTTCTTTTAGAGCAAAGCATGATGGAGCCATGGGGTTAAAAATAAATGTAGGACTGACGGCTTAGGAAAGTGAAAAAGGGCCCTTACTACACAACACAAACAAGTCACTTACCTCTATCAAAATGGTCTTTCATTAATATTAAAACATGTTCCGTTTTTTTAGATGTTTTTTCAGCCCAAACCACAGTGATTAAACACATTTAAATTACAGTTTTACAACCAAACAAGTATTTAAACTATGCTTCAAAGTGGCAAAATGAACGCCACTGTGTCAGAGAATTGCTGAAAACACAAAACTCATCGTTACGCCTCAAATCAGCATTATTACTTCTGGATCCAGTCTTTCAAGGTAGCACATTAAACATGACAAATGTTAATGCAATCAAGCCTTGTTAAGCCCTCCACCATCAAGGATGGAACCGGCTTCGAGAGGCCCCTCGTTCCACTCAAGCATCCACGGTTCCTCCTGTTTTCACACACGGTTTCTGGGCCACCTGCTACAACACAATCCAGCAATTATGACCAGTCAAGTAGCACAGCATTTGTCTGCAGGAACAGGGGGAGAGCTGTCAGGTGAGGCTGGACGGCTGGTGGGTTTGGGGGCGGGGGGGTCTGCTCTGCTTAATGGCTGCAGCGCATAGGCTCTGTGTGAGACGGGAGGGCATCAGAATGTTTAGCTACCACATGCTGCTGCAGTGTTCAAAGAGGCTACCAACGCCAGAGAGCCACACAAAGTACAGGCTGCCGATTAGCATGGATTTGAAAATGCTACAGTTTGTACAAAGGCGCTGATTAGCACAACACAGAGGGAGTGTAGCTGGGGTCCTCAGAGGGACGCCTCCCCTTCTCCTCAGCTTACCTTCCATATTCAAATGGCCTCACATGTTTGCGAGTTCAAGGCTGGCTACAGATGCGTATTCTTGTGGCGGTGGATTCATTTGAAGGGCTGTGCAGAGGGACGTGGCACCGAAAAGCCTCTGTGGGGAATAGCAGAGCCTTCTCATGCACCCTTGGTAGTATACATTAATCTGTCTCCCTCAGCATCAGATGCATTAAAAGATCAATGGCGGCAAACAGTGAGATCAAAAGCAACAGTTCTTGCCGAGCTGGTAAACAAGCAGTGTTTTCAGAAAAATGCATGTCACTTGCATTACGCCAACAGTTAGCCTTCAACCCCCCCCACCGGAGAGGATCTCAGAAATGTATTTTACTCAGAATATTGGCATAAAGAGTAGCAGCAGCAGTGTGAGCTTGGCCTGAAGAATATAATACCCTTAACTGAGATCCTAAATCACCCCCAGGAACAGGTATGCACTTCCAGTAATGATCACAAGATCCCTTTTTAGTAAAATGAATTGAATATTCAGGACAATATGCATGTCTTTCCAGACACTAAAAGCCATATTTAAGAGAAGAGTTGCATTTAGTTGAATGAGATTTGCCAATTAATGTGAGTAATGTGTCTGCCATAATCCATAGGAGAAGTCTTTATGTGATCGTGCTGGCTGAGGATGACATTTATAAATGCTGTGTGTGCACACCCGTCTAAATGGATGCCTCACGCAGGACATCCTGCCACAGGAATCAGTCAAAGTGTGGAGACAGAGAGGGGCCCTCCCCCGCCTGTGCCGTGTCCACTGCTGCAGCCTGTCCTGTTGGACTGTAATCAGAGAGGAGAAGTCTCTGATGACCACTTTCTATTTCAGATTTGTGTTTCCAAGCGCTTTTGGTTCTGGAAGTACTGTATCCGGCAGCGTGTTTTTTGGCACTGACGGAACGGGATGATATGTCAGGTCATTAACAGTTCCCCTAGTAATGGGAGGTGGAAGACCTCACCTGACTCTCTAATAATTAGCAGTTACCATAACGACATCTCGTCCAGACTGCACACCTCAAGATGATTTTCCGATGGCCAGGAAGCAGAGCAATGGCTTCCGTGCCGCCAGTCAATTGCCCCGTTACCGTTAAGGAATCCGGTAGGCTGGTACCACTCATATTTCATCCCTGGTAAAGATTACCTGTCAGACCCATGGGAGATGTATTGATCTGTTTTCCTTTTTCCGCCAGCAATCACCTGACAAAGGCACATAGGAAGCGAGTGAATGATGTCTGATGTGTCTGCTCCACTGTAGTGGCTTCCACCGGCCACAGATTGGTGCTGGGGGGGGTCCGCGGCAGAGATAATGCAGTCTTAAAGTCTGTTTGAACCTCGTGTATGCACACGGGGCAGCCCCTTTGCGCCTTCTGAGGTCACAGGTCAGTGGAGAATTTGCTTTACTTTTTAAATTCTTTCTAGCGGCAGCTCCTTTCTTGTCGGTAGTGTTTGTTCATGCTGTGTAGGCTGCGCTTACGAGGGGGACGCATGCAGAACAGGCACTTTGGTTCCTGCTGACAAATGCATGTTGTGAGTCAAGGTAGTTCAACTCTTTGAGCTCCTTCAGTGATCCGGTTTGATCCAGGCGGCCTGCTCTCAGTGCCGACGGACCCGCGTCTGTGCTCAGGGCACGGAATATATTGTACATTATAGCTTTATGTGGCAGCTATTTTTGCATATTTGCCTGGTTCAAATTGATTTTAGAATGAATCTTATCAGTCGTGTTTAATTTAATTGCGCTCTAGTAAATGTGTCGTATTTATAATGTGATATTGGTCCTTGAATTGAAGTTTTGGGTCTTAGAACATTAAATACACGATGATAGAGTAGATACAATATGTCTATTTAATTTTAGATGTTTTTTAATTTCACTTTAAAGGATTTAAATATATCTCCCTGTTATCAGGGTTCCTAGGCAGCTATAGCCTCATTTGATATGTCATATAAATTGCATCTTATCTTCTAGGCTGTTATCTTTATATTTAATGGCAGCGGAGGCATGCTTAATTGATTTGCAAATGATCGCATCAGGATTACGCCTCCCTTAGAAAACATGCACGACAGCTTGATGTTCAGAGAAACCTTACAATGGACTCAGTAGTTCTGTCATTTTGTGTCAAAATAACCACCTTTGAACAACCCACGTGAGTGTCAACATTCAGCCAATCCTTCCGTCCATAGTATTTATAAAAAGTACCACAGTGTGTGTTTGTTGGAAAATTTGTGTCAAATAAATCAGCAAACCTGAATCCCTGACTCATATTTACATCTTTCTCTCTGATCTGACAGCTGGATCACATGAGACAGGCTGGAGTCAAATATTATTATTTTAAATATATCACCCTAGAAGAAGCTAAAATGAGGTTTTCTTTGCAAACTCTAATGATGCCATGAGGCAAGACATGATATGACGTCAAGAACATCCCGGAAGTAGCTGGGGTGACACGAGCTCCAACAGATTTGCGGGTGAATACAAACGAGTTGCTATTAGAAACCGTCCCTCCGCTGATGGGGATTACCGGTGGATCCCCCGCTGTTAATCTCGTGGCTGAATGCTGAGGGCAGCGGCAGTCGCTCTGCCACATGTTGAGAGCGGGAGCAATTCTCTCCCGCTCACCAGTGGTCCATGGTTACAAATCACATCATCAGCTGTCTGAGCATCCGCAGCCAGCCTCTTCTCCGCCAGATTGATGGCGAAATGGGGGGAAAAATCAATGGCTTCCTCTCCTTCTCCACAGAAAGAGCCACCTCTGTCTTGTTTTCTAGTTTGATGTCCTCCCTCTCCGCTGTGGGAAATTGAAAGCCGAGTTTGAACAAGCTGACAGACGCCAATGGAAAGAAGTCTCTTGTGTCAATACAGCGGCTGGGTTCAATCTGCCATCTTTTCCCTGTTGAGGTGATGGGTTCGGCCTTAGAAAAAAAACCCTTTTGAAGCCTCTGGAGAAGATGACAGCGGCCCGGTAGAGTTTCTGTTCGATGATAGTCGGCTTTCAAAGGGACGCACCAGTTCCTATGTAGGTGAGCCCCGTGAGCAACAGCAGTCTCGCCGCCGCCATCCTTATCACGGCCCTGACACGCTGCGACCTCGCGGCGAGGCTCCGAAAGCAGCAAGGATCACACCACAAGGATCACTAAGTATTTCACTGCGGCACATACGCACCTAATGGGGAAATTCAAATATCACATATCAGCTGAATGCAATATTCACTTAGCGGGAGAGAAGTCTCTGCTGCACGTGTCTCATGTATCCGGGTCAGAACGGACGCAGCTCAGTCTCTGACACCAGATCTGACTGGAAAACTGTATAAAACCTGTGCGAGGCTCCTTCTGCTCTCTGTTGCGTGTGTGTGCGTTTGAGTGGGAACAGATTCCGGGGTATCTGTACTTGTCCCGCTGCTCCTCCTGCGTCTTCACGCCAGCGCCATCTCTTTTCATTTCCGCTGGCATTCTAATCAGAGCATTACGAGCTTCAGCGGGTGAAGTACGCAGAAAGTTGTGCTTCCTGACAGCCAATAAAAACTGTATAATCTCCCTGATTCAAGTGGCCCATTTAGAAAAAAACACTAACTAGTGCCATTGCTCAGGCCACCCTTCCCTTTTTCTTTAATGCCCCCTTTTTTATTTAATATATAGCCCATGAAAAATGAGAGACTCCCGCTTCAGCGTGTAGATATTTTGTTGCTGATGATGCGAGACGAATTTCCATCACAGCTTTGTTTCCAGCGGGTGAGTGGATAATCTTTTACAGCATGCGAGGGGAGGGGGACACCCCACTTCCATCAATCTCCAGGGCTTATAGCTGCCGCATGGTTGCCTTACCTGAGCAGAATGCCTGTAGGGTACCATACCCAGTTAGCACCATTGAGGGGCCACTGGTGGACCCCTAAAGATCGCTCACAAATGAGACCCCTCCCAGTCCCTCCAGAACCTGCAGCGTTTCACTTCAGTCCCATCACTCCTGTCATTGTTATTATGTCATTTTTCTAACGAGGCCGTCACGACTGAGGAAGCAACGTCGCCATCTCGCTGACAGCCCGGCGCCTGATGTTCGCCGCAAGGGCGTCAGCTGCTGCTGCTCTCTGTCAAGGTTTCGCCCCTTCGTTTCTCACCCGTTGCGCTTTATATGTCAGAATTGCAAAAGTTTCGGATATGGCGTGCCATCTTGATTCGGGGGGCTCTTGAAAGGGGCCCCCAGTGGCCCCGGTCCGCCGGTACACAGCCATGTTCCTCGGTGCACCCCGCTGCCTCGGCAATCTCCTGCCGCACAGCCCCTCCTGCTGAGACAACGCCGCCCTGATTGACAATAATTGGAAGTGGCAGAATCGATGGGAGACAAGAGGGGAGTGTGTGTGAAATTCTCCAGGAGCTTGCAGTCTCAGAGCGAGCACTCTGGCACCGCTCACCTGTCATCCCTGCCACACTGACACTAGGGCCTGGGACAGCAGCAGAGAGGAGAAGTGACAGCCGGGAAATAGTGCCCCTGAAGCTGCACGTGCAACTCATGGCCAAGCTCTAATGTGCACATTGGGTGCACATCTTTATCTACAAAGAATATTCTTATCTCACATTCAAGTGAAATTACACCATTTTGACAATTATTTTGACAAGTAAAATAATGCTAATTCTATTTGAAAAATGTGATTATGTGTGCACGCGTGGGTCAGGTGTGTATAGAGATCAGCTAAAGTGTATTCATTAGTCATAAATTGACATGAATTGTGTGTGTGTGTGTGTGTTCTGTAGTTTAGCTGCAGCTGGAGGGTCTGAAGGGGCACTCCAGCCTTTAATTGATCGGCAAAAGATGCACACGAAGAAGACGTTAGAGCAAAATGAAGTCATAACAGCGGATTGAGACATTTATTAAGTCAGACGAAAGGCCCTCAGAAACGTTGAGATTGTTTATTGATTTTTGTGTTTTGGCTGGCTGCGCAGGAGTAATTGCTCGTGCAGGCTGCCACAAAGGTTACAGAGCACGAATGCAGCCAAATATTTAGGTGGAGGTGCCGACTTCCTCCTGAAGCTGGCACCTTCACAGTAAGAGACAAACAGAGCGTAGACTGGTTGCACCATGCCTATAAAACTACTGAATTAGGGCTTCTTCACTCCAAAAATGAGCAATGGGGCGATGAAAGTGGTGCGTTGGTAGTCTTGGTTTGCTTAACAACTTGTAGGTTTGATTGTATTTTATATTTGTGGCCAGGCTGGCCCAGCGCTCCAGTTTACTCCGGGCGTGTGTAATAAAAATATTAATAAAATGTTGATTCATTACAGTCCCACAATATATATGTACCAACTATAAAACACAGTTTTTATTATTTCATCTGCCAAGAAAGAGAATAAAACTGATTTGTAGGCTCAAAACTGTCCCAGGGAGCATGCGTGCCTTAATGTATGAGCTTGTGTGTGTGTGTGTGTGTGTGTGTGTGTGTGTGTGTGTGTGTGTGCACGAGCTGAGTGGTTCTGGTTAGTGTTAGGTAGAGTTCAACCATACTGGTGACATCAATCTGCCTGTTCTTTATTAGATGGAGCAGTGAGGTGTAACTGACTGCATTGTCCACGGATGGGGCCCGTAGCAGGAGGTGGGTGGTGTAGTGGGGGGTGGTCAGCCACCCTGACAATACGATCAATAACCACACACTTATTATGGGAGCTCTGCATGTCTCCTGGTGCTGGTGTGAGCTACAGCACATCC
Organism: Pao palembangensis; assembly: GCA_015343265.1. Classification (NCBI taxonomy): domain Eukaryota; kingdom Metazoa; phylum Chordata; class Actinopteri; order Tetraodontiformes; family Tetraodontidae; genus Pao; species Pao palembangensis. Next base: position 20,497,703 of record CM027083.1, on the reverse strand, counting down.
CTCTCTGTTTTAACTCACCTTTCTGTCTCTTCCTTGAACCCAACCTGACAGCTGCTCCTCTCTTTCATTGCCACTTTGTCCAGAATGTTCTTCTGAAATTAGAGCCCAAACAGAAGCAGATGACACCGAGCCCAGACGTCCCAGCACCGGCTGCTTAGGCTGCGTTTAGTAGTCATGCTGAACGGTAGAGAACGACAGTGATCCAGCGTGGAGCCTGGGGCCTATAAATGGTAATGCCCTCCACTTGCCTTCCTCATAAAGCATAATAAAAGAAGGTTATAAATCCCACCAATTAGCTGCGTCCATCAGTCCCCTTAATTGGAATGTCGTGGCTGGCTAGGGGATGACCTTGTGTTCCGAGAGAGCCGCGACAGATGAGGGGGCCGGGGAGAGATCTATGTGGATGTGGAGGACTTGGGCTTCTTTAAATCAACTGTATCTAACAGGCCGTGCTGTAGTTAAGGGTCAAACCATATGGTAAAACGTTTATGCTGACTAGCCACGTTGCCACCATCAGTCTAAGTGTGCAGGGATTGTGTGAAAATGCTCCAGGCCAAAAGTTGCTAATAGAGATGTATAATGAGGGCCATATATTACAAATGGAGAGGACCGGAGATTATTGCTCCTGATGGAAGCACAAGATCGGTGGGCTTATTATGCAAAGAAGCCCGACTTCACTAAGTATGAGGACGACACCAGAGGGATCACTGTTGTGGGCAGCGCTGAAAAAAGGCTTTAAACCTAAAAAAATAAAAGTATAAAAAAACAGAAGTTTTTTTTTAGTGCAACAATCTTGTGGAATCTGTAAATAAAAGGTCTTTGGAACATGTTATTATGGAAATATAGTATAAATGTGTGTTTCCTTGTTCTGGAGATGTGTCGCTTCGTGTGTGTTGGTGTGTGTCCCTTGATGTAGCGGTGAGGGCCGTGTGAGCGCCACACCTTTTCTCTCAACACCTCACTAAAGCAGCTCTCTGTGGCCACTCAAATTTGAGACCTCGGTTTCCGCTCCAGCTCCAAATATCCACAATATCATGACACGGCTCTCCCCCCCTCGGGAGGAAACACTGAATCTGTTTGTGCCTGAGAGTCGACGTGTCCTCTCGTCCCTCCGCTGGAGGATTAGACGGTAAAGGCCAGCTAACCGAGCGACTCTCAGAGAAGAGTTTCTCCGCCGCTGACTGAGGCCCGCTGACACTTGTTTCCCGTCTCTCCCGCCGCCCGGAGATAATTCAGTCAACGGGCTTTGAACTGCAGATAAGAGAGGAAGGAGATGATCTGGGGATGGATCTGCAGTACATGAGAACAGAGGGGCTGCACAGGTGGAGGGGAAACGGGAACAGGTGTATGGAAACTGAAGAGGGCCAAGTGAGGTAAGGATGAGAACAGATCTGCCAGGTTTACAGCGTGTGTTGCTGTCCAAATTTTCAGAAGTAAACATAGGCTGCAGTAACTGATTAAACAGATCAGAGTATAACTGATAGCAGAACTCTTTTATTTTTACTCCTTTTTTTTTATGTAAGCTAAAGTTCTGGTTTATACCTATTTTAGAGCCATGCTTCCGACGTTGGACCATGAGAGAAGACACCAGTGCCAGAAATCCGCAGTTTTATTCTTGGCCACTAGAGGGGGAGTCCAAAACAAGATTCCATCAACGCACGTTTTCATGGTACAAAAATGCTTTTGCGCTACACTTGATATCACATCTGTTACAAGTGCAACTCATTTCTTTTCCAAATCACAACTAAGAGTAAGAAGACAACAGCCTGGCCACTAAGTCAGAAAAGTGAGGTGATTTCTTCAGGTGCGTCTCCATGTTTGGAGCTGCTCACATTTTTTCCCTACCATTTTGTCTGAATGCTAAACCGGAAAGTAAATTAATTTCCAATAATCACTTGACAAAAGCAGCCTTTGTTTTAGCCTGGACACGTGGTTTTCAGATAGTTGCCAGGTGTTGTTTGTCGTGAACCCCTGCCGGCCCCGAACCCTGGTGCTCCGATGTAAGGTGGATGATGAAAAGTCCATCAAAGGAGCCATTGAGAGTCAGCAGGACAGAGGGCCGCAGTGTGGACGGCAGAAATCTGACACCCATGGACATGAGCTCCACGCTGCCCACTCGGGGGCCGTGTTGATAACCTCCCTCACTGTGCAGGATATCTCAAATTCACCTCTGAGGGATTATATTTAAAAACATATTGGTACATTTAAGTACCTGTTTGTACAATATACTCAACCTAAACCCAGTTGGCCATATTCCTGATTCATCCCTACAGAATTTTTTTTCCCAGTATTCCCAACATCTGAGTGTGTATTTCATGTAATAATTCCGATAGATACTTTAACGTAGGTTAATGTAATTTTTTATCCAGAAGTCTCTCATATTAGCAGCGACTGAGTCATTCTGAAGCCTCACCTGTCGGGCAGTAAAAGAGCCTTCAATCATGGGCGAGTGAGACGAGGACAGGTCTCTGTCCCCCGACTCACACACACATGTATTAATAGGCATGATGAGAGACAAGCACTTGTAATGCAAGACCGACGTGTCTTTTATTTATCAGCTAATAAGTTGCTTTGGGCCGTAGGTTTTATTAATAAATAAATCACCACACGGCTTCAGAATTAGCTGCTGGCATGCTGTTTATATGAAATGAAATGAAAAGAAATGAAATCAATTTATCAACCCTGCAGGTCTCATAAATAATGGGAGCAACTCCGATCCCCCAGCCTGATTGCGGTGTCCTGCTCATTCGGGCTCATCACCTTTAAAAGACACAGTCTTAAATAATAAGACTTGTCCGTGTTGACGCTCTGGCTGATGCTTTTTACGGGTAATATATTGCGTTGGCAGAGCGCGGCACTTGTCTTCGCTCTGCACCTGCACCAGCCATTCACCCCCGCGTCCATAAATCCTGCTGCTGGGCGGAACCACAGAGCTGAACTGTTCAGAGGGCCGCTCACCAGATCCGGGTTGGCTTTACTTTGTCACCTTCCACCACATGAACCCTCAGATATGTGTTTGGCCCAACGTGTTGGCATCTACGTGTCAGAACCTTCGTGTACGGCGGTGCTTTGATTGGCTGCCCCCAATCTGCACGGGCAGATTCCGGCTATGACCTCTTGCTAGCTCTCAGCACCACGTGCCAACGGGCTTCGCATATACAAATCACCGTGGCCTTGTTAGCATAGTTTAGTGAAGATGTCAGCTTTACGAGGACGAGGATGCTTGCTATGCTTGTCAGGGACGGGAAGGGAGCTGTCAGCCCCTAAGGGGACTCCAGCAGGGAACACCAGCCCTGCGTTGTAGATGTAGTTGGGGACAGGCCCATGTGGGTGAGTGGAAGCCCAGAGAGTGAGGAAGAGGAACCAGGACAGAGAGAGAGAGCGAGACAGAGTGAGACAGAGAGAGAGAGAGAGAGAGAGAGAGAGAGAGAGAATGGGATTTCAAAAATCTAATGTCAAAATAGTTCAGTCATATATTCAGTTATATACACACTTTAATTACACTCTCATAATCAAAGTGTGTGTCTGTGTGTGTGTGTGTGTGTATGTACGTGTGTGTGTGTGTGTGTGTGGTTGCTGCCACACACACACGGTTAGACTGTTAATCTCATTTCCTTTTCTGACGACTGGAAATAGAGAGCAGCTCTGAGTTTATCAGGCAGATAAATGGACGGCCCATCCTCAGAGAAGATCTAATCTGTCATGCGCCGTGGCCCAGGATCACCTGCCGCCGGGATAATCATCATGTCGAAGGTCACTGATGATTTAGGAGCGGCAGGTTCTTTGTTTGCCTTTGCAAACACCTGACGGTTTCATTAATTAACCCGGCTACAATTAGCGGCCGACGTCACCTCTGGCGGACCTCCTCAGCGGCAGCCGTGAGGTATGAAAAGGCGGAGAGGGCCTCTGTTAGAGTTGACCTTTCCTGTGGAATTACTGATATTTGAGATTTAATTCAGAATTGTGTGAAAACTTCATTTTCCTTCTCGCGGCTGAAGACTTTGCCGTCTGCGGTCTGGAATCGTGTCTCCTGCAGCCTTCAGGTCATTAATTAAGGTCTTTCTAAATTAAATTAAAGGCATGTCACTGCTTGATTTGTTTCTCTTTTTTATCTCCCTGTCCTACAGGTTAAAGGGTAGATAATGTATATATTACCTCTGGCCCGATATCTTTCATATTAATTGTATAACCAAGCAAATCCTCTTGTTTTGTTCTATTTCACTGATCAAATCAGCATTTATTACACTCCAGCAGAATGAAATGTGTAAGTTCCCTGAAAACAAATGCTCTCTTCTCCCCCAATCTCAGCCGCTCAGCTGATAGTCTGGTAACATATTCAGGGACTGGAGCTGCCTTTGACATGTGACAGATATGGACTCTGGGACAGGAGAGACAATGTAATTCTGAAGGAACCCTTCCAGATAAAAACGCCTGTGGCCAGATGAAGTGCAGCCCGTTGTTCCACAACCTAATGTCTAAAGATGTGTAATACTCCAGATGATTTCATCCTCGCCGAGGGCACGTCTCTCCTTCTCCTACCCTCTGCTCTGAAGACACATGTCTTTATGTTTCCCTTTTTTTGCTGTCTTTCACATACTTTTAAACCTAAACACACTAAAGCGCAGAGAACAGGCCTCATCTCTCTTAATCGCTTAAAACCGCCGCCGCTGCCTGATCTCATCTCATCTCACACACAACGCGCAGCCACTGTCACACGCGCGCATTTATTTATTCGTTATATTTCCTAACTCGGGTTGACGAATGAGTGACAGCTTGACACCTCATTCAGCAAGATTAATCGAACGACACAATATTTACGTGGCAGAGACAGCCAATTATCCCACCATCTATCATCCAGATTATCTTTCTGATTGAAAACTACTCGTCCATGTAATCTGAATTATTTGGAATTAGAAGGGAATTTATGGCTTCTTGTGTCACTTTTTCTTTCCTGGGTGGTGCTGATTTAGAAATATCAGATACATACAGATTGCATAAGGAACAGGGGGAGTCGAGGTCCAGAGTTGGAGCCACATATTTCCCTTTTTTTTTTTCCCCAGAATTGATGTAATTTCACAGGCGGTTGTTGCGGTTTTTGTCCAGTGTGTCCCAACAAAAATGCGGTTGATTGAACGATGAGCTGTTTTAATCAGAACTAAATGTTCAACTTTCAACAGTAATGGATAGATCTTATCAACAGAGATAGTCTTGTGTGTATTGATCTCGGCCTATGTTTTTAAATGTCCAGACCTGACGCTGGTTTACTCCTTCAACCTCTGTCCTTCAGCCCTCTGATTAATTCTCCCAACTCTTTCCAACCCCCCCCCCAAACCCTTCAGAGTCCTGTTTTGGTGCCGCCTTTATAACTGAATGCTACCTTGTCTCAAAACTTAAATAGCACATTTAGTCATCTTTTAAAATCAAAGGAGCAGCTCTGACGCGGTTGTCGGACTGGTGCCAGACCAGCTCTCCCACCGTGGATGGACTGAGCTGGTGGCAACAGCTGTGGCACATCTGCGCGTCACTACAGAAATCAATACACTCCACTTCTGCACAACCTAAAACCTGTTTTTAAACGGCTATATCATAAAATAAAAAAGACTTGCGATGCGATCTGTTGCCAAAGTGGTCAGCAGCAGAACCAAAAATAAATGTCCCTAATAGTTGTTATGGTACATGAATGGACTGAGCACCTCCCCCCCCCAGCAGGTCTTTAGTAATGGAATTTGGAAAGTGACGTTTCATCCGTTTAGTAAATCCTGGCGGTCTAAAAGCTGAGCACTCGGTCATTTCTTCTTTTAGAAAATGGTGAAAATTGCCACATATAACAATATTGCTTGGTTGTGATGTTATTGGCCGGAGTGCGTTCAGACTTGTAAATGGGATTAGGCCGTCCCGATATAGTGCCTCAACAACTAACTTGTTTATTTTTACCCTCTTATTAGGGGAGTTGAATCTGTAAAGGGTGCCAAAATTATCCTGCAAACCGCTGACAGGGAAAAATGAAAGGTCTCGGACGGTTGTTATAAGCAATCTGTCTCCACTGACGCACCGTGTGACTGCTGCGCTTGCGATACCAACGAGGTGACCCCGGCGAGATGGGGAGGAGAGGCGCGCTGAAAGTCAGACGCACCGTCTGGATGGGACCACCGGCGTTCTACGCACCTCACACGCCACATTTACACCCCAGCTACAGTCCAAATGACATGGCGCCGGAGCTGCAGATGCATTTTTAAACATGCTTCTTATTGTCTTCAGTCATGGGGGCCAGATTCCTCCCCTGGTTGCTCCTTGAACCCCAGGGATCAAATTAAGGGCTATTATTAAAAGTTTCTAGCTCCTCTGTAACCTTTCTCCATCCGCACTGACATTTGGGCCCGGTCCAGCAGCAGCCCGTGAGAAGCTGCTCTGAGACTCATGCACATATCCAAGCGCTTGGATATGTGCATTTGTGAGGGGTAAACGCTGAATCTATGGATGTGTGTGAACTGGCATGTGAGATGGAACCACTGAAACACCAGGACACAGATTCGGAGTCAGAGCGCGGACAGGCCCACGGACACAGCTGCTGTATCGCTCCCACAGACTTGTCGCATTAGCATCGTGCTGCAGCTGCTGCTGTTTGTCATTGCTGTGCGTAATCGATTTCACCACTTCATCTTCTGTCTGGCTTTCGTACCTTGATGTTCCCATTTCCCAGTACATTTTGGTCAGACTTAGCCGCCTTTAAAAGGCTTGTAAACTTGTAGTTAAATCATGCACTGAAACAGTTTGCTACAGTTCAGTAAATGACAATCCATGTTGCTCTTGATGAGACCTCAAGAAATAGAGTAAAGCTCCAGCTGCAGATCAGGGCAGAGCCAAGTCAGGTACAAAACTACTCTGGACTAAAAACACTCTGAATGCTGTGAACAGTATTTCCTGTCCAACATGATGGATCCATTTTTAAAAAGCATCTCAAACGTGTTCTCCTGTTTGTCCCCAGCTCCGTCTCCTGCTGCTGCCTCCACTCGATCTGTTCATCAGTACTGGGAGTTGCGGCACCACTTAAAATAACAGCACCGTTCTGCTACACAGTCGTCCCACTTTCACCTGCGTATGTCCTGCAGCAAAGGTCTCTTTTAAATTCCCAGAAAAATGGTGTCAAATACGACAAGTCTACGTGTCTCCATTATCAGCTGAAGTACGAAATAGAAGTGAGGCGCGAAGTCAGTTTTCTTTCTCATCTGGATGATGAAGCACCGCTGAAAAGCAGTGGAACTTTTCCTGGAGACGGAATGGGCCAGCTGAAGTAGTGTGGCAAAAGAAGGATGGAAATACACGGGCCCTACAGAGGAGCTGTCATGGTGCTAATGGACAGAGTGGAGCAGAGGGTCAGGAGTCCTCAGCACCTGTGTGCAAGATTAATGACTGCAGAGCCACTGGAGAGAAAGACAGAAACAGTGAGAAGCTGGGAAAGAGGCCTTGGAGGTGAGGCCCGCTCGACCTCTGCGGGGGACCTATTAACAGCCTCCATCACCAATAGTAAAAAAAATATATATATATAAAAATGGAGTATTGTTACCAAAATGTATCCATATTCGCCATGAGCTTCTGCCTCTCAGGCCTTTATGGTTCCCTCGGTGGCTTAGAGAAATCATCATTAACTAGATCCAAAGGAGACCCTCATGTTGCTAAAACAGTTGCTGCTTGCTAATGCATGCCATCAGAGAGAGAGAGAGAGACAGACAGAGCGAGTTCCAAGAGTTAAGTTGTAGCCCCCCACCCCTTTCCCTTCCCCACCTGCCTGGGGAATCGCGGCGGGTACGAGGCTCATTTCCTCATCAAACACAGGACGAGTGATTTGGAATATTTATGAGGCTCCCAATTTAAGTTAAACATTTAACAAAAAAAGCATCCGATTAAAATGAGAAGGCAGAAAGGGTTAAAGTCCCCGCGGGTGGCCGAAGCTAAAAATTAAACACGGGAGCGCTGCGGATGAATTAAAATAGCAGGTCTGTGGCAGATTTGACTGGAATTACTGTACAGGAGCCATGGTGATGTGCTATGTGTCAAAACAAGCTTTTGGTTGGCTGTGACCAGAATCCTAATTAGGAATAAAGAGATAATGCTTCAATAGAGTGAAGGAAAGATTCTCTCTTTTTTCTGAATAATCTGCATGCCAATGTGAGAATTTTATATACATCAGACGTTGCATAAGATATAGATTCTAATTCAAAACGACGCCAGTTGTGGAGCCAAAATTTGCACCTCACACGTTTGACATCAGATGATTATTACATGACATGGTTCAGGAGTAAACTAGTTTAGTTAATAATTGGGAGTCTGCGCCGAAGATCTGATTATCAGAACTGTGGCGGTTTTCCTCAAATGTTGGAATATCAGGGGGTAGCAGCCCTGCTGAGGTCAGAGGGCGCGTGTAACACAATTCCACATCAACTCTATTGATAATCTATGTCTCGCTTTCATCCCCCACCCTCCTGCCTTTTAGTCTCCGCAGCAGCCGATCAGTGAGCTGCTGAGGAAGAAGAGGAGGAGGAGGAGGAGGAGGAGAAGGAGGAGGAGGAGGAGGGCTGGGCTCCAACTATCACATCCAGGAAAAGAGTTCAGGTGCTCTGCAACGCTGAGAGGTGAGTCATTCAGAGGTGGTGGTGGTGGTGGTAGGGGTTCTGGCAGCCTGCACCCCAGCCACAAAGAGACCGCCTCGGGCCGTCATGTGGTGTCCTCCGCTGTTTCCCAGTGCAGTTCTAACCCCCTAGTGCGTCTACCTGTACTGTACACGGTGTGTGCTCATCAACATGTGGCAGCTAGTGAGGATTCAGAGCAGCGGCACAACTTTTCTAAAACTTCTGAAGATGATTTGACGGTTGACGGTGCCTGATTTCCCATCAGCAGCTGGAAGTGGAATTCATGTTTTCCCACCAAAACCACAGAACCATTATGTAACCACTGGTACTCTAGAAGAGCCTGATTTATTTTCCAACTCCTCTAGTTCATGCAAATCTTTCTCTATTATTTTATAGCCTGGAATGAAGCGCTCAAACAGGTGGAACCCCCGCTGTGGAGGTCTGATCTTATTTTAGCGGTGCTGAAGCGAACCGCTGGCCTCCCTCTGATCCACCTGGCAGGGTGGATGGTGGCACTGGGGTTGCTTCAGTTTGGCCTGTGGACAGCTGCTGACCTCTGGGTAAAGTCTCTAGCTGTGCCGGGCTGGCAGGCCGGGGTGGGCCGACAGTGGGGCACACCGAAGCGGAGGCGCGGGGATGCAATTAGCTGACGTGGCGGCTGCGTTTTGCAAGCTGTCCTATTCTTGGGTGTGGGTGGGCGAAAGGGGCAGGGCAGCTAAAATGGGAATGAAGGTATTGATCTTGCCGCTGTTATAAGAATAACACACATAAGCTAATTTTCACAAGGGCGGGGTGGGGGGGGCGCTGCTGGGGAAGGCAATTTGTGTGTGTGACGTAGATGAGATCCTTTAGAGTACGGGCAAGAGAAAGATGCAGCAAAATGGATTTAAAGGAGCCCAACAGCCTGTCTGTTAAGAGGTGGAAACACCTGTATTGGATGCCTTTTTGAGAATAATGTCAATATGCTCATAAATTCTACTGAAAAAAAAAAATTAAATGTATATGATGACAGATGATATGGGAGACCATAGTGCTGCAATATCGTCCGCTGCCATTGCTCCTCTCTCCTCGCTGCCCTTTTGTGCCCATGGGAAGTGTTTGAGTACTATTGGAATGCTGCTGCCTGCCAACATACAGTTCAGAGGTGGCTTATTCTCACTCACGCCGCTCACCCAACTCCTCCGCTCTCTTTGCATAAAGTAATTGCTGTCAGGGAGTGTGCACTGCAGAGGGTTGCTTTTGCTCCGCGAGCGCAGAGGGTGAGATTAGGGAATAAAAGAGCTAAGTCATTGCTACTTAGGCACTCCCAGATCCTGCCTCTGTCATTGTGCTGCTGCGGATGAGGGTTGACAGTGATGAATATTGGCCAAAAGTTGGTATTCCACGCGATGATTTTCCCCTAATGAGAATTGATGAATGCGGGAGGGAGGGACTCGGGATCGTGTGATGAGAGGAGAGACCACTCATTAGGAGCCGGTCATGCTAAGTTGATCGGCTTTAAGGTGGGCAGGCCTGCCGCGCTGAGCTCTGCCACTCCAGCGGTTCTGCAGAAAAACATGTGCTGATGTCTTTGATCGATACTGCGGATGCAAAATCAATGAGAGGAGTCCGAAATAGCATTTAGCACTTTTAGCCACATAGCAGAGAGGTTATTAGTCATGTGTCTGCTTACACATATGCTACCTCAGATCTATAGTCATCTAAATCCATATGCATGGAGGGGCAGTAAGCGCCTGCGTGTGGAGCCTCCGCCGTCCTCTCGGCAGCCACATCAGCTGGGGAAGGAATGAAGGGCCGCTGGTCTAACAGATGGCGGAGCGGGTCTTTGAAAAGCCATGGCCCAGAACGAGCCCCAGGCAGCCCCGAAGGCAAGCGCTCAGCCAACGCTCCACATGTGGCAAGGAAATTAAATGGATAATAGTTAATAGCGAACCAGGTCATTTACCATCACGTGTGTACTTTATGGAGTAAAACCAGCAGCGTGTGCAGAAGAGGGTCATGGCTGAGAGACGGCTTAACTTTTAGATGCAGATAAAAGTGCTTAATGATCATGACGAGCCATTAGGCCACTGTCACATTCTTGGATAAACATTGAGCAATACTCCGGGCGCTTGTTGTCTGAGCAGAAAGCACATTGGTGGCAATGTTCCCTCGGTTATATGACTGACCACAGAATGCGGCCTTGTACCTTTCAAGAGTTTCCACCGCGCACGTTAGCCCCCCCTCTGCTTCGCAGAGCCGAGGGTTATGCTACGTGTCACTCTGCCATGGTTAAGTACAGATGAGGAGATAGCCTCTTTAATATCCAGGAGCTCATTTCACAGTGGCTGGCAGGTCACAGCTCGATGACAGCTAAACAAGCCCGTCTACGAGATAGAACCTAAGCCAGACGGAGCACGCTGCCGACTGTGGCCCGTGTGTGTGTGTGTGTGTGTGTGTGTGTGTGTGTGTGTGTGCGCGTGCGCAGGACACACACTCAGGATGGGCTTCCTATTAAATTAGTGGTGAACGCGCGTGCATTTGTAATTTACTACGTTAAACATGTCTGAATCAAGAAAAATAAAAGGCTTCAAATAGTTTTTAAACAGCAAATATCCCCCGCCAGAAGACGCAACTCCACCCTTAAGGACAATCTCAAGGATTCTTGTCCTTAATCGCACTTATAGACTTTGTCATTGGCAGATGTAAAGCAGGGACATCTTAGGATGTGTAATAGGATTGCTTCCTCTGAGATGTATTTTCTCCCAAAAGTGAATTAGGATATCTCTTTCTCATCACATGGTGAAATAATGCATCCAACATGTGCATTCACAACAACGCATCCACTCTGCACCGTCTTCCTAATTGGATTTCAGATGCAGTTTCATTCAAATTTTCATCCTCTAGCATCTTTTTTGTTTTTATGACTATTATTCCAAATACCTCTCTCTCTCTTTCTCTCTCTCTCTCTCTCTCTCTCTCTCTCTCTCTCTCTCTCTCTCTCTCTCTCCCCTACTCGCCTGCTGTTGAGACAACACTGTTTTAATCAGTTGGTGCACAAAATGTCTGACTGCGCTGGAGTCATTAAACGTTCCGCAGACACATTCACACAGAGCCCATTAGAGAGATGGAAGATTATGGCCTAAATGAATCCATTAGTTACGCACACCTCATGATCATCCTATTTGTATGTATAACTCTGACCCATTTCCCTTGCTCCTGTCAAATATTTTCTCCCAACCCCCCCACCTGAAATGATTTGGGGGGGAACTGGCTAAAAACAACAGAGGCGTCAACAACCAAAACAACATCAGGACCTGTAATGAAGGGAACGGAGGCAAAGGCACTCAGGTGATTGCATCCATTACCCCTCTCCACTATGCAGACCCTTTCGCAGGGATTACCCCTGGTTCCAGAGAGGTTGATTATTAGATGCTCGCAAAGGTTTCGTTTGAATCACCCACGTTAAACGAGAAATTGCAGGCTGAGGAGAGAGGCTAATAACAGTTATTAACCCCGTGCGGGCGACGGTGTAAAAGAGCGCCACAATAACGAGGTGCAGCACCAAGGTTTGAGGCGCAGCACAGCTAGCACACCCCCGAGGAGAAGCTAACTTATTAAAATAATGAATTAGCCGACCAGATTACTGCAGCCTGCGGCAAAGGCAATTATCCCCCTCCAAATCCCTGGACAGGGCTCCCTAGCGCCACCATAAAACAAGTGCTCAGAAAGCAGGAGCCCCGCGCTCCACACAAATGAATAGTCTGTTAATTAGGATCTCTCCCGCTGCGGGTAGCCTTCACACTGCCATAACAGAAACTCCTCCAACGACAGCAAGAGCAGGCGGAGGAAGAGGAGAAGCAGAGGAAGGATGCTCGGCACGGGAGGCGTTTGAGGAAAAGTTTTGGGTAATGTAGACAAAAAGAGAAATGGTTGACTGGTGGCATGGCAGCAGCAATCTGCATTACACGTAAAAAAAAAAAAAGAAAATCCCAAATACGTTTAGATAATCATAAATCTTTATAAAAAGACCACCGACAACAAATGGGATTTTCTTAAACTCACTATAACTCTTCCAGGACAAGGTAAGTGAACTAGGTCATCCTACCTATCCTGTTCGACTCCATGACACACACACACACACATGCACACACACAAATACACGACCCCTAATGGTTATAAATACTAAAGCATCACGTGGCGGACATCATGAACCAGATATGACCACCTTCTGCTGTAACCTTCCAACTCCACTTGTGTGTGTGTGTGTGTGTGTGTGTGTGTGTGTGTAAATCTCAAAGTTTTGAAGGCTGGACTCACCTTGTCCTGCTTCGCTGGAGTACAGAGCAGCCCTGTTGCCACCATCTTCACTTCCAGTAATAACGTCTCTGACTTACATTATTTTGAAATAAATCTGGAAATATTTGCTTTTAAGTACACAACTTCATCCAGAAAACATCGCTCTAATTACACGAGACATTTCTATTATACACAAAGGTGAGTAGAGAGTGATTTAAAAAATGCAACATTACACATAAATTGCTTGTAACATAAAGTCTTTACAGTGTGATTTTGCTCCCAGGAGGATGATCATGCAGTGGCACAGATATGCCAGCCATGAAACAAGACATCATTGCTGTGTACTGTATGAATATCCCTGCAAGGCTTGACATGAATGCAATTTCATGTAATTTGAATGCCTTTCATGAGGCAAGGACTCTTTTGAACTGTCTTAAAAAGCTCATCCACCATGTAGCTGCCAGTGGCCCTGGCTACAGAGGAGTCATGTCGACAGGCCCAATTAATGATGGGGCGTCTGAGAGTGAATGAATGAGGAGCTTTGAGAGGATTCCTCCACCTTAAATCCCCCTGTGCTGCTGCTCCCAGACTGCCTGTGAAGAACAATCAAACGGCAGCAACCCCCTCCTATTTATCACTTTAAGACATTAGCCAGACATGGGCCTGAATATTAACCAGCTCCTTTTCCAGGAGAGTTCCACACCAAAGGCTGCGTGTGGCAACATACATTTTTAATCACAGGGGAAAACGAGGCCTCTCAATCGCTCTCATCTATTACTGTGTACTTAACCGCTTGCAGTCTTTTTTTTTTTCTTCAATGCTCTCCAAGCAGTTAGTTCCCGATTCCCGTGTGGGTTTTCTTTTTTTTTTTTTTTTTGCTATTGTTTCTTTAATTTTTTTCATTTGACTGGTGAAAATGCTGACTTTTGGGATTAAGGTGCTTTCAGGGATTTTTTTTGAGTCCATATCTGTGGAGCAGAACTGTCCCGTGTGTGTCGCGTGTGTATCCTCCTCCACGGGACAACCACCCTGACTCAGTGGAGCGTGAGCCGAACCGCCGCAGCTTAATTGGAGTCGCATTCTCCAGGGCCGGGTGCTGCTCCTCTCCCTGCCCCGGCCTCCCGGTGCTGGGCTGGTGGTAGGATGAGGAGGGTGCGGGTACCAGCTATGTGGGGAGATGATCTGTTCACCCTGTTCCGTCCCTCTGGGTTCCCCCACGGTGACACATGGCACCCCGGCGACAAGGTCGTTCCACTGTTGTGGTGCCACGGGGGGAGAGGGCCTTATTATCAGGAGAGAAGACTTTCCTCCAAAGATCCTGTAAGAGAACCTGATCTACAATCACATTTATTCACAACTGACAAGGTTTTTTTTATAACCAGGAGGTTACTAAGTTTTTCAGGGGTAGACTTGGACTTAAAATGGGTTGAAAGACCATTCTAAAAATATATAATATACTATGTTTTATTAATGAGAAATACCAAACTCATGATAATGTGACATTCTAATAATAATAATAATAATAATAATAATAATAATAATAATAATGCCAGACAGTGAGGTGCAGGGTATACTCTTCAGTTTTCTGCAGAAATTTTTCCTACAATTAAGTACAAAATAAACACAGCAACAGTGCTTTCCATTCCATCCCTGCCTTTTGAAATCCATACACTCACACACTTGTGATTTATTATGTTTTTGATATAGTAGATGGATTATGAGCTGGTATGGGGGGGTGTATGGAGCCATCATTCACGGCTGGGGTCAGCCCTCACACATGATAGAAGATGACCAGTGTCAGACAGGAAAGGTCAGAGACCCGCAGTCTCACTCTTTTCCATTTTACAGCTTAAAAGCTGCAGCCAGTCAGTCAGCCAGCCAGCCAGCCTGTGAGACTCTCTGTCTGTCATGGAGCCGCTCTGAGGTCCGGGTCATGATCAGGCTGCCACGCTGGCTCACTTAGCCAGATGCTACTTTGCTTGATGCTTCCTCCCCGTCCCGCTCGCTCTCCCACCGTTCCTCTGTCTTTCATTGTGCTTTTGTCTGCCAAACATTGACGCCGCCGTGCTTTTCTTCCTGATTTGCCAACCTGCGTGGACCCTGATGACGGTGAAGTCTGGAGGCGGTGGTTTTGAACATCTTTCTCTCTGCAGGAGCCCTCTGACATAAAGGTCCTCCCACGATTTGTTTAATCTGTGACGCACGTTCAACGTTTACCTACGTGCGTGCGTATGCGCGCTTGTCTGGACCATTAGTTCAACAGATAAAATGCCTTGCTGCTCTCTCATCTCAGTATCGCCTGAGGTCTTTTTTACTTGATAGCACTTTCCCCATTAGGGGTAAGTATATCTCCTTAATCACGACTTGGACACACACACACACACACACACACACACACACACACACTTGTATTTTCTGTTTTGTTGCAACGAGCAAATAGAAAAACATTTGCAATATTTCAGGAAATAATCGGCCGGATGAAGATTAGCTGTGAAGTTTTACGTGGGGAACCTTTGTTCCCTCCATTGTGGGAAAAGGGCACAGATAGGAAGGCAGATAGCGCTGATCAATAGGTAGTGCAGTTTTCTCCTCAGGCCTTCTTTCATATCTCTCCCTTGTTTGTGTTTTGAAGGGGTCGGGGGCAAGGTCTGGTGAAGTGGTGGCATGGGCGGGCTTCTGCCCCTTTATCAATCTGGATTTTAATTACACACGTCTAGGGCGACAGCTAGATTAGAAACCAATCGACGCTATCGGCCACAAAATCTAATTACTGTTTATTGACAGATAAGGGCAGGCCCCCTTCACTTTTCAAAATAAGATAAACCTCCCCCCTCATACACAATGAAAAGCAGTGCATACTGTCCATGAAAGGCTCTGTGATAAGCGAGAGTGCACCATAAAATTCCTCTACGCTGATGGGCGAGACGTTGCCTGTTTGGACCTCCCTGTTGTCGCTGAACCAGGATCAGTGTGACAGAGATCCATCAAATCTCTCTTCTACTGCAGATGTAATTGTAAAAAAACCAAAACAAAACCAAACCCAAAAAACCCTTTTCAATGCTTAATTTGCGCTATTCGCAATTGTTTTAGAACTCTCTGCACTTTTAACCCCGTGTTTCATCAACTGGACTTTTTTTTTTTGCAAGTTCCCCATAAATTAGTGGGGTCCTAATGATGAGCAAAGGATGACCCCCTAACCTGTTTGAGCACACACAGGTGAAGCGCCTGTACACTCACATCTCCCAGCAGGAGAGTCCTTCCTCACCCCCTTGATGTCCTCCTCTCCCTCTGAGCTGAGAAATTCCCCTTTGCACTCTCAGCTGTATCAGCAGTAGTTTTACAGCCGCGGCTGCTGCGATGCTCTGCTTTTAGAGCCGAGAATCTGCCTCAGGTAAATATGGAGTAAATGATTGGATTATTGTTCTTTCATTTGGCTGTGTAGTAATGGCTGGATTATAAACATTGCAGCGTATAGATTTCCTGTCAGATCCTATGAATCAGACATCCTTATCTCATTTCCAGACTGCCACTCAGCCCAGCGCTGCCATCTCCCAGCAAGGGACCCTGGGAGAGCGTAGAGGTGCGCGCACACACACATAAACATAAACAGACAAGTTGACAAGCACACACACACACACAGTCAGAGAGAGAGAGACAGAAAGAGAGAGGGAGGGAGGGAGAGTGTGTTGTCACCCAGCAGTGCACAGGCTCTCCAAAGTTTATTTGAAGATTTCAAAAACCACTTAGGTCTGCTGTCCATATTTGTTAAGCAACTAAATCAAAAGGCTGCGGCACATGAAATTCAAAGAGGGAGAAGACGCAGCAGTGTAGAGAGCATGCGAGGAAGGGGGGAGCAAAGGCAGAAAGACGTCCCCTAAATGAAATTTAGGCAGGGGAGGGATGGAGCAGGTGGAGAGCGAGAGAGACCCTCCGAATGGGATTGAATCACGCAACAAGAAAAATGTTTGGGTTTGAATTATGCAGCATTTTCTGACCACGGCTGGAGATTGATGCCTGATTCATCTGAAGCCTGAACATCATGTTAGTACTCGTCTCTGATGCCTGTGTGTGTGTGTGTTTGCGTGTGCGTGTGTGTGTTTTCTGTAGTTCTTTTTTCTGGATTACCAACAGTGTAATTGGGTTTGGAAGCTGTGGGGACCAGTAACAGACATGCTTTTGTTGGGATCCATCACAACTCGCTGCAGCGCTCAGGAACTTAATCAAAAACCTGGAATTTAAAGTGGAATTAAGTGTGCATGTGAAGGTGATTTGGTTTAGCGTTTGTGTTGCATCAAGGATTCTCGAGGGCAGACATGATCATGTTTTTAAAGAACCAACATGAGACAGATAGAAGCCTTCAGCGTGCATCATCGGTCTGTACTGCTGAGAGTCACTCACCGGTGTTTAGTTCACCTGACAGAGCGGCTGAACAGGGCCGCTGTTGTCGTTCCTTAGTGCTGAAGCACCGTGCCATTACATTTATAGATTTTCTCTTTGATGGGATAATTTGGTCTTTATATCTCTCACAAATGAAGTGATCCTCAGCGCTCCTTGTGCAGCGCTGTGTGCAGGGCCCATTTTCAAATGCAGTTAATTGCGTTTGAAAAGAATCAATGATACTTTCGCGTTGACAATATCATTCTTTTAATGTCACTTAATTTCCTCAGTGAAATGATTACATCAATAGCCTGGAACCCATTTCTATCTTACAGCATGAATTAAACTATTAAAGACAATAATTACACACGTGTAATGGATGGTTTGGTAAATGCAGGCCAGTCTCCATTGGCCCGGTCCAGGCTGTCATTCACACATTTAAAAAAAAAAAATGACACCATCCCCCTGGAATGAATGAATGAATGAATGAATGAATAAATAAATAAATAAATAAATAAATTCTGCTACAGCTTCTTGATACCCTTGTTGTGAGTTAGCCCTCCCTCTAGTGGAGATGATAGATTTAGTGCGTGTGTGTGTGTGTGTGTGTGTGTGTGTGTGTGTGTGTGTGTGTGTGTGTGTGTGTGTTGTCAGCTGCTTTTACACACAGCTGAGTCAATGAAGAGAAAAAGCTTTAACAAAACAACACATTCATAGAGCCTTTTAATCAATTGCCTTTAAAATAAATAAACCCGAGTATTTCAGCATTTTCCTTTATTTTCCACGCTGTTTCTGGAAAGCATCATTTTATTTATTTCATTTTTTTTCCCCACATCCTAAATATAAAAGCAGAGAAGCTACCTGGGGTCATGCAATTAAAAAGTCCCCACCATTCTATTTTTTATTTGCCTCTGACTAGTATCAGAGCAAATGGGACACAATTTAACAATACAGCAATTTATATAAATTCCTTGGAATACAGCATCATTATTGCCAGATTTCTAGCATGCCTCAACGACACACATCGCACCTTTCCCCCTGAATCGGACCTTACTCCCCTCCTCACTACGCCGGAACCCGTATTTCGGTGGGGGTGTTTGGTTTACCCACTGGGTGCGCTCCGGAGGAGGAGTTGACGGTCCGCTTGTGGTTTGTTAGAGTTGAACGGCGCGCTCAGGCGCACAGAGCCAGACCACCGGCACCAGCACCAGCAGCACCGGCACCTGCAGCAGGACTCCAACCACCGGGCGGCTCACGTCCCCCCTGCGCTGCCCTCCGCCGAGGATGAGACATGTCATGTCCGCGTCAGGTACACCACAGCAGCCGCTCAGACATTTTGCTCCGTGCACCAACTTCAGAGCCTTTTTCCTGCAATTTAGAAATTAGCCTCGACGCACCTGTGGCTAATTGAAACAGCCTTGCGCACGCGGACCCACGTTAGGACTGCTTTACAGGATCGATTTAACCTTAAAATCTGCGCTCACGAAATAGTTAAAATATTTGGAATTTATTGGAATATATTGTGCAGATGTTTTAATAGCTGACATCTGAGATGATTGATACATGTATTTAGGCCTGTTTACAGCGTCATATAAAGTTAGTGTTTAATCGGTTGGAGATTGGATGAAATTCTATTTTAACCTAATTAAAATTGACACATCTTTATATTGTCGTGTTACCACTCTCGAAAGTTGAGAGTAATTCACATTTATTATTGTATTAGTGTGTAGGTCTGTGAAGTCAGTCTCCTTCACCTTTTTCTTTTTTGCAGTCTTTCTTTATATTTCTTTATATTCTGATTTTGTGTGTGTGTGTGTGTGTGTGTGTGTGTTCTGTAACCCTATAGGTACACACACACATGCAGGTGTGAGCTGAATGCAAACGTCTGGGTCTGAAAAAAATAGAAATCTCAGTCATTAAAAATCAAACAAACAAAAGTTTGAAATAATAAATCAGCTGCTGTTTGTCACACTCTATCACGCCACGCGTGATAGAGTGTTCTCCCGGTGCGGCTCTGTATTCTTGTTTGTATCGGATCCCTGCCTGTCAAACCAACTGTCACTCCACATGATTTTTTTGTTTCAAAACTGAGCTGGTAACAATCAACGATGGCAGCAGCGTGTTCATGGCTCACGCGAGCGTGGTTGGTGTGTGAAAAACCTCGAGACGCCAGAGAAAAACCTGCAGAAGTGTGATGTGTGACACGTGGAAGTATCCCCTCTCCCTGAATTAAGCAGTGCTGAATAAGCAGTTTTGATATCTGTCAGGGTTTTGCGCTGCTGCACTGGAGAATTTGACGTTTCCAGTTTTAAAGATTTCAAATCCAGACCTCAAAGACACGACTTAAATGATGTAAAAGTTTTTGCTTCCCCCCCCCCAAAAAATCTGTCTTTATTCAGGTATGTTGCGCTCAGATTTACTTTCTCCACCGAGCGCTTATCCTGACGAGTGTTTTTGGACGTTGTGTTGACGTTTATTTGCTGGTCTTTTACCAGAGGAAGAGACCAGATGCTCCGTGATGTTTCCCACCACTGCTGCACATCAGTAGGCCGCGATGATCGATAGGGCTCGCGTGATGTTTTTGCATTGATTATAGAAACGTGAGCTGATAAATGGAACTGGAATCCTCTCTGAGGGCTGCAGTTCTGCTGCAGCAGGGAAAAGTGAGGACCCACAGAGCCATGCCACGCGTGTTCTGTGCTCAAATCTGCCCGGTTCCCCCTTTTCACCCAACGTCAGACTCCTCGGGAGTTTTATAGAAGCAGACAGGTTGTACGGTTCGGCTCAGCTGAGCGCCAGGCGTGGTCAGCCTGCTCGCACCTCCAGCGAGATGCCACGGTAAGCTTTGTTCTTCTAATGTGAGGATACGGTAACACGGAGACCCTGGCCGTCTGTGAAATGGTATCTGCATTCTCGGCATTCTTACTGAGCTCGATCAACAGTGAAAGGCAGGCGGTTCTAATGCCGGGGTTACAGAAGACAGGGCTGGATTTTACGCCGCTTTAGGGAGCGATGGGCTTCCAGAATATGACTTATGGTGTGAGGTCATGTCTCACGGGTGCTGAAAGGTTTCTCAGTGGAAACAACAGCGCCAGAGCTCGTCGTACACGCCGAATATGTGGAGTCAAAGTTAGTTTGGAAGCAGGTTTTATTTTCTTGTAGGTTTTGCTTTGTGTATAACTGTAGATTTTGATCATTTATGTACTTTAATAAATGTATTTTTGGTGCCATAGTGAAGCTGTGAACTCTTTTCTAACAGGTTTTTCCTGTTGAGGGACTTGTTACAGATTAAAAGGGCCGTGCTGAAACCCCAGCACCTTCGTGCACACACAGATTAAATCTCTCTTCTTTGCTTGAATGAAAGCGACCAGCGTCACAGCCCTTGTTATTTGGGAGATCTGAATGTTTTGATTGTCCGAGCTGCACTGCTGTTACTATGAACGGCTGCTTCGTCTGTGTGTGTGTGTGTGTGTGTGTGTGTGAGTGTGAGTGTGTGTGTGTGTGAGCAAGCGAGCGAGCGCTGGGATCCCTCCTCCTCGGTGCTCTGCCGGCCCCTCTGTCGCTTTAAGTCCTGCCCCTCGGAGCCAGCCAACAGCAGCTGTTCCATATTCATCAAGCCCTCGAGTCTTAAAGAGCCCTATCCCAAGCATGGGAAGAGTCATTCCTCTCGCTCGCCGCTCTCATGCTCTCTCCATCTTTGCGCTCATCCCGCCGCTGCCTGCACACCCCTCTCATTCTCTCTCCCACCCTCACCTCTCTTGTCTCTCCGTCCCTCCTCCTCTCTCTCCGCATGTTTCCGTGACACACATTCACCGACATACACTCAACCACTTTCTCTCTCACTCATATATACATAAACACACACCCAACACACAACACACACATGCTCCTGCACACGCAGCCACTCATCAGAGTCCGACATACCTGTGCAGGCTGGGGGCAGCGGTGCTGCGGGGGCTCTTCTGGCAGCGTTGTCTCTGAGTTTGCTGTGCTGTCATTTAGGGAAGAAGCGGCTCTCAACTCTTTTCTCTTTCCTCTTCCTCTCATTCCTGGAATGCTAAAACTGGACTGATGGACATTTCAGAACTTTGTCTTCCAGACCCTCTCAGCTATCATAACCAGTAGGTGCACCTTGTTTCTTTATTTCTTATTAATCCCTCTGCTGTGATGACTCTTTCAGTTCTTTTGTCATGCACTCATTTCCTGTCCTGCTCTTTTTAAAGTGTCTTTGTAGCTTTTCTTACTTTGTTCCCAGAACTTTTCCCCAATGAGTCTTTTCTGCTCACACTTTTTCAGCCCGTTATTGTTTGAAATCAGTTGGGAGCTACGTTGGGACGGGGCAGGTGCAGACGTCTGCCGCCGTAATCTCACATATCGTCTTTATACATTCAGAGCATGGCTGATTGATTTCACCCATATTTCTGAAAAGGGTGTAATTTTTTTCCTTCTCCCGGGCTGAAGAATTGCCCCCTGTCCAGTCGGGTTAGCAGGCTGTTTGCTGATGGCTTTGTTCTGACATCGGCCACCCAGGCAGAATTAGAATCATTTTTTTAAGGAGATGAGATTAGCGTGAATCTGTGGAATTGGATGGGATGAATTACAGGAATATTTAACGGAGCCTTTGAGCTCACTGAGCACGTCTGTCCCAGGCAGCCAAGGAGGCGAGCTGCCCCCTCTGAGCCTCCACACAGCACCCCCACTCCAGAAACCCACTCATCAATTCCAAAAAGGGCCTTCTTAAGTTGTAAACAATATTTTCTTGTTTTATTTTTTAGGAGAAATCACATTTTAATTATTACTATATTCCTGTATTTACTCTCTTACGTTCTAGTTAATCTTTTAAATATCATCAACTAAAGCAGAAATAATTTCAATCAATGTACAATTCCTAATTCAAAACCATTGATATTTTCTAATGTTTGTAGATTTTCCTGATCAAACGAGGAGCATGTTATAAGAAGGTTGAGATTTGCTCATAATCTTTAGATAAAAACTAGAGATATCTGTTAAATCTGCCTGTTAGCTGTCATCCATTTTTTTCTTGGTCAAAGTTAAATTAATGTGGACTTTGTAAAATCTTTCCATTGTCTCAATAATATTTAATGAAATATATGATTAAAAAAAATGAAAATAGATTTTAAGGCAGAAAATTCAGATTGCTTACGTTTTACTTGTTTTCACTCGATATTACCAATTTTTAAAATATGTTCCTGGATATTATTCTCATTGTTATAAGGACGAAAATCTTTTGAGAAATCACATTACATCTAAACATTTAAAGACAGCAGTATCTTAAAGCTATGCACAGTAATCCCCTTTAAATAATATCATAAATATATTTCCTTTAAATGCTCATTAATATATTTCAAAATATAGTAACGGTATATTTATTGCAGATTATTTTTAAATCCTTTTGTAGAGTTACTAGAAAGAATATCTTACATAAGAAGGTAAATTCTATTGACATAAAAACATTTATATTTAGTTTAGATCCTGTTTTCACACATTCAAAAAAATGTAATATCAATGAAAACCTCTTGATGTGTGATTTTCATTAAATGTTCCAAAGTACATGACCTCTCCAATAAATTTCCTCATGTTTTTCTCAAAAAAAAAAAAAGAAAATAATTTGACGATTTTAGTCACATTAAAGTCTGTTTCAGATATTTATCAGCTCAGATTTCTGTCACATGACTTTGGCTGCTTTAATGTAAAATCAGCCAAGCAGTTACAATTTAACTTAAAAGCAAACCTGAACTCCCAGTTCAGCAAGCACACGCTGCACTGACTGTTTCTCTGTATCTGATTATTGTATTTGTGCACGAACAAAAGGAAACAGGCAAAAATGATACAATAGAAAGAAGTTTTGAGCACTATAAAATTACACTTGACAACAAAAACTCGGCTGCATTTTTTATTTACAGTCAATATTTCAGTCCTATGGATTCATGTGACATTTAAAAGAACATATAATTCACTTCAGCAGCTCATTTAGCAGGGATTGATCATATAAACGAGATAAATCTGGCCTGTTGCGAAATAATGCCAGTCCATAATTTCCCGCTGCCCCGGTGATGTGTCCCTGTAGTTGGGCTGTTGTTAGTGGGATCTCTCTGCTGGTAACTGTGCTCCAGCAGTGGTTCTCGGCCGTACGGGCGGCCCCTCACGCTGGCCTGGATGTGGCCGTGATGCTCGGGTGAGAGGATTAGTGCAGTGCTGGAATCACCAGGCTGACCTGGGGACAGGTGTACCTCTGGAATAGGCAGACACTCTTCTCCTGGTTTTGATCGAGGGCCATCCTTTATTCTCTGACTAAATTGAACCTCATTACACTTTTACTGACTGTAGCTGGACTGGTCTGACTCAGAGCCGCCTCGCTTCCTGCACTGAGACGAGTGACAGGCGTCTGGCTGATGTCGCGTCCCAGCAGCGATTCCGCCCTCTTAGCCTGAGCTGGGCTCTGTCAGGCTGGATTTCTCCTGCGCTCGCTGGAGTACGCACCCTGAGCGGCGGTAAATTGAGATGTGACTTCTCCCCGCTTCTAAACGTTCCATCAACACCCTGTTTTTCCTTGAGCTCAGATAGAGCCGCTGCTCTCAACTAACAAAGCCGTCCAGATTCCTTTCATGTAATATGAGCTTTTTCATGTTTTTTTTTTTTTTTTTTTTCGAGGAAAGCAGACGGAAGTTTGCACCCATTGACGAATTAGATTTCAATTTATCTGACTTTATTCCCAGCTTGCTGCGTTACAGCCTGCAAACGCCCACAGGAGTCCGTCTGCTTCTCATTAGGTTTCAGAGAACGAGGCGAGGGAATTGCATTAGTGGATCTTAAGTTAAAAGCACTTTGCTCTTTGACCAAGTGTTTCATTGTTATTAGGTTAATCAGATTTTTGCTGTCTTCATCGAGATGCTATCACAGGCTAGAGGCAGCGGTGGGTAACCAAAGCGGTCGTGCGCAGACACTGTCCAGATGGGATCAGCTTACGGTAATTTGGTTTCAGAATACATTACCAGAAGAGGCTCTTGGCCGAGCACGGCCACCCCGCTATGAGAAGGGAGCTGGGGTCTTCTGTGGCTGCAGCATCCAGCCCAGCTGAGCAGCCAGCCCACCCACCTGTCCCTCTCCCGCTCTCCTCATCTTAGCAGTGCTTTTAGGTGGTGTTGGTAAGCTTTTGTTTTAAAATTCAGTCTGTCGCTCATCTCTGAATCCTTCTTCCTTGTGCCAACAGGGCTTTCTTGTCAAATTCATTAGAGAGATTCCTGAGTCCACTGGCCGCGCTGGAGTCCTCTCATTTCTGGTATCTAGTATCATTCCTTTCACTGTAAATATGTCGCTCCGCTCAGGCAGAGTGGGTGGAGGGTGGAGCATATTAGTCCAGGCCAAATGGGGATGCAGAGTGTATTGACATTCTCTGGATGCTCATTGTTCTGTAGCTTCAGAGGTATTTGGGCTCAGTAAAGCTAACTGATTTGCAGCTGCCACAATAGTGTTTTTGTTACGTCTCCATTAGATTTAAAATCCCATTCATTATTGCCCATATATCCTTTCATTTCCATACTATATAGCAACACAAGGGCACAAAACAAACAATTTCACTATGTGATGCCCTGCATTGTTTCTCTAGATGATGCTGCATTCAGGTCCCATCAGATTTCAGGCCTTAATTTTCAAGTTTCTGAGCTGCTTTCACAACATCCACCACCTGCACCAGGCGTCCACGCCTGCCTGCCCATGCTTCTTCATCCATTGTAACCTTGGACGCCTCCACAGGAGTGTGAGAATCTGTTTAAAAATAACCGGCTCCATTAGTTTGGAAGGATAATGCTAGCCTATGTGTGCTCTCATGCCCTTGTGGCAGCAGAGTGCTATCAGTGACACGGTGCGTCAGCACTTCTTCCTGTTGCTCCAACACTGAAGGGGCCCTCCTCATTTCCACACATGCATGTATGCATGCAGACACCCATGTACGACACGAACACACGTGGGGGAATACTGAAGAAAGCAGCACAGAGAGCACAGCATAGTTTGCAATATTTGCGATCACAACAGCCCTGCTGCTTTTAAAACTACAGGCAGAAAAGTTGCAGATTCCCACATTGCCAGGTTACCTGCTGCAGGCTGAGGAACTCAGTAAACTCAGGTGTTTATCAGTAAAGGCTATTGATGTCGAGCGGCCGGTTGTTTGAAGGTTATGTTTCGTAGCAGTAATTGAAATGCAAAATAACATTAGGATCGATGCTTAGCTTTGTTTATTTATGAAATCAATATGGAAACTGTCCGTCACAGTCGCCGCTCTGATTCCCACAGACAGCCTGACCACGTCTTCGCAGCCAAGGCGAGCCGTGCGCTCATCAACGATGTTTTTGTTTTTAATTTCAGCCTCACCATTGAGGGTGGGATTAAAACAAGCGTACAAGCCCAAGGTGTGCCATTTTCTTTTAAACTGTTAAGAGAAAGTTTGAGCCTGTTTCCATAGTTACAGTAGCTGTTTTATGGGCGTGTCTTAAGTGCTGTCACTCATCCCTGATCTGCCCAAGGGAAGCAGATGTTACCACTAACCAGCCGGTAACGCGGCACCACTGCAGGCCCGTTTCTGCTCTGAACATTAATTCCTGTTGATACATTTGCTTGTCTTCATCGCTGGCGCTGCAGAGACACAGTGGAATCCGTGCGTGTTATTTTTCAATCCCTCTCCTGCAAATCTGAACCTCATGCTTGACAAAAACAATTATTTATAAATATTTGACAGTTACAAAATTCTTTATAGATCCGGGAGGGGGTCTCTTAAACATCTGAGTCTCAGAACAAAAAAAAAAAAAAAAAAAATACTGTTTGTATTTGTAATTTTCAGTACAGAATATCTGAATTTAAAATATAGTCAGCGTGCATGTATGTGTACATGAATAGACCCCCCCACCCCTTCCCCCAGCACTCACTACAATGGAATGGTCACATTGAGTGGCTGGATGTTGAACCTGCCACTGGGAGAGACCTTCCTTCCCTCCCAGTGTGATCAGCGACACCATGAATGTCTGACGTGTATGTTTGGCTTCTCCCTTGAACGAGACATCTTAATTCAGAGAATATCCACAGAGTTTAATTATTCCTGAACGATGTGATGGTGGACACGAGCGTATAAATCAGTCGGGCCCACCTGCCTCTTTATTACCAGCACTATTTATGGGAAATGTGTGACAGCTGGTGGAGATGAGCCTGTAAAAGGCTGCAGGCTATTGCTGTGAGTGTGTGTGCTGCTGTGGCGGAGAGTCCTGTTGTGTTGCGCGTTAGTTCAGTTGGGAGCTATTTAAAATCGAATGCCAGGAGTGTTTAAATTTGAGGGAAATTGTGTCATATAATAGTCCTGTTATATAAGACACATGATTGATCTTAAATGATCAAAAAAAAAATTCTAATTTTGGCCTGTTGAATCACTGTGTTTGTTCATTTGTTTGTTGCCTCTTTCTGTGAAAATGATAGACACAATGATGGTTCTTTGTTTGGTAGGTAGGACCCCCCCCCAAACAAGAAGAGCCTATCAGAGGAAGATTAATGAAGTAATTTCATGCATGGCTCCATGCCTCTGTCCTGCTGAACACACAGTCACTGTGTCTAAACCTTTGATTTACACTGGACTGTGTTAAATAGCCTTAACCCTTTCTAATAAAATATATATAATATTATATGTATGGTATATATTCACCTTTAAAGACTATAAATGCATTTTTTAATTACACTATAGTCATGAGCCATAATATACCTAATAGAAGCAAAATCTTTCCTAATGATCAGGCAGAATAAAAAAAAAAAATTAAAAAAAGAAGAAGAAAGGGAATCTTAGAAACCGAACATCATTTTTATATCCAAGATAAAACAACTGAGGATTAAAAAATAATCATGTCATTTAGCATTCAGCTGGTGATCGGTATTAATTCTTGATTATTCAAACTGCTTTAAGACCACGGTGATAACATCGGCTCACCACGGCAACTGTATCTATTAGTTTTAAATGGCTTTAACTCAGAATTGAACTAGAACTGAACGTGGTCAGTGGAGCCCAGGCAGTTTAGGTCAGACCAGCAGCAGTGTCAGGAGAGCGCCTCTCCTTCCTGCCAGCAGCGTCTCAACAGGAAAGAGTAAGAGGCGGATCGATAGATGTGATCTGCTTCTTGGCCGGTGTGATCTGGTGGTGCTGCTGCAGCACCAGGGCTCATGTTGTCATACTGGAGTGAGCTCATGGCTTTATAAAGACTACAGTGGCTTCACAGCTAAATATAATCCTCTGCTGGAGAATGAAAAACTTAATTGCCCGGACCCTGGAGCAGTGCGGTCCCCCCAGTGGTAACCCTGCACGGGCCCATAGCCTATGGATTATTGATCCGAGGCCCCTTTCTCTTCATTGGTATAATAAACCCAGCTCTCTGTCTCTTCTCTCTTCCCTCCATGTGCCGCTTACTTGGTCTTTTCCTGTTTTCCTTTTGTTTGCCGCCATAGATTTGCACATCATAAATCTCTGTCAGCTTCTCTGAGTGTCTGGCGTATCTGTTAATAACAAGAGCCCTCCCTTCTCCTCTGACCCAGCCCTCCCAGCTCCGTCCTCCCCCTGCCAGAGCAGAGCATGACTAATGAAAAAGAAATTCCAAAATTAAGGGCCTCTCTGTCGTCGGTTAAAATTGGTCCCTATTGAACGGCAGGTTTGCCTTCAGCTGATCCACATTAAACACTCCCCTGCTATATTTCTATTATTCATACTCTCTCTGCAATACAAACACAGACCACTGCGGGCATCACATGTATTGCCCCAAGAGCCTTTTTGCCCATATTCCCCTGATGGCCATTAACCTAGAACCAGTTAGCCAAAAAGCCGTCCTACAAATTTGAGGTTTATTTTGGGACCCCCCCCCCCCCTTTCCCCGTCTCATGCTCGGAGCCTCAGTCACTTTTTCATGTACATATTCTCCCCAGGGGCCAAATATAAAGCACCCATGATGGCTCACACACACACACACACACACACACACACACACACACACACACACACACTCCGGTGTGTATTTTTGTGATTAGTTTTCCTTTTGAGAATGGCGGTGTGGCGCATGTGCTGCTGGAAAAAAACGGGTCCTTGATTGTGAGTTGGAGGAGTGAAAGGTAGCCTCGGCCCCTGGAGGAGAGGTTAACGTGCAGGCTGCCACCGGGTCCCCCATCTGCGCTGGGAAGCAGAGCCAGGCTGCGAGGGGGTCTGCACCGAGCTAATTGAGTTCGTCCTACCAGCGCTGACTCTGGGGCCAGTGGCTTATCAGGCCACATCGCCCAGGGCCCCTCTAGAAAGATCTGCCCCTACCAGGGCATCTGATATCACCATCACCCCGCCTGCAGACGTGCACCCTGCCCCCTCCTCCCGCCCCTTCCTCTACATTTACCCAGTTTGGTCGGGCAGCAAGAATGTGACACTCCAGCATGAGATTAGCAAACAGTAAAAATTTTGTTTTTTGGCATCTTGTGGCCTTGAGAGTTAAAAGGACAATAAAACCTAGCCCATGTTGGACATCAAACACAGATTTGTAATCTATGTATGAAAGAGTTGTACATTTATTCACAGCCCAGCAGAGAAGAACTCTGTGGAAACTCTCAGTGTAGGAATACTTACAAATTGGCTCAATGAGACCCTGAATGTTCTACATTTTCAAGGCAGAGACATGGAGTGTTCGGTGTCCCGCTTGCAGGCAAGCGCTGTGCTGAGCGCTCCACGGTTCTTCTCTCAGAAGAGGAGGAACAGCAAGTGCAAGACAAGCTGCCAGATCATTAGGACAGCTAATCCTGGTCACAGCAGTACCAGAGGAATGAAATTAGGGATCTGAAATTCTGTTAGGGGGGCCAGGTGGAATCAGATTAAAACCAAACTGCCCAGTGTGCGTTTGCAGGCCCGTAACCCACGACTCAGCATGAATTTTGATCGGTACAAAGGGAACAAAAGAAGGGAGAACAGAGAGGGAGTGGTATTCTATTTTAGATGAGCGCTGCTCCTTTGGGCAGCCAGGGAGCAGAATTGAAAATACACTTTCCTTGGGAAAGAAAGCAGACCAAAACTGTAGATTTCTTAGCATTTTGCAAATTGGACAGAGCTCTTTGCTGTCGGCTCTGTCTGTGGACCCCGCAAGCTAATTAGTACCTGCTCCACATTGAATTATTTATTACAACTATTGCTGCTGTCAAATTATTTAATGTTCATAATTCATGTTGCCTCACAAATGTATTTTTACATTTAAATTGGAATTGTCTCATTAGAGATTACTAATATTTATTGAAATATTTTAGGCTGTTTGATTAATCCATCAGGTTCAAGTGGTTAGTATTCCCCCAGTGTCATTAATCAATATATACAGGCTTGTTTAAAGCACATGCGTGGCAGTGGTATAATGTGTCATAGCAGAATGAGTTAAGATGATTCTAGACAGAACATTTATTATAGATGACCACACTGAGCTGGAGGCGAAACAGTTAAGACACTTATGCAATTATGCTAAGTGTCACCCCGAAGGTGGCCTTTGAACCAGGGTTAAGCTTACTCTGAATTTGTGAAATAAAAGCTAAATGGAACCATCTTGTGCGCCTGCGTTTTAATATATTGCCTTTAATAAGCCAAGTGCAGGTGCCCTATCACACAGGTGCTCATATCCATCTGAAACATGAACATAAAGCAGATGAACGCAGGGCCACGCATTCATTTACCAGGATGCAATCTGCATTTGTTATCATGAGCGGCAAGTTCTATTTTAGGAGGCCATGAAATATTTTCATTCTTTTCAATTTCAGGCTGCAAGGGCATTTAACAACATGAAAAAAAGCATTTTAAAACACCCTCCCTGCTCACTAGTGTCAGTAAAAGGAAAGCCAGGCACCCTGTTAGTTTTAGTTTTTATATAGTAAAGTCTTTATATTGCACATTTTCCAGAGTGCTCAGCCAAAGGGCTTATTGCACAAGGTCAACCGTTTTAACAGGGGGCATTTTTTATTATTTATTTTAGCCGTTAACCTTTTTTGTAAATTTCCAGAAGTGGTCGGCACCTAGAGCTCCAATGAATATACATGACAGCGGGGAAGGAAACCTGGGAATGAGATTTAATTTGACACATTGACCTCCATCTTCCTGGGCCTAGGAAGCTAGGGTGAGAAAATAAGGCTGACCCGCTGACCCCTGGGTACCAACCTCTCCGTCACCCACCCTCACAATTAAATCAGAGAGCAGAAGGCAGCCTGGCCGATAGGGGACTCGTGTCGCCCAGGCTCCTCTGAAGCGCTCTCACTCAGACCATCCCATCAGCTCCCAATCTTCATGCGTTCATGGTAAACTGGCATATCAAATATGTAAATATTGCCATTAGTTGGCAATATGCTAATGCTACTTTTTTGCTAAGGCACAACTTGGGCTGGCTGCTGCCATTCACGATGAGCCCCTGTCTAGATTTGCATAAGCCATGCAAGGCTCAATTTTGTTAATGCAAGCAAGTGCAAGTGACCTTTAACCCCTCCGTGATGCCTAATGCTAAGGGATGTGTGTGTGTTTGTGTGTGTGTATGCCTGTGGCTTTGCCTTGACCCCAAGTCGTCACCATATCCACACTGCATCACCAACACATGAAGTTCTCCACCTTCTCCACGAGTCTGTAAGTCGGGACTCCACAAGCAATATGTTTTTTTTGTTTTGTTTTTTTTTTTTCTGCCGTTATTCTGCAAGTGCAATTTGAAGTCAGGGTCACAGAGTCACACTGATATAGATTGATATCAAAAAGGATGGCTTGAGAGTGCCTTTTGTAGCCTCAACCAGAAGGCTGCACTTTAGGCAGCTTGTGTTGTAGCATCATATTGCATGTTCTCCAAAACACAGTTATTAGGCAGACAGTGAAAAAGTCAATATCTTACCATCATGTTTCCTTTTGGTTGACTGCTGACTCAAGGAGAAGAGCCAAGGTCCACTCTGCTTTTTAAACTATAGAGAGACTTCTGCCTGAGTGTGTGTGTGTGTGTGTGTGTGTGTGTAGTTATTTGAGTGCTCTGTCTCCCTCTCCTTTTATCAGCGTCTGACTTTCTTTCATTCTGTGGCACCTGCGTGTGGACGTGCACGGTGCACTTGTGTGTTATTTGAACACGGGTGCGCTTTCACAGCTGCTGTGGCGTGTGGTTAATGAAGCACTTACAATCCTCCCTGTGGTTCAGTCAAGGTTAGGACACACTGGTATGGAGAACAATAAAGAGAATGACCTACAGAAGGAAAACAGAAACAACAAATCTATAGATGTGCAGTATATTTGAATTTTAGTTTTTATCTGTTGTCTATAGAAAGAAAGCATTTTATTTAATGTCTAACATGTTGCTTGCTGAGGTCTATTCTCCTGCTAATCTTCATCATTTCCCCCTCCTTACGTCTCTTCCAGGCTACTGAATAGAATGGCCGCTGATGACCGGCACCTGCCCTCCAGTTGTGGGTCCTACATCAAGACGGAGCCGTCCAGCCCCTCCTCGGTCATCGACACGGTCAGCCACCACAGCCCCAGCGGCAACTCGGACGCCAGCGGCGGCTATGTCAGCGCCATGAACAGTCACTCCAACGGCCTGGACTCTCCTCCCATGTTCACGCCCGGCGGGCTCGGCGCCAGCACCTGCCGCAAACGATACGATGACTGCTCCAGCACCATCATGGAGGACTCGTCCATAAAGTGCGAATACATGTTGAACTCCCTCCCCAAGAGGCTGTGCCTGGTCTGTGGAGATATAGCCTCGGGGTATCACTATGGCGTGGCCTCTTGTGAGGCCTGCAAAGCCTTTTTTAAAAGGACAATACAAGGTATTTTTCCTCTTACCTCCCCCCGACAAGCACTGAGTACTGACTTATTTCATGCCGTGATGCTGTAACACATGACATAAAAACAGCCTCAGAGCAGCACTGAAACAGACTCGCAGCAGTTTCCTGTGTAAACGCCTCAGCAGGGCCTTTTCTCTTTCCTTTTTTGCGTTTGATTTCCAACGGAGCCCTGAAACCTCAGTTTTGGGGTAAAAAAAATAGAAACTGATTGAAACACGTTTAATCGACATTCTTTAAAAAAAAAAGAGGACATTTTGGAGCAGAGATGACATCATCTGTCACTCTAGGGGGTTGTATCTGACCTCTGAGTGACATCATCACTCAGAGGTCAGATGTGGTCGGGTGGAGCGGCTTTTTACCCAGATGTCTCGGGGCTGGGGCGGGGCTTCAGAGAACACGCTTCCTGATTACGCCTGTCCTGTTTGGGGCTTGCGCGCGCTCGTGTCTGCATTGTGGGAGGGGCGACACTGTGACCGGCTGTCCGGGAGGCACCATGTATCACAGCATCTCATTAGAGAGGCAATGAAAGGCCCCCCACTGTGAGGCTGCGCTCCGCGTTCCAGATTAATCAGGAGGAGATATTTTTGAGCCTGGAAAAAAAAAATAATAAAAAGGTCTGCACAGCTGCCCAGGTTTAAGCTCTGCCGGCTTAGAGGGAGAAACCGAGGGAAACGAGCCAAAGGGTGACAGTCTGGGGACAGTAGAGAAGAGAACAAATATTTCTTTTAGCACATTTTGAAGAGTTCGGGCATTATATGAAGGGCAGCCTGGCTGTCGGCATGCTAAGTGTTGATTTTGGACCTTCCAGCCCTATCAGCTTTGACAGTCTATGTACCTTTTGCAGGCAAACAAAAGCATTAGGCCAAATCCTTCTGTTTACCCTTGCTGCCATCAGCAACCCTGTTTATTGACCAAAAAAAATGAATATTTTCTCTCAAGTAACATAACGGGGCCTTTGTCCTCGCACCAAAATTGCACTGACTGCAGCACAATGAAACAGTAAAGAGGCGGAGAAGAGAAACAGACGTCTTAAGTGGAGCACTCGCCCGAACAATTAGGAGAAAGGTACATGGAAAAGATTGAAAGACCCTCTTTTTCTTCCCTCACTCTCCATTGTCGATTTGAAATCCCTCTCTTTTTCTTCTTGGAGGGCTGCCTGTAATGGAGCTAATCTGCCGTCGTTTGTCCGAGCCACAGGAGTTTTGTCAATAACAATCAGCGTTTGGAAAGTGTAATTAAGGCCGAGGCTTTTCATTAGGAAGAAGGGAGGGGACCGTCTCTGGGGACGGGCATGCCAATTAGAAACTCAGGCACGCGTCGCCGGGTAATTTCAAGGAAAGGAGGGAAAAAACCCAGGACTTCTTTAGATTGGAGAGGGACCCTTCTGCTCTTTCAGAGGAGAGGAGGAGAGGCTTAATGGCATAATAATCAGACAGGGGTCCCAGGCAGAGGCGGCAGGAGGACGCAGGCACTTTTTTAGGGGAGGTTAAATCCTTCCAAAATGATAAAAAGAAACCCGCACAGGATTGCTAGAGGAAAGCGCCAGTAAATGGCTGAATGTGGAGCCCTTGAAAGAATGAGAGAGTGCAGTTGATGAGAACTGATTAATTAAAGGAATAACGAGGCAGTCAAGGGTGGAGTGTGAGACAGCCCTTTCTAATGAGACAAAAACAAAGGAGCTGTCTTTTCCTGCTCTTTATCACGTTGTCCTCGACCACCTGGGGCAGACGCCGTGCTACGGCACAGTTAACTGTGTACACGTGTTAACCCACCTCCTGCTGACCTTGTTATCAACAGCACACATTTAGATGTATTATTAATTTAATGTGGGGGTATTAATAACCATGTATTTATATAAGATATATTTACTTTTGCCAAGGAGGTGTGACAGCCCGAGGTGTGACAGCCAGCGTTTATCCGTTTGGTTGTAAACAAAAAACTCAAAGATATGAAGTGATGACGTTAAATGAAATTTAATGGAAATGTTGATAATGGGCTAAAGAAGGGAAATTTGATCTTCCAAGCGAAGAGCTTTGAGCAACCTAATATATATAACTACTGACTTTATGCATACAGTATATATATATATATATATCTCGTAGCTTTTTTTATGGATTCTTCATCATCTCTTGACGGAGGTCTGTGCGCTCCAAGTGCTTTTCTAGTTGTTACTGTAAAGCCCCTGTTTGCCTCACTTCCTTCTCTGGCTCTCAGGTCTTCATCCGATGACCCTACTTTTTCAACACAAGCCCTCCAAAGATCCATCTTCTGTCACCTATTCATCCACTGAAAAGCCCCTTGAACTCCTGCGTGGAGCTAGTTGCATTAGTCAAGGCCAGGCCCCAAATGAATGTCAACTTGGATCTCCATCTATCCCAGAATGCTCCTGTTTTCATAGCTCCCTAATCATCCTGCCATTCTTGCACCTCACGTGCCCCACCAATCAAAACCAGAAATCCCTTATTGAACCCTGTTTTCTTCCCATTTTGAACCCAAGTGTAAAAGTGCTTGAAAACCAACTGAACTCAGTGGCCTCCTTTTATATGAAGTAATAGACCTTGACAGTAAGCCTGTAAAAGTCAGTTTAGATTTTGATGAGAAATACCTGCCATTTTACTGTAATTTACTTACAAGACCTGACTTTCCCCTCTGTGCCCTGGCATGGGTCCTGAAAAGCCATAAAACAGATTGAGACAGATACTTATCAAGAGTAGAAGGAGGGAAATCTTTTTCTTCTGCCTCACTCTGTAATGTTATTGGTTACCATACCATAACCTTTTTAAAGACGGATAAACCAGAGCATGGCCCTCTGGTTAGAGCGGCCCCCATCAGCGTTCTTCATCTCTGAGAGTGAAACTGGGCACGGTCTACAAGCCAGGGGGCTGCGGGAATCGTTTCTGAATGACAGGTTTTACGGTAAAATACTTCATCGGAATCTCATTTATCTTCTCTTCGGTTTAAATTGGAGCCTCATCAAATTTCAGCATTGAACTTCGGATCATCAATTGTTCCTTATACTTATATTTCAAGGATGTTATTGCAGATTAGCTAACAGAGGTACCAAAACCCTCCTCTACTAAATATAAACCCAACACGAAGATGAAAAAAATAGTTAATCCGGCGCTCTGGCTGCTCTGAGCTACGACAAGCCTCCTCTGACAGGACATCAGACGCGCAGCGGCTCTGACAGGACAGGTGGACGGAGCGGCGCATAAGCGCATGTTTGTTTTTGTTTCTGGTGCGTTCCGTATCTGTCTTAGTTATCCACCAGGTGCGGTCCGTGCACGTGTCCTCGGCACCCTTGAGAATGGAAGGCAGGGGAGGTGCGGAGGAAAATACCTCCATAAACTGAGCATCCTCAGGGACAGTCAGGGTCAAACCCTGCAGGGCTGGACAGTCTTCCAGGATTGATAAAATGAAGAGAGTAAATTGAGAGGGATTTATCAGATTTGCAAATAATCTGTGTGCGTTTTGTCTCCTTGCGAGTCGCCCATTGGTTAGCGTGTAATGAGAGGAGCAACCATAAACGACCTCCATGAAGTGATTCCAGCACGCAACCACACTGACTACCTCCTCCCTTCATATGGGAAATGGTTAGGATTATTATGGTCTGGTTCTGCTATGACAACAGAGAAAACAGACAGAGGAAAGACAATCAGAGCTCATCAGCCGCTTCCCTCACACCTTTATTTACCCCAGTCCCAAAGAGAGGAGAATTAGCATAATGATTTCTAACCCAGATATAAGGAGGAATTTCTAATTATTTAGAACATCTTGGGACCCTCTACTTGATCTGCCCAATAATGTTAACATAATTGCATAAGTTGTCAGAGGATGTTAGAGGGCTAGTAGAGGAATGCCGACAGAATAATACGTGGCTCTGTTTTCCCCGTGCTGACATGCGGAGTAAGGGGCAGAGATGTGCGGCGGCTGCTTGTAATCATAATGTAGGATTCTGTCTTACAATTCAAATTATTCACCCGGTCCCAACATGGTGAGCTCTACGCATAAGTAGGTTAAAATACATTTTAATTTCAGTGAATATAATGTTTAGATTTATTAATTACATTTAAATGCAGGACTCCATTTTTTCTATGCTGATTGAAGGTTCAAAAGTAAAAAAGTAAAAAAAAAGGCCAATGTCAAATGCTTTCAGCAGAAGGATGATTTAAATTCCTGGGCTCGAGTCACCATTATATGACGGCCCTTTATTGAAACTCCCCTGAATACAGTAAAATGTAGGGAATTGAGGGACAGGACGGAGACGCCTCAGACAGCCCACCCTTTCTTTTGCTAATGCTAGACTGGACCACAAGGGGCTCTTTTATTCTCAACCGTGGAAGTCGTCTTCATTGCTGGAATCAGACCCTACGGTTGAATAATGCATAAGCCTCTTGCCTGTACACTATGTAAATAGTCAGCAGTAGTAACAGTGGTAACAACAGGCTTGGGTCTCTGGGAGTATTATGTAAAGTGGTCTGGGGCAGCGTGTCTGCCTCTCTAGCCGGCTATTGAGGTGGTTGCAGGCCCTGCCGAGCGCAGGGGGACTGGCCTGCATCCTGTGCCCTGAGGGGACTCACGCAGAATTAATGAGGCCAATTTAGCCGAGGTCCAGTGTGGCGTCTCATGATGGCTCCTCAAGGACTGTTGCAGCTTTACCTCCACCACACACCACTTCCTCTTGCTCGAAACTGCCTCCGCGCTGCAGATGTGACGCTTCTGTGCTGTTTGTTTTTTTTTTTTTTAATACTTGTGTTGAATATTTTGATCTTTTGTGGGTGATAAGTGATCGGTTGATTGTTTTTCTCCCCAGGTAACATAGAATACAGCTGTCCTGCCACAAACGAGTGCGAGATCACGAAACGGAGACGCAAATCGTGTCAGGCCTGTCGCTTTATGAAATGCCTTAAAGTGGGAATGCTGAAAGAAGGTAAGAAGAGTAAGAAAATTTTACATACTAACTCATTATTGTTCACTTGTAGACAACGCAGATCCTTACTTTTTGCATCACAACAGTAAATAATGTGCATTTGAGTCAGGGACAGGAATATGCTGAACAGGGCGATCCTTCAGTCTGAGTAATAGAGGTGTAACAGTATTCCACCTGCAAAGGATCTGACCAGGTCCCTGAGCACACAGTCTCGGCCCTCCCCAGCATATTGATCCACTAAATGTTTTCCGAACATCTCAGCTCTCTTCCTGTGGGTATTTTTTTAAAGTCACACCAACTGGGAATTCAGCGACAATTAAACATGCTTCCGATGGATTTGTCTGGCTGGCTTTTTCTGCCCCCACCCCGAGACCCCAAGGCTGGCCTCCTGTTCTGGGGGAGACACCTGCAGTTTTTCCTACCGGTCCAGCTCTCTGCAGACGGGCCTGTCCCTCGCTCACTCGTTGGTCGCTGTAAAAAAACGCCAGACAAAATAATGAATAATGAAAGATATGCGGCTCGGGGGTGAAGTGGTGGTGTTATGTTTATTGAAGCCTCCTCTGGGAGCAGCTCCAGACTCTGTAAGGAAACATGTTTTTCTCGAGTGCTGATGGGTACGGGTCAGGTTGCACTTATGTTGTGGAAAGTATGAATATCGCTTATGAGGAATACAGCAGAATAAACACTCAGGCAGGTTAGAGGTCTGAAGTTACACTATGATAATCCAGAACTATCAGCAACACAGAACGTTGAGAGCATATAAAGTACAAAAAAAGTAAAATTATTACACATAGGTATGCTACAGAATTTGTACATTATTACGCATATGTGACTCTAGTTGCCTCTTTTTTTTTTCCCAGATTGTTGGCCTAAACTTATTCTTTAAGTGATAAATTACACTACTGTGCCTCTAATCAGCGTGTGCTCAGTACAAGTATCTAACTGAAGATTTAAACAAACGTGATGAAATAAAAGCAGTGTGTTCCACTCAAACCATCGCAGAGTGGAAGCTGAAGATGAAATTAAACAACACAAGTGGACTTTCCACAGCATCGTCCCAACTTGACTCGACTCAGCTTTGATGCATCCCTCCACCAGTGGCTTTTACGGCTGCATATAGAGCCTATGCAGCGGCCGCCTTAAGCTGGCTAGAGTCGTATGGATCTCCACGCAGTAACCGAATCCTCTGGACTGCATGCAGACTGATAAAACCACAGTGCCAGAAAGGCACAGTAATCGCATTACTATCTGATGAAAAATTTATGCCAATATATCATATTATGCAATAAGAGACTGAAAAAATATGTACCCGTGGCTAGAAATGAATGACCAGTGTCAAACCATAAAAAAAGATTGTAAAACTTAAAAATGCAGACTTTGGCTAATCCCCTAGGTACTAATGCACATTCCTATACATTCAGCACATTTTCTGAATAAGAATGGCCCTTTTTCTTTTTTATATAGCGTCTGTCACCGCCACATTATTTCTATTGTCATGGACTTACTGAGGTCGCGTGCCGGTGCTGTCACCGATCTCTCTCAAATTACCGATATCTGACATCATAAAAAAAAATATTTAAAGCGGCGCTCAGGTTTTAAGTGCGGCGGGACGTGCATTTTTGCAGAAACTCTACCTTGAGGTAGCTTTAAAATGTCAGCAAGACAAAATGGAAAGAGGGACGTGGTTTCTGTGTCCACTGTAAGCTCTATGAAGCTGTCAGCTCAACGCCATGCTGAGGCCTGGGGTGTGGAGATGGTCACCACTCATGTGACTGAGGTTGCCACTTACTTTCATTACTGTAGAAAGGTCACATTGTGTCTCCATGGAAAATTACCTAATTATAACTTTACAGCTCCTACAAAGCACGGGGCTGCAGCCCACCTGAAAGAGAACCTGTCTCTGAAGACAAATGTTGGTGGAAACTAATGCTAGATATCCGCACTGGGAGGTAAAATACTTGGCTTATTACCATCTGAGCACTGATAGCAGAGTCAGAGCAGTGTGGTCGGAAAGGAAATGGTCTTTAGA
This sequence comes from Pao palembangensis, assembly GCA_015343265.1. Lineage (NCBI taxonomy): Eukaryota > Metazoa > Chordata > Actinopteri > Tetraodontiformes > Tetraodontidae > Pao > Pao palembangensis. The sequence goes on along the minus strand of CM027083.1, from coordinate 20,458,603 downwards.
GATCATCAGTCTGATTACAGGAGACCTGCCTGAACCCTGCGTTTAGCTGCTGTTCTTTCGCTTGACTGTATAAAGGAGGAAGTGATCAATAGAAGAATCAAATGTCAGAGACAACAGGTTTTTCCTCTGATCAATGGAAACGGATAAGAGCTTAGAGCAAGAGAGAAGACAAGATACTATTGAGAGATTACACTGACATCATTCACTGGCAGTTGCTCCCTCCACAGGCTTTGTTTCAACCTCACTGATACACGGATCATCGCTTTACATCATCCTAATACACTGTTGAACGCCAGCGCCGACAGAAATTATTCCTGTGAACATGTGCATTTTATGCAGTGCAGTTCCTGTTTCTTTGTTACGGTATTTAGTGCTGATATAATCTTGAATTACTGGCATGCAGAAAAGTCTCATCATATTGTAGGAACTATCAGACAGGGCACACTTCACTCCCTGCACCGTTCAGCTTTCACACCGTATTGGCAGTAAAATCAGATCCTCACAAAACCATTTTAAATCACACCACTTTAAAGTGTAATTTTGTACAATCGGGTGTTTTCAATTAGCAGGACGGACATCTCGCCGGGGACATTGTATCTAACCTGTAAATGGACTATGTGACGAAGGTGTCAGCGGAGAAGCTCTTGGGGTCAGCGGATGGGGTGGGAGAGGCAGTGCGTGACAATTTTTTCCGCTACCCTCGCTCATCACCACTCGTGATTAAAAATGCTGCGACACACTTACAAGTATGCAGAGCAGGCAACAGGGGCCCTTTGAAATAGTGCTGATGGCAGTTAGCAGGGCGGCTTCCTTGAAAGGCAGGGTTCACCATGACTTGCCATGTGGCCTTCTGATTTTCCCAGCTAAAATAGGGTCTGCCTAAGCCCCCCTTGGCACTGCCAACCATCCCAGACATCCTGACACTTTCCCCAGGGAATGACACCCTGAACAGGTGAGGGACTCAAAATAAGGGCCCCTAGTATGGGCGGCCACACAAAGTGAGTGAAGACAAGCCCTTTTGTAGGAGGGCGCTCTGAAGAGGATTATTATTGTTTTTGGAGAGAAAGAAGAGCCTATAGGTCAGCTGGCCCCAGCCCCCATCCTTCAGCCGGCGCTAATCCGTGCACAAATGCCGGCCGTCTTGGCCAAAGGGCCTCCACCCCTGCACCCGGCTTTGAAGAGATGATACCCGAGCTCACCCGCTGCTACCCTCACTGCGGAGTGTAGTTTGACCATAAAACAGGGAGCTGACTTCAGATGAGGCGGTTACTCTTCTATCAATCAGAGTCGCACCATTTGAAGCTCCAGGTGTTGCCAGAGTCAACAGAGGAACCCCACAAAAGCCCCATCTGGTCTCAGTACAGGGGCCCAGCAGGACGAGTGAATGAAACAAGCGCCCTCTCACATAATCGCTCTCTTCCTCTCTGCTGTATCTGGCTCTGCTGGACAGTAAAATGAGACAGGTTAGTGCCAAACTTTAATTCCTGTCAGCATCTGTTAATTATGGCCAGGACTGCTCTAATTAAAAGAGGCACCCTTCTACCTTCATCACTGGCTTTACGCTGGCTGACAGAGACACATGACTCAACGGGCTGAGAGGATCACCGAAACCAGCAATGCAGCCACTTGGCAACCGCTGAGCTCATCGAGCAAGCAGGAAGAAACCGTAGAGGGGGGGTGACATCAGACATGGAGAGGAATTTTCCATGCATGAAATGGCACCATCGTAACTAAACGAGCGGAAAGTTTGGTACTAATAGAGCAGTACTTGGTAGTTAAAAAGTAAGCACTTAAATGCAGAGCAGAGTCGCAGCGTAGGACTTTCTGATGCCCAAACGAGAGAGAAAAGTGTGTATGTGTTGTACAGGTAGTTGCCATCAGATGATTCCCTGGTGCTTTCTGGGAAGGCTGAGTCTCTGTTGGGAATGGGAAGTAATTAGGTTAGTGGGTTGCCAGTGTCAGGAAATTGAAAGACAATCCTAATCAGATTTGTGTTTCTAGGGAATCACATCATTTATAAAACTAAATATCTATTCTGCAATCACATGATATAGTTTAACCGGACCCCCACCCATGCAGGAAGTGTAAAGGAGAGGCTTTTTTTTTTTTTTTTTTAATCATTTAAGCTGTGGGAGTGTATACTATATCCCTGCTCTTGACTTTCTCTGTGTTAAATGTTGTCCATCACCTCTGACTTACGTCATCTGATTTCCCCCTCCTCGCTTGATCACCATACGACCTCCAATTTCCACGTATGGGACGCATCCAAACTCATCCCCTTCAAGAGCACTTGCTGATGGACAAATTGTATTAGGCTCATTTGCAGTGGCCACACAATGCCCGGCTTTGACACCGTTCTCCCTGTTATAAAGTGATGAAATCATCAAGGAAGTGCTCTGGCAGCGCACGTCGTCCCCTCGGAGGATGTGGACGGCTGACAAATTAACTCCTCTTCTGCTGCAAGCCTTCCATTGAGCCTTTTCTCATCCGCCATTTAGTATTGAATTTATTTTGGAGGGGAAGGTTTACATTATGCATCCTAGGCAAATTGAAGGAATTCTCCTCGTACACAGGATTAAGATATCGGGAATATTTAGGCTGTACGGTGGCAGTGACATACTGGGACAAATATAAGGATGCAGTATATAGATATCCGCATACAATTGCATTAAACAACCCCCAACTTACCCCCAAGGTAGCACATAAATAGAACAGCATAGATTAAATATCTTAAGTATATAGAAAATTAATACAATAAAAAAAAGTCCAAATGGAAATGTTCTTATCAAATAATGAGATAATAAATAACTTATGTTATGATGAGGCTGGCTTGACATTTACAGTATCAGTGTGCAACCTGCCCCCCCTCACTGTGGCTGGGGGTGATAAGGCCTCAGTGCTACTCCAGTGAAAGGAGGCTGAAATAAGGGTCCTTTATGAGAAAGAAGCACCAAGTTATTTATCTCCAGGATGACAGTGGATGTTTTGTGCGGCCTGTATGGCACCATGTCTTTGTGTTTGTTTTTCTGGACGCGAGCGAGCGCACACACAGACACACACACAAACTCGCACACAGGCAAAGAGGAGTGTGGCTGGCAGCTAATTAGCATGCAGTCTGCCTCACCCAAAAGCTAAATAATTAGAGGGCCAGTCTTTGAGATCATTGACCCTGCATTAAATATTCATATGTTTAGACCTGCTCTGGGCTCAGCTGTGTCACAGTAGACCAGTCAGGAATTGACCACATATGGGAAGGCAGCCGTGGCGCTGACACATCCACACATTGATGGAAGCACACGCCGCATTCTCACACACACGCGCGCACACATCATTCTGCCGTCCTTCAACCAGGCATATATATGAGAAAGTGGTGCTCGCGCCTGCTTTTATCTGTGATGTAATACAAAATGTTAGGATTTAAATGCAGACCTTTTGTTGTGTGTGTGTTTCACGTAGCTTGTGTATTTGATACCCCTTTAAATCTAATCAGGGTAAAATAAACCCTTCACATTGTGTTTCTTGGCCTTTCGTAACACAGGAGTGCGTCTGGACCGTGTGCGAGGGGGCAGACAGAAATACAAGCGGAGGCTGGACACAGAAAACAACCCATACCTGGGCCTGACACTCCCACCTCCCACCAAAAAGCCTCGTGAGTGCTGCTGTTCCTTTAATTCATTGTTCCCCCGCACCAACACCCTTCTGTGTATATAAAACTAGTAAGACTCTGCCGTGTTTAGATGCTTAGCAGCTCATTGTTTGCAAATGTATTAGACGTACAAGCATTATTCTCTTTGGAGCTAAAAGATGCTCGAGGACACTCACATACGTTTTGTCCCACTCGCATACATTCTGTAGGGATAAGAGCTTTCAGTGCTTTCACTTTACTTACACAAATTGTGGCTCTATCCATTAGTTTGCATATTGAAAAGGAGGATATGCTGAAAGCGAGACATCCTCCTCTGGGCTGCACTTTCATCAGTGTTTATCAGTCCATCGTTGTGCCTTGCTGAGCTCTGCAGGGATGTCACCCTTTGACCTTTTGTTTATCCCCCCACCCGCTTACTCCTCTACCTGCAGTCACAAAGATAGTGTCTCACCTGTTGGTGGCTGAGCCAGAGAAGATCTATGCCATGCCTGACCCCACTATGCCTGAGAGCGACATCAAGGCCCTGACTACACTGTGTGACCTAGCTGACCGCGAGCTGGTGGTCATCATTGGCTGGGCCAAACACATCCCAGGTACGAAAGAAATGATTTCTTCTTCCTCTGTTCAGAATCTGTCTCTACCTCCTGCCTCACACGCGATGCACAGATGTGCATTCTAATGACAGCAGCTCGTACCAGCCCAGGCCGTATGGAGGATAGAGAGGGTGCAGAATGGAAATAAAACCACGGAAGACACAAATCAAAAGAATGCATCATAAATCCCCTACATTAAACAGGCATAGGCCACAGAGCAGAGAGCAGCGTGAGTTGGGAAAAAAAAATTATTCCAAATTTGAGGCCCAGACATACAAACAAAGAGCATCTTGGTTTCCTTTCTCTTGTCACTGCTTTGCCTCTTTCATATAGAGCGGCAGTACTCATCTCCACATGGATGTCTCAGCTCATTTTTCTCGTTTGTGTGTCTTGCTGTTTATTCTTTGTCTTTTTGTTATTTGACATCTGCACATCCATTTTGTCTTTCCATCTGTCTTTTCTCACTGACCTGCTGAGATCTGTCCGTGGTCACAACCATCGCCACTCAAGTCCTATTCTAGTGTTCCTAATGTGACAGACATACGTTGAATTATTGATGGACATAATCGTGTTTCTGCCTCGGCCCTTAGGCATTTAATGAAATGCGTTATAAGGAGCTGTTCAGGGTTTGAGGATATAGCACCTCATGTCAGCAGAGATTTTGCTCCTTCTGAGACTTTCCCTTTAATTTTGGGGATGAAAAAACACTCTTCAGCTCCTTTTTTTCCGCTATGTTGGCAGATTCGTCTTGATCCTTCAGCTTAACCCCCACAACTATATCACATTAGGGTATTGTACACCTGCTGGGGTAAAACAAACTAAGTGAATGTCCCTTCACGGCCTTCTCCTCTCATCAGCATCAGAACTGGACGTGCATAGTGCTGTCAGCACATCAAAAAACGTTGTAAATAAAGTCTTGTTTGTTTTCGGTAATGTCCAGCAGGCCTCACCTGACCTCGTACATGAGCTTTTTCTCTTGAGGTATTAGAGTCCTTCTGAGAAGCAGGGGTATTAATGAGGTACAGCTCTGATGGTAATAAGATTAAGGATGGATATGCTGTCATCCTCAGCCCCTGGTGCATGTAAACTGTTGGGATCGTTCAACACAGGCCCTGCCTGGTCAGCACACTGGGAGTTTAACAAGGAGCTTAGTCAGGACCGGATCACAACTGACCCGATAACACACTCTCATCATTGTGACCCAAAAATGATGCCAGCATTGCAGACGCACGAGAAAAAGGCAACACTCCAGTGGTCCCTGCAGAGAGAAGCAAACATGAAGTCAGCAATTGGTTCCCATCATAAACGGATGCAACAAAGAGTGTTTTTTATAGCTTTTATTCATAATTATGAAAATGTCATACACATTAGGTAAGGAGTGAACTGAAGCATATATTCATCTTAGAATTCCTTAGGTGTCTCCAAAAATAATGCTCATAAATGTTATTACGAAAGGATTTAACCTGTGCCCTGGGTTAGTACTTTTTTCTCAGTATGTGTACACTCCAAGTCAGAGTTTGTTTGTCATAGTGGTGAAGCTCTGGTAATCAGATTATGCTAACACATATTGTACAGAAGAGAGATTGATAATGTTAATGGGATTTGCTCCACAGATTGCAGCAAAAGGCTTGTCAGTCCTCATGTGTCGATAATGATCGTTTAACCCAAAACTGGAGGCACTAAGCCGGAGTGTGTGAGCACATACGGGCACCTGAATGGATGAACTAGATATGCTGCACCTGCAAGATCGCAGGGAGATTATTATAAACTTCAGATTAACTTTGAATTTAAGATTTGTGGCTGTCAGTATTTGCAGGTAATGTATATTGGGGGATTGAAGCGTTACATTTGAATGGCTGGCGTCTCTCCCTTTGGTGCTGTCTTTATAAGGACAGTAGTTGTCCTCTAGCTATGAAATGGCTGCATAATTGAGTTGTACATGGCTGAACCTGATCAGAGACGGTTCACTGATTGACCAGGACTCTGTTACTAACACTCCGTGCAACGGTACCCCGGGGCAGTCTGCTATGCTTGGTTCCTGCAATATTTCTCCCTCCATCCGCTGCGGGACAAGAAGGGAGCAGGGGAGGAAGTTCTGCTGATTGTCCGATAGATTTTTTTCAGCCTTGGGCGATGGAATTAAAAAGATTAACAGTTCATTATGAAGTAGTCCACACTGACTCGGCAGTTGACAGATGGGCCACTGACTAAAGTCCAAATGTCCCATTCTCTGATAATATTTGAAAAATGGAATAATGTGGAGTCAAGTGGCCAGATCAGGTTTTAATTGGAGGTTGACTTGAGGATATCAAGGCTCCATCATTAGTGTAGATGATATCTGTGCCTTGCAGGTCCCTGTATCATCTTTGTCATCCCGACTCTATTTAGCATCCCATTCATGTTAGCTTGGTGAAGTGCTTTCCCAGCATTTTTCCCAAAATTATTGTTGATGAGATACTTTATACCTGGAGGCAGTGTCACTTATCAAAACCGCTTCCCATTTTACCATTTCTGGACTGTAGTCTCGTCCTAACTCTGAATCTGCCCAAAGTTAATTAATAATAGCTTTTGGACACTTTGTCACTGCTCAAAATAGCACCACAACGCAGTCTAACATGATATTGTCCAAGGGGGGGCTGGGGTCAGTAGGAGCAGTGTTAGAGGGATGCTGACAGATGGCTTGTTGCTTCTAAAGTGCTAACAACCTTTGACACACATAGCAGTCCACCGTCCACCCCTCTGTCCCCCCTGCTGTGCTGTAAAGCTACATTTCTCCCCGTCCAAAAAGGTTAGGTACACTGATGGCTCCAGTGCACCAGCAGCTATCTACCGCTTTGGCATTGCTGCCTTCTTTAGGAGCAGTGAGATGTTAGGGTAACCCACCCGCAACCCAGCCCACCCGCAATGGGAATGCCACAAGCTCACATGTATAAACGTCCATTCGAACTGCTTATACAAGCGCTACTTGTTGTTTGGTGTTTGTCAGCTCCCCTCTCAGCTTTCCAAGCCAGACAGTTTTCAGCTGGGAATTCTCTGAAGGCAAAAGGTCCAAGCAAACATTGGCTCTGCTGCTTCTGCTTGGCTCCCACACAGTAAAACATATTTTACGCTGTTGTGTCACCCTTAAAATGTTTCAAATACCAATTAGCTTTTTATGTCTAATATATTTGAAAACTTTATAGCTTAGGGTTATATATATATATATATATATATATATATATATATATATACAGTATATATATATATATATATACACACACACACACACACACACACACACACACACACACAGTACACAGATATTGAAGATTATTTTAACACGTCGCTGTTCTCTTGACAGCCTCGGGTCAGATCAGTCTGATGAATTGTCTTCTTCCACTTATTGCTGGTGGTCTGGGAGTCTTCTTCTTCTGTTTGTGCTTTATTGAATTCCAGCTCATCAGCGCTGCCTCTGACAGGCAACTGCCTGTTTATTAGCACGGAGGCAGCAGTGTTAAAAGGACATCACGCCCCTTGTATGTTGTCGTGTTTGTGTCAGCTCAGCCCTCCATGATAATCACCCACCCGCCAGCCCATCAACCCACCCTCCTCCAGCCTCCTCCAGGCTCCTGTTTTCTCTTTGCTATTAAATTGTGAAATCTCCTCAGTGTTGCCAGCCTGATCCCACTCAAGCTGTGTAATCTCCTTGTAATAGAGTGTGAATACTGCCCGGCAATAAATCAGCACCTCATCAGTGCACTTTATTAAATATAGACACCAACAGACAGCTCCTAGTATATTCAATTTACCCTCTGACGTAGGCCTCAACACGCAAGATAAAGATAGATTGAGCAATCAGGTGGATGCTGAGGCCTGAACCCCAGCAGGAGAGCAAGAGGAGGGTGTGAAAGCTGCAGGGACATCGAACTGGGGGGTGGGGTTGCAGAACCAGGATGGGGACATCTGTTCAGCAGAGTGGGGGAGGGCTTCCATAGGTTCCTGTGGCACATGAACAGGTACAACCAGGATCCCAGCTACATTTGTGCAGACTTGACAGCCCCACCGTGCTGTAGCTCTCTGGCCTGATGGGAAACCGGGGAAGAATTTTTCACCCCTCTTGGTGTAAAATGTTCTCTGAGATTTTATATGCTGAGGGGCCCGTAAATGATCGTCAGCCGAGCGCCATCCCTCATTAAGCAATGTTGCTTGATGGCAGCAGAGATAAATTATGTGTAATTACAGCAATGATTAAAGTCTGATTTGGCCTGTTCTGCGAGGCTACATGGATAAATGTAATGTCAGTATTTGGCAGTGGGACCTTGGGGAGGGCTAAAGACTTTTCCATTAGGGTCGGGAGGTCACAGGGTGAAGATTAAAGCAAGGGGATTACTGTATTTAACATTATTCAGCCTTATAATGTTCACAGACTGATGGTCAAATCACCCATAGCCCAGCTACTTAGCATGGATAATGGCTGGTTATCAGGACGAAAAGAGGGCAGATATTAATGTCCTGGAAATGGCTGTTACAGGTGAAATAGACAAAAACCACAGCCTTTCACTCCTGATATCCAAGCCAGTTTGTAGATGCGAGTGTTGGCTGCTCTGTTTTGTCCTGCAGTCCGTGTCATCATCTGCAGAGCATTTATTTATGGCTGGTAATTTACCAAGTTGATTTATTTTTGACGCTGTTATGGAAATGAGAGTGAAATACATTTAGCAGGTTCCCTTCAAGCATGTTCTCCTAAAACGCTGTCCTTTATTACTGACACAGTAGTTCCTCAGAATGTCCTCACGTCAGCTCCAAGTAGGGTTTGTTATTTATTCCCAATCTGTATTATTATTTTTGTTTTTCAGTATTTTTCACATGAATATTCTTGTAATCTATAACTGTAGCAGGACAAAACCGCCCATCTACAATTGTCAAGAAAATCTTTGATCAGTTTATAAAAATATAAAAATTCACCCCAATTTCAGATTAGAAAATAAAAAAAAAAACCCTTGCTGGAGCCCTGGGGTCCAGTTAGGGGCAGTTTTACTTCAACTGGATCCCTGAGAACTCTTGTCTTGGCTGAGGTGAGTTTGCCTCTGGGCAAGAGTCCTCTGGGCCTGCTTGTCCTTCTGATATCCAGCCATGATAGTTCAGCCTCTGTCCAGCCAGATTTACTCTCCTTCCTCTTTCTATCTCGCTCCATTTTTATTTATTTTTTTATTTTTTTGCTTCCTGCTGCTCGTTTTTCTGTCTCCCTTATCGCCCTCCTCTCTGGCCCATATCTTCTCTTCTCTTTTATCCTCTATTTCTCTTCCCTCTCTTGCCATTTTTTTCTCTCCGTCGGCTCTGTTGTCTGATTGCGGGTGAGTTACGAGGGGGCTGCAGCCGGAGGGGGCCACTGTGCCTCGTAATTACATCTCTTTTTATTACTCGCCCTAATGGCCGTCGGGGAGAGGGAAACAATAATAAATTAATAGAATATGAACTGCAGCTCAACAGAAATCTTCAACGTTTCATTTTGAGCTGTCTGCCACCGCTCTGGCAGATGAAGCGGTGCTCTGATTAAACTCTGCAAGGGGTTTGAAGCAGCTGTCTGTGGCTTCTGGCTGCCCCCTCCTGCCCACAATTTAGGCCTTTTCAGGAGATAAAGGAAGGGGTCATGGCTCTTTTTTTTTTATTTTTTTTTATTTTTTTTTTAAATAGCAAATATTAAGTCCTGGTGAATAACCTGTGTTTTTTTTAATTAAACATATAATGTAGCCTTGTGTACTTTTGAAGAAGCGCCATGATCACCATGTGTTTTAGTTTAAACTGATGTAAACCTGCAGCATTTATTATTATCTGTGCAGTTCTGTCACACAGGCAGTGCTGGTGCACTCAGCGCTGGAGTGGAAAAGGTGCTCCACGCCTGTAGACAGGCCTCTTTGATTTGGTCAATATCATGTCATGTTTGGTCAAACCCCACCGAGGCAGCGGGCTGGAAATGAAGATGTAAATATTGATATTTCATTAGAGGAAATCACCCACTTCGACGGCACTTAACTGGGCCGCCTTCAGAGTGCGGCGGCCGGAGCGCAGTGTGACCTGAGGAGTCGGGAAGTCACTTCATTACTCGATTAAATTGAGTGGAAAAAGGCGAAGCAACGACACAAGATCCCATTTGGAGCAATAATTCAGGCCCTGAAGAGATGGGATGGAGCAGGGGGGGGGGACACCACCTCTCCATCTCACAACACCGGATTAAATTCAAGGACTTTTAGCGTCAAAGGTAATTGTAGGCTGCTGGGCTGCATGTGTACATATGGTTGAGAAGTGTCTGCTGTATCAGAGCAACTCTAAAACCTCTCCAACAAGGCCGAACAAGGCCCTCACACAGGCTGTCACATTGGGAGCAGCGCTTTAGTTCCGCTTCAGTCCTCCTTGGCATTAAAAGGCTAGACAAAGCCTTGTCTGTGATTGTGATGCCAACCTGATGCGGCAATCAAGATCACGTCCACGCTTGCATGACAATTTCTCTCCGGCCAGTCCACTCTGTCCAACTTAATGGCCACGTATGCAGACAAGGAAATAACACAAAACAGGCTTTGAAGACGCAGCCTCGGTGTGTAATGGCAGAAGACTTTGCAAAGTATATGGCTTATTGCTTCCACTGATAATAGCAAAGTGTTTTGAGTGCTTTTGGCAGTTGTGCTTTGTTTGGTCCAATTTGGAAGCTTCAGACCTCTGACTGGTCCAGCTGGGCTCCAGCACCTCTCTGTTAGCACTCTATTCTACTGACTATTGATTCCCCTTCCAAATGTGAAGGCTCTCACATTCTGATCACAATCTGTTAATTAATGTATCCTGCAGCTCTTCCCCTGCAGTGGTCATCACCACGATAAGGGGAAATTGAACAGTCAAGAACTACTTTTCCCTTCGCCTGTCTCTCTCCGTCCCGTTTCCTTCTGTTCTTCCCACATGTACTGTATGTGTGTGTGTGTGTGTGTGTGTGTGTGTTCACAGCGTCCTGTCAGGGGAAGATAAACATCAGCCTGGTGGCTGCAGAGCGGAGAGATCATTTATATTTAAGAGAAAAAGTGGGCTGTGGGTGCAGCAGGCACCGTGGTCAATACTGTAATCTGGCGGCGCTTAATCACACAATGGCAGCTAGCGTGGCAACAGCAAACTTGTAAAAGCAATCATATTAATCAGGGGCAGAGCAGAGGCGGCTAATACGCTGAGAGAATGGGCCGCCTGCAGGCACACTGAGGACGAGGAGGAGATAGAGGAAGCAGGCGTAAAAGGTTCACCCAGTTTATTGACAACTGAAGGGTAGTACGACAGGAAAAGGGATGTGATCTGGCCCTCACTGTCTTTCATTCTGCCGTTAGCCTCTTGAATTTGGTAGAGTTGTTCATAGCTCAGATTTTATCTGAAGAACGAGAAGCTTCCCATGGCCCACTGGAGAACTGGAGTTCACCTGTTTGCTGTTATAGAGGGAGGCCTTGGATTTAAGTAGGTCTTTAGGCCACGCTTGAACCAGGCGACCCCTCTGCTTTGTTTGTGTAGGTATACGCATTCATGTACAATCATACAGGCATCATCTGCATGTGTACATGTTTGTTGCTATATGTGGGCTTGTGCATATCCCTTCATCACCTCCTCTGGCTTCACAGTGCATGTCGTGTCCTCAACCCCTGCAATGAGAATATGTCTTGGTGCTAATCCGCCTCGCACTGATAAAGGTGTGACAGGATGCAGGGACTATCCACATGGCTTTGTGTGTCCCGGACCTTTGCACCGGTTTACTGTCCGTGCTTACACTAAAGCCTACTCAAGTGCTCCGACAGCGGCTTCAAAGAGGACCTTCCTGTGCGCATTTAAAATTAAACACTGCTGACTGTCATGTCCCTCCAGTCACTCTCCAGGATGCTGATATTTACTTCAGACTAATAAAATAAGATTTGTGGATGAGGCAAAATCAGTAGATTTTTAGATGCCTCTTCAAGCACATTTATCCATCTATGTAGTCTAACCAATGTCATGCATTATGTCTTCCCAGGATTTTCCTCCCTCTCTCTCGGAGACCAGATGAGTCTACTGCAGAGCGCCTGGATGGAGATCCTCATCCTCAGTATCGTGTTTCGCTCTTTGCCGTATGAGGATGAGCTGGTGTATGCAGAGGACTACATCATGGATGAGGAGCACTCGCGGCTGACGGGCCTGCTCGACCTCTACGTCTCCATCCTGCAGCTCGTCCGCAAGTGCAAGAAGCTCAAGGTGGAGAAGGAGGAGTTTGTGACCCTCAAGGCCATCGCTCTCGCCAACTCAGGTAAGTCTCCTGAGTTCAGGCGCAGTGCTCTTCAATTCACTGAGCATTTTTAATATAGAAGCAGTACAGAAATGACTGCTTCTATAGTATTAATATGATAATTGTGTTAATACCTCAGGAACGAGGAACACAGTTTCCTAAATCAGCAATTAATTTGAAAGCAAAAATATTGAAACAACAAATTATTTATTTACTTTTTTAAAAAGATAGAGAATATAAAAAATGTTTGAGTGTCATTGAAAAGTCTTTTCAGAAAGAACACCCATATAATATAGCGAAAAGCAAAGTTTCTTTTCAGAATTGACATTCGACGAGTTTTTCTGGACTTTTTATCGTAACCTTTAGTTTGGAGCCCAAGATGGAGAGATGGAGCAAAGATAAGGGCAGTGTGAACGACAGATGGAGGAGGTCGCTTTTTTAATTGAACATCCTCCATATTGTGGTATTTCTCCAGCGCTCCCCACTCCCCTCTCTCTATCTCCATAACAGTAGCTGCAGGGCACAGCAGCCACTAGAGATAAATTTAGCATTTCATTAGAAGCACAGGGGCTGTCAATAAAATGTGTTAAGTCGAATGGAATGAGTATCAGGGAGCGATAGGCCTCGTTTGTTCCAACGGCGAGACGGCGCGCGGCTATCGACAGGCTCCTTTTGAGGAGGCAGGACCTGTCGCGCTCTGATCAATGCGCTCCCGGGTCACTGGGATGCTTTCCCTCGTTTTGTGTGAGGCTGAAAAATGAAAATGCTGATGGTGGGCCTTTTTTTCCTCAGACAACAGAGCGCCGGTATAAGGAGGCGCTGCGAGATGGGGGTCGATGAGAGAAGTGGAGGAGCAGGCGGAGGAGGGTGATGGGAATGTTAGAACAAAGTCTCCCAGAGATCACTCTCCTGGGAGCACCAGGGCCTGACAGCTGTGAAAATTCATAGCGATTGATTTTGCAATTAGCAGTTTATCAATCGGATCGACGCGGGCTCACTGATGGATTGTGAGGAAATTGTTTCTTCAAAGTTGTGTTTTTTTAACCCCCCCGCAGGACTAACAGCTGTGTACTTCCCTGTCCTTCTGAGGAGATATCTCTATTTTATTTCTTCCTCACCACAACAACTTAAATGACAGTCACCTGTTTGTTAGAACGGACTGACTGACTGTTGCGTAAAATGCGTGTTTGAGTGTGAAAAGAACAAGATAATTGTTTGATTTGTAAAATTGCAGATTTCCAGGGTGTGGATCCAGCCAGTGTGAAATGAACAACAGAAAATGGTCACACTTCCTCACTCCAGGGGCTTTTTTTTTTTTTTTTTTTTTGATTCTCTCGTCCTCTTTCGTACCCCCACCACCCCACCAAACGACCTACTTCGTTTTACCGCTGTGGATTTGAAAACCGTCAGGGTGAGAAATGTCTCAAGGTCCTGGGAATACAGTTGTTCCAGTCAATGAATTTGGGGCGAAGCCTGAAATCTGTTTTGCCTTTCATTGTCCCATGTGGTAAAATATGCCGCGGCAAGGTGAGACGAGTCAGGCAACCAATGACATGCCGCCTCCGGAGTGCCAGACGCCAGTTAACCAGTGAGAGAAAGCGTGACCCTGATGGGGGCTGGGCAATGCCACAAGACTGTTATGAGCATGAGAAATAATAGAAAGATTAAATTTTTCTCATTAGTTATTCCTCCGCTCTGTTGGAAACCCCCTTTGAGAGGGCAGGAAGGAAATGAGTTGAAAGGAAGTGTCATGTTTGTGTTGGTAGCATCATTGCACATGAACAGCCGGTTTATCTCCTGGAGATTTCGAGTGAATGACCTGGTTCCTCACCAGCAAACTCATCCTTACATCATTCCTTCTTCTCTCCGCCAGATTCCATGCACATAGAGGACATGGAGGCAGTCCAGAAGCTTCAGGACGCGCTGCACGAGGCCCTGCAGGACTATGAGAACGGCCAGCACCAGGAGGACCCGCGGCGAGCGGGCAAGTTGCTCATGACGCTGCCCCTGCTGCGGCAGACGGCCACCAAGGCCGTGCAGCACTTTTACAGCATCAAGGTGCAGGGGAAGGTGCCCATGCACAAACTCTTCCTGGAGATGCTGGAGGCCAAGGTTTGATCAGCCGACGGGCCGCTCTGATGACACTGACTCTAACCAGGGCCGAGGGTACTCAGGAGCAGGACCCCCCCCTCACACACACACACACACGCACACACACGCACACACACACACACAGGCTGGAAGGCAGAACAGAGACTGACCCCTCACTCCTCCGACTGGAACCCTGGGATACTGGGTCGAGAAGAACACACAAAAACCTTGGTTATTAGTATAAATATAAAAATGATGCAGATTAATTTAAGATATATAAGAAATATTATGTACAGTAATGATTTTTTTTTCTTTTTTGTTAACTGTCAGTGGTCATGCTGTATATGAAGAAGGACACTCGTGCCCATCAGCATATTCAGAATAAGTAATTGCCAGATCTTGATAACAAGACAAAGAAGTTTCCGTTTTCATAAAGTTGGTCGAGTTTGTTCTGAAACGAGCAGAGTCCACTCGTGTGTTGCTGTTGATTTTCTGCCTGGATTTGACCTGAACGTGTATATATTTATTAATGGAAGACTGAGTGTACAGTTCAAAGTCTGGTGACCTCGGCGGCCATTTTCTCTCGTCCTCCTTCAGGAAAAAAAAAAAAGAAAAGTCGTTACCTTAATGTGAACTCTTTATCATTTTAAATGTATTTGAATATACCTCTCCAGAGCAGTATGCCGTGTGATCTTTGTGGATCTGTCTCAGCCTGGGAGACTCGCCGGGCTTTTTAAACCAAACTAGCACAGGCGGGTCCAATTCATTAATCGTCTTATTCTGTAGGAACCCAGCAATAAAGGGAGCTGCTGGGGAGCCAAGGCTTAACCTTCAGCCTCTGCTGTGCTGCTGCTGGAAGAATGTCCTGGCCTGTATCTCAGCTCCACCAGTGGGACACACCTCTGCACCCCTGTTGCACGCTACCTGCCCTCCTCCAGTGCTTCGTCAACGCTGCTGCAGCCCGAATCCAAATTTGGTCTTTGCTCACGCTCTTAAACAGTGCCACCTGGCATGCTCGGATGATTCTCATTCGGGCTCGGTGAAAAACGATCTGCCCGGTTTGATGTGGCAGTGTGAAAGGATTTATGCCCGCTGACAGAAGTCCGAGAGATTCCGTGTTCAAACAATCAGAGGCCCATATGTCAACCGCTCTATTTTGGGAACCTTTAAGCCCGTGGTGGTCCTCCTGCACACAGCGAGCAAGGTGTCCAGCATCTGCTCTCACCACTTTAGACACTATTTGTCTTTTAATAGCTGCGCCTGCATTTATAGAGCTTCAGCCATACGGAGGTAAACGGCAGGTGCAGGCCCGGAGCGGCGGCACTTCACACCGACTTTATTTTTAAACCCAGTAAGGGGTTGTTGTCTACACCACCTCCCCTCCAGGAGTATTAGACACGTGGAAGCTCTTGACCTCATGTTGACACCGGGGTTGTTGCAGAGGAACATCCTTCCCACTGGCCAAGAAAGCAGGGTTTGGGATGCCCAAACATGCACATGTGAATAGCTATGCAAGAAACTGTCAGCGCACTCTGGAGGGTAACAGCAGCCCAACGCTGTGTCAGTACAAGGTGTAATCTCTGGTGGGGGTGAGAGATCTCAGGCTGCCTTCTCTCCATTCATGACCTGCACACTAGACGTGACTAAAAGTACAGCCGTGCAGCCGATGCTCGTACGGTTGACTGATTTTCTGTGGTGTGATTAAAAATAAATGTTAGGGTCACAACAATTTGATGCTGTGATCAAAAACATCTCTGACAATACGTGAGGGTAGAGTTGCCACCAGGTCTGAGATATCAATGGCTAGCAGCCCGATCAGCAGCATAACGGAGGATGCCGACCCACTCCAGTACCCAGTCATCGTCCCTGCGTCCCTGTAAACAAGCTCCACTGTAAAGAGTGACAATATAACGAGTTATTTGACTGTTGTGCACTACAACAGGGACCAGCTCTGACTGAAACCATGCTAAAAGCATGCTTTTCTTAGACTTGGATGGATTTGTATGCTATGATGTGACATATTCTAATTAAATCAGTCGATCTTGTCTATCAGAAGAGTTCTATTTGATTTGCTCCACTGACAACAAAAAAAAAACACAAAAAAAACCTTCGTGCTTCAGTAATGCAGTTATAATAATTAAAAAAAAAAACTTTTGCATAAAATCTTTACAACTAGAATTTTGTAGTGTCCCAAACTGATCAGCCATATGACTCATAATCCACCTCTTTTCCTTTGAACCTTTGGTGAAGGCAGTTTTGAGTCAATGTCTTAAATACAAGCTGTGTCGAGGTGTGTAAATACGTCGTGTTGCCGAAATACCATTGAAAGTGAAGTACGCAGCGCCCTGCTGACTACTACCTCATTCAATTTTGATTCAGTTCCACTCTTCTTCGATATTCTCATTAAAATCTGTTTCTCCCTCAGTGTTTCTGCCGAAATATTTGTACCTGTCGTTCCCCCATTCTTCATAGACCTGTTTGTAAAAGGCAACGCATGCTTCATGTTGACCATGTGACCTGGCCATCGGCGGGTGTGACCCCTCCACTTTGGTTACAGATGTGTTTTTATGGACACCAGCGTGTCAGAATCGGTCCCTCGGTGATGAATCGCAGATGCGGGCAGGTAGATGAATTCCTGCTTCTCTACTTTGACTTTATGGTGTGAAATATATCATTTGGCAGTGGTGTACGTTGATATCTGATCGTTGAACCACCAATATCTGTGTAACTTTTACGTTTTGATTTTCACAAACGGTAAAGGATCAATTAAAACCAATTTAAAACAAACCCTGACATTCTCATGTATCACTTACCACCATATTTTAAAGTTTAGTGTGTGAGACGTGTTAATAGTAATTTACTTATGCCTGGAGATTTTAGCATATTAACTGTCGGTCTTTGTTTACTTATAAGTAAAATAGACATACCAACACCGGTCCACCTACACTGCGGGACTCCATGGCAACAACATGGCTGCTGTAGCATCTCTTTACTCACTCGCCAAGTCAAGCGACCCTTAATCTGACTCTGACCTCTGCTCGGTGTTTTCACTCTTTCTATATGACCAATCAAGCTGAGTGACTAACTGGTGGCAAGTTCAGCAAAAGGACACAACCAGCAGCAGTCCACAGCTCCCAGCAGAACAATGGCAGCGAGCAGAGGCGGCCGGTCACGTGTGCTCCGGCCACACAGACAAGCAGCCGTCATCCTCTGCCACAGCAGGGCCAGGAGCTGTTGAAAATGGATCCGTCACAGGAAACAGGCAGACAGACACGCTAACGCTGATGGAGGTACTGTGTGTGTGTGTGTGTGTGTGTGTGTGTGTGTGTGTATGTGTGGGGGGGGACCCCAGCTCCATTATTTCAGGAAGCTGATATTCCAGGGAGTTAAAGTATTCCCTTCTCTATATAATTATAAGAGCCAATTTCCCTTTTTGCAATAACGTCTTGCTAACCAATTAATTGTAATAATCCTCTTTGCGGAAACAATGGCAACAGAAGGAACGACAACTCTGGGATGGAAGGAGAGAAAATGGATCTGCAGGCCCCGAACAACAGCGCCAGTCCAGGCAACTTATCTTCTATGCAGATCAGCCGGCTGGACTAGATATCGCAATCAATACGTTTCCCACAGTTACAGTGGCGAGGCAATCATTCACGCTCATCGACGGGTCAAAGCGCCTTTCATTATGGTTACGCGTCATCTCGTCAAGGTGCTGCCGCGCTGGCAGCTGTATGGCTGCGGCCTATTGCTTAAGTGCGTTTCATTATTCCCAAAGCAGCGCTGATGATGGCGAGGGAAAGGATTACACGTCAGGGTGAATGATTGGGTTTGAACAGAGCTGCTGCATACACTTTGTATCAAACCGAGGCTCAAATTACACTTAGGTGGAAAACAGAGCACGCAAATGCCCAGGAGAGCTCGTGGCATAGAAATAAAGAGTGGGCCACCGTGTATGTGTGTGTGTGTGTTTGTGTCACTGCACACACACGCTTTCATTTGTTAAATTTCTTTTTACCCTCTGTCTTGCTCCATCTCTGTATTCTTCTTGTGTTTTCAGATTCAATCCTCTTTTATGGAAATTCTTATTGTTCCACTGATTCTGTTATGTGTATTTATTGCTCCATTTGCGAAATTGGAGGCACTGGCCGACAAGCCCATTACTATTCAATAACAGGAGCTGGGCGTTTCCACAGCCGTGCGCCATCCCAGGCTCAGACGGAGGCGTTGCGTCATGTCAGGCGGATAGCTATATAGCCACTGAGTGTCAGCCATCTCCACCACGCCAGCGCTCGACACGTCACGTCTTCAATAACAGGGAGTGCAACTGGCTCCAGAGTGGATCTGTGTCAGAACTGATCCCAGTTAGAGCTCAGCTGCCCCTGCCCCGCTGCTGCCGTGAACTGGGCAGCGACCCGACCCAGGGCCCTCTCTGGCTGATCGATAGGCTGAACAGGCATCTAAGATCTGGCCCCCTTGTTGTCCATCTTCACAATTTTAAGTGCATTTATCAGGTTACACGTGCGCTCTCCTCACCACTTAATGCACGACTGGACCGCAGCTAAAGAACCTTAATGGCCACTAGCAGACCTTTGTCCCAGTTTGTAAAATTACTTCACATTTTTCATCTGAAAGCTGAGACCTGAGCAGAGTTAAAAACACCCATTTTTGGGTCTTTTCTCCAATATGCCACAAAATCCAGAATTCTCCAATGTGAAGGTTTTGTATTCCGAAGATATCTTCTGATACACCGATAAGATCCAGCAAAGCCACAGAAAGATGGTGAATTTGGGGGCCATACACCTCAGCATCAGTGCGCCATGTTCGCCAATGCCTGTAGAAACATAAACAATGGGAGAGATTGTGCCGGTAACACACACACAACACACACACACACACACCGAATGTTTGTGAAAGGTTTTGTTTCTTCATTTCAGATTTATTTGCCTCACTGTATCTTTATCTTTGCTGCTGAACTGCAGGGGGAGCACAAATATTTCGAACTATCTGCTGAATTTATCTTCTGTGTGTGTGTGTGTGTGTGTGTGTGTGTGTGTGTGTGTACTCCACACTGTTTTATTGCCTCTGCCATGTCTTCACATGTTCTTATGGGCTTTTCCAATTTAACCACTGGTTTGGAAATAATGAAGGGAGATAAGGAGCATTGATAAGCATGGATACGTCCATCAAAAGGGGAAAAACTCACACAGACTTCTGCGGCATGCACGTATATGTGTGTGTGCCCACTTCACAGGCGTTTAGTGCAATTACCGTGTTACTACAGCGGGGGTCAGCTCTGTCTTTGGAACGTATGAAGACATAAAGTTCTAAGTATACAGGAGTGACGGGCCTTAAAAGCATGTTGAGCCTACTCATATCAGAAATCAAATATTCTTTAACACATTCTTGTTAGATGTTTCCAATTCATGGCTGCTAAAAAGTTTTAAAAATGCGAGAACCTCAAAGGAACAAAGACATCGTCGTGTCTGCACGGGGGTCATTGGTGGGATTTCCTGGGTTCCACAGCAGAGGGGAAGAGGTGGTCGGACTCAGCTCCGGTGGGAAGCGACGGATGGGTCTGACCTTTTCCTCATGTCAAGCAAAGGTTAGAAATCTCCACTGGCCTTAAAGCAAATGCACTTGTTTGCCATAATGGAAGGAGGCCCCCTGCATTTTACTTTTTTTTCAGCTAGAGACCAGGTCTGGTCCTCAGAGACTTCCCGCTGATGGAATTCTGTCTTTGCACACACACACACACACACACACACACACACACACACACACAGAGAAGCTACTGTCTTCACTGCTGCCTGCTTTGCTGCATAATTAAGTTCCAGTCACCATCGAGCCTTCTTGCACCGAGCAAACAAGATTCAACATTTTTTTTTTGATGATACCAAATTACACAGACTCTTCAGGCTCACAAAAATTCACCTGCCTTCCTTATCATGCAGCCTCAATTCTAGTTTCAGACAGAGATGACGATGACAATGAAAAACATATCGCAGCAGGAAATTGTCCTCTCACCTGGTTCACGGTGGAAGCCCCATAAATACTGTCCAGCCGCTCCGTCCGGGGCCTGTGGACATACTGTACGTCATACAAGTCATGTGACTGCTCGTAATTCACACATATATCCATAAATGGGATTTTTGTATTTAAAATATGACTCAGAAAGCTTGATATATGGAAATGGTCGGATCAAGTGTGATTCCCGAATTAAATATCTCCTCGATCGCGTGCTTTACGCCCTCTGCTCTCCTCCATCCTCGCCTAAGGAAGGAACCTTGACCACGCAGGTAATTTACAGTGTTATGGAACAGGTGCAAAACACGCTGTAAATAAATAAGGGTCGACCCATTTTGAAGTTGAGGCGAGGAGAGAGTGCGAGGACCCCTGCAGACCCCCCCGATGCACGCCCCCCCCCCCCCGTGATGCGCCTTCATCCGTGCGTCATCCAGAGGAGAGGGGACTGCAAATGGGGCAGCCAGCGACACTATACAGTCCATTTGCTAATTTCAATATGGTGTCCGTCTGTGTGGGATGGCCTTGGGCGCAGTAGCATCCCACCCCCCACCCCGCCCCCACTCCTCTTAATTCACTACCCCACTCCCCCATCTCTCCCTGGTGTCCCTTTGACCTTGTACTCAATCACAAACAGACTACACACACACACACACACACACACACACACACACACAATGACATCCATATTAATCCACAAACAAATCACATCAGCCGTTGTCATGTTTTTTGTTCTAAACTCTCAGATCAGTTCCAGAGTTCAGTGTTCAGTCATTCCTCTCCGTTGTTGGTACAGCAGCGGTGCCAGACAAGCATCAGTGCCTTCACTGCAGGAACATTCGTTTAAAGCTCATATGTTGGGACCCACAACTTCGGGACCCACTGCGGTAGAACCAACGCCATTGGTGTTTCTGCACGCGTGTGCAGTGACACTGAAATCGACTGCATATGGCCGTGTTTGAATTACTGTGATTAGCTTAACAGCTAATAGTCGTGACCCAGCTGTGGGGTGCAGTCAAGCAGGGCAAATGTGCCATGTCACCTGCCAAGTTCAAGCCAAGCTGTTTAGTAGATCCTCTTCAACTTTGAGGGACTTTTAAAGGCTTTTCGCAATTTTAGGGAACAACATAATAAAAAAGGAAAAGCAACTTTACTGTGTGACTCTTCTCAGCACGTGTAACCCTGACATTGTTTTGTCCTCGCCAACTGCTGGTTGAAGCTTTACTGGCCTGTGAAAGGTGATTAAAACATCTCGAGAAGCTTTTACAGCTGCTGTTTGTTCCTATCTGAACCTGGTAACACGTCAATCTTCCTTTGCCCTCCCTTT
Source organism: Pao palembangensis (assembly GCA_015343265.1). NCBI lineage: Eukaryota > Metazoa > Chordata > Actinopteri > Tetraodontiformes > Tetraodontidae > Pao > Pao palembangensis. The sequence continues at coordinate 20,436,662 of CM027083.1, read as the reverse complement.
TTTCTGTGTGTGCCTCTGTGTGTTTGTGTGTGTGTGTGTGGGTGGGAAAGCCTGCACGTGTGTGAGAAGAGGGAAAGGTGTTGGAGCAGAAGCAGAGGGAATATCACACAATCCTCTGTGCATTATTGTAATTAGATTTCCCAGAATGGCTCAATTAAGTCATGGCGCTGCAGGGATCCGGTGGTTTGTGGTTTGACACTCGCTCACAGGGGGGTCCAGTGTGTTAGGTAAGTAAGGCAGAGAAACACGACGATTAAAACGTCCATCCCTCGATGGTGAACTCAAACAAATCTCTGTATTCCTGTTCCCTCAGAGGCCAGGTAAATGCAGCTGATAAAGACTGAAGAAAAGTACACTAATATTAAAAACATGGTAATGTTGTGTATTCTAATGAGAACAGCACCATCTATAGACCACCTGTTGAACTGCAGCCAGGGTGACAACCTTTAAAATGTGTCTCAGACAAAAGGTAGTTACCCCAGTGTACTCAGGCTGAAAACAGAAGGCCCTGGGTGGTAAATAACATCAGAAACTTTAGTAACCATGGTATAAATCAGCAGGCCTCTCGGCATCGCTGATGAAGTCACTTTAAAAGACTGCACCTGTCTTCTCATTATTTATTTCCATGAATTGCAGCAATACGTGAATATGTTTGGGAGGGATTACACGTCAGGCAGGGAATTCAGCACTTTTGATGATATGTGGTTACATTACTGGTCTCAAGGCTGGCGCCGAGTTTAAATGCTCCAGTAACATTTCCTTTTATTTATACCCACAGACCTTGGCTGAAATAAATGAGTTGAGACAAGTGTGAGGGGCTGATGTTACGAACAATTTCTTCCTGACACCAGGAAACGAGTATGTGCAGGACATTCTACTCTTTCACTGCCAGTGGCTGACAGGCCGTCCCGGCTCGGCAGCGGGAGGCCTCTTAAAAAGATTCAATGTCGGCATCAACAGGAAAGTCGTTGTGTCATTATCTTAAATCTTAACTATCCAGCAGGATTAAAGTGTGAGAGACAACCATATCTGTCAGCTCTCGGCAGGAGATGGTTTATTCTCTGTGTACAGTCAGCTCCCTTCTCACGTGCTGAGATTAGCAGGCCCGACCGAGAGAGCCGCGGAGTCATTCAGCAGCCTCAATTTACAGCCACTTTTAATATTCTGTCATAGTTAAATTCTTTATGGCCTCCTTTTATGACCATCTCCTTATGTGCCTCGCCTATGAACTTTTCTATGCAAATCGCTCACTTGAATGGAGAACCGAGGTCCTCCGCTCTTTGTTTTCGGGCAGCAGACACATCTGGAGAATCAAAAAAAAAAAAAAAAAAACCAGCGTGGTTTGCTTCCGTTTGGCTACCACAGTCGTCATTTGTCGGTGTGTGGTCCGGCGGATGGAAGCCTGCAGCTGTCTGGACCAAACCACTGAAGAAAGCCTCAGACATAAGGAATTCACAATGACCTAATCCCACTGCAGATTGTTCGGAACAGAGGATGTTTCTCTGTCCACTACGAAGTGATGAGTGTGAGAACTGTGTAACGTATGTAATGTCTTTTTATTTTTTTGTTGAGGGTTTTTTTTTTTTTTTTCCTTGAGAACTCACCCCCTGGCTCCTCAACATTTGTTCTGGCTTCAAGTCTCTCTGCGCTGCTCTTGTTTTCTCTTCCTCTGAGGCTTGGCCTGGAAAATGAGAGGCGCGCCTGTGGCCGAATGGATTCCTGGCGTCCTGCATTACATGTAAGTCGTTTGCAGCATCCAGACAGCTGAGAAGGGTGGAGGGCTGTTGCCGGGAGACTGACCAGTGGCTAGGCGGACTGGACTGCTACCCTGGTGCCACTTCGACTGGAACCAATCAATACTGCATTAGTATGAGCGGACTGTACAGATACAAGTATCTGTGTCCGTCTCCCATTCATACTCATACACTCAAGCGTCCAGTGATAGTTATTTGATTGGGGAAGGTGCATGGAGGAGAGGGCAGAGCTGACCAGGGTGATGTGTGGTTGCACAGGGGGCCTCTAAGTGCTCATGAATGGTACTAATGAGTGTAGAAAATGGAGACATAAAGAGGGAATGGGTACACTTTTCACTTTACTCTGACGTACCGTCGCTGCCCCCAAAAGCCCTTGAGGGGGCATTTGGAAAAGGTGGGACCATGCTTCATATCTTCCTCCACCTCCTCGGACTAATTGTTGAAGATATTGACCTTGTGAAGGAGGAGAAAGCGAGGGGTTTGGGTGAGGGGGGCTCTGAGGTGGCTCACAGTTCACGCCGATAGCTTGACCTCGAAGAATTTATTCCTTCCTCCGTGGGGACCAGTGCAGCTTCAGGTGCAGCGTGTCGAATTTTTTTGGAAGTTAGCAGGCTCAAAATTTGCAAAGCAGGGTGTCAGTGAATGCAACACGGAGCGCTGGCATCAGTCGCGTTGAATTCAGGCCACTCATCTGCACATGCATCACTGTTGGGGCTCTCATGGACAAACAGCCCGTCTCCCGTCCCCTGTCCTGACCCTGATATATGTTGGACAAGTTCACCATCCTGTTCTTCATCAGAGCCCTGGTCGATGGTGTCGATGCGCGGGATGTGACAGGAGCCGGGTTGGGAGTCGATGAGGGGCAGATAAGCAGCGAGAGGCTGCTTTGTTTCCGTAATGACGGCTTAAAGGGATACCCGCTGGATCTCCCGCTGTTAATGAAGATGAGGCAGGCCGAACATGGACCCTCACCCAGCAGACCCCCCACACATGTGAAGAGACCAGGTAGATCTTAGCAAAAGTTTTGAAGCAGTACAACACTGTTTTTGGTATTTTTCAGACTGATGAACTGCCAGTATGGCAACTTTATATAATTACATTAACACATTAAAGATTCAGGCCTCTGCTGCAGCGTATCCGGTTCATTAGAAGTAAATCATTCCTCATTACCAGTTGTGGCATGGTTATGGAACTTGTAATACTGATTTATATCTTGACAGTAACATAAGAATAAATCAGTTGCACCAAATGTTTTTATCGCATTCGCCTTCCATGCATACACACACACACACACACACGCGCGCGTGCAAAAACTGTTACTTGGAAAAACAGGAAAGCGTAGCTCTGTACATCCAGTCTGAATCAATAGTTTTGGAGACAAAAGCATATGTTCTTAATGTGGTTTCCCCTTTGCTTTCTCATCTGTAATCTAACATTTTCTAGCGTGTGTGTGTGTGTGTGTGTGTGTGTGTGTGTGTGTTCTTGTGCTTAATGTATTTCTGTATTTTTGTAACGTGTTTATGCTCTGATTCATGGTAGAGGGAGCTTGTGAGCCCACAGATTCTTGCGCTACTCCGCAACTGCAGACGAAGAAGTCCCAACGACAACAAACTTTTTTGTTAATTGGATAATTGTCTTTCAGTTTCAGAGAGTCAAGAATTTTGACCACATTGACGTTGGGCTAACAGTCATTGGTTACAATTAGCGAATCGACTTCATTTACATGTAAAGGTGAGACCGTAATAACGTATGTTTTTTATTGAAGTATGTTAATATAATAATGCTGCCGAATAATTCACTCTGTTCTATTTACCTCCGCCAAGGAGATTATGTTGCTTCCGGAATTCTTTTTCACAATATGTGAGGAAATTAACTGTTTGGCGGAGGTCTGTGCTTTCTGACTGCTTTATTCTGATGGAGTCAGCCATGAACCTCAACGCACGTCACTGATACGGGTTAAGGTCAGGGGTTAGTTAGGATGGTTAGGGTAAGGGGCTGGGTAATACATTATGTCTATGAAAGACCACACCAAGTAGAAGTAAAAGGATGTATGTGTGTGTGAGAGAGAGAGCGAGAGAGAGAGACTATGAAATAAAACTACTTCCTGTCATTCAGATCTCACCAGCTAAGGTGAAGCTCCGCTAACAGTGGTCAAATCACAGGAACTGCACTAACTGACGAGCTTATGGTGTTAATTATACAGTATGTGGACACAGGACACAGAGATACATTTATGGCAAGTAATATGTGAGGAGGTAGAAATTAAAAGCATGTTTTCAATGCATCATTGCCCCTGCTAACATTTAGCATAGAGGCGGTTCTGACCGCTTGCTGTACTGGAAGACTACAAACAATAGACCTTTACTAGACAGCCCTCCTCCTCCTCTTTTATGGCATGACAGTTGCACTATACCTTTGCAATTACTTTTCAATTAGCACGATGAACATTTCCAACACTGCGGAGCAATTATTTTATAGCCCAGTGTCTTCGCCCATTAATGGCGCTACCAACAGCACAGGAAGTGATAAACCATCTGGCCAGGCTCCCGGAGAGATAGAGCACACTTAATGGAGTGAAAAAGTAAAAGCAATTAATGTCACATTAATATAATGATAATAATGCCTTCCCTTACAGCTCTGGCAGAGGACCGAGGGCTTTCATGAGCGCCGCCGAGCTGAGGAGGGTAGGAATCAGAATGCTGCAATCAGAATGGAAGCTCCACTCCAACCAATTCTGAAGGTGGGAAATATCTGGAAAATATCTGAGACTATCAAACAGTTACCACTCACTCAAAACAAGCATTAAAAACTGATTGTTTAATTGCTTTGAACACCGGTTCAGACAGTTTATTTGTCCAATTGAATGTTTCCACGCTCCGTCTGATGGATCCTATCGTCTGATGGATCCTATCAGTCAGAGATGCTATTGCCTCGCAGCACCTTCTGTCACAGAAGATTGGGGAATGCATGCATGTATGGATGGGCTGTAGGTGCATTAATAAGCGAAGAAAATCTGCTTGAGTATGCCTGCGTGTGCGCAGATTCAGAAACGGTGTTTGTTCCATCGTGTGTGTGTGCGCGTGTGTTTGTGTGCCTCTGCCTGTCTCCGGAGTAGCTCCCCTGTCCTATCTTCTGACCCCTCTGTGTTCCCGCCGCCCTGCTCTGTTTGTGTTAATTCCTCTACATCTCCAGGGTGGCTTACATTAGAATATCTTAACCACTGGGCTGCATTAGCATAGCGTGATGGATGCTGCTGAATCTCCATGCCAGATAATGTCCACATTTTGCATTTTAAACTAAGCTACGCTATGGACGTGCTATCCATTTTCACAGGGGAAAATTAGGTCCTGGTGGGAGAGCGCCTGGCACTCTGTCATCTCGAGCAAAGCTCCTCGCCCAGGTTTTATGACACCTCCGGGGCACCATACAGCGACAGGTTGAGGGTCATTGTCCAACTCTGCTCAGCTGTGTTGTCACGAAACACTTAGCAAACTTGGGTGTCATTTGGCCTCACTTATTTCCAAAAGCTTGCTGAAGTTGTGGGCCGAGCAGTCCTGCGATATTTATGCATCCACCTGTCCGCCCCATCTTTCTGCAACACATTTCCTTCGGCGGAGTTACTTTCATCCGAGGCGTGATGAATTGTGCATAATTTCCATTTTAATCCATACAGTCGGGCAGACGGCTGGCGTGCCTACGTCTCCACGCGGCCAGACTGCCTCAGCTGTGAGGGAGTGTTGATTTCCGTTACGAGGCTGTCGCACCCCCCCCAACCCCTGATCAATACGAATAAATCAAGGCTCCTTTATGTGACAAGAGACGGTTGTACATTTATAAGCCTCTTTATGAGATACAATCTCAACACATGAGCTGGTGTCATAAACGCTGACACACACTCGGACGCTGGATCCTTATTAGGCAAGAGTACAACAGCACGTCTGTATGCTCAGCCTCAGGCGCCGCTTATCTGCATCATTTTCTCACTTTTTGCTAAAGAAACAGCTAAAAGGGGCAAATATATACCACAACTGAATAAATGCAGTATATTAACACTATCTGTGTCTGACGAGCCGCTGAATAGTCCTTGCTTCCTGTTCACACAAGCATGAAAGACATTGCTATGCAGCCTTGTAATTCTGTAATGTTCTGCTAATTACGTTTCAGTAATTATGATTCTTTTATGTAGCAGTATACGCCAGGAGTTACCCCTCTTATTACAGGCCTTTGCTGTGCTTCATTGATCAGGATGTGCTGCTAAATCTGCCTTTCCCTGTTTATTTTCTAATTAAATATTAGCTTTAACCACACTGGAGAAGGATAATTAAACTGCTACAACCAACAACTCCACCCATCCACCCATTGACCGCTCCAGAATGTGATCAAGCTTTAATTAGATGCTTGGACGATCCTTTTTTTTTTCCAGGTTGGAAAAACCAGGCAGGATGCTTTCAACACCAAGCACATTGACTGAGCTCGAATTACATCCGGCTTTAAGTAGTGGATTGATTGGAGGAAAGGAGAGGCTGTCTTTATGAGCTAAGTGTTTTCTGAAAAGAGCCGCTGCACCTCGCCACCTCCACCCGCGTCCTTTCACATGGCCCATAAAGAAAAGCTGCCCCGGAATGGAGTGTGGAAAACAGCGTGGATAATTCAACGACACGTGGATGAAAGTGCAGAATGACTCAACAGAGAGAGAGAGACAGAGAGAGGGGCTGTGCGTGTGTGTGTGTGTGTGTGTTGTTGTACTTGTTAGATATTGAGTACCTAAATACTCATTCTATTAGCAAAGTGAGGACATTTTTGGAAAGTGGTCCTCACAACTACAAAGTCATATTAGAGGGTTAAACTTTGGTTTTAAGATTGGGATTAGAATTAGGTTTAGGTCAGGTTAAGGGGTTAGTTGGGATGGTTAGGGTTAGGGTAAAGGGCTGGGAAATACATTATGCCTATGAAAGTCCTCAAAAAGATAGAACTACTAGGATGTGTGTGTGTGTTGGGGAGGGAGGCAAATTGCCACGACGCTCTCTCTTTCTATTTCTCTGCACATGATGGATAGCAACAGTGGGGAGAACAAAACCAAACATTTCTCATGCTGTCACCACAGTGAAACAGGGACATAACAGGATTTGGTCACAATGCGAGTGGAGCACTTCAGAGAGATGCCAGGCCATCATGCCACTTCTACTGGAAGTCAAAGACTCCATCCATCACCTCTAACGTCCCCTCGGCATTTGACTTGGGCGTACGCCGCTGTCTTCCCCGGGACTTCCCAATCTAACTCATGAGCCTGCGGGCATGAATTTATTACTCCCACTATTGTTTTGCTGCTGCTGCTGTTGTTATTGTTGCTTCACTGAGTGAAGAGAGTGTGTGGAGCCTATGTGTGTGTGTTCAGTGATAAACTGTGTTTTGGTAGCTTGAAAAGATTTTGCTGAAAGAAGATTTATTGAATATAATATAATTAAGACGGACGTTACACGTGCTGGCGCTGGTTTCCAAATGTTGATGATGAAATGATGAACATGCGGAAAATAATTTTATTTTATCGATATAATAATTATATGCTGTTTACTCTAGTGGATGTGTCAGATCTTTGCTTTATAATAACAAATTAATATAATTCTTTTGTGTCATATATCTAATTATGGGAAGAATATAGTGAAATGATTATTCAGGCCATTATTTTAATGTGATCAAAGCAAGCCTAAGCAGCCATTCAGCGACAGATTTTGAATTAAGGGGTTTGTGATGTACAGCATCAGTCTTGTGTGCTGGTGGCTCTACTAGCACTGCCACGCTAGCAGGTGCTTCTGCTGTGTTTAGAACCCAAAAAACAGCTAACTACAAGGGTGGGCTGCACTCCTCTCTGCAACACAAAGACCCCCCAGTTAAACCACACAAAACCCTGACTGAGGGGGAGGACAGCGTTGACAATCAGGCCGAATGTTTGGCACAGAGCGATAAACATGATCATGTAATGCTCCCTGTGTGCGGTAATGTGACTATTGCAGGGGAAGAGGGGGGTCGGGAGGTGACGGAGGTGCTGGAAAATGAGGTATTGTGGGAGGGGTGAATTGAAGGGGGAGTTGCATTCTCAAAATTAAAAGTTGTAGCCTATTAGTCTGTGTTTGGTAGCTGAGCGTGCGCCCATGCCTAACACGGCCTCTAATAGGAAAAGATGTGTGGAAGTGTATGATTTATGGTTGCACGCAGGCAGGGGTGGAATAATTTGGTGCAGAACGGGTACTTACTGAACGGCAACAACTCGGCTACTTATCCGTACTTTCTGGTGATAAATTAGCTCTTGTTTAAAGTGGCCGGAGGCCCATTTTTCATTTTGATTACTACACTTGATATCTCTTTCTTTCCACCTCTCTCTTTGTCAGCATTGGTTCTTAGCATTTCCTCTGTCTGGTTTATGTGTTTGTGCGTTCTGTAACTCCCCCTGCAACTGGACCCTGCAACATTGCACGAGGAAGCCGTGCAATGTTGTTAATTGCACATAGAACTGATAGAACCGGCATGACACGGCTTCCCTCATTGACCGTGAGCTGTCTTGCTGCCAGCTGGATGCGGGGCTCCTGTCAATCAGTGGCCGACCCCTGCCTGGACCTTCCCCTGCCCCGACAAGGTTCCCATTGATTCCTCCGTCCCCTCTCTGACAGGAAGCAGCCGCCATGGGGGAAATAAGCAGGTAAAATATTAAGTTATAAGTCCGTTTCTAATCAATAAACAGAACCAGGAACTGGGAGGGACTTGAAGGACCAAATCCCCAGAGCGGGAACCCCTCCAGCCGGGGGAGGGGGTAATGCGATAGAAGATGTTAGAACCTGCGGGCAGACCTGGAATCGTCTCCCCTCTCCCCGACTGCGGCCATCGTACTGACTGCCAAGTCCTGCAGCGTTATCTGGCATCTGCCCTCATTGTCCTCGGCTTGGCGCTGCCAACGGTGCCCATGCAGAGCTGGACGCTCTACAAACGGCATAAATAAAACATATGAGAGCTGTAATGAGAAAAGTGCTGCAGGGCCAACAGAGCCTGCGCGGCCACCATCAATGTAGAGACAATTCAAAAGAGGTCCAGCGCAATTACAGTCGTAACCGTAGAGTCAACAGCTCCACCTTTGGTTCCCTTTGGAGCTGCAGAGTGACACTGGTCACACCTCTGAATGTGCTTGTCCATTGAGTCCATTGTCCTGGGTTGTTTGAATTAGCCATGCTCTGTCCTGGGGAAGGATAGCTTAGCAGGTGTCAGTGGTTATCTCGGACAGAGGCGGTGCCGAGCCTCCGTCAACCGCCCCCCCCAGGGCAGGAGTGTGGGGGCAGCAGGGCAACCGAGAAGGCCCTTCCTCCTTCAGGACCGGCTTCAGCGGCCACTCCCCTCTGTTCTCATGCTGCTGACTGACAGCTATCTTCCAGCTGCGGGACATGCAACCCGGCAACCTGCCGCTGATAAAATGTTAATGTAATTAACAGATAATGGCTGTTGTTTTTAGCTGTCAATACTCGGACTGGGAAGGGATAAAGGATCGGAGCGGCACAAAGTCACATTCAGATATCTGCCAACCATTGTAGGATTCAATTATTTCTGCAACACTACCCCCCCAACTGCTAACCTCCACACCACCATCACAGGCCCCATCTACCTGTCTTTATTGCAGCAGAGTACACTTGATTGTCTTCACGTGATAGTAACAGCTTATCCATTGACCTGCTGTTTAAGGCATCTGCGGGGGAAGAAGCGGCAGGCCTGCTCTCAGACAGGGCTTTTTTTTTTTTTTATTTTAATTCAGCCCTGTCTTGTCCTCCCGCTGCTCCGAGACCATAAATCACGTGAATGAGGCAGGCGGCTGCAGGGTCTCTCTCACCTCGGACGCCACGGTGGAGACTTCCGCACCCAGTCAGCCAGTCGCCACAAGACAAATGTTTCTATATTTGTAACCAAAAACACAACACCTATCAGGACGCGGTCGGAGCAGCTTTGGACATTGGCAGTCTGACTATTCTCTGTTTTAATAAGTATCAAACCCAAACAAGATTAGGCACTTCCAGTTTACGAAATGTCAGTGAAGGCAGCACTATCACTCATAATAAATGGGCTTATGCAAACACTGGGCTTTTTGTCATGCATAAGAGCTTGTTTGGCGTGCACGCCAGTGATGCTGTATGCTGATATGCAATTATTCTAAAGAGTATCAAAGTTCAGGTGTGAGTCTGCCGCCTTGTTGGAGCAGTGGGGGATGTTCTGAGCAGCTGTAGATTACCACAGGAATATTCCATGAATAGAGAGCAAAAAAAAAACTTGGGTAGATAAGGGGAAGCCGGAGAATATGATAAACTATATTCCATAATGGATGATTCTCTGCGTATTCATATTTTGTTTGTGGCCGAGCCATATAGCTGATGTGAAAGATAATTCTGTCCTACCTTAAGCTGGGCTTGGTCTAGCAATGTCAGACTGCAACTTTGATCAGTCCATCTCAGTTGTTTGTGCTGCTGCTCCCTAATTAACCCAGTTTGTATGTGCTAATGACGTCTAATTATCATTTGTGTAACAAGATTGCTCTCATTGCCATAATGAGGAAAACTTCAAATGTTGCACCGCTTACAAGCCGCTTCCTGCTTTTATTAGCCGAGTGTTTATGCAATCACATCTAATTGAAGTGTTAATTAAATCAGGGATACCGTTTTGCTAAACAAAGATGCTGAGTAGCTGGAGTTGGGCTAAAGTGCCTTGGTTCCCCACCGAACATCACCATGGACACCCATCAGACCCCAGCTCCTCCTCCCCCTGCCGGGAGAACCCGCCACGCCAGAGGAAGGAGAGCCAATCAGAGGTGATTGGCACTTTGACCAACTAGCGTCTTTTGTTTCGCCCTCACCCACTGCTTCAGTGTTAATTGGTGTGCATAAGAGGGTGGGAGCGCGGTGGACTGTTGACCTTGCCCACCGTCAGCACTGATGTGACGAAGGTGAAACCAGTTGATCAGATACACAGCTTTCCGTGGTCAGTGTCTGAAAAAAGCATATAAACGTGATAGAGTGGATTTCCGTGATCGATTACATCACTGTATAAAGCAATATCTTAAAAAAAAAATTAAGTACAGACAATTTTAGGTTCATTAAGTCTGACTTAAAACATCTACAAGTAGTCTAGTTTGTATAACATTATCACATAGGATTTGCATGAAAAAATATGAGAGGAATAGTTATTTTAACATATTCCTTATATTACCTATATTAGATGGGACCAGAGAATATTTTAAAGCAGGGTGAATGGAGCTCCACCCGTTGCCGTTTGCACGCTCGTCCCTGGATCTGCACTCTCTCTCTCTCTCTCTCTCTCTCTTTCTCTCTCTCTCTCTGTCTCTTTCTCCTTCGGCAGGATGATCCATTTCTCTCCTCTGTCTTAACACTCCATTCCTCCTCCTCTCAATCTCATTTCATACCCCAGTCATTACGCCCCCCCCCCCCCCCACCTCTGCCACCTTCTCCCGTCCTGCTCCTGAACGGGACCCATTGGCCCTGATTAATCTGCTGCATTTGACTTAATGAGAGGTCATTCACATATCTGATCACGGCGGCTACAGGAATCAATGATAGATGGCCACTTGGCAGAAATACTGAGGCACTGAAAAAAAGAAAAAAAAAAAAAAACACTGTGAAGGCTTTATAAGATATCACCCTCTCTACACTGGGCACCCAAGTGTGTTGTGTAAAATATCTCCATCCCAGCCTTTAAAAGGCTCTGAGATTGCTTCTTTACACCGCTGTGGTATTACAGCCAGTGCCTGTAAGTCAAGTAACTCCACTGTGCTGTTATAGATTCTTTGTTCAGCTCTCATGGACGTGGATAAGGTGAGCACCGGTGACTGAAATGTGCGTTTTGTGTGTTGAGACCGGACGCACAATAGGTCATTCAATAACACAGCATTGTGATCCACACATCTGCTGAGGGGGAGATAAAGCAGGTATCTTCCCACACAAACGCAGGCAGAAAAACCTTCAGTTAGGAGATTATGAATTGATTTCTTCTACCCTATAAAGCCCACGTCTTCCTCACTGAATGCAGTAATGTGTCCACTTGACCTTTCTCTGTGGGCTCCTTTCAGGTGAATTGACTCCTAAGCGTCTGGACCTGGCCTTTTCAGCACTGGGGGTGTCCTCCTGCGGTGTGGCCTGAGCGGGCACACATCAGCCAGTCAGCACATCATCATCACTATAGGAATTAAAACTGGAGCGCATGAAAAAGAGGATATTGAGATATTAACCGATGCAATATTGCAGCTTCTTCTCATGTGCATTCACTTTGGCTCTTCAGGCATGCTAGCCTGTCAGAGAGCCCTTCCACTGCATTATGCAGATCGGAACACGTGTACAGAGTACTTGCTGCCTGAAATTCCTGGTCTCCGTCCAAGTGCCATCTCGAATCCATGGAGTGTGGTGGCGACGCGACCGGCCAGTGACACGGAGGTCTCGGGCATCTGAACTAGCATCTGTTGCAAACGCGAGCGACACAGCGCCTGCCCTGTCCTCACCGTTGGCCCGACACCGTCCCGCGCTATCCAATGTCTGTCACACCCGGCCGCCCTGCAAAGTTAATTGTGAACTGAAGTGGCGCTCTGGGGCCTTCTCGCTAAGTAGCCCCTAATGACAGGCAGAGAGACAGCTACACATGTTCACCGGCTCTCCCTCTGGAGGAGGCTACAGATAGCGCTCCGGCACAGACACTGACCTGTCACAAAACTGTCAGCAGCCAGCCTGTCAGCTCACGCACCCGCGGCTCGCCGGCCTGCAATCCCAGGTGCTCGGCTGACAATCTCCACACCCTGTTCCGTCGGCCGCGCTGCCAAACCGGCTGCTGCTAAGATTCATTAAGGCTGTATTCAAAACAGCCTCAGCCGTTGCACCAGGAGCATGCCAAAGAGGGTCAGGACACTAATAAACAGCACCTCTCATGCTCTGAACTGCTGTCCAGAGACGATCTTTGCTCACTTGTCTCCCTCTTCCGTGTTTTAGTTCCAGAGATCTGTCATTGCCCTGTTCCGCACCCTTGTTAAAATGACTCCAGAGGTGTGTGCTTTGTGTTCGCGAGAGATTCTCCTGGTGGCGTAATGGAGCCCAGCACAGACGTATGGAACACATGTGCTAATATCTCCTCATAGGAGCCCAAATGAGCCATTACAGGAGATAATCTGACAGGCATACTGCATTCACTTCCCCATCTGCCAGCAGTGATGCTGATAGTCACAATGTGCTCCTCCTGAGTGCAGAGCCGGGACGGATGAACCAGATGGGGGGCGGGGGGAATCGTTCTTTGGAGGCAAACTGGTGAGTGTGGATGCAGGGAGGTAGTACACGTCATACCGTGGACGATTCACATGGTGCAAGTACAAAGTTCGAGGGTCTTAACATTTAACTGGCCGTTATGGCCAGTCCCTTTTCTAGAACCGGATTAATTAATTTATTTGTTTGGTTCTATTGGCTGCTTCTCCTTCTGTGCAGTTTTTCATTTTTTTTCCGCACTGTTAACACATGGAGAGCAGGAGGGGAAAATGTGAGGGGACAAAAGGAGCAAAATAGGCTGCCATCTACCTCTTGGGGAAGAAGACATATAACATTAATGGTATCCGTTAACATCTCCTTAACCCCAGTCCCCTTACTCGCCAAGCACCTCCCACCCCTTCTTTTCCCCCTGCAGCCAACCGAAACCCACCGAGGTCCCCTCCTCCTCCAGCCCCCCCGGGAGCTGCTCCCTGGGGGCCTGTTTGTTTCCCTGCCAGGGGCACAGGCGGCGGAACACTGATGAGGTGCTCAGGCCACCGTGAAATGCGCCATAACCTGCCAGTGCAGGGGCTTGGTGAGATTGCCGTATTTACTTTTTAATCTGGCCGCCTTAATACATGCGATAAAAACTTTGTCACATTAGATGGTGACAGATGGGGCCGGAGATGTTATTACTGGTTGGAGCAGGCAGCGGAGGCGAGGGTGCTGGGAGGAGTGGGCGCAGGCTGGTAGAGGACAGGGCAGCGGGGGAGAGGGGGAGAGCGGGAGAGAGGCAATGCCCCCAATCACAATAATTTTTCATCACCCCAATTACATTGTTGAGTGCGCCTCGGCGGTGGCATGTGCACACCCAGTTCTGCTGCTGGGTAAAGAGCGCAGCACAGAGACATAAATAAAGATAAAATGAGGTGCCCCAGGTCTTCTATCCTGCTGACTACTCCTCTGCCATCTCTCCAAACTGATGGAGGCCCCGTTTCAATGAAGGCTAAATCTTATTTAGATAAGAGAACTGAACTGCTGCCTGGGATGAGAACATCATTGTTTGTTACTGATGGCTGGAGAGGAGGAGGAGGCAGAGGCAGGGTGGGCTCGGGCGGAGGGGTTGGTCTTTGCATGTTCTTATGCCATAAGCGAGATTGAATGTTGTTTGCGTGCTTGTCAGGCACAGAGACCACATACTGAGAATATCATTACGCAGATAGACGGGGTGGTTTTTGTTTTATAAGTGTGCATTTGTGAACCGAGTCCCTTGGTAATAAAATTGCATTGTTTATATCCACCTTAATGCTGTTTCCTATCTCTCAGCTCTTTGGCTGCGTATTGCACGGAATAAAGTATCAAAATATATCTCCTGTTTATGGCTCTGCTTTATAACCGGGTATCAAAGTGAGCGGTGGCGTGTGAGTATTTGTTGCACAAACATTTTGTTCAAACCGAGCGAGCATTTCTCAGCTGCCTCGAGCAGCGCAATTTTAGTAACTGTTTTCCTTTTTAATTGTTGTGGAAATTAAATAAGAGTGTCTGTGACATGAGTGCTGGAGGTAATAGGTGTTGGGGAGCAGCTGGGAGGCTACAGGCCCACGTGCGCATCATTAGGATCTCAGAGGCTCCCAGGCTCCACGCTAGCGTAAGCCGCTAATGAAAAGAATGTAGTCACAGATCTCATTTTTCAGGCAATTCTTGTGTAAACTGGAGATTTTCCAGTGTATGCACAGTGGAACATGGGCCCCACATAAATCACACAGGATGGCTGCCTCTGGAAAAAAAAAAGGGAAAGAAAGGCTAACGGCACAGACATATGCTGCAGGAAACTGAAAATCTGCAGTGCCACAGAGAGATGCTCACAGCACCTACACCTGTCCACCCCCCACCCCCTCCCCCCATCTTTTCAAGCTCTCTATCAATCTCCAGTTGGCTGTCCAACGGCCCAACCCCCACCTCCCCAATGTTCCCTCCTACCCGCAGGCAATCCAACCGGCAACGCCTGCATGCACGCCACTGAAATGGGTCATTTTTTAATTAAATACAATATTAATTACTGTGAGCATCATTACCGATATGTGAGATTTGACTAATTAGTGTAATAGTTTTGGAGTCACGCTCATTAAATATGAAAATTACAGCAGTAGAAAAGATTGGTTCCGTGATCAATCTTGTATGGACAGAGAGGAAATGATTTAGAGAATAGCGTTTATTGTACAATTAACTCCATTACAACCTGCCAGAGAAGAATAAAGAGAACAGGGACTTTGGTCCGTGTTGAGAGTTCCAAACTGGTGCTGCCTTCGGGTGCTGGCTCTCTTCAAAGGCAATCTTTTCCCTGTAACTAGATGAGACACTTGCCAAAGCATACATTACCCTCCAGAGAAGTCTCCGACTCATCAGCCCCTCAGTTCAGACAGCTGCTAAATGGAAGACTTGTTGATCGCCTCTATTTGACACCCTCAGAGTTCATTGCATTTAACTTTGGCAGTGTTGCACTTCCAGGGGAAATCGTGTCATTGTCAGCTGATGGGATGGAAACGCTCCTGGTGAATGCGATTCATTCCCAGCTTTGTCTGAGCCGATACGTTACAAATGGCTCTGGTGGCAGAGTTTTAGAAGAGCGAAAGTGTTCAGATAAACATTATTTGACAGAATGAACAGTCCTGCATTTATAAATAGAGTATGGATGGTCTCCAAGGTGACAAGTGGGCACTGAGCTGCAATAGTGTTTGTGTCTATCACCATCTCTCTCCATCGCTGGAGTAAACACATTACACAGGACTAACGCCAGTGCATAAGAGCTGAACAGAGCGCCTCTATGTCCCCTCCATGTGTACCGCGGCAGAAATTGGCCCCTTTGCTGGAGTGGCTTTTGTGTGTTTAGCATTTCAAAGCTGTGAAAATAACCATGTTTGCACTGTCTCTTCTCTTTCCAGGTGGTCTGTCATATCTGGGCCCTCAGACCGGATGGCACACAGCGAGTGTGTTGAACAACGCCACATCTGGGTAAGAGGAACACCCCTGGCTGGCACCACAACTTCAATGCCGATGATGGCAGCCATGACAAAGCAAACAGCTCACAGAGCTCTGTCCAATTAGGCTCCTTTACGCACACATATGTGGAAATGGTGATACAGGAATGCCCCCCATACTGTGCTTGAGATGCCCTTGAAACAAATATTGTTTAACTTAAAACTTAACACAGTGAAAATCTAGTGGTAAATTACTGATTATGTGCACTGCTGGTGTTAAAATTGTAATTGGACTGGCAGACATTTGCTTTCGTATTTTAGGAATATACCGAGTTTTCCACGGTGTCAGGAAATTCCAGTGACCTTGCCTCACCTCCAGCGTCTTTACGAACCACCGCCTTTATACATATGTACCATAAACATTTTCCCCCGTTTGAATATATGCAATATTCCTATCTATTGCCCCATGTATACTGGCCCTCTGAAGCTATTATTGTAATGCTAACCTCCCGACTGCATGCCTGATAGCCAATACTTTATCACAGCTTTCCCTTCTTTATGGGCCTGGTGTCTCTTTAAAGTGATTGCCCCTGTTTTGATCTGATTAATTTTGTGTGAGCACAAACAATTACTTTTCATCTTTATCTGCTCGAGGAATCACCCCCTTTTATGGGTATCATTTATTACAGGTGGACAGCTACTTGTTTATTAGAATTTCAAGCAGCCTATCGCAGACGAGATCTCCCGCGGTCTATATTTACATTTCAACTTCAGCTAAACAGGCGTGACAAACGCACATAGCAGAGGGCCAGCCGCGGCCACGCTTGATTTTCATGCCGCCTCCTCGCAGGCCAGACGGGCTGGACTTAATGCAAGAAGTTCCTGACATGGTGGCAGAAGGTGCTTGGTGGCAGGGAGACGGCAGGGAGGGAGGTGAGTGAGGCAGCACAGAGAGGAGAGAAGGCGTGTGGGACGGTGAGAGCAGGTTAACCAAGTCTGCATTTTGAGCTTTCAGGTGAGTGTCCATCAGTCAGGGAAAGAGGATGGGTTCACGGCCTCTGAGATCTACCCACGGCAAGGGGCGCTTCGCAGTGAATATAAATGTACGTGCGCGTGCCACAACCAGGGCCGCTTTGACAAGCCAGCAGCTGTTAATTATGAATGGGCCTGCAGAGAGGGAGACAGGCTGGTGAATATGCAAAGATGAAGGAAGGCATAGAGTCCACGCAACACAAGTGTCAGACCCCCACTGCACGTGGACAGGCAGGGGTCGACCTGGGCGTCAATCAACAAGCACCGTCAAGGCAGCAGGACGGGGGTTGCTTGGAACTGACCCAAAAACTGTGATTTAAAGATGGTCATGGTAAAAACACCCAACTCAGCTTAGAGTTTACATCATGGCTGCAGAAGTTTAATGAAGAAACTACTGGCAGCTTGGTCAGTCCTGCAGCAGCACTTTTTTTTAGGCACGGGATCTTTAGGCCACAATTTCAGAAGCACAATCTCATTGAATAAAAAAAGAATTCCAGCATAGCACCAGGTAAAGAAGGGACTCGTCTTTTAAAATTCAATTGCTTCCCCCAGTTTCTGTAAAGAATTTTTGTGTTCACAGACTTGGAAATTCACAGTGGGCCAGGGTTAACAGGGCTTGTGCCTTTAATGACAGAAATATCTCCAGGAATTTTAATTAATTTTCCACTCTTAGCAGCTGAATCTGCGCAAATCTCCCCCTCAAGGACTTTTATAAATTTCATCATTAATAAAATCAGACATTCAATTAGTCCAAAAAACCAGATTGCCAACTGTTTCATAACAGTCCTGCTCCGAATTTCCGTTTTTATTAGGTTGAGAAGGGGGGGGAAAGTAAAACCTAATTTCATTAATCTAATTGTCATAACTTCAAACCATCTCTTAATTAGTTGAAATTAATATGATTAATCACAATAATGACAAAAACTCATTCAATTACAGGATTTCAATGGCAAGCGGATGTGTTGAGGGTGATAGGGGCATAAAGGATGAGGGCGGGAGGCAGCGTTGGCTGTGAGGGACCGGATTGGTCGTCATTATTCCAATGACTGACAGGTTATCAATCACGCTGCAATTTTAATAAAAGCTGCTGGAACTCCAGCTTGCTCAGTTGTCTTCTCCCGTTTAATTTCTGCAAAATTCTGTGGAATTATCCTAGTTCTGCGATGAAATATGATCCACCTATAAGTGATTTGAGACACATTCTAATGAAGGGAGCAGCGTGCATGAAAACAAAAATGGACTCACTCAAATGGACCCCGTTATTGCAGAAAAATGCACAGATTCCTGCTCCAAATATCACTTTGGATAGATCTGCCCTCTCTGCGGACATATGGATCTGAGCAGTGCCTGCTGCGCGTGCTTCAATCAGGCCTACCGATCTGACAAAGCAGGCGAGCAGAAGCATGTCACCATTTGTCACATGCCACCGGGGCACAAGCTGAGCAGCAGGCACACCCTCGGGTGTGTCAAGTCGGGAGGGAGCGCTGCAGCTGCCAGTCTCCAGCAGGTTCCCTCTTGTCCCATGCTGTCCCCCCTGAGCCCAGACACCCAAATGTCACCGTTCCCCCCCCCAATCCGAGCTCCGATCCACCCATCTGGATGGACGGCTGCACCAAGAGAGCTCTTGTCACCCTGGGGAAGTAGTCTGATCACTGGGGGACCCATCTGGGACCAGATACCTCCTTGGAGACTCCCCTTTCCAACGTGTGCTCATCCCTGCTACTGCTGCCTTGAACCTGCTGGGTGATGCCACTGAGCAGGGAATTTCACCAGCCACCTCAGGTGAAGTCCAGCAAAGTCTGCCAGAGCATTAAGCACGGTGAGGCTTGGGTACATATGTTACGTCTGCGAAGGCGCTTATCATGCCGCTCAAGGGCTCCCATCCTTTTACCCAACGGTTATATCTCACACAACACCGGATCCATGTCCAATACACATCTTGTGTGACAGCATGCTGGAACGTCAGCATGCTGCCCAGGAGTGCAGATCACTGCACGCTGCAGCCTTTGATTTCCCACACACTGCCGTGACTCGTGTTTACTGGTGGCGCTATAGGAAGAGCCTCCGTATTAAAGGCCTATCAGGTGTGATCCTGAGCCAGGCAGTGAATGGCTCCACGTGACCACATGGGGCAGCATATGGAGCCATTTCCTCTCCACTCACCAGGACTTTTTAGACATCAGTTGGGGCTTAATCATGCATTTTTCTGCATGAGGGAAGAAGCGGAGCATCCATGCCAACCTGGCTTCGGTGTTCTGGAGCTCTCTGCCAAGCCAGTCAATCAATAGTGCCCATGCACCGCTGTGTACACATGCACACGCACGGCAGAAACACCAAATGAGATCCGTCTACCGCAGTCCTATGCAGACCAACCTGCTAGACTATTTCCTTATTATCATCATGTTTTTAGAATAGAGGATAGTGGGAACATATTTCAATAGTTCAGCCTCCCAGCTATTCAGGGACAAAAGGGGTATTTTTCAAGGTCTAAACCCTCCCCTCATAGGCACCAAGTCCCCAGTCACCCTTTGAGATGGAAGCACAACCTTCCATGTGCATAAAGTTGAAATAAACTGCAGTCTGTATTTTCATTGGGGAAAGTGAACCCAATTTAAACGCTGCTCCACTGAAGATGAGCACTCTAGCGTACCCTAGCTGGTAATCTTGCCCAGATTCCCCCCTTTGTGTCCTGCATTATTGTTGAAATAAATAACCTTTCACTGCAATCAGTGTGGGGATCTTCACTTAAATTATCGCCCCGCAGATAGCTCACTCATGAGCTGCTTCTATATCCATTAACTATCCAGGAAAGTGATTTATTGGTGAAGGGTAAGGGGGGGAAAGGGGAACGAGAGGGAAGGCAGAGCAGCCAATTTGGTAAGACAATAGTGCCCTCTACTGTTCACTTTTTTGACAGTGGAAACAGTGAGGGACTAAATTCCTTACTAATATTTTTTATGTGCTGGAAATGTTTTTTTCTTTTTCACTGTGACTGAGAAAAGATGTATTTTGATTGAAATAATCTGAAATGAATGCAGGACTAATTCTCTATAATTAAACAACAAAGCCACAAATTCAGAAGACAAGAAAAGGGAAAGCAACATGGGGCGCAAAAAGGGGTCAGAAATCAGGCACAGCAGAGATACAGTGGCATGCAGTGGGCACCGTGCCCTCCTTTATTGCCTCCTTCTAACCCCCCTTCATCTATCCATCCATCCATCCATCCCCTCCTTTGCGGTCCCTCTTTCCCCACACTCCTCTGATGTGCCGTTACACGCTCGGCTGGCTCCTCTTCCATGACAGACTGTTACTTCCTGGAGCGGAAAGGCATTTGATTGTTAACATCTGGGCCATTACAATTGCAAACTAGGGCTCTGTACATCAATCAGGAAGTGATTTCAAAACAAAGAGACCATCCTCCAATCAATCTATTGGGAAGTGGGGGGCATTACATGCTCCTGTAATCCCGGCTAATTAGCGGGATAATGGGAATGAGATTTATGAATCTGTTGAGGAGAGTGGAGGTGCAGGGGCACACTCAAATTAGCAGGGATGCACACCAGGCAGGGCTGCAGTAAGGAGGATGTGCTGTTGTTTTTTACTTGGTGCCGCCTGGCTCGGTGTTACTGAGAGGGGAACATCCCCGACTGGTCCTGACCCCACTGAACTTGATGACATCCACCTGTTGCAGGATGTGTCTCAGGATATAACTGAAAGAAAACAAACTTTGAGCCATAAATATAATGTAATTAGTATAAATTAGTATTTGCCTCTTAAATGCCTCCATCCTTCACTATTAGTAACAAAGGAAGATGGTTTAAATAAAAATACAAAACTATATCTCTTCTAGCCTTGGTCATTTACTCGAAAACATGCTGATATGTTTACATCATCCTCCATTCAATTCTTCATCAGAATGCGTCGTGCACTCGCTCTGCTAGTGATCGAGCACAACGCCAACAGTGTCTGTGCGCCCCAGGCGCTGCACCCCTGGAGGTAGGAGCCTCGGTGCCACCCTAAAGCCTTTTACTCCCCAGCGGCCCCAGGCCTGACCTTGTGCGCCGGTGGGGGACATCTTCCATTAGAGCAGCACACTGCGATAAGGCCATTTCTTTTCCTTCAGCATCCCTCTAATGTCATCGCTGAAATATGAAGTCATTAAGCGATATTAAAACAGTGCTGACAAACTAATTAACAGAAGACATTATATGGGATGGGCTCGATTAATCCGCTTTAATTGCTCTTTTAAATGGGGGCTCCAATTAAAATTAATAAAGATTTACTGGTGATCGCACAAAACTACACCAAGAAGTGGTTGGCTGAAGGGCAGCCTAAAGTCAGCGGCCTCCATTCTTAAGTTGCACTCCCTTTTGCTCCCCGCGCCCGCCCAATACAGAGGATTTAACAGACTGGGGCTGTCAGGATGCTCCCCCTGTCCCCCTGGATCCAGCACCCCTGCGACAGAGACAAAAGCATCCTCGGCTCAGGGACGTTTGATCCCGCCTTTGTCTTCCCAGGAGCCTTTTTCCATGAATATCACTCCACAGACAGACACACACACACACACACTCACTCACACACACACACACACACACACACACACACACACACGCGACGGCAGCTCTTGCGGTGTCTGCATTCCTGAAGCCCACCAAGGGTCGGAGTTAGTACACCCCTCTGTGTGGAGATTAAGCACACAACTAAATCTCTTACAGACTTGCTCATACATTTTAGAGGAGCTGGAAATAGTTTGATACATTTTATACAGCAAAAACCATGAGCATGTGTGAGTACAATGCTCACACATTGTGTGTGTGTGTGTGTGTGTGTGTGTGTGTGTGTGTGGGTGGGTGGGTGTATGTGCCTGAGTGTGTGTCTTACAGCAGAGCTTCACTAGATGATGCTGTTACTCTTCTCCAGGAAGGACCAGGCCTGCAGTTCTGATTTCAATGCACACTGTTTGGCTGTTAACCCCAGAGAAGCTGGGCCTTGTCTCAGTCCACCTTTCGCCGGAGGTTAAACACACAACACAAATCAGCAGTTTAAACACAGCGGCGTGGTTTTAATTCGATCAAGTCCCCCAGCCTTGCACTTTCCATTTCATCTTCATTACAAACCTTGCTTTGTTTTATCTCACGTACAGAAAGTAATTTCATCTCATACTGTTTAAGTTGAAGCCTCGTCAGCCAGAGGCGGTTAAACAACTGAAGGCATTTTCTTTGTTTTCTTTCATTATATCAGAGGTGACCAAGTCTTGTTCGACAAATTAATTTGAGCAGAGCACTTTGGTTGCACCGCAGGCATTTTAATTGAGTTGAAAATGTAAATCAATTTACCTAAGAAAGAGACAGATCTAATTGAAAAGAAATGTCTATTAAAAGATTAGTGAGGTTTATTGTCTCTAGACTTTGTCATCAACCAATCCAACTAATGTTTTAATTTCCTTAATGTTATCATTTCTGATGTAATTGGTGCTTGGGTACCTAACAGGTTTTCAATTAAATGTTTTGGTCTTGGGGACAGACTGTATAACCTCAGTGGCGGGGGGGAGTAAATAGTGTTGTTCTGAATCTGCCTGCTTGGTTCCAAAGAGTTCCAACAGACTGGCATAAAATAAGGATTTAATTCATCTGTTTTGTTCGATGTAGTTTGACTTTCCACTTTATGTGTAACCAAAGGCAACGACATTAACCCATGTGTGACGTGTGTGTGTTTGCTTGTATTTGCTACATATTGAGTACCAAAAATCCTCATTCTAATAGATGGATTTGCTGGTCCTGACAACATTAAAGGACTGTTTAGGGATTAAGATATGGTTTTAAGGTTGAGGTTAGAATTGGATTATTTGTGGTGGTTAGCTGGGTCATGTGTCAACTCTGTGTAAGTCCCCACAAAGATAGAAATACGAATGTGTGTGTGTGTGCTTGGGTGTGTGCGAGTGCACATGTCCGAGTGTGTTTGCAACCAGCTTTTGAATGGGTGCCTGGAAGAAAGCGTCAACGAGTTTGTGGAATTTTGCTTTCGCGGCACAAAACGCCGTATGAGGTCACCTCGGGCTTTAGTCACTACGAGGGAATGCATTGTGGCTGTTTTTAAGACATGGCAGTCGCCTGCGTCCGCACAATGAATGTCAGGCCTTAGAAAGTTGACTTGGACGGGCTTCGGTGAACAATATGGACGCCAGAGGTTGGGGGACATTTACCAGCCAACTGCTGATGCGGATTAGAGGCACCTTATCGGGGTGTCGTGATTTTCAGTGTCTTTTACTGACTGCTTTCAAACTGAATCTACACGTTCGACCTGCTGTCTAAATGTTGCATTGTGGGTAAGAACTGTAATCCCAAAGAAAAGAGAAAACACATTATAATGTAGTGCATTTTTAATGTCAATAGTCATCCGTACAATCTTTGAGTGAAATGTCTCAAAAAGAATGTGCTTTATGTCATCTTTACACACGGTAATGAACGGTCCCTGTTTTCACATGCACGTTCCGTTAAGCTCGGGAGTTCACAACATATGTGGAGAACATTTTCGCGACATGCAAAAGCAACACGTGTACATTTTTAAGAAACACACACCCACACGCAATGAGAGGAACTAGAAGCAGATAATACTGATGGTAGCTGCGGAACACGCTTCCTGCTCGACTTAAACAGGCTAACACCAAATTCTAATACCATGGAAGCGCGTGGTTTTCACACACTGAAGGCAAATCATAGGAGGAAACGCTAAAAAAAAAAAAAAATAATAAAAGGAATAAAGCACAAAAGCATTCATATTTACAAGGGTATTGGGAAAACTATAACAAAAAAAATACACTTTAGACTAGGAGTAAACTGGTGGGTGTAATTTAACAGAGCAACAAAATGTGATATTATCCAACATCTATGTTCACTACAATTCACTACAATAAAGGATCAAATGATACGAGTGCCCGGCTGTTGCGAAGATCCGCGCTGGCCTACAAATAAGAGGATGTCTTGAATTCTTCGGGGACGTCGCTGTCCAGTTTGCAGATCACCTTGTAAATGGCTTTTTTCCACGAGGGGTCCGAATCCTTGGCGTCGGCAATGGCGTTGTAAAACTCGTGCAAGGTGATTTCAGCAACCTCCAGGAATCTGTCTGGAACCTGTCAACAGTGGGGAGGTAAACTGTTTTATTGAATGAAATCAATCTCAATAACATTCTTCTAATGGTGAGAAAGCAGTCCATGTTCAAACCTGTACACCGCCTTCTCTCCGAGACAAAAACATGAAATGAAGACTTGTAGTGCTATTCTTCAAACACTCAACCTGATGAAAGGGAGCTGCTGTCTTTGTTCTTTGCACATATACAATGAATACAAGGCAGCAATCATTAACTTTCATTTAAAGGCTTTTTTGATTAGCCAGTCTTGTTTTCAAGAACCAAAACTCACTACTGACGAGCTCTCTACCCGGGGTTTCTACGCTTTGCTGCCAGGAACGTGAGCAGAGGAATGATTCGACACCACACTTCTGTTTGTTGGAATTTAATGCAAAGAGTATTGTGGTTATGTTTAAGCATTGGCCTGGATTTGAGGGGGGAACCCCATCCCACGGCCTCCTTTCCCATCCACTGGCCAGTTAGCACAATGTTGTTAGCATAGGTTATTTTTTTTCACCTCCTCTCCTCACACAAAAGCATCCCTGGGAAAGGAATGTCTTGGTCCCAAGGTAAAGAAAACGGTCCTGTCCCTTTCCCACCATGCTGCCTTCTCCCTCGGAATCCGCAGCGTCTTTCTCAGCATTCCGCATCAGTAGCAATCTCAGCCCCGCTCAGGCGTACTGGTCCTCTAATCCTGAGTTGTTTTAGTGGGATTTTGTGGCTTCCTATTCCCACAGTTTGATAAAGCACCACTCTGAAGTTTAGATAATGTCTGTAAAGGCTAGCCAGCCACAGGTGCAGGGTGACAAACAGGCCAGCACATGCACGTGCGTGAGCAGGAGGAAGCCATTATGGGGAAGATGCTAATTTGATTGCTTGTGATCAGATGGCTTTTCTGTTGTCACACTTAGAGCTAAAGGCAGAAGGCAATTAGCTTAGCTTTGCAGAACGATGAAAACAACTAGCATTTCAGTAGCAACCAGCATGTTTACACGCAGCCCACAAGCTTGTTGTCTTGTTGAGTGTGGCAAATTCCTAACTCAAACTGGACACACTGAGGTGAACTGCATGCCATTCATAGCTTCATTTATTTAAAACTATACATTATTTGTCGTCCATATATCATGTTGCAACCATGCCATGACAGGTGGATTAGATGACAGGTTGACAGTTGACTCTAATTGTCATATAGAGATATAAAGAAATAGTTTAGAAAAAGATTTTCCTAATTATCTAAAGGCAATTAAAGATATAGATAATTTGGAATGCCCCAGCAAAAGACATGTCCTTTTAAAGCTGTCCTGCAGCCTACAACAGGGCAACTCGCAGGCAAAAAAACAGAATCAGGTGAAATAATCCCACCGCCAGCTGGAACATAAAAGACGATGAATGACTAAAGACTTACGTGGAAGTCGTTGGCTTTGTTGTAGTGCATGTTCAGTGCCCGGAACAGCTCTGAGTCCCTGCTAACTGTAATGTCTTTGACGTCACTGATGCCATCAGCGATGGCCTGACGGGCGAACTTCTCCATCTGGATGTAGTAGAACTCTCGGAAGTTGCTGAACCACTTGATCAGCTGTGAGGTGATGCAGCGGTTGAACTGGAAACAGAGATGGGGATTAAAAAAAATAACAACTTTTTAACACAATGGTTAAGCATACAGCAACTGTCAGAGGGAGAACATAGGATACAGTAATTAATAATTAGTTTCAGTTCACCCATTATTCACCAAAGTCCTGCATTCTGTGGCCAGCAAAGAGTCCGTCAGTCTATAAGGCAATAATTGCTCTGATCCTTTCCCACCAATGTGAAAAAACATCTGTCAGGCCTCTGTGTTTCTAAACTCAGTCTTGACATTAGTCTTGTTATTCTATCTCCTCATCCAGAAAGACAGAAGAAAAAAAATGCCTAAGGGCTGGGCAGGCATCAAAGACGCTTCTTCCCTCTGGTGTGGTGGGTGAGAAAGCGGCAGCGTAAGGACAGAAGGAAGCTTCCCTCTCATTGACTCGGGATGATAGGATGGAATCAGACACTGGGATTAGGTGCCCTTTTGTTCAGTGCCACTTCCCACCGCAGGACTGTAAGCAAGGAGGAGACGCTCGCAGGGCTGCTGCAGCAGCATCCTCCCCCCTGACCCCCAGGGGTCACAGGCAGAGGCCCGAAATGGCCAAGAGAGTCGGGTCTGCGGTGGAAGGACAGGAAGGGGCCGAAATCCGAGAGGTGTTCGGGGGAAACTAAGGGTCGTATGCGCGGCGCAATGCTAATGCTAGAAAAGGCGGAAAAGAAAAGGGCAGGGATAACGAGGATGAATGCGGAAGGGAAACAACAGGACGCAGATAAGGAGAGGAGGCAGAAGACAAAAAGAGGCGATAGAGGAGGAGGCATGACACGAGACCAAGGCCAAAATAGACAGGATGTTGTGTTTAGGGCCAGCTCACCACCGCCTGCTCGTTGCCACACAAGTCTCTAATACCAACTCTCTGTTGACACTCAATAGTAATGCCTTGCCTACAGAGTCCTTTGTCACTCCATTTGCTGACTGGAGTGGCTTTTTTAAAAAGAGAATGCCCCCTGTATCTCCCTCTGCCCCCAGGACATACTAGCAGCTCAGCGGCTTTGTTATTTGAACCCTCTGCGTTTTTGTTTCTCTCCTCCGACACACTGCTGATTTTTTTTTTTTTGCGTCCCAAAAGCATACTGACAAGTCGGTAAATGAAGGAAAAACAACCTGTTTTACTTGATGAATACAAGAGGAAGAAATTACCTTCACGTCAGGGAAGTAGGTTTTCAACACGTTGGAGCTGGGGTAGCGGGTGTAGAAGAACATTAGCTTGGCCTTCTTCAGATGGCTCGGGGTGAGACCTTCCTGGATGTTCACGTTTACGTTAAGGCAGACAATTAAATACAACGCAGCGCATACAGTTGCATGCAAAGTGATAGTGGAGCGGAGTATTGTGTTGCCTCCATCTTCGGGCTAAATTGAATTTCCCTAAAGAACAGCTCGGCATTAAGCGGGGAGTCAATAATGGCCCTAACATGTGCTTATTGGCAAAACAGAATTACGAATTAGATTAGGGATTTTTAATTAGAGAGCGCAGCACTTCATGCCTGGCAGTTAAGGCAGCTTGTTTGGAAACGTTCTGAAAAAGGAGTGGACTTGATTTAAAGGCAGCATATGTTGCCGCGTAAAAAAAAAAAAAAAATCCAGCAGGAAATCCGGAGAAACGTCGCAGCAAAAGCGGAACCGGCATTACAATATTCCGTCGGCATTACATTTTTAATCACAAGATTTATGATTTCTTTATTTTCAGACCCAAATGAATTCAGCACCGTCTCCTGTTTTTTCTCCCCCCCGTGGCAATAAAGACACACAGGTTGGCTTTCTCTGTAGTCCACCATCACGCCTTAGGTCAGAATATTTCCTTATCGGGTCACCACCCCATAGACTTTTTGCGGAGCGCTACCTTTGAAACAAGGATGCCGGAATTATAGATTTATGTGATCTTGTTCAAAGAGAAGCAGAAGTCTTTGCACTGTCAAGATAGAGTGACTCTTGAGTGGTATTATTCCTCTTGTGACAAGCGGATCAAAAAATGGCTTTTGAGATATTTTTGTTATTTTGAGATGCGAAGCTAAAAATATAAAATAGGCATTTCAAGGGAGGCAGATATATTCTAGCCATATGCTCATCACTGACATCAATTTATAGGGTATTTTGGGTTTTTACCAATGGCGAAATGTATTTTTCTTGCGCTGTTTTTAGAAGCAGATGTTGTCTTGCACTCGGCTTCATTCATGAGCGTTCGGACAAAGAGATGCGACAACAAATGCTCAAGACAAGAGCTCAAGTGTTGTGGTTGGAAGGCACTTTTGATTTCCAGCAGCACTCAGATGTGACCTTTCAGATGCACCCCTATCACTCTGATGATGGAGAAATAGATCCTGCACCTTTTCAAGTCTGGGGGGAGGAAGAAAAAAGAAAAAGACAACGACGCTTCCTGAAACAGAAACCGATGCTTTCGCTGCCTTTGAAAAACCGGCTTTTGTTCCTGGCAATTCTTATCAAAGCCTTGTATTCCTTTTTATTTGTCTTTTTCTAAACTTAAAGTCATTACTTGGCTCAGATTAAAGAAGATGCTGTAATTTTCTGTGGGCTTAGCGAGATCAAAGAAAATATTCTCCTTGAAGTTGCTGGTTGCTGCCCAGGCTGCAACCAGCCCTCAACCAGCCATTGTTCTGATAAAGGAGGTGAAATAGGTTTAATATGGTTTTATTATTTCTTTTTAGTTTATAAAATAAGAGAGTATTATTCCTCCCTGGTGTGAAGGCAACACTGGTTTTAAAGTAATGCAGGGCGATTAAATGGATGATGATATTGTGTGGAATTTTAGGAAAAGCTGATTGCTGTTAAGAGTAAAATCTTCCTTGACTAACATGGTGTGTGTCAGTTATCGTCGCTATTAAAAGAAAAAAAAAGAGAGAGAAATGAAAATAAGCAAAGTCTTTTCATGGAAGGATATATTGAGCGACAAGTAAGGGTTCCGCTCAGCCATGCTCTGCAGCTCACCGCACTCGATCTTCACGTGGGGAAGACACAGGTTGTCCACGGTCACGGCCCCCAGGGCAGAGGGACGAGCGTGGTGGCCGAGGTGGCCCGATGTCACCTTGGACCTCATGGCGATGGCGTCCCAGGTGAGGTCCACCGAGTCTGGGGAGGTCCTGTCCATAGACGGGGGGATGCACTGGAGTCCCCCGAAGCTGGAATGTGGCCCGTATTTGAGAAGGTGCTCTAGGATCTGGCTGTCGTGCAGAGAGGCGCTGTAGTTGAACTGGAATGGTGTTTGATGCACTGGATAGGGCCGCTTCACTGTTGGGGCGACGGCACCCAGAGGGGTGACCTCTGGTTTACGTACCACCAGGGACAGCGCCTCCGTCTGGTCCTGCGGGCTCTGATTGCCGGGACTTTCGTAGTACTCCAAAGAGCGCTTCTTTTCTGCAGCCTCTTCGTCCTGCAGATGCTCCTGGGCGGAGCTGGCAGCCTGGCTCTTCCTGTCGACCCCCAGGCTGATGTGCATCTCAGGTGAGGAGCACATGTGCTGCTGAGGGGACAGATCTAAGCCTGTGTGGGGCACCTTTTTGAACACCCTGTCCACGCAGTCGTTCACTGCCCTGGAGAGCTCCTGCTTCAGGGTCTCCTGCAGGTTCGGACTCTCTCTTTGGTGGAGCAGGTAACCGGCGGCTTTCATTCGGCTCTTACACTCCACACTCACTCTGCTGGTGTTCCTCTCAAAATCATCTTCGCTGCCTATGTAGTGCGATGCTAGGTTTTCTCCCATGGGGTCATGCTCAGCGGTGACCTCCGGCTCATCTCTGTTGTTCTGCTCGGGGTCTTCCTGGTTGTAAACCTGAAGGAACTTTTCCTGGAGCTGGTGCAGGAGCTTTTGCATGCTGTGCAGCTGCTCTTTCAGCTTGTGACACTCCTCATCTTTGGCGTTGCAGGTGTCGCTGTTGCTGCTTCCAGGCCTCCTGCTTGCAGGCCCTCCGGCGCCATGCTCCTGATGCTGCGGCAGTCTCTGCTTACGTTTGTTCTCCCTGTAGGCTTCTCTGGACTCTCTTGCGTCTTTGGCCTCCGTGTCAGGCTTTTCACTCTCTCCATGCTGCCTGCTGTTGGGAGAGCCCGCCATGACCCTGATGATGTTCTCCACTCTGGCCCTCTTTGCCTGCAGGTGGTCGGTCACAGGATGCTCCTGCTCTGGGTTGACTCCTGTGGAGACATGAGCGCCAGGAGAGGAAGCCTCCACGGTGCTGTCCTTTGAGGAGACGCTGGTTTGGTCCTCCTGGCTGCAGTCTGCCACGCCGGAGCCAGAAAGGTAGAAATGGCTTTCATCGAGCGTCCTAGCGCTGTGGATCGTCTTACGCAGGAGCTGAGAGATGATGGATCCGCTGGAGTACGAGGACAGAGACTCGGCATACACGTTTCTGCGATAGCAGGGAAACATCACATCAGGTTTGTCGTCCTCCAGGCAGCCGTCACCTGAGCTGGGCATGTTCTGATCGGGATGGCTGAGGTTCATCTCACTGAAAAACTGTTCAGGTCTTCAGAATTCACGTATCTGAAAGGATAGAAAAGAAAAGCAGTTTACACAGTAAGAAATCATAAATAAAAAGTATTTTTAACAGGTATATTACGTTCTCTATTTTTCAAAATATGCCTGAAACTTACAATATCTATTATCTTATACATTAAATAATTAAAATCAAGATAAAAAGCACGTCTTTTTTCCCAGTTCTATCAATATTTAATTAATGTGAAAACATTAAATATTTTCTACTTTTGTTAAAACAATAAAATAAATCCTAATTATAAGAAATATTATCATACAATAATGCCTTAAACAAGTCATAAAAGGAACATCATATACCCACAAAGGCTAGATTTCAGCAGATTACATACAAGGATCAGCTCAGGGTATGTATTATTTACAACAAAAATGTTTTTCATCTTAAGAAATGATCAAAAAATGATCTACAGTGCTAAATATATAAAACATTAGTCTCCTTTATCTGGTGGAAGTGTTGATTTTATAGTATTTTCTCCGATAACAGTCATATAATAGGAATTGTTCAATTACATTGGACATTTATGCATAAACAGGCTAGCGAAAAGAACTGATATTACTTCTGCATCATTAGTTATTGTTTCGTATCAATTTTTTCATGCTTTAAAGTGACAATGCTACATTGAAAATATATACAGTATATATTTTAGATATATTTGTCCAGAATATATTTCGATATTATAGATTAAAGAATGTATGTACAAAGTAGGCATATCACTCGGAATTTGAGATGGTTAAATTGTCCCACAGATTGTTATTGGTGTAATTTTTAATTTCAAATTTGAAAAATTAAGAGAATAAAACCTGTTTGTGGGTTTACACTCAAATCCGAATTAAAAGTGATATTAAACATGACATGAAAGTTCTTGATTATCTTAATTTTTTTTCTGATAAATAACTGCTTAACTTTACTATAATTCATACTCTAAGTCATTAAACATTCAGTCAAACTGTAAAAAACAAGTAGGAAAAATGCAAATCACTGAAGAAAAACCCTTAAATGAAAAGATGAAGTCCTTTTTTTTTTTTTTTTTAGAAGCGAGGTGAGTTTCAGCAGAGATGCCATTTCTCGCACTGGTTACATGGGCGCAATGCAAGCACAGCTGCAGATAGATGGGACCTTACCTGTTGCGCTGAGAGGAGTCGCCGAGCTGACGGCCTGCGCAGACTGAGGTGATGCCGGAGAGACGATGCATCAAACCGAGCCGGGGCGTGGCCATGCAAGGCGGCGAGGTGGACGCACCGCACACCAGGCAAGTTGAGGAAACTCTTTGGACTGTGGTGAATGCTTTAGTGAATGAGCAAAAATAATGCTTGACAGCCCACGAGAAGGCGTGTAAATAGATTCATTTGCAGGCCTAATTTAAATATAACACAATGTTGTCCGAATGTTAAGGAAAAAACATCTCATCTCATTATAAGTTAGTATACAATATGCGGGAAATAGACAAGGCAGAAAAATAAATGAAAACACATTATGTGTAGGCATTGATGGTGAATTTAAATGACCATCCTTTAGTGCTACAACCTTTTATTTATGCTCCACCTGTCTTCTGATAACAGACCCCCCCTCCCCCCCTTTATTGAATTTAGTTTCTAATTGCACAAGACATGATTTTCCGAGTTTCTATCTGCACAAGAACATCACAGTAACACAAACGATGTGTTGAACTGATGCTTTACTAGCAGAGAAAAATATCAGAACAGATAAAAAAAAAAAGAAACACAGAGACCTGCAAGGTTTTGAGTCCCTGATTTTGATGGGATGACAGTAATTATGTGAACGAAGACCATATGTTTAAATGACTGTAGTATCTTGTTTTTCATGATGGTCGCCTCTTTTAATTTTATATCACTCTTGCATTTTCATTTAAATAGAAAACATTTCTTAGGGGAATAAAATTATAAACAAACTGGTTTGTTTATAACCGTTTTCATGTTTTATAAGGTTGGCAGCATTAAAATATTATAACGGCTCTATTTACAGTTGTAAGATGTGCCCAATTTATGTTTCATGAAAGACTCTCCGAGCGAAATAGACGCAACCAAACCTAAAACTCCCTACCCTGATATTCTACCCCCTCTACTAGCAATTGGTTTGTTCCACACTACTTCCGCAGTTATTGCGTGCGCTTCCTCAGCTTTGCTTAAAGTTTCCCTTCCGCTTTCGGGCTGCTGTCACACAGCTATCATGTTATCCCATTCCCGGTGTCTCACCAGGAATTTCAGCCGTTCCCTGTCTGCCCTCCGCCAGGTAGGGAACAAGCAAATAAAATTGTTTATGTTGTCACTCGTGGAGTACTCCTCGCTGTCTTTGCCTGATGATGAGAGCACAGTTAATGACTTAAAAGAACTAGCATTAGCATTAGCTTGCCTGTTGTCGCAGGCCACGGTCAGGCCGTAACATTGTAAGCCAAGGACAGTAGGACACCTTCCTTGGCTAGTCTTTGCTGACTGTTCAAGTAAAATAAAACAGCGCTTGTTTCGCGTTGATTTTGCTATTTGTAAAAAAAAAAAAAAAAAAAAAACAAATAGAAGCCTTGTTTGAGTTTGACAAAAAAACGTTTATTCAATATTAACGTTCACTCAACGGTATCTAATCATATTTATGAAACTAGCAAGGGTTTTTACCACATCATGCTCAATTCGGAGTTAACGAGTTCACATCTTTTTATCATGAGGCTGGAACTAAGTTAACGGAAATGATAATTCCTAAATTTATTTTGAAACGTTACGTCAAAGCAAAATGAAATGAGTTTCTCTTTAGTTATCTGTCAATATTACTCATTATATGAATTGATTTTAATGTAATTATAAAATTTGCACTAGCCATTTATTGCAGTTCCATTAGATTTCTCCGAATATGGTAGCTTACAGGATGGACTGATTTTTCAATTAAAAACATTTGTATGTGCATCAGAAGATGTATTTTGACTTCATAATTGCACTATTTTGTAACATCTGCCTTTTTTTAAAAATAGGGGAATCAGGCTTTGGCTCGTCGGTCTTCAACTGGTATGTATGTTAAGCTTACTGAATAAAAATTCCCTAATTCTTGTCTTTGGTTAGTTGTTCTACAAGATCTTATTAACAAATACATTCTTTCATTCATCTTACAGCTCTAACAATTAACACCTCTATCTCTCTCAACAACAATGTGTAAGTACACTTACTCATGAAAAAAGTTTGAAAAAGCACTGATCAGCTCTGTTAGGGCAACATTAAAATTACAAATCTTATAAATTAATAGTTAATTGCCTACATGGTAGCTTTAATTGATTAACGGCAGTCTGCTTGTTTCAGTGATAGAACAAATACAACAATCCACGTTCATAAACACAAGCTAAATGTTTTGCATTTGAAAATTTTTTTTTTTTTGTAATTTGTCTTTCACTATTTTTCCTTTTACAGAAAATCAAACCTCCGCACTAATGTCTTCCAAATCCAGTACTTCAGGACATCTGTTGCCTACAGTATGAGCATGGAAGCTTTTTAAAGCTTTCAGTAATGGAGTCTGACCTGTGTCATGTGCTATTTAGAACTGATTTTTTTTTTTCTTCTTTTTACATTCTTACAGGAGATGAGGTTGTCACAGTTAAGACTCCTGCATTTGCAGAATCTGTCACAGAGGGGGATGTAAGGTGGGAGAAAGGTAAAAGTTTCCCATTAAGGTCAAATAAGGGAGTGCCCCTTTTTTTAAAGTTATATTGGAATTTTGCAATGAATTGCACAACATTTTAAAAGTTGAGTTTGAAGAACAGAGAAGTTTGAAGGTGCGCTACTAAAATATAACCACATCATATCATCTTTTTTCCATTTACAGCTGTTGGAGACACTGTCACTGAGGATGAGGTGGTGTGTGAAATTGAGACTGATAAGGTACATTTAAGTATATATTTGCTAGCAACCAGCAACTCCTTGACTAAAAGATTTTTACTTTACATTAATATACAGAATTTAACATTTTTTGATTAGTTTGCTTTTTTGTTGTTAGACGTCAGTGCAGGTTCCATCTCCGGCTGCTGGAGTGATTGAAGAGCTTTTGGTCCCTGACGGAGGGAAGGTTGAGGGGGGAACTCCACTCTTTAAGCTTCGAAAAGGAGGTTTTATATTTTGTATTTTTTGCACAATTTTTAGTGTTCAATTATTAAGAAATAGGTTTACTTAAGCCTTGTTCACACTACACGATTTTAGTCTGATACGCCGCAACTCGCCCTCACCCAAATCGGGGTGAGTCATTAATCCGCTTGGCGACTGAGCTTAAGTACCGCAAAGACTCGAGTAACGACCTTGCCAACGCACCGCACGGAGTCGCAGGCTCAAAACTAGATATCCAAACCTGCTCGATATCCAGTCGGGTGGTAGTGACGTAGAAAGAGCTACAGCCATAACCCAACCTTTTTGCTTGTGTCTTTAGCAGGTGCTCCAAAAGCTGCTGAAGCTCCAAAAGCAGAAGCCCCTGCTGCCGCAGCCCCACCGCCACCTTCTGCTGCTGCTCCTCCCCCTCCCCCTGCCTCCACCGTGGGACCCATTCCCACCAGTATGCCCCCTGTGCCACCTGTGCCAGCACATGCTATGGACACCAAACCGGGTTAGTTGTAACAGGACAGACGGCTGGTGTCATCTGAGACCTGTTTTGTTTGACATCTGTGCTCTTGACCTCAAGCTTCCGCGATTAATCATTATTCAGCTCCAGCTCACATCTTTCAGCAGGACAACTAAGGGTACGTTTAAATGCCTCTCTATGCTCTTCCCATAGTTTCAGCCATCAAGCCCAGTGTTGCTGCTGCCTCACCTGCGCCACAAGCAGAGGGCGCAGCTAAGGGAATCAGGACGGAGAGCAGGGTAAACTCCACAAATGTCAGCCAATTTCTGTAATCAGAGTGATTCTACAGAGTCTGGTGATTTATTTTTACTCAGGTTAAGATGAACCGCATGAGGCTGAGAATCGCCCAGAGACTGAAGGAAGCCCAGAACACCTGTGCTATGTTGACTACATTTAATGAGGTCGACATGAGGTAGGAAATTCTAAATAGTTCACCTATATTACAGAGGCTTTAATGCAACTTTACATAGTAAATGTGGTCGGCCAGCACTGGGAGGAAAAGGGACTTTAATGAATGTTAAAAAACAAAAATCCCATCTTTAGAACCATGTTTATTGGCGCTCAAATGTTTACAGTATACACACTCTATGACACATTAAAAGCTAATGCACAAATGGGTATAGACTGGAATCTGCCCAAGAGGAAACGCTCTTTGAAACCTGATATCCGCTTAAATGCAGGAATGTAAATATTTGTCCATAATGCCATCTAAAACGAAGATAAGAATTGTTAAAACGGGTTTTATTAATTTACAAGGAAATGGTGTTGTCTGCATTTGCCCCCTTGTGCTGGAGAGGACACTTTGAGGATTTCTTTTCCCCACAAATGTGTGGTGTCGGCTTTCGGCTATTCAGGGTTTTCTGTGTATCTTAATTTGATTGACATTGACAGTCTGGAGGAAGACTTCCCAGGCCAGGGCTCATCTGGAGCCGAAGGAGGTGGTCAGAGCAGGAGGCCGGAGCATCTGTAGGGGCCCACAGAGACCTGTGCTCTGAGTGCAAGAGCTGTCTCAACCGATATGGGCTTTTATGACAGCCCAATAAGATTTACAGCCTCTAGAAAGTGAAGATTTTTATCGCTTCTTCTCTCCTTTCTCGGAGAGTCTGTGTCTTGGGAGGGGCTAATTATGTTAGTGGAGAAACCCTAGAGCTCCAACAGGGTTAGACACAGGAAAACAAACAATTAAAACGAGAGATACAAGAGAAAAATGAACAACGGTCAACTGATTATCAGCCCACTTTCAATTGTTTTAACACTTTCTGTAAGTGCAATCTTTAAAAAGACAAAACGTGTTGTTTCTGTAAATGATATTAAAAGCATTTTTCACGTCATAGAACATTTGGTAAATCATTTTCGTAGTTTGTGTTCTCCCATTTCTTCTGTTGAATCCAGAATGTATTTTTTTTAAAGGGCTCCCATGGACAGTTCAATGGAGAAGCCTCTAGAAATAATTTGTTTCCTTGAAAAAAAAAAAAAAAACTAAATTGAATAAAAAAAATTCTTTAAATTAGGAAAACTGCAGGGTTGTTTTACACCTGATCTTAACATGCTGGGGTGCTGATCTGGGGTCAGAGCTAAGGATAGGAGCCTGTTCAAATACGCCAAGAACCTGTATAGGTTTGATCACAGAAGCCACATTCTGAGGGGTCTGGAGCCCTTCTAATCACATTCTTGTGGCAGAAGCATGTGATTACGACCACGGCCACCAACTCAATTTATCTGTCCAGACAGAAGCAATCAAAACAAGGACAGACTAATCCTGCCTGTTGTCTCTCAGCAGAAAGTCATTCATCCTCATTTCATTTTCTGTGTCCCTGCAGCAACATCACAGAGATGAGGAAGACGTACAAAGATGCCTTCCTGAAAAAACACAACATCAAGTTGGGCTTCATGTCTGCGTTTGTGAAGGCTGCTGCCTATGCTCTGGCTGACCAACCTGCTGTCAATGGGGGTACACATTCAAGCTGAACTTTCTGTGCGCGTTGATGGTCTGACATTACCTCTGCATCAGTGGTACAGAGTCTCTGCAGGGCTGTCTTGACAATCTGAAGATGCTTTTATATTTTTGCATGTTTGCTGCTAAACCTCAAACCCAACACTGACCTAGTTACTGCCTTCAGACCACCCTGACCTTTTTAGCTAGACCACACCGAAGCAGAAGTATACTGTAGCTAAAATAGATTACTGGCTGATTAAACAAAATGGCATGTCTCAAAAGGAAATTCTTAGTAGTGTTTAGAGGATTCACTGTGTCTAATATCAATCTTTTAACATTTACAGTAATTGATGACACTACAAAAGAAATAGTGTACAGGGACTACGTGGACATCAGTGTGGCCGTGGCTACTCCGAAGGTAAGACAAGTGGGTGCTTGGTAGCTCAGTGGAGTCTGAGGAGAAATGCACTCAGGTGGGTAACAGCTCTCCTCTCTCAGGGTCTGGTGGTTCCTGTAATTCGAAATGTGGAAGGGATGAATTTTGCTGATATTGAGAAGGCCATCAATCTGCTGGGAGAAAAGGTAATGTTTGAATTTTTACATACCTTAGTCTGAACGTTACTCGCAGTGGCTCAAGGTCAGCATTTCCTACCTGTAATATGGATGCCTGTGCTGTAGGCCCGTAAGAACGAGCTGGCTGTTGAGGACATGGACGGAGGAACCTTCACCATCAGCAATGGTGGCGTGTTTGGATCTATGTTCGGTACACCTATAATCAATCCACCACAGTCGGCCATCTTAGGCATGCACGGCATCTTTGACCGGCCTGTGGCCATCGGTGGAAAGGTTCGTTCTCACATGAGTTGAAAGAGTAAACACACAACGTGTTCTCAGCAGCTGTCTCATCTTTAGGTGGAGATCCGTCCCATGATGTACGTCGCCCTGACGTACGACCACCGTCTGATCGACGGGAGAGAAGCAGTCACGTTCCTGCGCAAGATCAAGTCAGTGGTGGAGGACCCCAGGGTGCTGCTCCTTGACATGTGAACCCCCATCAGCTCCAGGCCTAATAACAACACCTTACTTGTATTCTAACCCGGATGTGCCGATCGGCTATCTCACTGATCGGTACATCGGGGTTCGCACCCCAGCACAGTTTTTATTTGTAACCCCAGCAGTGAGCAAAGGTTTGCTGCTGCTCCTGCAGAGAAGTGTCTGGGTTCATCGTTCCTGTGGTGCTCGTCCGTAAAATATTAGAATCTGTTCACCACCAGTCATTTTCTACATGCTACATCAACCTTTTCCACAATTTCCAGATGAATAACTATACACTGTAGAAAAACAGTATAGTCCAGTTATGATTTTGGAACAGGAAGTGCATAAAAAAATTGCTGAATTCACAATGTTAAGAGATTCTCAATAATGCTATGTATGGAAGACTATTTAAGAAAAGTTTTAAATCAATAAAATCTGCATTGCTTTACTCTTGCTCTTTTTTTTCTTTTTTGAGTTACGACTGTGTGAACACTTATATGTATATATGCAAAATGAAAACTCCAGACTGTTTTTGTGTCTGTCATTAAAATGGCTAAAACCAGCCAATGAGAAGAGATGACACTGATGACTGCAGCGTTTTTAATCCTGTCCTACAGAATAATACTGCTCATTTACTTCATATTACGATCAGAATAATTTGGAACACGTGGTTCTTTCCTGTTTCAGTTTTTATTGTTAGACTTTTCTTTGGAAAACAAAGGGTCAAACACTGTTCTGAGCTTTTGTCAGAATGTTCAGGTTGGGATGAAACGTTGACCTTCGCCTCCACGAGGGGCCCTAGCGATTGGAGGTTCTGCAGCTGTTAGCAGCCGAGAGCTTTCCAGGAGATGCTGCTGAAGAAGGGGTGGCACTTGATGTCGCACACACCGCCACCTCCCGATCCCAGCCGGTAGCCGGGATCAAACTGGAGCAACTGTGGGACAACGATGAAATAGTTTGAAGATGGCCGTAATCTGATATGTGTATGTAGGTGTGTGGATGCTTGAACAGAGGCCTCCGGTCTGACCTC
The DNA here is from genome assembly GCA_015343265.1 of Pao palembangensis. Lineage (NCBI taxonomy): Eukaryota > Metazoa > Chordata > Actinopteri > Tetraodontiformes > Tetraodontidae > Pao > Pao palembangensis. The sequence continues at coordinate 20,397,783 of CM027083.1, read as the reverse complement.
AGTCAGCAGAGACGCGGCTGCGGTGCTGAGATGGTCAGGGATAAGCAGCTGGGTGTGTGAGTGAATTCCTGCTGGGTGGAGCTGCCACAGTGGCTGGAGACACAGAAGTATGACCCAATTAGACCATTACAAATGTTGATTCTGGAGCATTAAACATACATATAGAGCCACTGCTCACCATTCCTGTTAAGAGTTCAAACAGCAAAGCGCCGAGACTCCACCAGTCACAGGCCTCAGTAATTCTGGACACTCCACCGATTTCTGTCCACAGACAGTGAGATGAGACGCGTCCACGCATAGTTCATGTACATACAAGGTGCGATTCTATAGTTGGCCACTAGGAGGCAGATTTGAACAAGAAATGTTCAGTCTATATGGGGCGCAGTCATACCTGGAGCACAGTACATCTGATCCATGGCTCTGGAGCAGATCTCAGACTGAACCTCACTCCACTGGCCAAAGAACGTCAAACACACTTTTCCTGTGATCACATCAAAATGAACTCTTTCAACAGATTCTTTTTCATGTGTAGTACTGTTGAGGTATTGGAAAAACTTACCATTGCTGGTAAGAAGAACGTTTCTGGGGTTGAGGTCTCGACACAGGATGCCTTGCTGATGCAGACTCTCCAGAGCTAGCAGGATCTGTGCACCCCAGATTCGTACCTCTGCTTCAGGCAGACCCCAGCAGTTCTGCAAGGCCTTATCTGTTGGGGAAGACTTGACAGGAAACCGGGGCAGGTGGCACCATCCGTCCACCTCTATGATCTGGTCTTCATCCTGACTCGTAGTTCTTTCTAACTTCTGGAAAACATCCTTGTTTTCTTTACTGGTGTGGAGTGAAGGGCCAGAGGAGAACCAGCTCACAAACGATCGCTCTTTTGCTGACGCCACTCCCTCTCTGGGACTCGATTCACGAGCCTCCTGTAAACCATCTTCTGCCTCGGTGGTATGTGCTTCCACTTTGGACTTCCCTCCCAAGAGTGCCGGAGAGAGCCCTGGAAAAGTCCACTGTTTTCCTATAATGCTGTGGCAGAGCGATGCAGGGGGGGACCAGGTGCTTTCTGACGCTGTCCTTGTGTCCTTGTGGTCAGAAAATACCGCTCTGTCTGTGCTCCGGATCACAATTACTCCGTTCTTTTCCTCTGTGGTGGGACTGATACTGTCCTGCTTCAGGTCTGCAGACACTTGGTGAGAACCGCTGTTATCCCACGAGGCCTTGCCATGGATCTGAGTTTGGCAGTGGAGAGGGAGATGCAGAACAGCAGGGGATGAACTCAGAGCATTATTTGAGCTGCTCGCTGATCCTGCTTTAAGAAATGAGGTCTCGTTTGTATGAAGTGTCGTTTGTCTGAGTGTGTCATCAGTCACTGCATAGGGGTTTAGTCTCTCAGAGTTTTTTGATGGGTCGGCAGCTTTCCAGGCCTCCTCAAACTCAGAGCTGCACTCTGTTAACCCCATGGCGGCTTTTCTTGTATTGACTTCTGACATGGAGTTAAGGGCCAGACTGACCCGGGCACACGAAAGAGGAAGAGCAGGGTGTTCCTGAGTTTCACTGGAGTGCAAACACAAACTAGGAGCTGGTGGATGGATGCGAGTGTTGACCTGTACCCTCGATGATCTGGAATACAAGGTCAGCCGCTCGAGCTTCGAGTAAAACGACGCTGCAGAGCGCGTGTTCTGCAGGCAGCCCGTTTCCTCGATGTAGGAGTGAGTCCTGCAGCTCTCCAGTCGCTGAGTCTCATCCCACGAGGCGGGGAACTCCGCATCTGGACTCTCATCGCTGGACTTGTCCCGAATCACCCCCGTGCTGCCTCTGCTGTTGTGCTGGTAATCTGTACTGATTACGGGTGAGGTGTAGCTGGTCTTCAGCTTGGAGCTGTGCTGGCCGGAAGTGAGGCATTCTGGGTGTTCCCTGGCTTTCTTGTTCCTCAGTTTGTGGAGTTTGGAGAAAAGCCTCCCACCTATGCAGAGCAACAGTTAGCATACAAGAAGCCTGATGGGAAAACGGGCCGTTAAATTAGCAGTTGACCTTTGACATGTTCGAGATGCAGGTACACGGCGTCCTCACTGACGTAATATCTTAGCAGCTTAACCATATATGGCACCCCCTGAGGAATGATGGTGGGCTGGACCCGGCTCTCCCAGCTTGACTTGACCAGACTCTGCAAGAACACGTTAGCGCTGATGTCATAGGATGATGTCATAGGAAAGAGGAAGTGTTCCACATTTAGCCAGATGTGCTTGGATTGTCCCGTCAGAGATGACTACACTAAGCCTCCTGTTCCTGGAATCTGAAAAAGGTAAGAACTTCCAGGCGGATCAATGTTGGGCTATGTCTGCTGACCCGTAAACATCCCTGTCAGGGGGAATATGTTTAAAAAATAATCTGATCTAGTTTCATTAGCTCACGAATGGGAGACGGTTGAAAACTGACCTTTACGACAAAGGTTTCCTTGTTGACCATACTCTGGACGATCAGCACCTTTGGGGTGGAACATTGGGTATTTAGGGGCACCACAGCAAAGCTCATTCAACACTTTTCCAGCTCAGCTCTGTCCTACCTTATCAGCCACCCCCACCACCTTACACATGTCCAGATCCTCTACGGGTGAACTCAGGTGTCTGATGGGGCGGAATCTCAGACTGCTGTAACCCTGCAGTCAGAGGATATTGTCAAATAAAGGCTTTAATGTCCACTGCTAAATAATCAACCAGAGACTGAAACACAAAGCAGTTACTGGACATGTTACAGGTGGAACTAATGGCTGCCTCTTACCCCTAAATGCGCGCTTCCCTTCACAAGGTTGTCCTGCAAATGTGTTATGAAGATTTCCTCGGCTCGCTTCAGATACTGTGTTGTCTTCCTCTTCACAGCCTCCCGACGATCCTTGTTAGGATCCACTGCATAATCCCAAAAAAGAGGAAAGCAGAGAAGACTAGAATAACCCAGTATAGGACACCTGAAGCCTAACAAACCTTTTTCTTTACTCCTGATAAGGACAGTAAACAAAGACAACGTCCTATTGACACTGTAAGGGCAAAATGCTGGGCCAGCAAAAAAAAACCTAACCTAACTTTTGGCTTTTTACTTCCTGTTTCTATTCCACTCCACATGATCTTATCATGTGACTCTTAAGGAGGGACACGCCTCCTTAAGGGCTCCACGTTTAGCACAACCTCGAATGACCAAACAGCGTCTACTCACGCTGAACCCCGTTCAGCAGCAGGTCCACCCCGTTCTTGTAGTAGCTGAAGGCCGCTTCATAATCCTCGCTGACCTCGCTGTCCAGGGCCATGCGGAACTGCTTGGCCGCTTCCACCAGGTAATCTCTCTTCGCCATCGCCGCCTTGTTACAGACCCGTCAAACGCTGTATGATCCTGAGCGCGGCTTGAGAATTTGAAAAACACCCTGACTTCAGCCATGGCAGATGCAGCTGAGGCGCTGACGGGTTTAGAAAGTGAAATTCACAGCTGGACTCACATTTGCTCCCTGCTCGTGTCATTAACAGGAAGCATCTTTGTTGGCGGTCACTGGGTCGGTTGTGTGTCTAATCCCGGTGACTCCAGCCCTCAGGTCTTTGCAGCAGAGCATGATCGTCTATGTTAGCAGGAACGAAAGAGTTAACCTACAAACCAGCACAGAAAGTGAGAGTACTATTACTGAAGAATGGGAAGAAGCAGAGCACAAAGGAGAGAACGGCATGGTGGAGTTACGTGGAGAACTGAATTATCCTGCATTATTCCAAATAAATGCTACAACTCTGCTCACCTATCCAGTGGATGCTAAGCTACAACATGAATTCTTCACTGTCTTGGAGTTTTGAAATCACATGCGAGTCTACAAATGTGTCACACATCCATTTTACCCTGTGAATGACAAATATTTCAATTTCTTTTCTACAAATGCGCTTAAAAATAGGACCACATACACACCCCATCCTGGTCCCAGTCATGGAGGCGACATCATCAAAGGAGGGTTATGAAACAGACACAGCTATCCCCACTCTCCTCCTTCAACACCATCCATCCCTCCCAACATGCACATGTATAGGCAATGAGACGGTGACTAAAAGAGCAGATGTGTGTGCTCTAATACCTCCTGTAGTTGATGTGAAAGGAGCATGGCCTGGACGCCCCCCCAGACTTAGCAGCATCAGCACCAGCAGCAGCAGCAGCAGCCCGTGTCCTCAGCAGCCTGGACACACTCATCTCGGGAGGGAAAGGGGGAGGGGAGAGCGCAGGCGAGGCAGAGGATTGGCTGGATGTGATGTCACTTATCACATGCAAGTCATTCAAGCTACGCTCACTTCCCAGGTCCGCCCTCCCACCCATCAATGAGGGCGCAGGCAAATTTAAAGAGACAGCACTGTTTTCGTGTGCACTGGCAGAGGATTTTCTACCATGGCTTTTACTTCTCAGCTGATCTCAATTAAAGTTTGAGGTTAGTTATAAAGAAACATCGGACTGAAATCTTCATCCTATTTAATTATCATGATCTGTTGCTTTGATGTGTTCTGCGAATGGAGGGGTGACTGCCCCAGATCTCTAATCTTGGTGGTTCTGTACCAGATGGAGCCAGGCTCCGGCCTCTGCACAAAGGAGGGTGGCTCCACCCCAGGGAGAGCTACTTTATAGGGAAGCAGGGGAGGAAAGCTCCAGTGTGTGGGGTGGGGGGTGGGTAAGATTCATGCCACAACGAAGGGAGCGGTCCGATTTAAAGACTGATTTCTGGCGATGTTTTTGTACTATTACTATTTCTTGATAGCCGCTGACACAACACAGGACATGTAAATAAATGCTCAGTATTGATTTTATTTCATAAAAGAAGCATCGTACAGACAACAGAACCTTAAGGTCAGAGAGGATCGTTTGTATCAATCACAATACAGCAGATCGAGACAGAGAGGTGTCACTTTTTGCCGAATTTGATGTTGTAGGACACGTAATAACCTTTGTTGTACATGTAAAGCTTCTGATCTGTGGGGTTGTAGTGCAGATTGACAAAGCCATCCTGGAACTTCTGAAAGAAGACACTCATCTGCTTCTCCTCACCAGTCTGGGTATCATACGAGTAGTAGATCTCTTCTGTATTCAGATCCCCCGGCCTGGTGGCGTACATAACCCCACACGCCATGAAAGCATTCCCCACCAGAGGTTTGAAGGCCTTAGTGGTCCATTCATCCTCAACGGCAAATAATTTCTCATCTATTTTAGCCACAACAATTTTACCGCCGGCCTCCTCTGTGGAATACAAGACCCACAATCCTTTCTCATCGGCTGAAAAGTCCAAATACTGCTTTGGCGAGTACGCGTAGGTGTATATCTCACTAGCTTTTGTCATCTGTCTGTGGCTATAAACAGACGAGGTCAGATTTAATTTGGACATTCTGAACGGGTTGCTTGCCTGGAAGTACACGGCGTTGCCATGAACGATGTAGTTGTTACCAGAGCCCTCGTACCCCTGCGGCAGGCCGTGGTGTGTGAAGGAGGATCTTTGGATGAGTTTGTCGTAGCTGGAGTACAGGTAGAACTCGAACACCGAGGGACTGCTGTACGCACCGTACCAGAACATGGACTCGTGGCCTCGGATGGGCTTGGAGTCTTTCCCCCAGCCTCCATACTGGTATTCAGCGTTCAGATGGGCATTTATGTGGATGAGTGTGGGCTTGCTGACACTCACAATTCCAGTGTGATTGCAGTTGCCTACAGAGAAAAGAAAGGGGTTACTGTTGTTGATGTGTTCATCTTGTCCACTGACAGCAGCAAACGGTCTGGCAACTCACCGATCTCCGGTTTGAAGTAGTCCTGCTCCTCCTGGCACTCCTTCAACTTCCTCTGCAACTTGAGGAACTCGAGACGGATCACCTCCAGGTTCTTCTTGTCAAAGGTCTCCAGTTGGTTCACAATGAGGGTCATGTTGCGAATCTAGAGCAAATAGACACAATTAGAACCTCACAAACAAACAAACAAGGACCAGCGATCACGGCTGGAACTTCTCACCTCGGTGAACAGACTGTCCAGTGCCGGCGAGGAGGTGTTGAGGGAGTCTCTGAGCTGAGACACCAGAGCCTCAAACTCTCTGAGCTCGATCCTGAGCAGCTCAAAGTCTAATTTAACATAATCATCGGGGTTGGTCTGCATCATGGCCACTCTGACTGTCAGGTCCATCAGCTGCTCCAGGTAAACGTCCAGGTTGCTGTCATAACTCACCATCTGGAGGAGGAAAAGCACACAAATTCCCTCCTCACCTTTTAGTTTTCAGGATTTAGCCAGACATCAGTTAATATAACCTGGGCCATGGAAGCTGCAAAGCCCTGAAAATAAATTATCAGCCAGACTAAACTAGCAACATTCAGCCATAGCAGCAGCGTAGAGACAGAAGCAGATCTGGCAGTGCAAAGAATAGAATAGACTTTTTTGCTGTATTCCCATTAAATAGGCAATCTTACTGAATAATGTCGCCTTGGCAACGTGAAAAAGCAATGTGAAAGTTAAAGTTCTGCCAGACTTACCTTATTTATCTGGATCTCAACCTCCCGCTTCAGATCACTGGTGACGTGCTGCACGTGCTGCACTCGTTCGGCAGGAAAGTTGCTGTCGGGCAGGAACACAGTGCAGAGACACTCCTGTCCTCCACCGGATGTGGTCACGTTCCCGGTCTCCCAGTCTTCCACCGGCTGCAAAAAATTCTCTTAACTTTCCTGGGCATCAAAAGTAACGATCATGGATGGAAAAGGTGGAAACCTACGAGCCAGGCCAGTGCAGGGCTGAGGGAAAGGAGCAGCAGCAGCAGCGGCGGCGGCGGCGGCAGCATCGGGGACATCGCTCCGAATTGTTGTCTTGCAGGGTTGCTACTAAAATCTGTGGACTCGACATGTCTCCTCGACATAGTCAAAGCGTGTGACATCACCACACGGTGCAAACTTGATTAACATCCTTGAGATCAGAGCAGGTGCGCTGCCGTGATCTGCAGTTGGTTTAGTTTATTCAGTCACTGAGCAACACCCGTCAGAGCAGAGATGATTGATCTGATAACACTGAGCTGGAGTCACAGCAGCGGTTTTACACTCAGCTGGTAACACACTGCTTTCTCACGTTTATGGTCCTCCATTTCTTCCCTAATTTTATTTACATTTCATAAAGGCTTATATGACACCATCCATCCAGTCTGATGGAGCTGAGGGCTGAAACGAGGCATTAAGAGCAGGCACTGCTGAAAATTAAGCAGCATTGCTGGCTTACTTTTCTGGGTATATATGATGACAGAGACGATACTGAGCTGATTTTTGATGTTGAACTGACTGTCTGCATTGTAGTTTTCTGCTAATATTCTGGTCATGTCTGCGATTTGGTGACCCTAATGTTAGGGTCTAACCCTAACCCTTTATGGTGTGTGTGGGTTGTCCTGTGTTCTCCCTGCAGAGGGCGCGGGTTCCCGGGATCCAACAGTGGCTGCACACCTGTTGCTGATGGGCTCATCAGCAGCTGATTTGGGGAGGCTGCCAGCTGGTCCCCATTGCTGGATCATTGTTGGTTTTTGTCTCACCTGCACCTGAGTGGTACCAGACTTACTCAGACAGAAGCTTTCCTGTGTTTTCTGTGGACTGAGAGTTTTTCCCCCTGGTTCCCAGGTCGCCACATTCCTTGAGAAGAGTCTGAGTTCGGGTCTTTGGACACCCCGCAGTGGAGCCTCCCCGTGAAGGGTTTGGACTTTGAGTTTTGCATGAGCATTGTTTTTCCTCCAGTCGGAGTGCCTTCTCTGTCCCCGTGTACACCCAATAAAGGGTTGTTTTTGCTTTTAATTGCCTGCCTCGTATCTGCGTTTGGGTCCTAGACGGTACGCTCCGTAACACCTAAACCATTAAACGTTATTCTGCTTGATCCAAAATTACACTCAGTACCTATGTACTGTCATCTCTGTCATGATATAAGATGACAAAACCCCGATATTACTAAATCAAATGGTTATATAGAGTTAAGGCACTAGATAATTTTACTTCATATAAGTCGTGTGAAGTTTTTTTCTTGCAGACTCCTGTAATGTTGATAATTGTATTGACTTATTTTTTTGTAAAAGTTATCAATATAAAAATGCATACATTTGGAATGCTTCATATTGATTTTATTCAGGAAAAGACAGCACAGAGAAGTCGTTACAGTTCGTACTGTAGGTTTATAGTGACACAGTGAGTAAATACAGATCAATCGCATCAATCACAATACGGCAGATCCTGAAGATCAGGGCTCATTTTCTGTTAAAGGCCACACTGTAGGACACATAGTAGCCGTTGTTGTACATGTAGAGCTTCTGATCGGCGGGGTTGTAGTCCAGGTTGGTGTATTTCTCTTGGAACTTTGGGAAGCGAATATTCAGGTTCCTCTCCTCGTTAGTCTTGGTGTTAAAGGAGTAGTAGATCTCCTCTGTATTCATATCTACTGACCTGGTGGCGTACATGACCCCACAGGCCATGAAGGCATTGCCGGCTAACTGTTTGAACGCCCCAGTGTTAAACTCCTCCGATATGCCAAAAGCTTTGTCATCTATTTTGGCTAGAACGATCTTCCCCTTGCTGACCTCTGAGGCGTACATCACCCACAGGCCTGTCTCATCGGCTGCAAAGTCCATGTTCTGATTGTCAGAGTAACTGTAGGAGAATCTTTGGCTCGCGGCTGGGATGACTCTGTAGTCATATTTGGAGCTGGTCAGATTCAGTTTGGACATACTGAACGGCGAATTGATCTGGTAATATATAGCGTTGCTGTGAACAATGTAGTTGTTGCCAGTGCCTGTCCACCCGTTTGGAATGTCATGGACTTTGAAGGCGGACCTGAGAAGCAGCTTATCATAGTCAGAGTACAGATAGAAGTCGTAGACCGCCGGGCTGCTGTAGGCACCATAGAAGTACATTGATTCATAACCGCGGACAGGTTTGGAGTCTTTACCCCAGCCTCCATACTGATAGCCTGCACTTAAGTGAGCGTTCATCTGGACCACCGTTGGCTTGCTGATGGCCATGATTCCAGTATTGTTGCAGTTGCCTGGGAAAAGAAAAGTACTGTTCGTTGTCGGCACTATTTAATCAAGTCGTAATCAATAATGTGACGAACCAATATCTGGTTTGAAGAACTCCTGGTCCTTCTGGCAGTCCTCTAACTTCTTCTGCAGCTTGGCAAACTCAATTCGGATCACCTCCAGGTTCTTCTGGTCAATGGTCTCCATTTGGTTCACAATGGCGGTCATGTTGCGGATCTAGCACACAACAGGGCAAACAACACTGTGACTTTCAGTGACAAGAGAAAAGTGATTTGGTGAGAATTGCTGACCTCAGTGAACAAACTGTCAAAGAGGGGTGAGGTGGAGTTGAGCGAGTCTCTGAGCTGTGACACCAGAGCCTCAAACTCTCTGAGCTCGATCCTGAGCAGCTCAAAGTCCAGTTTGATAAAATCATCGGGGTTGGTGTCCAGTATAGTCAGTCTCAATGTCAGGTCCAGCAGCTCCTCCAAGTAAACAGTCAGCCGACTGTCATAGCTCACCATCTGGAAGAGAAAATATATATGGATTGGCACAGCAGAGTGTATGGTTTCCATGTGCACATCTTAAGAGTCAGATCAGATATTTGCACCTTTTTCATTTGAATTTCCACTTCCAAGAGCATATCCTTGCTGACTTGTTGCATGTGCTGGACCCGGTTGGCAGGGAAGGTGGTATCAGGCACAAACACGTGACAGATGCACTGACCCGACTCACCCTCCGATGCGGTCACATTGCCAGATTCCCAGTCCTCCACCGGCTAAGAGAAACAGTCATGTCATGATTACATTAGGCTGCCAAGCATGACTGAGTTGATAAAACACTTACAATCCAGGCAGAAGCAGGAATGAGAGATGACAGAACCAGCAGCAGGATTGACAGCATCTTGTGTCGCTCGTCAGCATCCAAGTGTCTCCTCGGGAGCCCAGTCCAAGGGGTTTTTAAAGGCAGCTCTTATCGCATCATCACAGACAGCTTTGTCTCTTCTCAGAGGTATTTGCTCAGGCCACAAACATCTGAGTTTGCTCACAATTAGCGGATTTGTGTGAGCGTGAGGCGTGGATGGGAAGCTTGCCACCTGTGGCAAAGTAGCGCATTTATGGTTTGTTGTCTGAGAATCTAATATACTCGTGAGAGGCAGCCATTGGACACAGATAATACCGGTTCGAGGCTGTCATAAATGGAATTATCTTGTCTAAATCATGCATATTTTTAATTTTCTGAATGTAAGATATGTAGCATAAACATTTAAAATCACATAATTATAAAATAAAGAAAATCTTTATTAAAATATTCTGAATGGTTGCTGTCATATTAATAATTAAAATATATCCTCCTTTAAAATAAAACATTGTCATTGTCATTTGTATTTAAAACTCGTCAGAGAATTTCACAAATGGAAAACAACCCGTTTAACATCATCCAGAGAAAATAATATGATCTCCTGGTGTTTTGTTGTGACACATACAATACTGATACATTTCTGATGCATCTATTATTAATCTGTATGAGCTCTGCTGTCGCTTTGTCTGACAAACGAGTCGATGCTAATTAGTTGTGTAACGCTTAAATATAAACGATCACTAAACTCATCGTGTTTAACTGCTGTAGGTGACTGCAGATGTTGCTCCAGTTTATCATTTCCCACGTGCAAGTAATTTATTTTCAAATCATTAACACAAAGAATTTATATTCATTAATAGAAGGAGCACTTTTATTCTGCTCTTTTGTTTCAATATTAATTTCCTATATTTGTTTCACATCAGTTATGTGCTCCACATCCGACCATTTATTTTTACGGAGAAATCTGCATAAATATATAAATGATGAGAACATATTGAAATAAAAGTAGGTGTAATATTGTACTTAAAGACACACTTGACACTTTTGGAATGCTTAAGATCATTTATTGAGGATAGAGAAGAGGTTGATTTTTTATATTCATTCAAGATGTGATATATCACAGTGCATATCACAGAGAGTAATTTAACTCAGGAGAAATGGCGGCTTCACGGTGGCTTTAATCGTGTGGTTGAACCACAGATGATAGTTGACATAGTAACCGTCATTGTACATGTAGAGCTTCTGGTCGGTGGGGTTGTAGTCCAGGTTGGAAAACTTTTCCTGGAACCTCTCGAAGAAGATGCTGACGTAGCTCTCTTGTTTGGTTTTGGTGTCGTACTTGTAAAAGACCTCTTCTGTGTGGATGTCGACTGTTCTGACCGCGTACAGAACGCCGCACACCATGAAGGCATTGCTCACTCCTGGTTTATAGACACTGGTCTGCCATTCCTCCACCACCCCAAACGACGCCTCGTCTATTTTAGCAAGGACCATCCGGCCGCTGGACTCCTCCGTGCCGTAGGTCACCCACAGGCCGGTTTCATCTGCGGCAAAGTCGAAGTTCTGATTAACGGTGCTGGAGTAGGAGAATCTGGTGCTGGCCCGGGGAATCACCCTGGATTCGTACTTCATGGTGGTGAAATTGAGCTTGGCCAACCCGAACGGGCTGTTGATCTGATAGTACAGGGTGTTGTCACGAATGATGAAATTGTTCCCTGTGCCAGTCCAGCTGCTGTGTAAGTTGTGATGCTGGAAGTGGTTTCTCAGAATGAGGTTCTTGTAGTTGGTGTAGAACCGGATGTCGACAATGGCGCCACTAGTGTACCCAGAGTACCAGTACATGGATTCTCTGTCAGGAACAGGCTTTGAATCTTTGCCCCAGCCTCCAAACTTGTAGCCAGCATTCAGGTGTGCATTGAGCTGGCTCACAATGGGCTTGCTGACCCTGATGAGGCCTGTGTGTGCACAAGATCCTGCGAAGAACCAGAGGTGGAGGTTCACTCACTGTGGAGGCTTTGGGTTTGGAACAGGAGTCGGTCTGTGTGTGCTTACCAATGTTCGGGTTGAAGATCTCCTGGTGGCGCCTCTCACACTCCTCTAGTTGCAGCTGCACCTTGATGTACTCCCGACGTGTCAGCAGGACCGAGTTCTTGTCGTAGGTCTTCTCCAGTCTGCTCAGGGTCACATCTATGGATGTAACCTGAAAAAAGAAGTGTTTTGCCACATGGTCTCCACATGGTTTGATGGGGACCAACATCTGCAGGACATACCTGGACACGAAAAGACTCGAAGACAGTTTTGGAGCTACTGACGGAGCCCTGCAGCTCTTTAACCAGAGCCTCCAACTGTTTAATCTCCACCCTTTTGTCATCCAGATCAGCATCATTGTAGGAATCTGGGTTCTTTTCCATTTTTTCAATATCTGCTGTCAACTTTATTATCTTTTCGGCGTAGTTTGTTATTTTGGTCTCGTACTCTTCCAACTGGAATGAAATCAGATCAAATCAGAACATTTTATGCATTTTGTCATCAAAGTATGTGATCCTCCGCCCAACCTTTCCCATCTCCAGCTCCAGTTTGCGTGAAATCTCCGTGGCGGCTTCCTCGACCTCAACCAGCTCTTTGATTGGGAAGGTAGAACTGGGCAAGAAGGCGTCGCAAGTGCACCTGTCTCCATCTGTCTCATTGCTGCCCCGTCTCCACAGGCCTAAGCCCTGAAAAATAAAGCACAACAGTTAAAAGCAGCAGTCTGGAGACTAAAGGTGCTGACCCTGGTCTGTCACACACACCCCCCAGGCCTGTACAGAGCTCAGCAGAGCTAAGAAGTAGAGAGCGCTGATCATTCTGATACTGTCAGAGTCCGAATGGTTGGGATGGCTGGATGACTCTGTGGTATTTAAAGCCTTTTGGATCTACCTGTTTGCTGCACCTGTCCTTGTTCACAGCATCTTTACAAAAGGCACACGCCATCAGAACCCGCTTAATGTTATCTTCAGCAAACACCAAGGCAGCGGTCAGATGTTTGCATGCAATTATCAGCCAACTTTTGTGGACGTGTCAGTGTTTGTAAAAACGTGATGGACGGATCTGCCATCCCACACTTTTCCCAAGTCTTAGGAAATGTTTGACATCAGCTTGAAGAAGCTCTTTATTTACAATAGATTTGTTATTTCAATAGACTGCACGCAGTGTGGTTAAAAAAATAAATAAAAATATTCAAAATGTATCAACCAGTAAACACACATTACACGTGCAGTTTATTACATTAGAATTAGTTTCCGTATCTTTATGTCGGACTGATAAAATTACAACCTGACGTCTTTTTTCCGATTCTTTGAGCCTTTGCTCACACCTTGTCGAGGTTTCTTTTTCTTTACTTTCTTGGGTTTGCTTTGAATCTCTGGCGGCTTGTCGCTGAGAGCAGGCCTGGACCTGGTCAGGAGAGTGGCAGGGGGTTTGCTGCTGCCCATGCCCGGGTCAGAGCACACGCCCTGGCCGGAGATGGGCTTGCCTGGAGGAGCGCAAGCAGAGCGATCCTGAAGGTTTGGTTGAGAGTAGGAACGCATGGCTGGGGAGCTTTTTGGACGGTAAGATGAAGCGGCTCTCAACAGAGGCAGGTGGACATGCTCGCTGCTCAGATTAGTGACAGAATATCGACTGTTGGACATCAGAATGTGGTGCCATGAACTTAAAGGGGTTGCGGAGAAGTGCTGAGGGCTGCTTGAGTCCGGTTTGGCTCCAGGAGCTATAACCATGGAGTCGTGTGGTGTTACTGCTTCCACGGCACTCTGGAAGGTCTTCAGGATGCGATTGCTCTTCTGCCTCTCTTTTTTCTGCCGGGACTCGACCTTCCTGAGCTGCCGCCGCTGTTCCTTCATCATCTGCTTCCTTGTGTCTGCCAAACCCCTGCAGAGAAACGGCAGATAATCCACCGAACCAAGGTGAAAATCTGTGGACTCCACCTCGTAAAACACACTTGGTTCAATATTTGCAAGGAGCCGGACCACGTTAAAGCAAGGGATTGTAAAACCACTCAATGTTTTGCAAGAAGGAAACATACATGACACAGCTCTGTGAAACATTTGTGATAGGCCACCTGCGAATACACGCAAACAACAGAGGACGTGCCCACCTGTAGTCTACCATGCCTGTCCTGTCACGATCGAGTCGGTCAATCAGCTCCTCAATATGGTGCCGATCCAGTGGAATGCTTGATTGCTTTGATGGAAAAGAAGAATAGCTGTCAGTTTATTCCTTTCCTGACATTTTCCCTTCACAGGCATCATTCGATGCTGTCATTAACATTCTTCACTGCTGAATCAATGAATTCATCCACCTGCACTGCCCTCCTGAAGTCAGCTACAGCCACCCGCATGGTACCATCTTTGTCAATGTTGCGGAAGAAATCCCACAGGCGCAACTTGCGTTCATCTAAATAATCCTTCAGAAAGGTTTGGAGATGATATTTTGAGGGTAACAATCTTAAGAAAGAACTGCAGTTCTGCATGAATATGAGTTCAGTGCAGTTGTGTTCCTCAGCTGACCTGGATGACTTTCATCGGGTCAACACGTTTTGGTGGTTTCTTAGCAATGAAGCCTCCGATGCCCCCATACTGGACTTCCAGACCGGGATGCTCCTGACACGTCAGTTCCAGCAGATGCATAAAATTCTCATTGACAAGGACATTCTGTTTGTCCAAAAATATCCACTTTAATTATAGAGTTGACACAGACGTAGAGAAAACACAGAATGGATCTTTTCATGGACGTAAAATGACAGTAGCAGGACATAAAACTCACGCATAGGTTAATCTCCTCTAAAGCGGTTTGAGACGCTTTCTTTACCACAGTCAGCAGAGCCAGTGCTCCCTCCACTGTTACAGAGTTGTAAGCCAGCTGCAGGAGTGAAAGAACAAAAACATGAATAAAGAATCATCTTGAAACGTGTGATGTCACAGCGACGACCTCTTCTGCTCCCACCTGTAGGATTTGGAGAGTATCGTTGTGCTCCAGACCTCTGCAGAGCAACCCGACGCCCTCGTTGGTGATGCGGTTATTGTCCAAGTTAAGGTGCACAAGTGTGTTGTTGAACTTTAGGGCCTCTCCTAAGGCTAGAGCACCTTCATTTCCAAAACCGTTCCACGATAAGTTGAGATGTTTCAAGCCCATATTCACCTAAGATGGAAACAGATGCTGTTTATCGAGTCAGCGATAAAATACATCTCCGGTGCAGACGTACCCTGAGTCCAGCACAAAACGCCACAGCCCCTTTCATTCTAATATGGTTCCAGCTAAGATCCAGCAGTTCCACTCCCTCATTGTTTGCTGTATGAATGAACAATCAAGGCATTAGCATTAGTATAAACCATTAGCATGAGTTTATATTACTGAGTTTATATTACAGTACCTAGCAGTTGTCCTAAGTGTTCCCCTCCTTTTCCACGAAACTCGTTATGGCTTAGGTCTAGTTCTTTTATTCTGGAATTAATCTAGACATTAAATTATTAGCAATATGTAAAATGTTACTGTAAACAACAGCCGCTTTTAAAGCCTATTTGGGTAAGCCAAAATGAATCACTTACAGATAAGGCATCTGCAAAATATTTGGCATCATCATCAGTAAATTCATTTCCTGTTAGGAAAACATATTAAATATTTATTCTGATAAATAAGATACGACATTTTTGGTTTAATTTACAGATGAATTGCATGACAAAAACAATATACATGATTAATCAATGCAAAAAAAAAAACCTTCCTCTGAGTCTGCTGCATCACTATGTCATTTTACTGTCAGTTATGATGATAATTACCTGAAAGTTTCAGAATTTTTAATGAAACGTTGTCCAACAAAATCTGAGTGACGTATCGAGCTCCTGCAGACTTTAGATAGTTACTGGACAAATCCTGCACGCAAACAGCCCGATTGAGTACATCACCCGAAGACCTTCTGCGCCATCTAGTGGCGGATTTAAGTTACCACATACCAGGTGATGAATGGTGAAATTTGCCCTCATCATCTCCAGCAGGTATTTGGCTCCTTCAGCTTGAATTTGATTGTCTGCTAGTTCCAAAGTGTTGATATGCATATCAGACTAAATACAAACAATGTATTAGTACTTATTTATGTTTGTTTTAAAATTATGCATAAGTACGTCTTTTAGTTACCTTTAAAGCAATAGCGAGCGCCTTGCAACCCAAAGGTCCAAGTCCATGGTGGGTAAGGGTCATGGTTGTAGAGTTGTGATTTCTTATAAAGTATGAAACAGGCACTACACCCAGCTGTTTGCAGGCCTGTAGGTACAGTTTAGGTATTGATGTCTCCATGTTACCCTCTGCTTTTCCTGAAAATGAGCACGGAAACTTTGGATGTTACCACAGTAACAGTCAAAAGAAATCTTGTGAATTCAAAGTATAGCGACAGCAGCAGAGTAGGTCAAACCATTGATGGATATTTACTTACCACCTAACTTCTGATCTGTGTCAGACTCAGCATCCATGCCCAGTGATCTGGATATACTGTCTTTGTCTTTTAAGCAGAGGGATTCAAAAGACATTGTCAACATTGCAGTCAAATCCTGCGTTCTGTTTTTGATATTGTGTTCATATACTCTCATGTGTTCCTCACAGGCTGTGACTGTGGAGTAAAAGTAGCCTGTGATGGAGAGCAGGTAATTCTACCCCTGACATTAGATCTTGTGTAGGAACATAAAACATTTATGACTCAGTGCAACTTTAAAAAACACAAGGATGTGTTTGTATGACGTGACAAAAAAAAAATACATGGAGGTAAATTTGAAATTATATTTTAAAATTTGTTTTTAAATTCAGTGATTAATTTAATATAGATTCTATCAGTTACAGGCTACTTGACCCCTGACCCCTACCCTCACGCGCACAGAGTAGGGAACGCCCATGCGCGTACTGAAAGGCTGAAGCATGATAGGCAGTTACTTTATGCGTTTTACCCTTTGTCCGGGTACTGGTTCAATCGAAGCTCAGGTAAATGTGTTAAAGGCATTCCGATTTTAAATTAATGAGTAGCGACTTCAATCGAAGTCAGTGTGTTTTAGAAATAAAATCTACGTGTTTATTGGACTTGAAGAGCTGTCGCAGCTAACGCTGCTAGTGACAGAAATAACTTGGGTCGCCGCTGACAAATAAGTTTGGCGTAGTTGATAAATACTGCATTGAAATATTCTTATGGTATAAGATGATTTGTCGTGGTATCTTATACGTAACCCAAGTTTTCTATTCCAGTTTGGTTGGGTTTTTCCGCCTTATATATTTAAACACCGAAACAAGCTAACTCAATCATTTGTATGAGTGGAATCGTGCCAGCTAATCTAGTGACGTCACATTCTCAATCCGTGCGATTGTTATGTCGCGTCAGTTGTGATCACATTTTTTATGCTGACGTCTATATAAAAATATGTTTGATATGTGGGAAAACTACCAGATATATCCTGATTGGATATCTTGTTTTTAATTAAAGTCATTATTTGTACCATTAAAATGAAATGATCGATATATGAGCATGTGTATATTATAAGGAATATTGGTATTTATTTTTATTGTACCGGCGATTTTAATTTACTGTACTAAAGGGTGCATTAGCTCCATGATAAATCTTTTGTTACTAGTAAAAAAAAAAGTTACCAGAATACTATACACACCTAAATATCACTGTTTTCAATTGTTTTTTTAAAGCTGTCCAAAACAAGGGTCATCGTCTTGACGGCACAAGAGTGTGGGATGGTGGATCTGTCACAGACAGAATGTTCACCCAGTTCCGCCGGACCCGTGGCTTGTGTCTGATACTGGTGCGAAGATGGAAACAAAAGAAAGAATGAAAGAATCCAACTCAGAAAAGGAAGAAACTATGGGATGTGCCAAGGATAAAGAACAAATCACAACTGTTCAGTACGGGGACACAAATGTTGAAGTTGCCTCTAAAATGGGTGAAGCCAAGGAGGAAGAGGTGGAAATGCAGACCAAAAGTACAACACGTCAGGATAGGGTGGAGGACAGTACTCAAGAAAACACCAGTCCAGTGCAGAAAACTGTCAGGTCCCCAAGTTTAGAAGAGTCAGAAGCTCCATCTCAACACAGGCTACAGCAGCCCCACAGTCTGGTAGAGGAGCACAAAGACTGCTGGGACAAATATGACTTTCTCATTCCTGATATTACTGAAACCTCTAAACTTGTGTGTGAATTTGCTTCAGTTAACACTCTAACTCACCCAAAACTCAGTGGGGAGTGTGCAGAACTCTACTTGCGCATCCCTGCGGGCCCTGGTCTCGCACAAGCAATGCAATGTCCGCTGTTGCAATTTAATACTATATATTGTTACTTACCAAAACAGCCAGTGTCAACATTTGAAGGTGAGCAGAATGCTTTCACAACAATTATTTTAAGAAATGCAGAAGTCAAAAGATGATATTAATGTAGTTTTGACTGGTTTCTCTTTCAGTAGAGTGGAGGGTCTGGCAGGAGAAATGTGAAAATGTGTCTACAGTAGCACCTGGCATGAAAACTTTACCACTGACATCAGCATGTATGGACTTCACTGTAATGTCCTACAACATCCTGGCAGATGACTTGCTGCAGGCCAATCTGGATCTGTACTCACACTGCCCCTGGCGGGTGCTGGACTGGAACTACCGCTGCATGAGAATACTTACAGAGATACAGAAATGGGCACCAGATGTGAGTCATATGCACATTCAAAGAAAACTGTCAGTTTTGTTCACACTGATTGGCTCAATGTCACGTTCTGTGTAGATTCTGTGTCTTCAAGAAGTTCAAGAGAACCACTTTTATGAACACCTGTATCCAGTCCTGTCTCGGCTGGGTAGGTCATCCATGACAGCGGAACAGTCACCATGAGAAAGATTGCCAGTGTATTCTCTTCTTGTCATTGACTCAGGCTACAGCTGCGTGTACAAGCGGCGAACAGGGACCAAGACAGATGGGTGTGCTACCTGCTATCATGTTAGTTGCTTCGCTGAAGTGTCCGTCTCTGCACTGGAGTTCTACAGGCCTGAGACGAAGTTACTGGACCGGCACAACGTGGCCATTGTGTTGCTGCTTCGGCCTGTGGCCGCTAGAGGGTTGAGCACAGAGGCCCTGGGCCCGCTCCTTTGTGTGGTCAACACACATTTGCTCTTCAACCCAAGAAGAGGTGATGTGAAGCTGGCTCAGTTAGCCATACTGCTGGCAGAAATGGATCAAGTGGTCCAGTCCCTAAAGGCCAGAGGCATGTCCTGTAACTTGATAATGTGCGGAGATTTCAACTCTGTCCCTCACATGCCTCTGTACCAGCTGATTACCACCGGTCAGCTCAACTACCAAGGCCTGCCAGCATGGAAGGTGCCATTACAAGCCTGAACAAGTGCATTGACCCAGTGCCTGGAAATAAAAAGCATGCATATTGATTTATGTTCAACAGATATCTGGCCAAGAGGACCTGTCACACAGAACCAGTTATCACAGGCTCTTTGCTCCCCTGTGGCCCTGCTCTCTCGGGGTCTCTGACAGCTGCCAGTACACAACTGTTGCAGAGGACTGTAAGAACCAGAAGAGCCAGAAAACTGGTCAGTTTTTCCCCATTTCAAAGCTACTTACTGCTGTCTTTTTCAGTGTATCCCTTTTTTGTATTTGAGGTTTGAGTCTCTCATGTCCCACAGTAGTTTGTATCCTTCATTTCTCACGGCTTTTCACGTTTGTGCAGGGAAACGGTACTATAGCCATGACTTCCTGCTGCAGATGCGCTTCAGCCCAGCTGCGTGTGTTCGCCCCCTGGACTTGGAGCTGATCCCAGGTGTGACAGACAACATCCCAGGTATAAACAGTACCATTATAAGATGTCTTAGCTGTTGCATGAGTAGACTTTCATGCCATATTCCAAATGAACTGTTGTGGTTTATGGATTGTAAACCTAACTACATTTTTAATTTTCTGCACAGATCCTTCCAAGGATAATCCTATGAATTATAATAGATGGTTAGTTGACAGTTTTTTTTTTTTAGTTTTACTTTCTTTGTGGACAAAAATGTGTGATGTGTAAAAGAAAAACTTTTGTGACAGTTTTAGCCACACTCTTTGTCATCGGTTGGACCTGGAGTCGGTCTACAGCCATTTTCTTCCAAACTCTGGTCATCCTGAGATCACAACCCTGCATTCTGGAAGGGGAGCAACTGTTGACTACATCTTCTACAGCCCAAGACGCAACTTCATTGCTGATCAAGGAGGTAGGAGACATGATGTGAGGTAGAGCTTAGAGGTCAGGTTTTGCTACTCTCGATAGTAGCTTACGCATGTTTGTTTTTTCCAGGTACTCGTGGTTTTGTGGGAGAAGGCTTGAAGCTGATTGGTTCTCTATCCCTCCTATCAGAAGATGTCTTGCGGTCAATGAACAGCCTTCCCAACCTCGTAATGCCCTCTGATCATCTCAGCCTTCTTGCCAAATTCCAGATGGACCTTGCTTGAGTGGAAGAGCTCAGGGACACAAGGGACCGTAAATATTTCTGCTACATTCTGTTTGGATAGTTAAATGTAATTTTTATTTCTGGTTCAGAATCATAGTTTTTGAAGGGAGACGTTCCTCAGTTTTCTTCCTCAGAACAACTTCCACACTGCGGCAACTTCTGCAGCTTATACCTTTGTTTTCATGGAGCCCCCATCCTCCTCCACCTTTTAACAAAGCCTTTTAGACAAGGCTCACAGAAGGATAGTATGTTGATGATGCAGCCATTAAGCGCTACTTGGTACCATTCAAACACGATTCCTGAGTAGAACACGTGGCTGCTCATAGACAAGTGGAGCTACTTTCTGTCTGAAAAATCATTACAGCTGAGTGATGGCTGGCTTTCTGGACACATTGAATAGGAAAACAAAAAATGTGTCTCCTCTAAGTGAGCTTTTATTATGATCCTGCAAATCAACAGTCTTCAAGTACAAAGAAGTTGTTACAGACAGACCTATGGTGAAATGATGTCACATCTACAGCACTTTGCACAATGATAGCCAATGCAAAATTCTAGTGCAAGGTAAATATTAGCATGTCCACTGGTAATACCAGACACAGGGATGGAGGGACTATAAAATAAAAAAAAATCAGTTTTTAAAAAAATGCAGTAAAAATTGTGAACAGGCCTGAAAGGAAGGTCAGTTGCTAAGATACCACTTAAGGCAAGTGAAAAAGTTGCTACAAATAAGTGAGTAATGTAAAAAGCATGTAAAGTTGTCATTGTATAATGCGTATGCTGTCAAGGTCCTCTTGGTTGAGCTGAAAACATTCCTGTTTCTATATTTTGTTTTGTTTTCCTACCTTAGTTTCCAGACAAACCCTAGTGTGATAGCATCTGGATGCTAGCTGTTGCCCTGCTTGATCCAGTTTTAAGGGTTTGGAAGAGCAGGGATTAAGCTGCATTTAATTATGCAATGACAACCACAAGTGAAATATAAAGTCATTTTCTTCTCTTTCAGTTTTCATAAAAGGCACCAGGATCGTGGTTCTTCAGGTTAGTCACGACACGTACAAGCAGAATTGCAGAGATTCAAAATCACATTACATATAGTCACATTTACAGTACAGTGATACCAAATGCAGAGGAGTCTTAGAAGCTTTAATGACATTGACCTGTGATATGTATGGTAGCACGTTTACAGTAGTGATATTTTTGTCTGGTGCTGTGTTTCCTTAGCAAAACTCTACAGTTATATAAAAGCCTGAAGTGCTGCACATTTCACCTTTTTTTTTTTAAACTCGACAGCACCAAGTTCTATCAGTGGTACAGCTCCAGGAAATGCATCTAACGGCAGCAAGAATCTGAATGAGGCATTTGTTTTTTGGTGAGAGAGCCGCTGGTGACCTATTCTTCACTGCATCCTGTGAATAAGCCGATGTATGTTCAAGAGAATTAAATCAGTGAGTGCAAGCTGCCGCGGTTCAGACTCGGATCTGGTACCCATTCATGTCTGCAGAGGACTTTCGCTCCAAACTATTCTTCTCTCCAGAGTTCCTGCAACACAACAAGCACAAATAAACAAGACACTGAGGCTGATTCGCGCTTCTCATCATGACATCATCGACATCATGAGAATCTTTTTCAAAGACTGTGGTGCTTATCTTTGGAAACCATGAGTTTATTTCAAGCAAAATGAGCCACGATACCGTCTCTCGACACGGCTGATTCTGCGTATGGGGCTGCCTGGTCCTCTGAGAGGGGATCCAATGCTGTTCCTCCTATCTTTGGTGGGCGATGGCGGTGCAGGTTTTCCGATCTGCAAACAGAAACAAAACAGGAACCCGGTTTATCGATGACCGAGGAGTATCTTGTCCCTCAGCCCTGTTGTAGCCACCAGGGCCATCACATTTTCTTTATTACACGCTGGGCTCAGCATCAAGGCCGCCTGCATTACGTTAGCGTGATAGGGCGATGAGGGAGGATCATTTGGAAGAATTTACTCCTCCAACGGAAGGTCAGCTCAGTGTCACTATCTCATTAAGAGTCCAGTACGTCAACAAAAGATCAAATTAGCAGGAAGGCACGGGGAGTTTCCTCTGCTGAGTGTTCTGCATCAGCTGTCAGCAGTGAAGTGAGAGGCTGAATGTGTAAGAGAAGACACAAAAACATTTTTTTTTCTTGTCAGAACATTGGTGGTGCTGTACCTTCAGTCTCATGTCTCGAGTGTGTCTCTCCAGCTCCTTTCGCAGCTCTTCCTTGGTCAACTTTTCCACATCCAGAATGGAATGTTTCCACTCTATCTGCTCCACACTGTGAGGGTCGTGGGACACGTACTGGCCGATCCTCACCTTGCGCAGTGTGTGCCAGTAGCCTCGGTAGGCTCCTTCGAAGTCCTGCACCAGGTCCATCAGTGTCCGCAGCTCCAGGGGCTTGAACATGAGGTCCTCCCGTCGGCTGAGCCCCAGCGCCCCGAAGCGTCCCCCGCTGTGGACCCCCAGCACGATGTGATGGAAGTGGTTCCCTGAGAACTGAGACTGGAAGCTGATGGGGAAACGCTCCACGCCAGGCATGTTGTTGGTGAGGTAACTGAGTAAATGCAGGGTAAAGGAAAGGCCTGGAAAAGGACGTAAACCATCACGAGGGTGCGATCAGCTGCTATAGCGATTAAAGATACATCCCGAGTATCACAGCCTCCAGACATTTGATGGGCAGAGCCTCTCTTGTCATCTCCTTGGCGATGTCCATCAACCTGTGCAAAAAAGTGAAACGAGTCACTAAACCCTGCAGGCATGGGGGTCAAAAAATGTGGGCTCGCGAGGTCACCACCACACAAATCTAATATATGTGATAGGTGAAATAAGTCTCCTGCCCCTTTATGCTTCATATTGGAGGTAAAATATAGCTTTTTTTTGTTTTTTTGAGTCAGCTACGTTAGGCCCACAAATTTTTCTCATCATGAAACAGCATCAGGACGAGTTAATGAACTTACGCAGTAAGAGGCCGGCTCTTCTTGATTTCAAAAAACTGTGTACCTGTGTGATTGTACCTGGATGGTGGTTAAGGTGTTAAAGAAACTACAACAATAGTTCATGGTGGGGAGGAAGGAGAAGCTGTTAGAGGGCTTTTGGATAGTCATAGTTTGTTGTTTAATTATGGATGAATCAGTGGAAATCCAGCTTAATATAGCATCTACAGTGGCCTACTTTCTGTCTGGCCCACTCTCACCACAGTGGGTCAGTGGGATTAAAAAAAAACCTTTGGATTATTGTTCTGTAAAACATTTTTCATTCAAACACAGACGACGCTGGTCATGTAGAGGATACTGCAAGTCCCTGATGTACTTCTGTATGGTTTCCAGACGCTGTGGAATGGGGGTGGTGGGCTGGTACGTAGGCACACTCGGTACAGGAATCTGTGGGACAGAGCATCCAAACGATTCCATTGGTTTTGTTCAGTCCCAGACAGCCCAGTAACGAGGACTTGTGTGACCTGTCTGAAAAGATCTGTTACTCTTTTACCATTAAAAAGCCCCATCATTATATGAGCGCATAAATTAACTACTGAACGCGCTAGTGTTTTACGTGCGCCCGCTGTCCTACATGCATTACCTTAGGGAGGTCGGTGGCAGCCCGGATGGTCCGCCCCAAATCTTCGCCGTTGGGGTGTATTCGAGCCACATGGCGCCACATCCGCTCCCAAGTCTCCTCATCCACCGGGAAGCCTCCTCGGTTGACATAGAAAGGAACCCCTCCATCCCTCAGTTCTTCCTCTCCTTCATCCTCCTGCTCCTCGTCTCTTTCTTGCACGTCCGCAGCGGCGCTCAGCATCCCCTCCTCCCGGAGCCTGGAGTCGGATCCAGCCAGGCGCGCACAGCCACCACACCTTGGACCTGTTTTTTTTTTTTTTTTTTTTTTTTAATCCTGCAGATTATTCTGCTCTCAGCTTTAGCTCGGTTCCCAAAACAGATGGCCAACACATGATACAGCAGCCACAGCAAAAGTAAGCGACGTTATTGTCTCAGTGAGATTTATAATTTCGCCTGTGTAGTTCAGGCTGCTGGAGATGCTTTACATATTTCAAAGGCGATTTTTAAAGAAAAAAACTTTGTCAAATTCAGCCTTGATGCGAGTATTTGGCTCTTTGGTTAATTTAGAAAGGCCATTCAACCGTCACCGATTCATTTGCATGAATTGATGCTAATTTTAAAGACACAACGTAAAAGTTAATCGGCAAGCAGAGGCTACAATTAGTCTGGAAGCTGAATGGCTGCAGAAGTGTTAAAATGAGCAGTTCCCAGTACCGTTAGAGGTCATTCACAGCACAAATACCCAGAAAATCACTGCTTCTGTGGCCAAATTCCGTCTCTTTGAAACAGTCGGAATAATTTTCCTTCAAGTCACCCGGTTTATCATCCATGAAGATGCTCCGGTCGGGTTCATTATCTGCGGGTTGGAGTCGAGTCTATAAGGAACCACTCCGACACTCCCAGACCTCCTGCCCACTGCGCATGCGCAGTCCTCAGCTGCTAAATTGTGCTGGGTGCCGCGTTCAGGTGCAGTCGGAAATGGACACATCTTTATATTCGCGGCTCTATTATCCGACCTATTGCTGGATGTTTGTCCTCTATTTCATTTAAATTTCAGGACTTCCAAAGGATTCATATTTGAAAATTCTAGAAGTGCAGGAAACAGATTAATGTATTACTTATGCCAAGGTTATGGGACAGCCTGCATTTATCTGTATGAAAACAAAATAATTCAAAAAGTTATGAAGAGATTTTATGAACATTTTCAGGAAATGTTGACAATAGCCCAAGGAACGAAAGAGTAAATTTTGTTTGTGTTTAGAAGACCTTTTGGTCTTCTAAAGATCATTGGCCAATAGGCTTTGGTCATAAATGGCTTTGATCAAAATCAACCGTCTATGTTATGCAACTTTGTAGCTACTATCACGTCACCACTTATAAACCTAACCTAAAACCTATTTCTCAGTGTAAATGAACACTTTAGCTCCCACTGGACAAGACCTTCCATTAATTGCAACAATCCATTTATTCTTCTATCAAATCATTATATAATTACACAATGAATCATATATGTGAAATTTGTCTGGAGTTAAATCAAACTCAACGTGTCCACACGAACGGCAAACACATACGAAAAGAAATATTAAACAATAAATGTAAGATTATTTACAGGTCTGTCATTTTCGTAGAAACGTTAAAACCTTGGGGCACCATAGTCATCAGGCATCCGCTCAATATTGTACCTACACAAGGAAACAGCATAAATCAGCACACAGTAGCAACCTGTTCCTCTTTACATAACAGGAAAATGCAACCATACATTTTGGTTTGATGTGGAGCAGTGTTACCTGTGGTTTGAGATGTACATAATGGGCACCCCTGGGATCTTTCTGACTCTTCTCTTCAGATCTCTGTCTACAGTGGCCAGGATGTAACACTTGTGCTGTGGAAACAAGATTTATTTTAGTACATGTGAAACCTACGCATCATCCTTAGTTGAGAATCTACATCATAGAAAATATCACTGGGGAAAAAATCAGTTGGCATTCAACCCTGATGTAATGAAATACTCAATGTACCTGTGTAACCCTCTGGACTAAACAGTCATCGGCATATGTTCCTTTGTGTGTGCACGGAAGGCGCTCAAACCTTGGATCCTTGGCTATCCTGTAAATTCATTTTTAAAAGTCAAAAAACAAATGAGAAAACCCACATCCAGTTTTACTCTTACCTGAGTGCGACCCTGTACTTCATTCCAAGCTTTTCAATCTCAGCCATTACACAGTCTGTGATATAGGGAATACCTGGATGGTATTGCAGGAATGAAATTGGATAAACATTTCTATAAGTGTGTATTAGTATATGCAAGTTACCCACAATATTATTTACATTTTGCATACAGACAATCCATCATAGACTGAACAATGTCCAGTTTGGCCTTGATAGAGAAATTGATAAAGTTGGTGTCAACCAGGATGTGGTATGGTGGTCCAAGCTGAGTATTGTACTGGAAGAACAGGCACGATGGGTATTTTGATCTGCACAAAATACACATCATGGTAAGATTTCACATATAACATAGTCTCATTTGATATTTTTATTGCCAGCCTACACTTCTCTCTCCTTTAGCGCAGAGGAATCTTTCTTCTTTTTCGCTTTTGCCTTTGCACGGTCTTTCTCTTTTCTGTCAAATAAAGAAATATTTAAATACTTGCTTTTTTGTGACAGAGCAGAAATTAGATTGCTGATATAACCAGCCAAGAGTGATCAAAAAATTGACCAAAACTTACAGTCTTTGGTCTTTTAGACTAATCATTCTCTTCATTGCAGCAAACTTCTTTGTTTTTTGCTTTCCCTGAATTCAAATGTAAAAAACAGACATGTTTTAACAATCCAGAAATGACAACCATAACTCTGCAGTGTCATAGGAAGGATGTCAACCCATGTAAATCGACATCTAAAGTTTTAACAAAATAGAAACCAATTTTTTCCATAGAATGTCTTGACCAAGGATGAATACGGTATTATTTCTATTCAGTATGCTCTCTACTAACGATAGATCGTTTTACGGCTAGCTAACGGCTAAGAAGCTAGACTCAAACATCTTCAGTGTTTCTAACAATTTCTAACAATAATATGAGAAAATAAAACCTGAAGTGAAGGCAGTTTTTGGGGCAGCCATTGCTTCTATAAGTTAAAAAAAAAATCACCTACCATGCCGTAAATTTGAATGGATGAAACTAGCCGATTGCAAATATCTTCTCCCCTCGTGTGTCGACGCGTTTACGTGTGACGTAATCAAAAGTCGACACGTTTCTACGCATTTCCTTTTGATGGCTAATGCCTGACATACAAAGGTACATTGTATTTTCTAGCATACATTTATGGCGATTTTATACTGTAATTCTTGTTTTGTGCTACAGCCTTTTTGCCTGCCGTGTCTTGTCGACATATGGCGATGTGCAGGTCGATAGCCTTCATATGTTGTCGAGCAGCATCTGAGAAAACGCTGACAGTGTTGGCTAACTCGGCTAACATTAGCATTGTTTTGTCCTTAGCGTTGTTGCATATACATGCCACTTCACCAGTTTGTCAGTGTGATACTCACTGTTGTTAACATTAGCCTCCACATTTACTTTGTGGTTTTAATGTCAACAGGAAATGCATGGATGTTCAGTCGTGTAATGATTTGGTCCCGCTGTATTCATTTTGAATATCTGTCGGGTTAAATTACCTGAAGGTAATTAATTTGATGTGTTAGATTATTCGCTTTATCGCTTTCTGTGCTAAAGGAAATGATTTCCTTTTGGAAAAGTCTTGACATTGACCAGACGTGGGAGAGTTTTATGAGTCAGTAAATTTAGTAAGCTTAAGTTCCTTTTAAATATTGTAGTGCGTGGTTGTTAAATGTCATTTTATTCCTGGATCTTTCAACGCTTCTCCAAGGTGGCACTAAATTATTAACGCTTTCTATGCAGATCAGCTTATTGTGAAGCTGTGAGGTTTTATTATTTCCTATTATCTCTGAAGAGAAGGTTTTCCATGCTTTTATTCCGTTTAGGGAAATTAACCAGCCCCCTGCCGAGAGCCAATTTTCCTTTAAGGACAGAAGAAAATGAGTTAAGGCCGAAAGATGGTCAGATGGACCGCCTCTTCTTCTTGACCTTCCTCTTCTGCTCTGTGTCGTGGATTCTCTTCTGGGAAGTAAGGTGGAAGAAAGGGAAAGAAAATCAGATTGAGGAATGGCTCCAAGGACATAGCCTCTCTCAGTACACACACCTATTTGAAGGTGAGTAGGATATTAATATTGTATGTCAGGATTATTTAGCCACTGGGTAAACAACCACTGTAGCTTCAGGCATCTGCTCAGTCACACAGATACAAGGCAGCTCACTCTTCCTTATGGTTGTATGCTTTAGATGTTTTTACAACCATGCTTTTCCCACACTTTAGAGCCTTTGTTTAAATATTAGAGATTAATGTACTTCTAAGATTGGCTTTGATAAATATAAAGAAATTATGTTGTTTGGTCATTGTCCTTTTATCTTTGTACAAAGAGTAAAAACCTTTATGAAAAGGTTGCTTTAGGCATGCAAGTCTGAAAAGTTCTCCAGAATAAGCATTTTAAGATTTTGTTGAGACAGATGCTAATTTGTTGGCAGATTTGTCTCAGCGTTCTTGTTTTTTTTTTCCTCTAAAATTGCCGTTCATGTGTCATCCAGATGTGCAGACCCTGGAGGAACTGAGCCTGAGTGTACTGAGTCGTCTGGAAGAGGTGGTGAAGGAACAGCGGCGCTGGAGGGAAATCGCAAAAGCTCACATCCAGCTGCTCAGAGACTTTGCACTTCAGGAGTGGCTTTGCTCCCAGAACCTGGAGCACTTCTACCATATGTAAGAACTTGAGAATAATAGTTTCACAAGAGATTCCCTCAGTGCATCCATTTTCTCAGGGTCTTTACTTGTTTACATTATAGTCAAGCTGTCCCACACAGGGTAGAGGTATGTCCACTTGAGGGCATTCTGTCCAATGCTGGTTCAGCAGCATTTCACAAAAAAAAAAAAAAAAAAAACATCCTTTAGTTGGCATGAGACCCTGCACCAATGCAAATATTTTTATGTACAGTACATTAAGCTTTCTTTATTGATGCAATCTAAAGTAGCCACCAGATAAAACCTTGCACCTGTATTTTATTTGTTTATTCACGCATTCATTTACGGACATTTAAAGGCTATGTGTAACTGTCAGATGCACTTCTCATACAGCTAGGTTCATATCCAGTGTTTGGGTTTATTGTGTACATTTCTAACGGTCGAGGCTGTCTTTATATCAGTGGCTTTATTTTTGGGTTTGAATTTTACATTATTATATAACTGATGGTTTCTGCAACAAATATTAATAGTGTAAAATTTAGGATAATTATGGGTTTAGATGAATACCTAATAAGAGCTCATGTTTTTGTGGTTAAAATATGAAGCATTTCTCACTTAGAATGGATAAATCCTTTTGTCTGCCGTGCAGTCTCTGCTGTCTGCTGTTCACGCTGACCTTTGAAAAAGTACAGTTGAACGTGAAGTCTTCAGTCAGACCCTGACGCGCCTCCTTAGAACCTCCTGTAAACATAGGTAACGAGTTTGGCTCATAAGTCTTACTCGTTTATAAGGGTAATGTTTATTTTGCACGTGGGCCAACCTGTTGTGCAGTTCTCTCTGCACTGTAAAATGTAGGTGGAGCAACAAATAAAGACAAAAGATGGGAGCTGCTGCAACAGGCTGCCACTCACCACTCAGAAAGTCCCCTTATTGCAACAACATTGCAATAAGGGGACCTTTGCATAGAGGGTGTAAAACTTTACTGTACACCTTTCATTTACCTTCTGTGAATGTTCTATATTCTCCTACAGACTAAAGAGCTTGGGTTGTGAAAACCTGGATGATCTGTCTCAGTTTGACAGTCAGCTGCAGCTGTCTCTAGCTGCCTGGGGTTACTACTACGAAGACTACATAAGGCTGTCCACAGGCATCAGGATCCTCCAAACCACTAGGGGGACCCGTGGCCAGGACTACGAGATCCAGCTGGTGCACAGCCTTGCTGAGCGCCGCCTGAATGAGAAGTGGTCTCTTGGTGAGTACTCGATTACTTTCTTTTTTATATTAGAAGAGTTTTTATCATTTTAGATGCCCTCTTTCTTATAATGGGCACAGGGCAATTTATTTCTGCATTTAATCTGTTGATCATTTGAATTTAGTTCTGTTTTACGATCATCTAACAATCCTTGACTTGTCATTTCAGCTGGAGCTCTCATATTTGGCTGTACTGTGGCACTGTGCTTTTTAATAAGGGACCTCATGTTTTACGTGATTGGTAAGTGAGTTATAAAAGGAAAAATAAATGTTAAAATTGAGTGTTTTTTTAAAGTTGATTACTGTCTATTCCTTTCTAAACAGAAAAACATCTGTCTAATGGAAGTTATAAATTACTTTGTGAGACATGTTGTTTAACTCTGTATTTTTCAGTTTGCAGTTGAGCGCTTTTAAATTTAGTAACATAGCATTTATTTAACACATAATAGCAATATGTGTTATAGAATATCAATTACATAAAGGAGCACAAACCAAACTAAATCTTTCCTTTGCTTGAGGAGTCAATCAGCAGTTAGTGACTGGGCTTCTGCACATCCTTTGTGCTTGTTGCAGGTGGAATTACTGTTTCCATCATAGCGTTTGTCTTCACCATCAAGTTCCTCTGTGAGCTTGCAGCGAGGGTTGTCAGCTTCCTGCAAAATGAGGACCCAGGCCGACGCGGTGACCGCAGCATCTATGACTATGTCCGGGGCAACTACCTTGACCCACGTTCCTGCAAGGTGTCGTGGGACTGGAAGGAGCCGCAGGAAGTGGGGCAGACTATGAGCTTCAGAGTCCAGGTTATAATTGACTATAGTTGCTCACGACCTTAATTCAACCCAGATCTTTGTATTAGCATTTGTTAAAGCATACTTTTCCCCTGTCTTCTCAGCTGTTCTACAAGAATGGCCAACCTTTTCCAGCCCATCGACCTGTAGGGCTGAGGGTCAACATTACCCACATTGAACTGGCTCTGGACATCCCCGTTACACAGGAAGTCCTTCAGGAACCAGAGTCCAATGTAGTCAAAGTAGCCTTTACGGTGCGCAAGGCTGGACGCTATGAGGTTGCTGTGAAGCTGGGTGGTCTCAATGTGGCTTACAGCCCTTACTACAAGATATTCCAGCCAGGTAACACCAACACATCTGTGTGAGGGCTAAGGTAGTATATTTTAGTGTAGTTACTGCTGTGTTGAGCATGTGTGTCTGACTGTTATTCTGATCTTTGGCTCTTTTCAGGCACTGTTGTCCCTTCAAAAACCAAGATAGCTTACCATTTCTCCACCCTGGTTCTTACATATGGGCAGCAGCACACGTTGCAGATTGAGCCCAGGGATGAGTATGGAAACCCCACCAGTAACTCTACATCACTTACAGATGAAGCCAACTACAGCATCCACGTACACTCAGTAAGGCAACAAATCCCTTATCCATCCTGTTGTAATTTGGTGATGTATGGTGCAGCTGTAAAAATAAGGCCCAACATTGCTCTTTATCCTTCTGTTGCCAGTTTCAACGTCATTAGCTTCACGATAGCGAGCTGTTTTTTTTTTTTTTTTTTTTTTGCTTTTTTTTTTTTTTTGTTTCCACATTTCTGAGCTGGAATTCATTTTGCCTTTCCCATTCCTCCCAGCTGGGCACCATAGATGACGATAGCGTGGATGAGTTTTACAGTAAGTCGGTTTCACTCAACAAGCAGCAGTGCCAGGTTTTGCTGAGGCTGACGCTGAGGAGGACAGGCTGTTTCAGGGCCCGCATCTCCTACAAGGACCAAGCGCTCAGCAACGGCGAATTCGACATTATTGTTCTCAATGGTGAGCAGCCATACTTTAGACAGACATGCCACCACAGAAGAAATATTTGCAAGATTTGTATGTTTGTTTTAGTTCCAAGCATAAAACTACTATGTTCTTGCATATTTCAGAGAATGAGAAGGCCTGTGTGGAGAAGAACGTGTCCACCCCGGGCATAAGCATCTACTTTGAGGCTTACCTTTACAGCAGTGGGAACTACAGCAGTTCTTCATGGCAGTTACCGGCCTCCTCTTTGCTAGCTCCTCAGAGGAGGCCTTCTATGGGAGAAGAGGAGGATGAGCATGACTCTCCTGTGGAGGGGCAGCCGGAGAAGGTCAAGAAACCAAAAAAGGTTTATTGTTACATATCGCCAAAGGTAAGCAACCATCTTATACTACATTTGTTTGATTACTTGGGTGCAACATAAAAGCATTAACACATTTTTCCCCTTTAAATAGCAACTATCTGTGAAAGAGTTCTACCTGAAAATTATTCCATGGCGCCTTTTCACCTTTCGAGTGTGTCCAGGAACTAAGGTGAGCTGTAAACTTTGAAGCCCAGCCCATGTTTGTTTTTATTAAATGCGGTGTAACTCCCCGCTCTTTTCTCAGTTCACCTATTGTGGTCCTGATCCAGTTCACAAGTACCTAACCTTAGTGGTAGATGATGGGATACAGCCTCCAGTGGAGCTTAGCTGCAAAGACAGGGACATCATGGCGGCCACTTTCATCCGTTTCCTGCACAAGAACATTGGTTGGTCTCAGTCTGACACAAACACACTTGTATTTGTTGACATCTTTTTTGTGCGGGGGGGCCTTAGCAGTAATATGATGTTGTTTTCCATAGGTGGCTCTGAAACCTTCCAGGACAAGGTGAACTTCTTTCAACGTGAACTCAGGCACATCCACTCCAAGAAACCTCGCACCAAGACCTGCCTAAAAATCACTCGGCATTCAATTCTAGATTCAGTGAGTGCTCCTTTACTGACCTATTTAACTTTACATACACACACATGCAGCTTATAGGTGTTATTTATTTCCTGCAGTCCTTGAAGGCCACACGGAACTTCTCTGTGTCTGACTGGAGTAAGAACTTTGAGGTTGTGTTTCAGGATGAAGAAGGTGAAGAAAACATTTAAATTTCCATTGTTTGGTCCTGAGTGGGTGTTTTACAAGAGGCGTAATCTTGATGTTTTGCTGTAGCGCTGGACTGGGGAGGCCCTCGGCGGGAGTGGTTTGAGCTGATTTGTAAAACCCTTTTCGATACCTCTAATCAGCTCTTCACTCGGTTCAGCGACAACAACCAGGGCCTCGTAAGCCATCCATTCCTTTTTTTTAACCTTTTTGTTGCTGTTTAAATGAAGTTTCACCACCCTTTTTTCTTTCATCTCCTAGGTGCACCCAAACGCTGATCGGCCAGCCCACCTGCGGCTAAAAATGTATGAGTTTGCTGGTCGGATCGTTGGGAAGTGCCTGTTTGAGTCAGCACTGGGTGGTGCCTACAAACAGCTGGTCCGAGCTCGCTTTACTCGGTCCTTCTTGGCCCAGATCATTGGCCTCAGGATGAACTACAAGGTAGATAAAAGCAATTCTGGTTATGTTTTGATTGTTTACTTTCTGCTGTCAGCTGCCCTGTCTCATCACTTTAACATTCCACAGAAGGCCAACCACTGTGGACAGTCCTGCCCAATTGGCCTCTTTGTCCTCCCACTCAGGAGATAAATCTCATGTTTATTTAACAACATCATCTTTGTGTGTTTTCATTTTGTTTTTCACAGTACTTTGAGACGGATGACCAGGAGTTCTATAAAACTAAAGTCTGCTTCATCTTAAACAATGACGTGAGTGAAATGGACCTGGTGTTTGCCGAGGAGAAGTACAGCAAATCAGGGCAGCTGGAGAAGGTGAGGCAACGCTTTGGAAAGGAAATTTTATTTCTTTTTTTTATTATTATTGCTGATGTAATTTCACAGGCGATGGGAGAAATAATCCAAACAAAAGAAACCATATTGTTATTTGGCATGAATCACAACACTACTTTTTTTTTTTTTTTTTTTTATATTTAAATAGTGGGAGTGCTGTGTTTATATAGCCAAGTCTGAACAATTTGGACCACAGAACGATCTTTATCATTTTGCCTGTATACTGCACCAGACTGGACTGGAAATAGTTAAAGTGAGACTGAAGTGTAAGCTTTCACTTCTAATTTGTTTCACAGAAATGTGATGTTTACAATGTGCTTCACTTTTCACAAATTAAACTGATTCTAACTATAACAGTAGTTTTAAATTCTTGGACTAAAATCCCTTAAAGATGACTTAACAGTTTCCTCCCAGGAGAGGTGTGGTCAGGTCTTTGCTTCAGGTTTATGGGTCTTTCTCCTTCTTTCTGGCATTGTGAGGCAGAATACTGAAACCTTGTCATCCTTCATGCTCATGAAGTTGTAGTCAGGTGTGTTTTGATGGCCTCGGATGTTTCAGCTGATACTGGCAGGTGCACAAGAAGGCTGACATTAAACTCCTCTGTAATTCCCAATAATCAGATTTTACAGCGTTTTAAACTATTTGAACGGTAAAGTGGTTTTCTCGCCGTCATTCCTGTGCCGTGTGCTGTCATGCAGGTGGTGGAATTGATATCTGGTGGCGCCCAGATTGCTGTTACCAATGAAAACAAGATGCATTATCTCAACCTGCTGGCACAGTACAGACTGGCCACCCAGGTGAGGGATGAAGTGGAACACTTCCTGAAAGGTAAGGAATCCCTCTCCTCAAGGGTGATGTCACCGGGGAACTTAAACGTGCGTGCATTGAACCAAACTCCCTGAACGATTACAGGCTTGAATGAACTAGTTCCAGAAAACCTGCTCGCCATATTTGATGAAAACGAGTTGGAGGTATGTGTGATGTTTATAATGAAAGTCTGTTGCCGCTTAAAGAGACACTTAGGAATTCTGCATTTTTTCCCTTCTAAACTCTTCAGCTGTTGATGTGTGGCACCGGCGATATAAATGTGCAGGACTTCAAGGCCCATGCAGTGATTGTTGGAGGATCGTGGCACTTCAGGGAGAAAGTAAGTCACAAGATTTTTTTTTTCCTTGTTTTTTGTAATCAGGATGTTTGAGCATGTTTATTTTGGGTTGCTACAGGTGATGAAGTGGTTCTGGGCCGTGGTGTCCAGCTTCACCCAGGAGGAGCTAGCTCGTCTGCTGCAGTTCACCACCGGCTCCTCTCAGCTGCCCCCGGGGGGATTCAACACCCTTTGCCCCTCCTTCCAGATCATCGCTGCGCCCACACACAGCACGCTGCCCACCGCACACACGTGGTCAGTAAGAAAACACAGGCTTGATGTATCGATTTGATCGGGTCATGTGTCGGACACAGCAGGTCACAGTTTTGATATTTCTCACGGAATCATCGACTTGATGGATGAACAGAAATGTTTTACATGGTTCCCATGTGTGGTTTTTATTGAATTTTGGTGAACGCTTAACTTTTCCTCAAGGGGCATCATTTCTCAAAATTCAAGGTCTAAATCAGGGCTGTGTGGCGTATCATTTCTGCAGCGTCTGTTCTGTGAGATTTTACACATCATCTTTGCCTTGTTTCAAAATTTATAAACCCCGAATGCGACCTGGTAATAATATTTAACTTTGCCAGCTTCCGTTAAAAAAACCTGTCAAAATTACAGTGAGGCTTAAGGTTTATACTACTCATATATGTTATTACATCCATTCATCATCTGTTAACCACCACTTAGACTAATTTAGGATAAAATACCAGCGTTCAACATTACCAAATAAAAATGATTCAACAAAATCGTTATTAGGCTGAAAACACAGTGGACCTTCACAACACTTTGATGGCACCACAGGAGCAGTGTGGAGTCTTTTTCTGTGTTTAATGTTGGAAGAACTCTGTTTATATCTGGAACTGCTCAAATCTTTTGCTGGCTTCACCCACCTCTTCCATCCACACCGTGGTAGAAGAGCAGCAAACTAAACCAAACCTTTTTTTTTTAATTAAACAATATTCTAGCACCCACCGTCACTTCTGAATGTTATAACCTGATAAATTAAAAAATGTACTAACTGAAAATAGCATAGTTGAAAGTGTGTTATTTCTGTGCAGTTAACAAATGTAAGGCTATAAAAAAAATAAGCTCCAGCCTAATAGTTGAAACCTGAATGCAGCAGTTAATCATCATAATGAAAGTAAATTCTGTTTTCTGTCCAGTTTTAACCAGCTGTGCCTCCCAACATATGACTCGTACGAGGAGCTGCACAAGATGCTGAAACTGGCCATCAGTGAGGGCAGCGAGGGCTTCGGCATGCTTTGACCCTCACCTCTGACCCCACAGACCCCTCTGTACAGGAGGACAGTCCAGGGCCGTATTTCCCTGCGTTCATCTCCAGTCTGCAGTGAGAAAGATTACCGCAGAGACTCAAACGCTGAACCCAATCTCTCCCTGGAAGAGAGGGTCACAACAGCGTGAAAACAGGACCGGCCGGGTTTATGTCTACTGTATGTATATTAAATATCTCTCTTTTTGTTTAAAGAAACAAACCACTGGAAAATGGGAGGTTTGTTTGGCCTAGTTTAGTTCCTTAATGCTAAAGTGTGCTTAGATCTATATGTTTGGCGGACATGAAGTCATGTAGAGCTGAAGTATTATAGCTGGAGTATTCTTTCACTGCTTCTTTTTCACATTTTGCGAACTGAGGAACACTTAAGTGCAACAACCCGCATGCCATGTGGGTAATGCAGCACCTACAGCACTTTTGGCCTTAATCGATCAGGGACTGATGTGTGTGTATGTAAATATATAATATCACTCTTACTTCAACACACGTACAGAGTCGTGTGTGCTGATCCAGTTACCTGTTTTGAGTCGATTTTCAAGAAGGGACGTCATTGCTGTTGCTGGATTGAGAGAGATTTTTCTTTTTTTCCCCAATAGGTTTTTAAAAAGCCAAGTAATTTCTATTGTTTATACATGTTTTTAACTTATTGTGTCGTAAGATGATAATTGAGTTTTTCAGCCCTAATATTTAAACTCTGTTTTTCGACCTGCCTTAATGATCTCCTTTTCCTCTGACTGCATCCAGACAGGTCAACAGATGGGTCACAGAGGAGGCCCGTGAGTGTTACTTGGATTACTTGGAGGAGCAAACATTTCGTTGTAGAAGCAGTATGCTCTTTTCTTATTTATTCGCTCTTTCACAGGTTTACCTCAGAATCTGTTTTGCACCCACTGATGCAGGCGTGTCTGCGTCCCACTGTCCAACTTTGCGTCTCTACGGTGCAGCATTCTAGCGATATTTATGTCCATTATCTCACATGACATCAGTCTGAAATGCTAAATAATGGCAATACCCAGATGTGTGTTGTCTGGTCATTATTAAGGTGTTTTTAGGTTTACGTGTTGTGTGCACGCTGCCAGGCGCCGTGTGCAGAGAGTTTGAGGTTTAGACTGGAGAACAAAAGGAAAACCCTTCAGGGATAATTCTGCCCAAAAGGTTTTTAATGGGTGTATGACCGTATTCTCATACATGCACACACACGTGCACACTCTAATTGCAGCTTTACTCCTCACAATATTCTCTCAGAAGTGGAAGTTTTACGAAGACGACGCTGAATGATTCATTGCATTCCATTCGTGCGCTTCTACTTTCAGTGTTAGAGGTGGTTTGGGTCGTGCAATGCTAAGCTGTTTTCTGGGGGAGCAGAGAGACTGATACCACTGCTTCTGTTTCATCACACCTCTACTTTCAGCGCTGTTAACGGCTGACACCAGTCATTCAAGCATTTTTGTTAGTTGTTCCATTAGCTGTGATCTTTATCAACACTTAGAGTTTTATGTTATTGTTTAATGTTTTGTTTCATGAGGTTCTGGGTTATACGTTCAGTTCAGTTGTCGGTTCGATGAATTCGAGTGTGACTTTTAACCGTGTAGATATTGTGAAATATTTGCCTATGACCTTAAAGCTGGGGTACTTTTTTCTTTTCTTCTTTTCTTTTTTAAATGGCAAGTCATTGCTGATGAATGTTTCAGATTTGCCCTTTGTTTATGGGAATAAAAACAGTTAATGATTCATTGTTTCCTTATCTCATGAACATATTTGGTATGGTAGACAGATGGATCCCACACGGCACATTAACAATGACAATGACCTGGAATTGGACAGCGGTTTATAAACTCTGGTCTAAAATTTTAAATGATGAAACCAAAGGTACTTTCAGTGAAGTCAGTAACAAAAAGTAACAAAAATTTCTGTACTGATCATTGCTTTCATGGACTCCTGAGTGAGACCTGGAAAGTTTTTGTCTTTCCTTCATGATTGACACACAAGGTCAGCATGAACCCATCATTTCTGTTCTGTATCCTAGCAACTAGTGTTACTAGTGTTACATACACAAGGGGGCAGTGTCTCTTCATGTGACATTAAAAGGTTTCCTCTGCAGTTGCTTCTCAGAAACTCTAAATGTATTATATATGATCAAAGTATTTCTAGTCTATTTAATGGTGATTGTTCACATTTCTTCATCCTATGTAAGTGATTCATCAACAGGAAGTCTGTTCACACTGTGATTCCACCGGTTGGAGGGGAGATGAGATCAACCTGGGAACCCTGTGAATGGGCCTTACAGTAACAGACTCCAGATCAACGGATAAAAGTAAGAACGTATTTTCAAATTTTTTGTCTTGAATGTCTACAGCCATAGCCACATGTTCCTGGCCAGACACAAAGAGCGTGCAGAGATGCAACTCTTGAGTCCTGGGAGGGAGGAGTTTAATTACAGCTTAGACTACTGCAACTGTCTTCAGTCCAGCATCCCTCCAGAGTCCCTCTTGTGTCTTCAACTACAAAGCGAAACACTGAGGCTTCTCACAGGTTCTAGCAGACATCATATAACTCCCAGACCAACCTCTCTCCCTCCACTGGCTGCCTGTCCGTTTTAGCAATGATTTCAACTTTTTTGCAGATCACTTTTAAAGCATGTCTGGGTCTGGCTCCAGGTTACATAACAAAGCTGATCTTAATGGCGCCAGCCCGCATCCTGCGATCCTCGGATGAGGTTCCTCTGGTTGTTCCAAAGTCCAGGTTGAAGACTGAAGGTGATTGGGCCTTGCAATAACCTGTGCCAGGACATAAGAGGACACTGCGGGGTCACTGGCTTCTTTCTCTTTTTAAATCACTTCTGCTCTTATGTGACATCAACCATTTTCTGGGCTTTAGACTTAGACTTATGGTTAGTTCTTTTGAGGGCTTTGTTTGCGTTTTGATTTGTGTAATTCACATCATTTAATGCTCCACAGTCTGCTTTGTTAAGCCATAAACTGCTGCTCGGGGACAGTGATGCCTCATGTTGATGCATCTTTGTATATTCTGATGAAAGCAGCTCACAGGGAAAACATCTCTCTCACATTTTTTGTTAATGTGATGTTGCTTAAACGTCTCCAGACGTGACCAAAGCTTGGCATCTGGGCTTCTTTCTGCGACAGATCCAAGCCCAGTTTTCGGGCAGCTCTCTGCCGCCGAAGGATCTCCATAATTGAAAATACAGTGTCTCATTTCCCGTGCCTGAGCCAGACACCAATGCCTCTGAGGATGTCCGTTAGTTTCTGTGATCAGACAATTGTCTGCAGCCACTGATTTTCACAGGGCAGGCAAAACAATTGTGGCGTGCCTGGAGCGCTCAGAGCACGGCCGCTCTCCCGCTGTCCTGCGGAACAGCTGCGAGGCTGTCTGCTTTCCATTGTAGCATGCAGGACCTCATTACCATCACCACTGAATGCCAGTGATTAACTGCCAACTGGATTGGCCGCAGGTATTCATCATCTGTTATGATTGGGCCTGTTTAGAGGCCAATCTTAATCAGCGATGCTGAGAGAAACAGCAGTATCACTCCAGCAGCAGCAGGCCTGGACCTTAGATCCTCTCAGAGGATTTTAATGGGGCTTCAGATGCTGAGGAGAACCTCAAGCCTCTCTTAGAAGAGATTTAAAAAATAAAAAAAGGAACGTCCAAAACGACAAAAGCAACCAAAAAGGCCCTCAAACCTTCATGGTTGCAGAATTTATGGTCTGAGGTTCTGCCTCATCAGGTCTTCATTGGCTCTAATTATGGTTAAGCATTATTTGAAATGTGTCAGCAAGAAGTGCACATGGTACAGATGAAAACAGTTTGGCAACTGCATGCAGCGGAGGAATGTATATGGGATGTTTCTGCTGATTAAAGAGGCTAGTTGTGCTCACCGTTTCACAGAATCCCTGTTGCTCCAGTCCTCTGTGATGGAAGTGTGCAGACCCTGGTCTCAACGCTCATGCTGGCCAGCGGGGAGCTAGAGCAATGTGTATGAGATGGAGGGAAAAAAATAAATTCCTGCATCGGAAATGTGTTCCAAAAGTGCTCATGCACACAGCCGAGGTGAAATAGGAGCAGATCAGAGCCACAAGCCTTCCCTGCTAGTGTGGAGAATAAAGCAGGAACTGTTTGAGGATTTCACTTCCTGTTTAAAGGCTGCTCAAAGACAAGCCTCCTCCTTTCGCCTTGACATCTTTCTGCAAACTGTGAGATTCTGCTTGACTTCCTGTTTACAGTAGCGTCAGAATGTCTAAATCTGTCAGATCAAATAACAAAGTCTTCCAGGAATCCCCTCGTATCCTAACAAAAGCTTCCAGAAAGCACATTTAAGGAGAAAGAAAAAGAAAAATATCTGGTTAAATTGAATTTAAACAGGCACACGTGTTACATAAATGTTTGTGGGGACAGTCTGAGCCGATGTGAGATGGGTGACTGATTCCCACGTTGGCTGCCATGAAGCAAACCCATACAGAAGCCTGCGAAGCTGCACAGTTCTGGCTCCGACTAATGAAGACGGCACCAAAGTGCTGTCATTAATGCACACCCTCCCTCCACTGACTGAAAAATGGACCCAAACTGGATTTTGCCACCCCAAAACATTTAAAATGTGCCAGTGTCCGGGTGGCACAGACCAGTAATGAGAATAACTTTGGGTTTCTTACTGAAATCTGGCCACTTTGTAAAAAACCGCAAGCTTCTTTGATGCCAAACACTGAAACTGGCCCCGCTCTGCTCACAAGGAGACACAACCGGCAGAAAGAGCTACTACAAAAACAAGCATTTTTCTTAGGTTTGCGTTTATTAAAAAAAAAAAAAAAAAAAAATCTTATCTGTGGACACCAGTCTTTGGTTTGTTGTGATGGGAAAAGGGTCCCACATGGTTTAATACACTTCCTTGTCCAATTTACAGTTTATATCCCCCCCGCCAACAGGTCCGGTATTCTTAAAAAGCAATCAAATAAGTTAAATCAATGCTTACAAGACAAGTTCAACAGACAAAAAGCAGACTTCAGATGTAGATTTTGCATGCCTATGCTGCTGGACAGAAGAAAGTCAAAGGAAAAACCTTCTCAAACATTTTAAATATTATCATAATCAGGGCTGGATCCCAGCTGGAGCAGCTTTAGTGTTGTTTTCATTTTTATTAGATTCAGAAAAAGGATTAAACAATAGAACAATCAGATACAACTGCTGTTATGTCTGGCCCACAGGAATGAACCAAATCATGGACGAAGACTATCCAGGCTCTTCTTCAGAGGTGATGCATCCTTCCAGGGCCTGAATCTCAAAGCTTCACTGTGAGTAAACTAAAGGAAATAAAGATTGTTATCACTATTTGGATTCTTGCCTCCCTGCAGCAGCTTATCCCAACACACAGCCTCGGGATCTGCATGTGAGTGGCTGTATGAGTCACCACAGTTTGTCAGCTCAGGGAGGAACGGATTAATTAATCCCTTCTCCATTTTGGGGAATGATGTGTCGAATGAAATCCGCAGTTGTGTGACAATAGTAGCAACATCTGTCAGGCACGCGTGCCGCCTCTTTGTGTGTCCCGACCGGGAAGGACCAGTTTAAGGAAAGTTTGCAGTCATCAGGGCAAGTGTTAGTACTGGCTCCAAAAATCAGCCTAAACAGAATATGATGTAACTGATACAGGCGCCTCTGGTTTCTGTGTGAGCACTGCGGGTCACGGCACGAGTTCCCTTTTGCTCGAGGGCACGAGCTGACCATGAGGTCGCTGTTCAGAGGACTTTAAAGACTGTGTACAAGAAGGGGTGTGAGAGAAGCCAGGGATCGGACTAGACTGTTTGCTTTATTCTGGGTGTGAGCAATGAAAGGACCTGTCTGTATATTTTCCTTTTTATGGTGACTGGTTGAAACTGGGATCCGTGGCAGAAGCCCCATGGAGGGTCACCACACTGTGCGCCGAGAAAACCAGGCAGAAACACATAAACAAGGCGGTACTTTTAACTCCCCGTGAAATATGCGCAGGCGAAGACTTTTGCATCTTCACGGCTTCAAGACATGACTTCACAAATTTGTTTACATTCTAAAGACTATGACTCATTCTCTTTGAGTAATCTGACAGAGCCAGATAGTGTTTCACGCTGTAAACAAGAGGAGTTAACTGGTGGCCTCAGTAAGCAATCATTCAAAGGCTCATGAGCTAACAAAACAAAGAATGCACTTTGGTTTGCAGCAGATGCGAGAACAGAGCATGGTAGAGGTCCAAGCGGAGGAGGCTTTGTTGATGTGAAATTCCTGCATGAGGTCATTAAAAAAAGAAGAAACATTTCTTCTCCGACATGATGAGGACATGATTTGTTTGCTATGCTTGGATAAAAGCACAGAAGGTCCGGTGGTGACTGTCTAGAGAAGAAAATGTTTATATTTATTGTATCTTCTGCCATTATATCATCATTATAATCGGATCAGACTGGGTGTTAGGACGTTGCATTGTCCATTTTCCCTTTTTATCCCTCAAACCTACAAAAATGTCCCACAAAGCTGCAAATAACGAGAGGGCT
Source organism: Pao palembangensis (assembly GCA_015343265.1). Lineage (NCBI taxonomy): Eukaryota > Metazoa > Chordata > Actinopteri > Tetraodontiformes > Tetraodontidae > Pao > Pao palembangensis. Next base: position 20,355,104 of record CM027083.1, on the reverse strand, counting down.
GGCTGCAAAACGTCTCGTGATGGAGATAAGAGAGCAAAAGAATCTGAACGGCGCTACCGACCCGCCATCAGTCCTCCAGGAAATGACATTAACATTCCTAATTGTGTGTGGGCTGTGAGATTTGCACTCCTGTTCTCTTTGAATTTATTTCCTGTCAGAGCTGCTTCTTTAGTGCCTTTATATAATATCATCTAAACAGAGACTAAAACAGCACAGGAAAAAACCTCCCAAATCCCCTAGAAATGTAAAGAATATGTTTGTGAAATAAATCCACTGAAGACGATGTAAACACAAAAGAAGCAAAATTCCGTTTGTTGGAGCTAAACTCTGGTAGCTCTGAGCTAACATTAGCTCGTGAACGCTGAACTTTCTTGGTAGTTGAGTTCTCACAAATCTTCGGACCCGTCCTCTCCGGGTTACAGTCGTAATTCTGAAGCCGGATGCCTTCCCACCATGTTCCAACGGCTCCACCAGCAAATGCGCCTTGGGTCGATCTTCCAGTGGCTGTGATTTGTGATCTTGTTGCAGTCGTTAGAGAATGTAACGGCGAGATTTATGCAGCAAAGTAAACATTCCCGTCAGTGAGGAATATGCCCCAGAAGGACATGCACTATGCTTTTGTGCGAAGACGATACTCGGGGTTGTCAAGCGTCACCAACACTCCGTATTTATTCCCACGTAAATGGAAGCTTTTCATTTTCTGGCTTCTTGTAGGAGTAAAATGATACAACAAAAACTTTTGTGCAATGGGAGGCCTCAGAGGTGTTTGTGACGAGGAGACATTGCACTGTTTTCTGTTCAGTTGGCGAGCGTTCCCCATGTTGCCTCCAGATGTGCCTCAAACATGTGCCTGTTGACCGATTGACTAACAAACAAGCACGAGCGACCCCGTACAACTACGACTCGACAGACCAACGAGTAGCTCTCACAGACGGATGTTTTGGTCCGCTGCTAACAATCACGGCCGGTGATTACCAGTCACACACCATTGGCTGTTGTGGGGAAATCGATGAGGTGAGGGGAAACTTTCGAGCTGACCAGGAATCGAGAGCAAAGACGGCATCGCCTCCAGAATCTGCCTCTGCTGCGTGGCAAGAACATCGCTGGCTCCGTTTGATTTTAGGTGGAAGCTTAAAATATTCTGGCTCAGTCCTTACACAACCAAACAGAGGCCGAGCTGTTTGCGGATGAGGGCTACGGCTTTCCGATGAGGACATTTTCAGAAAATTAAATAAGAAATGTTCAAGTTTTGGGGCCAGAATTTGCTCTGAAATCAATATATAAACATCCCACACGGAGTCGACATCCAGCAGCAGTCATGCAAACCTGACGCACGGGCCCGTGGCTGATTAGAGAAACAGCCCTGGCACAGCCCGGACATTTATCAATGTGTTAACAGCTCCAGATAATTGCCTTGTCTGTCATTGTGTATTTTGTTTACTCGGCTGTCATATTGTTTTTATTTGTGGGCTGATTTACGTCCTCTGAAAAACAGTCTGGATTGTGCCGAGAGAAGATCGCAAAGACAAAACAGAAACAAGTGTTTTGCTGTCTAATGACGGGAAAACCAATATGCTCATGTTTTCTAAATGATTATTATCACATTATGCAGCTTGTTGTTGGTGTCTGAGATTCTAACGTTTCTCACAGAAGGCAAACCCCAGCTGAGCGCGGAGAACTGATGCTGATCATTAGTGCAGATGAGGAAAAGGGGGAAACGCTGCAGCTGCTGATGGAGATCTTACAGAGCAGGTTGGGTATGTATGAGAATTCACGCAAATAAAGTTGACTACTTACAGCAATGCAGAATTACAGAAACTGAAGCCAGCTGTCAGATTAGAGGAAGAAACTAGCAAGTTCAACATATGACACCACGCAGAACTTAATATTCTTTAAAGTAGTAATGTATATAAAGCGTAGGATTTTTTTTTCTCTCAATACAAAAGAGGTGATTCCCAATGCTAATGTCTGTTCTAGGCTAAGTTATAACTGACTAATGGCTGCCGGCTCGTGTTACTGGAGAAACTGGCATCGATCTTCTCAAGCCTTGGCAGGAGAGGAAGTGAGCATATTTTTAAGAAAATGCCACCCAAGTAGCCTTTTAGATCCAATTTTAACATGGAGCGTCCCAGTTTAGAAAATGCAATGTTTATATCCAGATAAAAATGTAGAATCTATCATTTTCACTCCCTTAGCTGAACTGTTGGTATTAAGCTGCTGCACACTAGCGATACAATTCTAGTCTGAGCTTCTCTTAGAGTGTGTTTCTCACCACTACTTAGTCATTCTCTCGCTGCAGCACCCTGATGTGGCGTGCAGTTGGCGACCGCTGGGTCGCTGGTGTTGCTCATGATGCCATGTGAAGTCACGAGGCTCAGCAGGATGAGTAAACTCACCTCCTTTGGCACTCGGGGCTGTTTAGCAGCATGTCTGTCTGCAGGCTTGTTAAAACTTGGCTCCCTAATGAACGTTGGGCCTTGAAGCCTGCTGAGTGCTTAGTGCCGCTCAGGAGACGAGGCCCTGGGCACACGGGGCCTCTCTTCCTGCTCCCCACGGAGCGACCTGCGTATAAAACTCAGCTGTGCCGACAGACCGGGATGGAGTCACGTACTTTTTTAACGTTAACTGAACTGGAATGTTAACAACAGGCCCAATCAGCTCCACACTTTTCAGCAGTGTTTAAATTTTTTCTGACTTTATTTTGGAAAATTCACGTCGTGGGTGTCGGCGAGGGCAATTTTATTAGCTCCGTGGCTGATTATTGTCAGTTTTTCATCCCAGCCCGGGGCGCTTTAAAACCCAGAGCTGCGGCTCGGGAGAGCAGGAGGAAATGGCGGTTCATGGTCGCACTGACCAAGGCCTCGCAACCATGCCATGACTTCACACTCCATTATTAACTGGGCCAATAGTGTGTGTGTGTGTGTGTGTGTGTGTGTGTGTGTGTGTGTGTGTGTGAGAACACTGGATGAAGCTAAAAATGTGGCACGGCCTTTCACAAGGGTATTGCACAACATCGGGTCCAGTAAACCGGCTCCTTCAGGGCTGTGATTTATTAACCACTGATGGGAGACGTTTAGGGACTAAAAGCCACAAGATGGACCTCTCATTCAGAAAAAGCTAACCAGTGATATCTACTGGACGTCTGAACGTGAACGAGTGCGTCATTCAGCTTCCTGTGGCTCTGATGTGATGCGGTTCAAAGACATTCTGTGCGAATGGGGCGGTCTTCCCAAACATCTGTGAGAGGTCCCAGTGTCTGTCGGCCCCGGGGGACCTCTAACAGACAGGTCAGCGCAGTCAAAGAGGCTTCGTCCCTGAGCCTCACATGCCTGCTCCTCCCTCCTCTCCCGTCCCACGGACCTCCTCGCCGTAACAAGGTTCCATTGACGGCGGCCTCGCCAGCTGGGCTGAAGTTTGGTCTTTGTTTCGCGCCGCTGTTGGTGTTCTCCTGTTGACCCTTGGTGCTGGAGGGATCCCCACCCAGCGCCGGTGAATGGTCATTAGTGAAACACTGTGGCAGAAAGCACTTTGAAGTCATCTCAGCTAAGTGTCGCGTCATCCCCCTTTCGCCTTGCGCCAGCGGTAAAAGCAACATAGGTTAGGTGAGGGCCAAAGGTCCATTTTGACTAAATGGACTATGGGGAAAAGGTTTAATGGATTGAAAAATAACAAATTTATCATGCTTAATAAAGCTATTCAGGTTAAATTGAGCTCACGCAGGAGGTTAAATCGCATCATAACTTTCTGCCGCTCGACCTTCACTGTTAATTGGGGGCAAAGAAGAAGATTTTTCATTCACCTAACTGTTGCAGAAGAGAAAGCACATGATTCTCCGGCTCACAGCTAACCGGGCATGAAGCCTGAGCAGCCGCCATCAGATCTGAGCATTACAGGAGGCTGAGAACTACTCGTGGTGCGGGAGGGAGGGAGGGAGTTGGGGGAACGGTGAGCAATTAACAACAGTGCCGAATCAAACTGATGTGCTGTCAGGCTGGAGCCTGGAAGGCACGTGTCATCGGTGAATCAGCCGGAAGCGCGTGGTGGTGGCTCATCCATTCCCAGCAGCCAAGGTAAACTGACCTTCACCTGCATTACTCAGCAGACTGATATCAAAACAAACTGTCAAACTGGTAAATCTTTTCCTGTGACCTGCGTGTGGCGGGAAAGAGATTTTTCACCAGATTCTCTATCGCAGCTCTAGTCTGGGGAAGGAATGCAGCCTTTATATAATGAGCAGGGGTTCCTTCACTGTGCACAGTGAAAAATATTACAATAACAATGTTAGATTCATTACAAGCGTTTATTGTGCTCTGGGCATTTTTTGTGCTGATTTGTTGGGAGCTTCTTGGTGGTGAAATAGAAGCCTCTGGAAGTAATTACAGAGTTCAGTGAGCAGACGATTAACGCTTTGTACGACAAGCTGAATGGCTGTTATTCGGCCTGCTTCAAAAATAAGAGCACTTTTATAAGAACTGCTGACCAATCAGGTAGAAAAGGAAGAATGTTAAAAGCTAATAACAACAGCCGCTCCCCCCAATAAGGAGCCGAACATGCACAGTTGCACCTTTGCCCTCGTGTGAAAGCTCCTCCAACATGGTCTCTGCCTCAGCGGGCAGTTGCAACCGTGAGGAACAGTGCCGTGACGTGCTCTAAGCACGTTCCTCTCTGCTGTGCAGGTTTGTAGATGGAGCAGACGTCCGTGTCTATCCTGCTAGGACTGCTAATGTGGAAAATGTTTGACTTTGATTTTCCACCCTCGGTAAAACAATGTGAACGGTGACTGTAGCCACTGATCAGGCTCTGAGGGGTGAATGACAGAGAAGCTGGTCCGCTAGACCGTGTTGACTCGGCGCAGCCAAGACGACAAGACGAAGGAGACCCCGCAGGGGCCGGGCCGGCCGTTTGAGAGGCACGCTGAATCAAAGATGAGTGGCCAGGAACATCGAAAGGGAGGGGATAGAAAATGTGGGGAGACAGTGGAAGAAAGCTCGTAGTGAAAAGTCTGCGTGGTCTATTGCACGCATTCACCCCTCCCTCTGCTTTTTCTCTCTGTCAATTGTTCCAGGAGCCAAAGAAAACACCAGGACTGAGCGCTGAGAGGCAACAAGAAGGCACATGCAAGGGGCCGCGACGTTCACGCCACGCTCTACTGCCAGTGGGAAGCTGCTCTTTGATTCATTTTGTGATTTTTCGCAGTGATTTTAAGTTATGGCAAACGACTCTGCCTTAATTGGCTGCCAGCAAGATCCGCCCTTGGAATCAACTCCATCAATTATGCAGCGCCATGACATCATGTGTGCATTGTTCCTACACATCATTTAAAGGTCAAGCAGGACTATTAAGGCTGAAGTAAAGGTTTCATAACAGAATCAAGCTAGATAGATAGTTTGTTGTTATTTTTTTTAACATTACTGCCTGGGATTTCTCCTGAACACTGCCCAGGATTTGGAGTTTTTATGAAGTGCATATTTGGCCCTAAGATGGAAGCAGGAGGGCACCATCTGCCTCTATCCTTTTTGTTTTTTTGTTTTTTTTAATTCTTCTTCTATCTTAGGCACCAGCATTCTCTCAGATACTCAGAGAGGAACATTCCTCCTCTGGATAGCTGGCTTACCCGTGGCTGAATGCGACTGGGTCCCTGCTTATATCTGCTGCACAGAAAGTTCCCCGTTGTCATTATAGGCCCTGCAGAATAAACCCAAAGCAGGCAAAAGCAGAACCACGCTGTTAATATCACCACCCCTGCAGTCAAAGAGAAAAACACAGGAAGATAAATTTGGTCTGTTTTGTTTTTCCAGAATTGCTTTCTGTGTGAGGTTTCACTTCATTTGATGCAGTTGGCATCCAGTTGGTTTCTCTGCTGCTATGATACCTCCAAATAACAGGATGTGCTGTATTATATGATCTGTAATTATTTCTGTATGAAAGCCAAAACCAACAAAAGCTCTTCACAGAGTCCAGGAGGTAATTTGCACTTGTCCGACTGCCAATAGAGGACAAAACTGTCCCTTCCGATATTTGGGACTTTGCAGGTAATATTGCAAATATTTCCACAGAAGTGAAGCAGAGAGGCTTGATGTGGTTCCTTAATCAGCCCCAGGCTTCTGCTAGGATAACTAAGCAGTGGTTCCATCTGTTTCTGTACTTTTATATGACATTTTTAGGTTGCTGGTTCGGTCCAAGGCTGAAAACAAACCTCTTGTACACTTTTGGCAGTTTGTTTGAACAAGCTTAATCTTTGTTACATTTTCCTTTGGATCTATTAGAGAGCTGATCCCAGGTTGATTAATGCTCTTATACATAACAACTGAGCCAATAAACCAACAGCTAAACCCTGTAGCAAGGGTGTATTTCCAGTTTTGTGACACAATTGCTGTCCCTTCACCACTTGAAAGGCCTGATGTTGACAGATTGTGCTTTTTTTCTACAGTGAAGCAGAAGTGTTGCACATATGGTTTTAAAGGGTAATTCCACATTAGCAAAGACAAGGATGGATTCTGTGAGAAGTGATGCATCTGTCTTGAAAAATCGCCCATGCGACCTGCTTCCAGTACCGAGTCGGCAGCATCTCATGCGAGCTTGTCCTGAGCTTATCACACTCATCCTCCACTACCTTCAGCTGTTTCCTCTTGTTGCCATACAGCTGCTTAACAGTCGGCGCAGTGGACGTCAGTCGTAAGGAAATTGTCACATCCAATGAATGAAAAAATGCCATTGTTAAAGCACATATTTGGCAGCTCTCTGCCAAATAATCCTCCTTCTTTCCACTTTTCCCCCAGGTCCTCCGCCCGTTCAGTCGGAACAATGTCGGTATTATACGCTTCTGGGCAAAGGGCGAGGAGAGCCGATACAAAAAGCAAAAGGTAGCTAATGAAGAGATTGACGTGCCTTGGTGCTCTGCATTGAAAGTCATCACAGGGACCGATTCACATGGGTCACTTGAAATTCTGCAGGCGAGGCCAAGAACACATCATTGCTGCTGGCTTATAAAGAGAGTGCTACATTCTGGTGCTAATGATACGGTTTGGCTTTCCAATGAGAACACTTGAACCCTGACTCACTCGCTGAAGGCAGATGCATCGCGACAAGGCAGGATGCAAGCGATTCAAATGTGTTTCTCTGACAGGTGAAAGTGTTTGTGTCAGGCAGCTTCTGCATTTCCCTCGACTTTACTCACTGACATCAACTTCCTGTCCCCCCGTCCCTGTGAGGAATCCACGGCCTGCACATTGTTTGCGGGCTTTAATCTTATTTGTCTGATGGGCCGCAGAAAGTGCGCAGCGTAACGCAGTTTATGTTTCTCCTCCTCGGCTGAAAGATGATAGGAGTGGCTTGGTTGCCATGCCAGAGCTTTGAAAGGGCTCTTTGTGCAGAACCTTAGTCATAGCCAGAGACATCCTTCTGGTCTTTATTCTAGAGTTCCCCCAGATGCTGAAAATTGTATCAAATTGGGCCACATTCAAGTTGACTTTCATAGCGGATTGAGCAGCTCCACAGATCTTCAGCAACTCATAGCTGGTGGCTTTGTGACCTTTTGACCCCTGCAGTCGCTGCAATGTACCCTGATAAGACCTCAGCAGGTTTTATTTTTAATATCTGATGTGTGCCTGGATGCAGGCGCCGATTTATTGGTGATTACCTTCAAATTAGTTCCCTACTTTGAAAACATAAAGTCCTCATTTTTCTCTCTCAGTGTGAGTTTATGGAGAGAGCACAAAGTGGTGGACAGCTGTGTGCAAGGTTTCTACAATTAACATAATTGATTATTTGATATTTTTTTGTAAGCCAGCCCAAAATCTTCCAACCCAGCCCAACCCAACCCCAGGGAGCAGTAACTCACAACTTAAAAGTGAGGAATGCTTAATTCCATCTGAAGCTGTCTTTTGTGGCCTAATTAAGCAGCTCTGTGTTCAATATTTTGATCATCTGATGTTTAAAATTCAATTCGTCTTCATTTATTCAGCCTCTGTTACATTCAGATTTGTTCCTGTCCCCCAAACAGGCAACAGCGGCAAGGAAGAAACCCTGCGCAGGACTGGGCTCACGTGGAGGGGGGCCCCTCCTGCTGATGGTGAGCTGGGTGGAGGAGGAGGAGGGTTAAGTGGGATGTTTATAGAGACACTCAGGTGTGATCTGGTGAAGATTAAAAGGCTTAAATTAATAATCACTCAGCCCTCTGGTGGTAGGCTGCAGTACAGGAACAAACACCATCTGCCCCAGCTGTTTAGGTGTTTGTTTGTTTGTTTGTTTGTTTTTTAAGATTTAGAGTTCCAGCTGAATGAATCTGACCTGCTGGTCACCAAGCAGCGAGGATGTGTCTGTGCCTGTCCGGGTCACTTTCACGGATGCTGGGGGCTATTGACCATGATCTATGACACCAGCAGGGTGGAGTGAAGCTGTCAGACCTGACAAATGCAACATTCCTCTCCCATTAATTACTGCAGCCTGAGCTGTAATCATCAGTGGAGTGTGACACGAGCTATTTGAAGAGGAGGATAAAAGCCCAAGGCTGGTGAAAGGTTTGTATATCTTCTGAACTATAGCAGACTACTGGTCTTCCTCTCTGCTGCTGCACGACCAGGAATTAAGTCCTGGACGTGGTAATAGCACCCTGGGACCGCTCATAAAAGAGAGAGAGTCGCGCATCATTGCGGGCTGAATTGAAGAAGGGAGCCAACACTTTTTGGGTCACTCAAGATCTTATGGGAGAAAAGAAATGGGCTATTTCCACATGTTCAGAGGGAAAGTGATGATGCAGCATGGATGAGAGAGGGAGATGAATGGGATATTATATAACTTAAACCAGTTTTCCAAAACGTTAGTATTGAGTTCATGCTGAAAGTTTTTGGTGGTAAGAAACTAACTGACGCAGTTTTAAAACACTGGCTTGTCTGGCTACAGCCATATTTGTCTTAATGTGCAGCCTTTCCATTTAACTAGAGCTACATGTTGTTAATGCAGCAGCAGCAGCGTCGGTCACAGGAGGAGACACGGTTACATGATGTAACTTGGCAACGCATGTGCGTGTGGGCACATGGACCGTGCGGTGCACTGAGTGAAGCAACAACACAGTCGACAAAGGGGGAGTTTCTTCTTGCAAAGCGCATGCAATCCCTGCAAAAATTCCCGGTGACTTCAGATCCAAGGAGGTGGTGATATTCATGGGAGCACGATTCAAACTCTCTCACTTGGAGTATGTGAGAGGAGCTTCAGCAGCCCCGGAGCCACCGCGCTGCTCGATTTTGCGCCTCTTTTAAACTTTAACGGATGGATTAATTGCTCTTAAGAAATAAGAGGAGTCGTGCAGAAGGAAGAAGAGCTTAGTTCAGGTTGAAAGTGCTGAGAGGGAAGCAGCACGTAGTTATTTTACTGCGTAAATTCACACCTTGGCATTATGAAGAGGTATCAAGGCAATTTTCATTCATTGGCGAGGATGCAATCATGCTGAACTCGTGAACTTGTGCTGGATTGTTTTAGAGTTCTCCTTTTTAAAATAAAATCATTACCCATTCTTCGCCTTCCGAATCAAAAAAAGAAAAAAATTGCACGCCAAAATGGACCGTTCGGGACTCTTTATTTTATTAATAGTAGTAACTGTTGCACTCGTGCAAATTAGTGACGGTCAAAAAGACACAACAGGTGGTGGGAAGACAGGAGGTGCAGGAGCAGACCGGCCGACCGAGCAGCAGTCTCGGGACGGGAGTCAAGGTCTCTCGACGGGGCGATCAGGTGAGAACTCTCCTGGTTCCAGCCACTCCGGGAATCCGGTCCGCCTCCCCAGGGGCGCGTCGTCACAGCGGGAGGGCCGACACACATCGGCGGCAGCGCCGGCGCGTCCGGCAGGCGCCTCCCGGGAGGATCTGGTCTCGGCGCCGCGGGAAAGCGCGTCGCGCACCTCCAGGCACCCGGTGAGCCAGCAGCACCGAACCAAAGTGACCCACAGGCAGAACACCAAACTGAGCATTGCCAGCGCACGGAGACTCGCTGGGTAAGAAAGACACATGCACAACCCAGTCTGAAACAAACATGTTTTGGCCCATCGGGCTGTTTAAGCCATTAAACATTCCAACCACTTTCAGAAGAATGTGTGTGACCTATTTTACTGTACACGGTGGTTTACTGTAAACTGTTGGTGACACTTCAACAGAAGCCTTCTATAAGACATGATGTAATGCAAAAAACCCAGAGAAAAGTCTAAATAAAGCTAGGATTCCGCTATGTATTTTGTTATTCTCAACATGAAGACTAAATGGTTTATTATTGGAAAATACTCCAAAGTTTGAATGAACTGATTTGTGATTAATGCAGTATCCAGGGTGCAGAGTGTGGGTAATATGCCCAAACTCTATGCACTTTGCCTGTGGCCAAGTCTTATAGTGGCCCTCACAGTCTTGCCTGGAGAACATTTGTAATTTAGGTTATAGTGATCAGAAACACCTGTTTCCCCACTGCTTTTTCATTGCTGCAAATTCCTACTTTTTAAAGTTTCTTTAAAGAAGAGAAGAAGAAAAAAAACTCCTTACAGTCAAGGGATTGTTTCCATACTTTCCTCACTTTCCTTTTTGTCAAATTAACCCTCCCTGTTTTAGTCGTGTTTGTTCCAGAGGGACGCAGAGAGTGTTTACGTATTAATCAAAAGATCGTTTTGAGTGACTCATCTCGGGTCGCTGATATTGAAATATGGATGACACATATCTTTTCTGTCATAACAATGCCTCTTGGCTTTCAGAATAATGTTATTTATACGGGGACCAGTTTACAAGCAGGAGGAGGACTCGATGGGTTCGCCATCTGGAGACATGCTGTGCGCTCACTTGGCTGAAGCCGCGGCACACTTTCACATTTCAAACTTTTCAGCTCAAACAGCACTGCGAGCACTGAAAACCAACACCTCCCAGCGTCTGAAACAAAAGACAAATATGGGAAAATGGGAACTAGAGGAGGGCATTGTATTCGGTTGAACGTGCTTGCAGCATGAGACAAAAAACATCATTTCATTTTGAATGAACAGGTTTGTTTGTTTTAAAGTCAAATAAAGCAGGTGTCACTTAGATCTACGGAAGCACTTTGCTGTAATAGCCTTTACGTGGATTTGATTAATTACTGTTGGCTGAATCATCTGTTGGATGAATCATCTGTTTTTTCATGACACGTTTCCTCTCAGAAGGCCCACTCTGCTTGAGGGTGCTGGTAGCGCTGGGTTCACTGATTTACCCTCACGATGACTCAGTCTGACCCCCCCTCCTGGTCGTCCTGCACCTGTCCGACGTCTGGGTGACTCAGTGGTGTAATAATCCCGAGCTGCCTCACGTTGGGGTTTAAACTCAAACACAGCTTGTTTTTGAACACCGTGTCACAATATAACCCGAGGCAAGTTCCTCATCCTGCTGTCTAAAGTTTTTAATAACAGACATATATCCCTTGATGGGCTCCAAATGTGATGACGGAAGCCTTTGGCACCTGCACGGCCCGATCTGTTTGATTTGTGACTAAACTAATCTCGCCAGAGGGCCCAAACAACCACGCGTTATCCCTGTGACGCCTCGCTAACATTTCCAGTATCAAATGAATGAAATCCCACTGGGGTCAACCAGTCAATTCCATTATCTCTCCCAAATCGCCATGAGTCAGGCGAGCACTTACTGAAACATTTTCTGAAAAGACGATGGGACACAGACCCATGCCAGCACGTCGACTGTTGCCCTTGAATTGCTCTTGCGGTCTGGTACCTTTTCATCCATCTCTGTGGAAAAAAAAACATTGGCCTGGGCTGCGAGCTGCGGATTAGAGGGTGCAAAGACGTCAGATTTAACTGTTTAAAACTTGTCATCTCTCATTTGCTCAGTGATTTACAGAAGATGCACGGTGCTTCTCCTGTCTCGGGTCTCTCTCATAATCCTCTCAAATCTCAGATTACTCCGTATTCACCCTGGGCTCTCAGATAACAGAGCGAGAGACTTGTCGAGTCCCCGACCAGATAGAATTTCGTGACTTGCCTGAAATTTTTATCCAGGAAAATGCAATTATAGTGTAATCTCCAAGGTGCTCCTATCAATGGGCCAGCCACATCAGAGTGATCCGAAACTAGGACAGCGTTTGGAACCGGATCAGTCTGTCATGCAAAAGTTTGAGGCCTTGCACACTCTCTCTCTCTCTCTCTCTCTCTCTCTCTCTGTTATTGCACTCTGGATTTAAAAAAATGAGCTATCAGTGTGTCATTCTTACTGTGTTGTTTTTTTCCAGACCCAATGTCTGTGGAGGTCAGCAGTGCTGCTCTGGCTGGGCTTTGGCACCAGGAACCAATCGCTGCATAAAACGTAAGTTAAAAGTAAACACAACACACCCTGTGTCATATAATATGAAAATCCATGTTATCTGCACAAATACCTTTCCGTTCCCCTACAAGAATAGCTTCCACTCCTTGCAAACTGATGTCATAGATAGTTGTAAAGCATGTGAGCACAATTACTTTTATGATGTGTATTAAAGAGTGTGAACTGTGCAGACAGCAGGGCTTTACCTTCCTACATACTCAGACTGAAAAATAACACTGTAAATGACTTGTAATGACGATCCTATCAAACCGAATTGGCCAATGAATGTTTTCCTTCAGCCTTACAGCTCCCACGATTGCGTTCATCTCACATTGTCTCCCTTTTCTTTGCATGTCTTGGAAATTACTACCACTTAGCACTCGGCTCCCCTTTTTGACACAAGCCCCTAATTATGGGTGGGGCCGTTTCTCTTTTACTGGACCGCAGGAGTATTTGCCAGATAATTAAATGTGGAACGGGAGATACCAGCTGTGAACGCTTAATTGGCCACCGGCTGCAAACGAGTATTTAACAGTATTTTTAAATTGTTGCTATTAAGGCTGTTGGGTCTCATCGTGGCGATCTTCTGAGGGGGAATAGCCCCCAGCCTCCACGGCATGCATGGTTGCAATTTTCACATTTGTGACCTCAATTGTTAGCAAATAACAGGTTAGAAAGAGCATGTCATCTTTGAGTTTTACAGCTGTCTGTCTTTTCCCCCTTTTCACTGTGCTAATAATCCTCCTCTCTCTCTCACACACACACACACACATGCACACGCACGCACGCACACAGAGTTAACTGTTAACACACATTTCAGCCAGTCGATTACACAACAAGATGATTTGCCCCAGCAGCCTCCTAATTAGATCTACTTCCCTCCTGCTTGGTGCAAAGTCCCAGTTAAGGATGCACTTACCAAGGTGTAAATTACACCGACGCAGAGCAAAAAGTAAATAACTTCAATCTGCCCAAGAATACCAGACCCAGTCTAAGCTGGCTGAGTTAAACGAGCCAGTGTCCGAGTGGGCTAAGGGTCTCTCCAACCATCTGGACCCTTTTACATCTTGGCCCTGACCCAGGTCCGGCTGGAGGCTACGCTCTCATCAGCTGAGCGAAACCCTATGGCGGGCAAGGTGCCAACACAAAGGCCCCAGACCCGAGCTGAGACTGGAAGCCCCACATGGTCCTCTGTAGGGGGAAACAAGGCTCAGGCTCTCTTCATTCCATCCCCGCCAGAGAGCCGGATCTGCTCAGAGATGGCAGCATGAAACAACACATTCACAGTGGGGGAAAGAAAAGGACCAAGTCTGTTGAGTGGGAGCATAAATAAAATGTGCTGCGGCCGAGGCGGGTAGAGAAGCTTCCCTCCATAAGGATTAAAGTAATGGCTGATATTAAAAAGTGTCAGCTGCAGGCTTCATCCGTGAAGACTGGGTTGCTATCTGCTGTTATGGCTCCATAACAATGCCTCCTTGTTCAAAAGGGTTGAGCTCAGAGCAAATCTATGACAGGAATTGGATCACTTGTTGTCCAGGGATAGCGCCTACATGTTTTTAGAAATGTGTTCATGAAATGAGTTATGTCTGGGTCTCCGTGGGTCCGGTTGGGGATCGTTGTCTGGCTCTCTGAAGACTTGGACCTGCCCATGTTCTGGCACGACTGACGCTGAATGTGCCTTTTTTTTCCCCATTCAGGATGGACGTGTAGCTGACGTACGTGTGCATTAAAGTGATTTAATTTGCTGAGAATGACCAAGCTCACATGACAGAGCGCTCTCATGTGTGTTCTCTCTGCCTTCTTAAGAAGTCTTACCGAACCAACTTTTGATTAATTATGGCCGAGAAGTAAATGTGTGAGATGTTTTTTGCTCTTGGGCCATATGTTAATTCCACACCATGTGGGGATTCACATCTGTGTACCAGCATTGTGGTGAGGATAAAGTGGTGGGGGCCACAGGGACGCCTTACCCGGTCACAGCTCCACGGTAGTCTCCCAGTCTGATTTATAATAAAAGACAGCTGCTTTCAAAAGAAAATGAAAATGTTTGTAGATCGTAGGTCACCTTTCGTTCATCTTTGCACACACGTTTGAAAACCTTTAAATCCTGGATCTGCATTTGTATCCATACCAAAGCCCAATGCCAGGTTTTTGCACATTCCTGCCTCGGTGACTGCCGGGATACAGCTCCAGCACCCCAGTTTCCCCCTGCGGCTAAGGGAAGATGGAAGAATCATTTCAGTGCTGCAGCAAGATTTAGGGTTTCAGTCGTATAATCATCGAAATGTAATTTTTTTACTTTTCTGAAGTGCCTTATAATCCTAATGGTCAGTTCGGAGTCGCGAGCTTGAATTTTATCCAATAGCACCTCGGAATTCTTCAGCACCACATCATCATTTATAAAAAATTACATGGCATGGAAATTTTGGGCACTTCATGGTAATCACGGAAAAGGGGAAAGAGTTGGATAAAGGTTTACTGTTTGTACTGGAGGCAGCCGCAGGAGCCCGTTTATATAACTGTACACCTCTTAGAAGCAGAATTAGGGAGAAAAATTAAACCGTCGACAGGTTTTAGTATAAATACAGCAACCATTAATTAGATGTTTTATAGTGTTCCTTGCAGTTTTTGGTCTCTTGGGGAAAAAAGAAGCCTGGTGGTGTTACTGGTGCAGGCCGGTGACTTACCTTTTGCATCACTGGATATGTTTTTCAGCCATATCTGGCTGTAAATGGATTCTTTGAAAGGCGACGAGGAAGGATTTAGAGCACCTACCATGCGACACACTGGCACTCATTCGATCCTGTGACCTTGTGATAATAGTGCACGTTCCTATAGGACTCTGCATTATGCTGTGCAGCTCTGGCTTCTTAAGTCGACAGGGCTTGTTTGGATTAATCGCGTGCTATACCACACACAGCGCTGATGCTTCAGACTGGATAACACTGGGAAAACCTCCCTGCTGCACAGAGAGAGGCCACCTTTATGTTTAAAGTGAGTTGCTCCCTAAAGGACAGGCTTTTAGATCCTATGGGAAAATTCATTTCATCACACTAGATCCTCACATTATGTTGTCCAAAGTGTGCAGTCCATATGGCACGATGTTTCAAACAGAGTCCTTGATCTAAACCTTTTGCTGTGTAAGGGGTTGCAGATGAAAGATGCTATCATTCACATGGTAGGGTAAAGTTGATTTCGGTCTCCAAAGCAACCGGTGATTGACAGAGCTGAACTTTGTTGCTTTTTTAGTGTCTTCCAGCGTTCTTGGCCGACTGTGCCACACAGACTCCCATTCCAGCCCAGAGAGAACTTCCAGTGCAGAGTGACTCGGTTCTGTGCCTCAGTCACCGGAAGGGGACTTTTCCCTGCTTCTTTAGCATGCAAATGCTTATTCAGTCATACCTCCGCTTTAGTCAGGGTCAGAGAATGGCCCCCACTTTCTCTAGTTCTGAGTTCTGCTGTTTGCTTTAATCATACAGATTTGATGGATTCATGGTATTCAGAGTTATGTATAACATGCATCCATTTGGGCAAATGAGTGGTGTGTTTTGCTCCCTCAGATCACAATTTCGCCTTCAGAACTCCACTGCAGCAGTTTTGATAGAACAAGATGGGACGGTGTATAATTGCACATGTGGTTTGAAGATTTGGCTCATCAGTGTTGTGCTGTAATTACTCTATAGTTTAAAGCTGATGTAATTAATTTATTGCTATTTTTTTGCTGCTGCAACATGTGCAAAACAGCTGGCAGATACACATGCATGTGTGAATATTTCATGACCTAAAACACTATCAAAATATAGTAGCTTCACTATTTTCAATGGATAGGAGTCGCCTCACTTGTAAGGCGCTTACTGTCATACTATAACATGTGCAAATATATTTTGGATGGTATCTTAGAGCAAATAAAAAAAAAAAAAATCAAATGCAGAGCTTGAAAACTTGTGGATGTATAAATATGTCTTCATTTTTTATTATCCAGGCAGAATCAAAGGATTTATGGCACATAACAACTGTTGGAGCTGAACTCTGTTATGGCATATGCACCTAATCAGATCGACACGCATGTAGAGTTCATAAACCAGAGCGAAGCACATGCATGTAGCAAGATTGCCTGGGATCCCACGGTACAAATAGCGTTAAATGCTGTTTTTCAGCAGAACCGCTGAAGGATGAGTCAATATGCTGGAGAAAATCGACTCCATCCACGGGTAGCTGGATTCATGTTGAGTTGAGAAGGGGGCGCTTTCTCCAGCAGGGCGGCAGGAACAGTTGAGAAACGGATTGTTTCCCATGAATACAAGGACACCAAACACCACCAAGCCTCCTAATCAGCCTTTTCTGTTTTTATGACAACTGGAGGTTTTGAAAAATAGTGGTCATTCTGCTGACACGGTTGACATTGCTGCTGCACAGACAGCCGCAGAGGTTTCCTCGGCTTTATATGTGCATGTGGATGTGGATTTGCGAGGGTTGCGCGGCTTACAGTTCTGCCCCACAGAGAGTTATGGCCCATTAGACAGATCCTATAATCAATACACACCTCATCATCCCCCCAGACCCGTCATTAACATACATGTCGGACAGCCCGTTCTCGGTATTTCACCTCTCCAGCTGGTCTGGATGCTGGCAGGTTACAATTGGGTCCTGTTTTGGCCCCTTCCACCACATGTTTTTCTAATTGTTACCATGGACTAAAGTGTGGTGAGTTGGTAATGTTCACTGTTCGAACCCTAGGAATCTCTGTTTTTTGTTTATTTGTCTTTTTTTACTAGCTGCCCTAAAACATAAATAATAAGAGAGTAAAGCTGGCCTCGTAAAGTGTAAAAGTATGCTTCTATCACACCTTTGCTTCTTGCTTAATGTGAAAAAGCTCCCAGGCTCTGGCAGCTGTCTCAGTAGTCAGTGTAAAATGCAAGTTGGGGCCTGATTGACACTTATAAAGCAACATTAACTGCACGCACCCCCTCTCCCACAGTCATTCAACTTGTTTAGCGAGGCCACAGTGTTGGTAGCATGTAGCCGACCGTATATCACTGCACCCTCCTGCTTAAAGACCATATGGAAGCTGTTGAGATGTGATCCCTCGGGAGGATGTGAAGACTGTGGCTTTTTGGTGAACAAAACTCTCTCAGAGCCAGATTTACAAGCCGCCGGCCGACGCCCTCAGGTCCACACATCCTCCACAGAGAACCCCAGCATGTGGCTCATTAGATGTTGAATGTGGAAGTTTGAGGTGGGACAGCATGCACCTCGTAGCTAAAAGTTATGCACACGGCATCATGGGTCTATGAGTTAATAGAATAGAATAGAAGTACTTTATTTATCCCAGACATGGGAAATTGACTTGTCCCAGCAGCATCATCAGCATTAACATATTTACAACATATTTACAGTACAATAATGTGCAATATGAGTGATCCAAAGTAGATCTCTCTGTGTCAACTGGACTGTTTCAGTCCAGTTGACACAGAGAGATCTACTTTGGATAACCATGACCTGGATGAGTGAGAATCTACACAGACAATATGAGTGATATGAATATGCAATAAATAATGATGACGATGTGCCACATGAAAGTACAAATGGAGCCCATCACAGCACAAAGGGCTATGAGTCTCAGTCAGACAGACTTGTTGAACAGGGTTGTTGCACTGGGCAGGAAAGATTTCCTGCCCAAAGATATCTGTCTTTGTGGCGGCGGAGCTGAATCAGTCTGTTTGAGAAGGAGCTCCGCTGCCTGTCCAGGAGTGGGTGGAGAGGGTGGTCCAGGTTATCCAGAATAGATAACAGTTTGTTCAGCATCCTCCTCTCCACCACAGCTTCCATGGTGTCCAGATTGCAGCCAATCACGGAGCCAGCCTTCCTGATCAGTCTGTTCAGTCTGTTGGTGTTGCTGGCTCCGATGCTGCCTCCCCAGCAGACTACAGCATAAAACAGTGCACTGGCGACAACAGACTGGTAGAAAATATCCAACATCTTGCTTCACACGCCGAAGGATCTCAGCTTCCTCAGGAAGTAGAATCTGCTCATCCCCTTCTTGTACACAGCCTCGGTGTTGGTCTTCCAGTTCAGTCTGCTGTCTATGTGCACGCCCAGGTACTTGTAGTCCTCCACTAGACTCGATGTCCTCTCCCAGGATGTTCAGGAGCTGTGTGGCCGTCCTCTTCTTCCTCAAGTCGATCACCATCTCCCTGGTCTTGGCCATGTTCAGCAGCAGTTGGTTCCTCCCAGACCACTCCACAAATTCACTCACCAGTGTTCTGTACTCCTCCTGTCCACCACTGATACACCCGACCACTGCAGAGTCATCAGAGAACTTCTGCAGGTGGGCCGACTCAGAGTTGAAGAAAAGTAAGAAAATCCCCTTGCAGACCTTTAGTGAGTCAAAACAATAAAAAGCAACATTTTCTATACAGAGAAAAATCTGATATTGTCACTTTTTATTGATTCTAGAGCCTGGGCCCACGTAAAAAAAAAAAACATCTCAGCTGTAGGCAACACAGTTAGCCTAAAGCACAGATAGCGCTGGCACCGGCAACCATGTGGAGATCACATGCTGTAACAAGATTAACACTCACTTGAAATGATTTGCTTTGAAAGGCAATTGTATTAACTGCTCAATAGTCCAATTCTTAGTTCTTCAGAGAAATGTTGGTCTGTTCCCAGCTGCCTCCCACAATCTTAAACACTTGACCTATTTCATGAAATCTGTCAGGGTCTGTGGTTGCTCCTGAAGAGAGGCTCTGGCTGTCATCACAGGAGGTTTAACAGCCTTCATTTACAGTCTTGGGAGTTTTTATAATTGTCCATGTTGCTCCCAATTTGCAGCACCCTAAGCAAATTAGAAATTTTAATGTGCGCATTCAAGAGTTTTTATCACCACTGAAAAACCGTTTGGGAGCGGCTACTGTACAATGCTCCAATTAGTTTGCTGCAAACATGGTTTCCAGTCTGGCTTTTCAACTTCCTGTCTCCCTCAGAAGGATTGAAAAGTCCTTTCGTCAGGCTTTTTACTAAAAGTCAACTAAATTCTCATCTCCGGAGCAGCTCCCAGCTTCTAAGGACATAATGAGACCTAATGGAGTCAGTCCATAGTCACTCAATCAGTATATGAAAAATGATTGAGATTACACTCTCATTAGCGATATGACTTTCAGAAAGAAATTGGCACTTTGACCTTCGTGGAGATATTTCTTCATGCTCATGGTGAGTCAGGTCGGATATTGGTTTCAAGTTACACGTGGCTGAAAGAGAGCACTGTAAAGATTTGATGGCTTGTGTTTCTCCGAGTCAGAGTGGGGAAGGTGAATCTCTGGTGGGTTGTAATGGGATGGAAATGAGCCCTGAGTTGGAAATGACAGTCCAGTGCAGGGGCTGTGTGGAAGGGGGCGCGAATTTAATTTTCCCTCAATATAATGCAAACCTAAGTTCATAACAAGGTAGGGAAACATGGGCAATGCTTAAATCGGTAAGGAAAGAGCATGGCTTTAGTATAAGTACGGAATTACTGTGATTACCTGAAATCCAAGCCTGAACTTTGACTGTAATGCTCAAATTTGTCCACCTGGGACCTCTATTAAGACCTCTATAGGCTCATGTGTCTCTTCTGAGTTGTTACAACGTCCTGTGCATTTCTGCTTCTTTCCCTGCGAATTTTGGACAGATTCACGACAGATTGATCGAATAAGTCTGCGAACATGAAGCCTTTAATGACTGTTCATTAAAGTATTACATACACTGCCAGATAGCCTCAGCCCACAGAAGGATGTCTCCACAAGCATCGGTTGACTGTTGCTGAGTCAACAGAACTGTGGCAGAGCACACAAACACAACAGCGCGCGAGTATACAGTAAATGTGTATGTTACTTGCATATCTCATTGCGTCAAGCTCTGCGTGGGGTCGACAAAGAACCACAAATCCAGCTCAGGGATCTTAAATGTTTCTTATAGAGTTTGACAGAGTTAGACTTCACACCAAAGCAAAGAATGCCTCCATATTAATGATATGTTTTATTGCTGGTTCATCTGGATCAACATGTTTGTTTGGAAGGTTCAAAGCTGCCAACATCAGTCTAAACTGTCTCCTCTTTTCAGATGACTGGGTCTGGACACAATCTCCCCAAACTTGGCAAGTCTGTTTTCGGTCATAATTAAGGTTGGAGCGCTAATGCCAGGAATGTTTGCTGTTTCTCCTCTTTCATTTCGGATGGATTCTCATTTTATGACCCTGGCAAAGTAGTAATTGCTGCACATATTTGTGAAATGGATGGAATGCAAGGCAATTAGTTTTAATGATGTGCAAGACGAATCTGCGTGACAGTAATTACTGTGACAATGTGATCGACAACCCAGAGGCAGGGCCCAGGGACAACACAGACGGGCACCGGCAGCGTACTCCCTGGCTACGCAACAGGCTTCGCGTCACTGACCCATCCCATCTATTGTCAGCACAGGCGACATGTTTGTCTGGTGTCAATTTTGTTGCTGAAAATGGGTCACACGGCACACGATTGGGTGCATAACCCACTGGAAACCGGCCGTGACGCTCCGGCTATTAGATCCCTTATCTGCCTGGTTCTGTTTCTTATTTGGACTGAAACGGTTTACTTGAAGAACGCAGTGTGACATATTACCAGGTCCTTCTCCCGGCAGGATAATGTCAGTGGCTTCAACCTAAACGTTGAGGTTAAACAGACTCTGGACAAGGCCGTGGCACGACGCCAGCCTGTGTTTTAGTTAGCTGTTGTGCTTCAGCCCCGTGCCAAACAGAGCTCAGGCGAGTTTTTTTTTTTTTTTTTTTTTTTTATCCCATGGTGGAAAATTCGAATCACATTCAAAGTTACACGAACCAACAACCACATTTCTGTAAATGTGTACACTTCATCAAAAAATAGCTTTTTCTTCTGCGTAAGGAAAGGCTCAAAAGAATGATATGGTTAAAACAAAATTAGCCCCACCACAAAGCTTAAGAGAGCAATGATTGTCTGACATTTAATCTCCAATTTGTTGGTTTTTCCTCCTACCACAGGCTGATGACAGCTAATGCTGCTGACTTTCAATTAGCAAACATTCCGATATGAAAAACTTCAACAGAGTAGGACAACATGTGTGGAAATATGGCGGCTTTCTTGCTTTAGTTTGGCAGTCATACCAGTTTGGTCTGGCCTGCTTTCACTCGAGTCAAACACAATTTGATCCAATGGTCAGCCCTTTAGTGCAATAATAGGAAGCATACAGCAGGTAGTGCGTTGTTTGCTACCAGTGGGGGCCCTTGTCGACCGCCACGACTCCTGGCTGCCAAGATTAGCAGCAGCATTCCCTCGGCGTTCGGAGCAGCTGTCTTCAGCGCTGCAGTTGGCTCCAGCCACCACTAACCAGTGGTCTGATTTTCTGTCTGAAGTGTTATAAATCTGTAAGCGCCATCTACTTAGTACGTCTGTGATGTAGCGCTTCTTTACTTTACTGTGTGAGTCCCTCAGTGTTCCAAGTATCTGGAGTTTGATGGGAGAATACCGGGGGTGGACTGGTAGAGTGACAGATTATTTTTCCATGACCATGAAATGAACTCAACTCAACGCTGTGTGTTTGTAGACTATTGATAAATATCGAGAGCATTTTCTTCACTTTTATGTTCTGCGATTTTTTTTTTTTTTTTTTTTCTGTCGCGCCGCTGCTTGTAATCCCTTTGATGAAGTGTCGGGTATTCGCAGTTGACAGTTATTCCCATTTGCTCATTATTTCATTACCTCATGCTTTTATTTATTTTATTTTTAAGCTTCCCATTACAGTGAAAACACACCCTGGGGACTAAATCTCAGCTATTTTTAGGAAACCGTTCCATCTGGAAATGTCAACAGTGTTAAACTGAGCCACGAACCCGGCAAACGCGCTTTGCAACGTCGGTGAGAATCGGATAAAAGGAACATATATGTTTAGACTAAACAAGGCAGTTTAAGACTCAAGAGAAATTGAACATGACAGCCCCTCCAGGCTCTCTGCTGAATGAAAAGACAGAATGAGCCGAGGGGGGAAACTAATGGCCCCTTGATTCAATCAATTTAACCTGAGCCGCTGTTTGGAGATCAGGGAAAACCATTTCTGCTACCGCTGCTTTGTACAAGGGGGGGGGGGTGGGGGGCACATGTTCCAACGTGACCTGCTGAAAACTTGATATCCATCTGTGCTCTCTCTTCAGCTGACTGCCAGCCCCCCTGCCAGAACCGTGGCTCCTGCAGCAGGCCGCATACCTGCGTGTGCCGCTCGGGCTTCCAGGGCTCCCGCTGTGAGGAGGTGACTCCGGAGCAGGTGTACATCCGCGACGGGGGCAGTTTGAGGCGCGTACAGCCGGGGATCAACATTTTCCAGAAAGACCAACAGCACAGAAGGGCCCCAGAAAAGGCTGTCGATGCTAGTAAGGTGCAGACCCCGTGGCCTCCGACCACCAGACAGCCAGTCCACACTGTGTAAGTGTTATCCTTCAGTGCGACAAAATAAAAGTTGGAAATTACACTTGTGAAGTAATGTACTCTAAATTTTGGCTTGGACCAACCAGAGGCTAGTGATACATTTACTTTTTTGCAGAGTTAGCTGGATAATTGGTGCACAATAGTCAGCTCGCCAATGGAGCGGTTGGGAATATGCCGACCACCCACACGCTAATACATAACACTTTCTTTTTGTTTTATCCATTCTGTCCTCTTTATTCACCCATTGTGAAGCTTTCCTCTGCTCCAGCCCCTTGTTTAAATATTATAAATGTTGTCAACATAATAATAATGTATAAAAAAAAAACAACTCACAGATGGCAGAAACCAAATTATTCCTCTGCTGAACCTTATTTGAAAGCTCTTGAAGGAACAGTAGCACATTACGCTGCCTGTGTTTATCTTTGCCATAAATCAAACCAGATGAATGGGTTCATAAGTTAAATCTTTAAAACACTCCGACTTAAACAAATAACAAGTAATGCAAGTACACATTTTCTACAACGATAACAGATCTGCAAACTGTAGGAAAATATAACTTGATTAACTGGACAGAAGTATTAATCCAGACTATTTGTTATAAAAACATGCCAGTAGGATCATTATTTTCTGTGTGTTTTGACCATTTCTGTTGGTATCTAATGGAATATCTCTAACTACCATTTATCTAATTGCTCTAATGATGGTCTCCTTTAGTGCAATCAGCAGATTCTCTGAAGACACGTCATCAGACGCATCTAATTGTTTCTTGGCCTGAACAGTCACCAATTTAATGTCCAGCCATCTTGGAAACATTTGTCTTGATTAATTACTTAACCATCACTAGAAACATTTTCCCAATTAAGTAGGCTGAAAAGGAGTTATTATTTTTCCGGGAATGTTTCGTTATTGCTTATCTTGTCGAACTGGAGTCAGGCCCGCTGTTTCCAGTCATCCAGTCATGCTCGGTGTCATAATTACTTTGGGCATTGACTCATCATTCAATTTTCTGTCATCTTAGTAATGTCTCCCCGCCAAATGACTTATATTTTATCGCTTACATCTGACATTTACTCTACTCCTCGTGCAAATGATGAGGTTCTTGTGGCAGTTTGTGCTTATGTTATGGAATTACAAGCCGGCCCATCAACATGTGCGGTAGCACAATGAAAATTAAATGTTTTGGCAGATGGTTCATAAAATAGTTTTAATACATCCTCCTTCCCGAACCAGTTACGTATCTTGGAGTCATAGTAAATTCTTCAAACAATATAAGACCTCTGGAGACTGCACAGTTGCTATGCATATGTTTGCTTTGTTCTTGGTTCGCAGTGCATTTTTACGTCCTGACTCACGCATCTGGGACAAATAAAAAGAGATGTGTTTGCAGGTTAAAAATTGTAAGAGGCAGACAGTGTTTTTGAGCCACAGATGCTCCTGCTATGACTGTGTTGACTTCCAAAGGTGACTAACTCGTCCTCAGAAGCACTGTCAAATTCCAGAGGAGCCATTTCCCATCAAATATCCAACTGTCCAGCTAAGTCTAATCCATTCCTGGAACCAGTAGGTATAGAACTTGTTAGAAGCTGCTATTTATTTAATATTTTATTTTTGCTCATTAGTATTTCTAGGTAAAGTTTTTGAGTAATTCTAGTTTAAGGATTTAAAGCCCTCAGTGGTTGAACAACATTCCCGGGAAGCATTGCCTGGATTGCTTGGTTTCGTGTGTCAGTCTGAAGTTCCAGTATTGGCAAAGCCGGGAAAGCACAAGTGATGTAAGGTCACAGAGAGCGAGAGTCAGACGGGGAGGCTCCAGTGCCAGAGCACAATTATAGAGAATGAGGAGAAGCAGGGAGGACGCACGCCCCCAACTCAGATGGTTGCTGGTCTTGACCCCTTTCAGAGAGTTAACGGCACACAAGAAGCTCCAGCTAGTGTCTTTTCATTTTTCATTAGCAGAAAAGGTGCACAATACTATATCGCTATGTCGTTCCTGGAGTGGACGTGGTTTGTTTTATCAGCAGCACTGACCCTGCCTGTCGAGCGGCGCCAAGAAAAGGAAATAGTGGAGAAAGAATGAATCCAACAGAGAGGAAGAGAATAAAAACAATGATAATAAGCGAAAACATCAATTAGAACCTCAAAATATAATCAGTTTGGCCGAACAGCACAGAGTGGCTGTCCGGTTTAAATTCCAGGACGCCGCTTCAATCAAGCAGGGTTGCGCCTTCCTGACCTTCCTGTTAAACTCGCTTGTCTCTGTCTTGTCAGCTCTGGTTCACAGCTAGCAAACCCCGCTGTGCGCACGTGCCAAGAGGCGGCAGACAGGGGAAAAGTCAGTTTTATGAGGTTTGGAGATGTCTATATTTCCAACAGGCCGGTACAAGAGATTTTGGCAAATTTCTACGAAGCTGCTTTACAACCTAACAATGATTATCGTCTTAGAAACTGCCTCATCAGTACAAGCAGCTTGTCAGTAAATGTACTTTAATTTTCTAATATTTTTTGGTACTGGAAAAGTCTATTTTTCATTGCTTTACCTGGACAGAGACAATGTCATTCACACCATACTGCACATATTCACTATATAATTTAGCTACTCATGGATACCCGACTGTTTTCCCTATCAGATTTTGTGTCAAACATCTACACACAAGCAAAAAAAAAAAATAACATTCTTGTTCAAAACATTGCTATGACAACAAACTGTGGTGCTCTGCTGTGGAAAAGTAGGATTTGAAGTAAATGTATCCTTGCAGTAGGAAAAGATGCTGCTGAAGAAAAAGTGAAAACAGCCCGTAAGACAACAAAACAGCAAAACACATTGCTCATTATAGGAAATGGCTTGAAACGCTTGGTTTCCAACCGGATACGACCTCATCTCAGAGGTGAAGACTCACCGTCCATCTTCCTCTCCCTTTCAAAAGGATGTGTGCATATGTTGAACTCGTCTGCAAAGGAGATTGCAGACATGCTACATTAAGTGTCCAGCAGTTTGGATAAGATGCACATTTCTGTAAGGAAAAAATCTGGATTGTAGCCCCTTCGAGGAAGAATTCAGAAGTCTGTTGTGTGCCCCATTAAAGGATGGAACAGTCCCAGTAAACAGCCACCACAGTCAGTCATGAAGATGCTGTGATGGGATTTGCTCTGCCCTAACAAATCTTCTGACGTGATTGCTCTTTCCTCATCGGTCCCATCCACAAGGAAGGTTCAGATGGCATCTTTTTTGTTCAAGACTCCAGTATTTTAATCAGTTTTTTTTGGGCAAAGGCACCTTTAGCAACAACATTTCAAGACACATTTTTCACCTCCGAGTGACCCAAATTATACTGTATATGCAGCTGGCAACAAATGCATGTTTGCCCTCATCCTGCACTCTGGAACAATTGTGTTTCATTGAAAATTATGATTTCCCACAATCACCTTGCTCAGCAGTAATGAAAGACCCTCCTGTCAGCACAGGATCCTGTA
Source organism: Pao palembangensis (assembly GCA_015343265.1). Classification (NCBI taxonomy): domain Eukaryota; kingdom Metazoa; phylum Chordata; class Actinopteri; order Tetraodontiformes; family Tetraodontidae; genus Pao; species Pao palembangensis. Next base: position 20,328,850 of record CM027083.1, on the reverse strand, counting down.
GATCTCAGGTCCCAGTCAGCTCCCAGTACAAAGGTCAGGGCCACTGGTGGACGGTCTGAAGCGAGAACTGAGATAACGAGTGCAGGACACGGTCACTGTCAGAGTAATCCCCTCTGCTTTCGGACGTCATCCCCCTGCAGGAAGCAGAGCAGGGCCGAGCAGGATGCATGTGCAGGACGGGTCATCTGTCCAAAGTTCACCTGTAGTCACACATGGACTGCTGGCAGCACCTGCCTGGACAACAAAGACATGTGCTCAACATGAGTGCAATCAAGTTGTCAATGACTGAAATTTTTTTTTGATGAATCATTAAAATCCAGATGGTGGCTGCAGATAATATCTGCAGCCACCGAGGATCACTGAGAATGGACTATTTTGTACTTATTAGTACTTTCTTTTCATTTTTTTTCCTTTAGGGAAAAGCTAAAGTAAAACCACAGGACCCTGATATTTGCCTTTTTTTACTGGTGTGTCCAGCCGTTACCACCTTGATGCCACAGTCAGGATTTTCTTCATATTGATGATGCAAAAATCAAATCTCCACCGACAACACGCTAACCTGGGTGGAGCAGTAGATTCCAGAGCTCAAGTATCAATCCAGAAGAGAAAATGTTGGCTCGCCTCATCCCCACTTATCACAATTCATTTAAAATGTTTCGGATTTCATCCTAATCTCTTGTCTGTCACGGCCTGTTAGAGTAATTGCACTGCAGAATTTTGCAAGTTTTGTTAGTAATAATTACACAAATGGCCACACCCCGAAACATATCGGGAGGTTGGAGAAAAACAAAAACACCCTGTGACGCAGAGCCAAGGGACCCTTCGCAGGGTGATGCATATGACTTTCCCTCTATTACCTGCTTATTTTAGCTCCACCATTTGGTCAGTGACTAATAGGGCCGGCGGTGGAGGCTTGTTGACTCAAGGCTTTATGCATAGCCGCACAGTTGTTTCTCAGAGGAAACTGTGGTTTCAGTGGGAGTTTTCCATGTTAATCATGGATAACTGGTTGCTTTCACTCCCACTGCAGACAAACCGCACGGCCGGCGCTGACGGGAGCCACTGTCAAACTCTTCTGGGTGACCTCAACACCTGTACAAAAATATTGTTGTACCATCATCGCCAACGTTCTTGTTTGAAATGATCACCGAGCCTGAAGTACTGGATCCAGTAGAAATGCAGAAGCTGAGTAAAAAATGATCATGCATGCTGAAAGGTGCAGATGGAAATTCACTCACATTGACATCACTCAGCTGACAGGATAATAAATTAGAGGAGTAAAGCGAACCCGCACCAGCTTCCCGTATCGTAATATTCTCGATGCCTTGACTTTGATCACATCAGCGTTCTCATGAATGAAATTTAAACCTTCTGCCTGGGAAAATTTCCCCTCAGAGTTTTTCCAAACCCAGACATATGACTTATGATTTATTTCTATCTGTTTGTACATGTAAAAGGCCTGGTGGATTGCAGACCCGTCTTTGCCTCGCATGCCTGTGGTGTCATTTTTGCCCTGACCCCAGTCCCGGGGAGCATTTTCGTTTGTAACATCCATGGAATAAGGGGATCCTTTTTTTAATACTCAGCTGTGCAGGTAGCCGTGTCCTCAGGTGAACTCTAAATGCAGCGTGTTTATTTGGTGTTGCTATTCAGTATGGTAATAATTTAATTTAAACTGATTCAGTATGTGTTGTGAGACCTGCCTATATTCGATTCTTGTAAAATTCCCAGCATCAGTAAATGTGAGTGAGGGTTTTCCAGCTAAATCAGAGGGTGTACAGGCCACAGAGGACCCGGTGCTGGTCTTGAAACGGATATTTCTATTTCTCCACCCAAACTTTCTGGTGCCCCGTCCAGCTAAGCAGATTTACAGATGCTGTATCGCCGTCATCACAAGAGGGGCGCCTGTCACAGGATGCATTCAAGTCTCCACCCCTGAAGACAGATGGAGACAGCGTCGATCAGCTCATCCCGTAGACGCGGTGCCGAAAGCACAAATTAGCGGAAGGGTTGTGCGTGGAACCATTTAATCCAGTCTGATGTCAGGATGTAACGCAGGCGCACACATCTGAAATACTCCAATTCCATGGACACACACACACACACACACACACGCATACACACACACACACAGAGTTGTGTTCTTGCTGAGGTTATAAGATCCGCATTATCTTGGCTTTCTTCTGAAAATTTTCCTTGTGGCACATTTATAGTTCCTTTTTAAACCAGTGTTACATACTTCTTAAAAAAAATCCCACCATTTGTTACCGTCAGAGCGGTCTGACACATGACCAGCGTAGACACAGCCTCAGTCAGCATTTTTTCAATGTCTTCAACTTCTGACCTGCCTCGCGGCAATTCATCCGGCGGGTGATCAGAGCTATGCTGAAGTGAAAGATATCAAATCGCCTCTCAGGACACCACATCTTCAGACCTTTTTACTCTGGCTCCTGAACCGCAGCAACCACACTGCTTTCTGTGTTTCCTAGGTCTTGAATTCATAATTTCAGAATGCTGATGCTAAAACAGACACACTGGCAGTACCGCTCATCCCCTGGAGGTGGATTTTTTTCTCAGCTATAGGCGAGTAAGTAGAGGGTAACGTGCGTGACATCTTTTAAGACTTTCAGCTTATGAAAATCTATTAAAAGAAAATAGATGGAACTTTAGCTCCACATTATCTGTGTATATTTTAATAGTCTTTGCTGGATGACTTTCTCACTGACCTTTACTGGTTTCAGTTTTGCCTCTGAGCCCAGTTGTTGCAGCATAAGCCCTACCCCCCTGGGGTGGCGGGGGTGGGGGGGGCCTTCTGAATCCATCCATCTCCACTTCAAATCATTTTACCAAGCACTCTGGCTGCTACTAGTGAGATTCCTGGAAGGCTGTCCAGACAGAGAGCGTGATTTAATCCAGCCTCTGTGGCTGGTGCAATAAGCCCCCAGACACACCCAGATTTTCACAAGGGGAAATAATCTGCCAGGACCCACAATTATCCAAGTCAAAACGACTGGAGATGCTTATCAAAGAGAGATCCACATGTTGCTGTGACTGGGCGTTTTCCTGTTAGTCACTGTTATAATATGGGAGCTACACTACTGGCAGGTCTTGGTCACGGTTCATATTTGCATCATTCAGTCGAAAAAATGCTATCTGTTGTTAGAGGACCAGCTCAATCTTTTATAAATTTTAAATATTTTATCATCTTACTTTACTTTAATAGGGTGTAAAGCAACAAAAAGTGATGTGTTAAGGTCTTTGGCTGGAGCCAGACTGGATCTTTCCAGGAAAAGGAGAAATGTCTTTTTCTAGAATCACAAATGATTCATTTGATACAACATAAAGAGTTCAAACCAAAGGTAAAAAAATAAAATACAAAAATGAAACAGCCACATTACAAACAAGCTGTAATTCAGCTAAATGAGTTCAATATAACTGTGGCTGGTGACGAGTTATTTTTGACATTCATGAAATCACATTTACCACCATTGACATGGCACGGTAATGTGGCCATGACAAACACACAACAACAGTATTATGAAAATAACTTTGGGGAGTCTCATTATATTTACTGCAGTATACCAAATTTCAAGCCTCAGGATTTTATTGAACAGACGTGCAGGGACCTCTGAATGATGCATGAATGAGTCTGTTACTGCAGAAAGCCAGAGCGATGACATGTGTGACCACTAAGGGACGTGACCACTTGTGTTATAGACGGTTTAGTGCCCTCACTGGGTGGCTGAAGAATTAATTATTTTGCTACCCACAGAAAGGTCTTTCACCTCCTAAAATACACCACGTCTGCTCAGCAGGTCCCAATTCTAAATTAGACCATGCATGTGTTCCCCAGACGTAGGTCAACAATGTGCCAAGATCCCTCATCCACTCTTAACAATGTAGACCTAAAATACCCCATTAACCCCATCAACATATACCCGAAATGATCAAAAGAAGCCAGATCAGCATCTTGCTGTTGTCTTGCATTCCTGAGTGACCCACATTTATTGTCAGGTCTTAAAGACATGAGCTAAAGACACAAGTCTTAGGTGTCTTAGCGAGAAGGAGCTCCTTAGAATAGACAGTTGCTGCAATCTGTGGGCTGTAAAATGTGGGGCACCACCTGTTGTTGAGCTTGTTGTCTAAAAATGTCTCCCACTTCACATTCTCAAACTCGCTTTCAACGACAAATTCATTCCTGAGCGGAGCCATCCGCAGTTATGAGGTGAAAATGCTGGAAAGTAGCTGAATAGTACTTGACCCTTTTTGTAGTGAACGGTGTGTTGTTTCGCATGAGTGCTTCTTAGCAAGCATGCTAAAGTGCATGTCCCGAACACACACTCGTAAATCACGTCTTCCCCTGTAGCCAGCAGTGTTCGCAGTTGTTGAGCAGTATAACGTTTTCATTGTTTCAGCTGCTGTTCACTCAATTTGTCCAATTTGTTTTCATTCCATTTATGTAGATGAATGCTCCTCAAGTCCAAGTGCAACATCTGAGATCGACATCATTAACACTTCCTTTTTTACCAGCTGTTATTTTGGCCTAATTTGGCTTTGCTACCCTGACACCGGCGATGTTAAACTTGTAAATATAACATAAAAGATACACAATAAACACTGCATCACTAAAAAGAATAACATCAGTTGTGTTGCCTTTGTCACCTGTGACTCTGATGGTTGTGACTAATCCAAGGCCTCGGGGGCTTTGGACCCACAAGTGTTGCAGTGTGACCTAGAAAAGGATCCACTGCTGGACACTTTTGCCTCTCCGTTGAAAGCCAAGTCAATTTTTTTGTTTTAGCTGCCATAAGCCAGCACTCCAAACCAGGGAAACATGGATTCTGACTCTAGAATTCTCAGACAAATCAAAATGAAACATGAGCTTTGCCAAGGTAGACATGTGCTGAGCCGTAAGTGCTGAGAGGTCTGGGGAAAACTCATTTAATATCACAAACGATTACCTCTTTCCAACCTTGCTTAACACCGCAAGCCCGGCAAAACTAGGTTGCCTGCCTGAAAAATATTAGTTGAGATGCGTTGTTTTCATGTGGAGATTTATAGACAGACATAATGAAAGCAGCCTCTGAGGTTGGTGTATAAATCAGCTGTGGGCCATGCGTGGCTTCGTAGTGCCTCACATAAACACTCTTCAGGGTTCATCATGGAGAGTTGGCTACGTAGCTGATTTAAGATGTAAACAACAGGCCTTCTCCGAGGATCTGGGTCACTGCATTTGTGTGTGTTTGTGGCTGTGTGGCGGTGAAGGGGATCTTTGGATAAATCCAGAATTTCCTCGTCTGTCTCCGATGCTCCCGTTTACCTGGGGTCAGCTTCCTGGCACCTGAACAAAGCCATGTAGCTGCACCTCTTTATGAGCCTTCCCAGCACACATGCTGTGTACGGCAGTAAATATCACCAGGCTGCGTCACCAACAGAATCAATTCAAGGTGATTTGCAGTTGCGACAAGGTTTAGCTGCAACAGTTTATAGAAATAATCAAAAGGTGATGAGTGAAAGGGGACCATGCCGTTGCTTTAACACTTCACTTAAGGGCTCTGTTGTTATCAGATACGCTGCATAGTGATGTTTGGACTGTGGCTTTTACAGTCCATAACAACTGTTGCTCTTCTACAGTAATTATTTAAGAATTATCCTCAACATGTTGGGTTCTGCATCCAGGAAAAGCAAATGAATCACTTAAATAATCATGAAATCAGACTGAGAGTTTAAAAAAATGATTACAGCATCATAAGGTTTTGTAATTGACAGAGAAATTAAATATTTTTGAATTATTTGATCAATTTTGGACGTAAGCTTGGAGTGATAGATATGAAGATAGTGTTGCATTAATGTAGAGTTCAATCCAGGAGTTGATTATTAGATTTAGTAGCAGATTTGAAGCAAAAGCAACCTGAACCAATAACACCTGGCTGTAGCTATTGGCCGATCCTGATAAAAGAGCTGACTTGCTTTATGATCAAAAGCAAGCAAACTTGGCAGATGAGGTCACACATCTAACAACTGCAACGGCACAATGCAGAAGGAGGCCAGCTAATATTCCTTTCGAGAGGAAAAAAACAATCAAGCTTGTCATTCAGCTTAAACTCTTCAAAACTGCAAAACATTTTTTTTTTTCTTCCAAAGCCTGAACGCCAAACTGAGATTTATCATGTTTGGTCTGTAGCTCTGCTCCCTTTTTCTCTTCACTGCTTCACTGCCAATGTCCTTTTTCAACCTTGTTACTTCTACAGTGATGTCTGTTGGAGGCTGAGCTGAGATTTGCTCACCAAATTTGGCTTTATGTGCCTAAGTTTAGCCCTGTATAATTTGCAAAACTTTCTCACATTATCATTACAGGCCGTTATACCTGTAGTGCATTAACCTTAAGTGATCATACCCGCAACATTATACAGTTTATTTTAGGGCAGACTGAAAATTCATTCATCTACAGAACATACAGTACATATTTTTTATTAAACACTCATTATTTCTAATTAGGGTCATAGGTCACAATGAGCCCTGGAGGCTATCCCAGCATATCCCAGGGTTAGACTCAGGAATACACCCTGGTTGATCACACACATCATTCACTTGCTGTAGGCGACCTACTGTAGGCGCAATTTAGTGTCTCCAATCATCCTAATGTGCACATCTGAAAATGTGCACATTAGGATGATTGGAGAACCTGGAAAAATGTGACATGCAAACTTTATGTGGAAAGGTTCAGTTCTGGGACTTAATACACCCTGGATGGGTCATACACATTCACCTTCACCTAGGTGCAATTTAGAGTCTCCAATCACCCTAATGTGCATGTTTTTTAAGTGCACATTAGGGTGATTGGAGAACTTGAAAAAAAACAGGGGGGCGGGGGGGTACTTGCAGAGTCCACATATAAAGGTTCAGTTCTGAGACTTAAGATAAAAAAGCAAAAACATCTGACTGCCTTTTTAAACTTTGAGCCATGAGCACACTTTACACTTTTTTCCTCAAGTGTCATTCATCCATGGATTACATACCTAGATTAGGGTTATCTCATAAACAAAAAACAAAACAAAAAAAACTTGGAAACTGTAAGTCAACGAGAGCTGAGGCAGAGGAGCCTGGACAACTTCAGAGGGAAACGGTTTCCCTATCCAGTGTGGATGTTGACCTACAATATCAAGCCATAGGGTGTTTCACACTCACTTCCTGCAGAGTCACCAAAGTCACATAGTCCAGAAACAAACGATAAAGGAAACACCATTTAGCCATTTAGCTTGTCACAGTCTATCATTAAAATGATGGTTGTCTTCCCGTTCTCAGCTTTGTCAGAAAGAATTTGATTGTTTTAAGTTTTAAATAAAAAGTTCACCATGTTATAAGGCTTGGTACAACATAAAAATTCAGTCATGTCTATTTGACTTAAATCTGTAGTTTTTCAGTATTGTTATTTAATTAAAACTCTAAGGCCATTATTTGATCCAGAAAACATTGTTCACCATTGCTGCCATTATCTTCAGAGATGGCCGCGGCGAGCTCATGATGAGAGGAAGTTACTTTGCCACTGACAGTAGGAGATGCAGGCTGGACTACATCTGCCCGAGTCTAGGAAGCGAGGCAGGAAGCCTGCGGGCCAGGTGTCACTGTCAGCAATGGAAAAACCCAGTCATAGTTTGGCGTACTCGGCGTTGCTGGCTGAGCCACCGCCTGTCAGTCTTCACCACCTTGACACCAGAGCCATTTGCGCTTCCTTATGTCACATCCTATCCCAGGAGCCGCCCTGGAGAACTAGCATCTGGGTCAGCAGCTGCCAGTGATAGGTGCTGTCTGTTGCCTTTGAAAAAGATGATGTGAGGGGTTTGTCTCATTTAGTGTCCTGTTCTGGGTGGCAGGAATGTGGCCTGGACTTGATATGTAATGAGACCTGCAGGCTTGTACCATATTTTAGCCCAGGTGGGTCAGGTAAGTCTGGTTGGTAGCCCAGGTGGGACTGGGGTCCCACCTGTGCTACAAACAGCATGCATTGATTGTAGCTGTGCTATGGTACGTAGATTTAAGAAATAGTAATTATTAGTTACAAAATAAATTTTAATTTTTATTACAGACTCTCCTTTACACTTATACAGGTTTACTTGGTGGAACAATGTCTAACCTGAGCATTGTCCATCTTTTCCTTTCTCTGCTGTCATGGCAGATTAGTGAAATCCAGATGTTTTTAAACATGGCTGAATCCCAGAGCTCTCCAAGCTGTCTCAGATCCCCAGACTGAAGGTAGGCCTGTCTGGCTGCCTGTCTGCGAGGCACGCGCCCCCCTCCTCCCCCCCTAGCACTCATATGAGCTCAGCTTCCAGGTCAGGCAATGCAGTCTCACTAATTGACCCACAACAAATGCTTACCGGTAAAAAACATGCCCTTTGCAAGCACCGGTCAGGCTTTGTTCTTCGACCCAAGTTTTAATACTTCCTTCAGCCTGGTGAAATCGCTCAGGATGTTGAAGACAAAACAGGGAGTTCATAATCTAGTCAAGCAGACACAATGAGTGATGGAAAGGTTTGGTACTTCTGAAGTAAATAATGTCTTTAATCGCAGATGTTACTCCAAGACAGGCCCACACAACCGGGCCCAGGGAGTCTCATTCCTTCTGCCTGAAACTTTATTTTTATTAATCCATGATGAAATATCTCTTCTGGCAAATTGTCCTGAATATAAAAGAGGATATTTCATTAATTAACCAGGGCTTTTGTAATCTGGCACATGGCAGATGTTAGGCCTGAAATTAAACGCTTAACAAATGATACGGTGTTATTGATTTGATAAAAAACTGGCTCCCCCCCCTAAATCATTTTGTCTCATCTATAAAAATTAATTAAGCAAAGCAGTGACCTAATGGCGCATTTTTCTCGGAGGAGTTTAATTTTTGTGGCGCCCACTAACCCTCCTTAGGTTGATTTCACGGTGATCTACATACACTGATGATGGGTGCGTCTTCAGGCATGTATATACATCTGGAATACTGTATTAGCTTTTGTCATGGAGTCGCATGTTTATTTTCTTCCAATGATGTCATTTGACAGGACCCAAGTGAGACGGGGACCCCCTGACACCTCCCCTCAGCAGACCGGGACTTCTCGCACTGTGAAGCGTTACCCATCATCCTCTGCTCCCATTACCTCCAATGCTCTGCCCAGTAACAACGGCTTCACCAACAGCCGCAGCAGTGTGCAGAACTGGAACGGACAGAGGATTGGACACAGCAGCACACACTCCATTAACACCCACAGGCCCGCCAATGATAACCTGCTGCATGGACACTTCAACAATGCATTATCACCAGCGGGTAAGCTTCACAAATGGATCTGCAGGTTTATATTAGGAAACATGTTTGAGCGTCCTGCTGTCTTCATTAAAAAGAACATTAGCCACAAGGAAAACAAGCAGAATCCTTGGATGTACTTGATTTTCCCACTGTCACCCCACCCCACCACATCTGTGGCCTACATCAGGACAGACGGCAGATGTTTGCTATCAGCAACATCTAAGCATGCCTCTCTGTCTGTGTCCTCTGCTGATCCACGCTGTAAAGACCGGGAGTGTGTCCCTGAGTGTACAGTTACTTTGATATCTCCAGGAATCTGTCACCTCTCCGACGTGACAGGTGCTGAGCCCCGTTGCCCACGACGGAAAAAAATGTGATCCCTAATTTCGACACTTCGCCAGCCTCCCGGCCGCTATCCAGCAGGCACAGCTGTCTGCTCTTCATGCTCTTCTTATTTTTCAGCCTGCACCAGAGCAACGGCTTTTTGAACAGGTTCCCGCCATTACACAACATTCACTTGCACTCACGCTGCCTTTGTCTTTCTCACTCATACGCACATCCAAAACACCCTCTCCTAAAGATAAAGGGCTTACCTAATAGTACTCTCTCCCTCATTTGCTGGCCCGTGGCACATCAGTCATCCTGCTACAGCTTGCCACTGGCCAGTTGTTAGCACACACCCTCACACACTTAAATAAACCTCCCTTTGCCCAGAATGGGAGTGTGTCACAGTCAGGCTGAAAGAGGAAAGATGAAGCTCGTCTCCAGCAAGTTGTTTCCGCTGCTGCTCCTCCTCATGCAGGTGTGTGTGTGCTTTCCAGGGGCCAACCTGACCGCCAGCCTGGACCGCATCAAGATCGTCTTCACGCCGATGCGGTGCCGCAGGGTGTGCAGCGGCAACCGCTGCTACAACAGCTGCGAGAAGGGTGACGTCACTACAATCTACAGCGAGACCTCGCAACAGCAGCCGCCAAAGACCCAGGGCTTCCGACTCTGTGAGTATCAGCTCTGGACTCTCGGACTCTCTCTGTCTTTCTGAACTGCATAACATCCTCTAGTTCTCAGGATTGTTCGCACTTGTGTCCTGATTCTCACACACTTAACTTTTTTTTTTCCATCCGACTTTTCCATTCCTTTTTATTGGGTGAGCCTGACAAAAAAGTTTCCCAGTGGCATGCTGTCTGTTGTGAATGCCAAGCCCAGAGTGGAGACAGAGTGGTGGAGATGAAAGAATGAGAGCTTCTCTAAAAACTCTCACTGTCACACAGAGGCAGAGACGGGGTCGCATAGATTAAAATGTGGGCTCTCTAAAAGGGGCCTAATCTCCCCTCGCACACACACACACGTGGGGCTGGTGGTCCCACGCTCCCAACACTTAGCCCCATCTCTTTGCAGTTTACACCTCACGCTCAGCCCCGCTGTTAACCATTTAACGTGCTCCCTGGGAGAGCAGGAATGAATGAAAGAGAAGAGGGAGATGCAGAATGAGAGAAAGAGTAGCAGCATGAACAGGATTTCATAGGGATTACATTAAACCTTCCATTTATCCAGGGGGCTTTGCTCCAAATTCACACAGGAGTATCCATGGGAAGGGAGGGGACAGTCAATGCCAAGGGCAGGGTTGTACCCTGACATGTTTCTTAGCTTTCTCATCAGATGTAAGGGTCCAACCAAGGCTCAGACTAATTACCACTTGTGGATTAGAGGGTGTACATACCACACACACAAACATGTAAGTCCAACCTAGACATAGCTCACATGAATACAGTCACACACCAGACTGTTTTTAAAGGTCCAGACTTATGAAACAGGCTGATGTTTCAGATTTCATGCCCTTTATTGGGGCTTTGGAACAAGGTTTAGATACTCCAAAGACTTCAGGATCCCGATAGAGGCCTTTTCTGGCACATTTACTTCTGCTGGAGGAACACTATTTACGTTTTTTTCCTGCCCATCCTTGTTTAGTATTCTCAAAGTCTCTCTTCAAGTTGTGAAAACAGGTTGAGGAGACAGTACTTTCCATTCCGGCTTTCATCCTGTTATTCCTCGGCTGTGCGTGTTCATCAAGGAATGTCAAGTGGACAGCAAACAGTTATCTCATGCTGTTGTTATGTTCCTTAGACAGAGCAGTAAAATCTGGCTGGATAATTACAACAGGCTCTCTCAGTGCACATCCTGAGTACAACACTTGCCATAAAGCCTGATAATAGATCGGCCTGAAGTCTGTTTATTGGGTGAGAAGTGTGCACGCATGTCTGTATGTGTGGCTGAGATGTTGTTAAATGGTCAGACAGATAAGAACTCACAGTAGGCCAATGCCTAAAAATAGTCCCTTCCCTTTGCCGGGCTGGGACTGGCCTGGCATTGCAGAGCAAAGCAGAGAATTTAACTATTGTTTGATGCCCAAACTGAGTTTGTGCATCTATATGAACATCACTCTGTCGTTCCCATTTATTTAAAGCCTGGTTCTTTTCTGTTTTCAGTCACATTCTAGGCCGTTAATCTGATGCATTCCCCAACTCTTCATTCTTATTGCACCCTTGCTTCTCTCCCTCCTCCAGTATGACTCCACTTAACACTGTATGACAGGATGCTCATTCCCTACATGCAAACAAGACAGGCCGGCACGAGCTTTGCTGCTCGTCTTAAGGCAAAGATGTTGCAGCTCCAAGCATGTTTCTCACTTGCAGCTCCTTTCATCTCAAAGTATGTGGGCCATCTGTTAACTGCAACAGCTTTTACAATATCCTGAATCTGCAGCGTGTGGTGGCTGGAAAAGAGTTGTGTCAGGGTAAAAATCTGCAGAGGACAGCGTAAACAGGTATTCTGTGTTGGCACTGACTCGTAAGAGTTTTTCTCTGAAATAAATCTCAAAATTTCACCAAATTGGAAATTGAGTCTGATTATAGTGTGTTTATATAATAGTTATTTTTTTCTGATCAAAATGACTGCTCCAAATACTGCCGGTGTACTTTAAGTGTTTATTTTAAATGCTAACAACCCAAAAGCATTAATGGTGACTGGAAGACAGCAGAAAATACCAGTGAAGGAGGTCTCAAATGGGAAGGCAGTGTCTCTGCTTTAAGGAAACTTTATAAGCGTCATGTGGGATGAGGCATCCGGTGGTGCCAGAATAGACAACAACGTGGCCTTTGCTGTTTGCAAACAAAGCCTGTCCACATAAACCTCTGCACATTCCACTTCTATTAGTGTTTCTACTTCTGTTTCTGATTACATGGATGCGTGTGTACGGGGACGCATAAATTCGTATAATTGAACGTGACTTGCCAAATATTTTCATATATAATGAATCTCTTTTGTTAACCACGTCGCTTCCCTTTCTACAGTCTTCTGTCAGATACCCTGTTTGAACGGAGGCAGATGCATCGGCAGGGACCAGTGCTGGTGTCCCTCCAATGCGACAGGGAAGTTCTGCCACCTGCCGGCTCCAGTCCCCACAAAACCCACCACACAGGACCACAAGGACGCTGGTCACCAGGGGCAAAAACCTCACTCCCACTCTATGTACACTTTGCCACTATCCAACCAGCAAGGTAAACTTCCAGTAGGTCCAGTCTGGCAGCCTTTGCTACCATGTTGATGTGGGATAGTGCGATGTGGGAAAGTAGTATCGTAACCTGAAGAGAAACAACAGGCTGCAATCTTCCAGTACTTCTGTCTTACCTTCCTAATGCATTAAATATCTATCTATCTATCATCTATCTATCTATCTATCTATCTATCTATCTATCTATCTATCTATCTATCTATCTATCTATCTATCTATCTATCTATCTATCTATATATATATACATGCTGTTGATGAATCCACTAGATAAACTTCATTGTTTGCATTAGTGCCTTTGAGATTAACTGTGCTGCATTTCAGTTATTTCGACACACACTGATTCATGCCAATTGTTCCACTTCAAATTAGATTCCACACCAACCCATCCCATGTCTCTGAAGACGGCTTATCATGCAGCATGCCTTTACTGGCCAACAGTGAAGGCCAGACTATTTTAGGAAGATTAAGTAATGGGTGACGCAGAGGCAGTCGTCATATCCTCCTGAGAATACTGCTTTTATCAAACAGGAGTGGATATAAGAAACAGAGTATCAACATCGTGACCTTGTAAAAGACAGAGAAAAAGAGAAACATTTGTTCACTTTCAACATTTTTATCTCATCCTTTTATCTGATTCAGCATTCTCTCAGAGCATTCTTTCTTCCCATTCCAGCTCTTGGATTGGATTTACTGGTCAATCAAAATTACATGACATGTCTATTGTATCGTCATGTCAACGAGATGTGCGTGCCTCATACATGCAGGGAGGTTGCTTTGTGCCCGGGCCTGTTGATGAAGTCTTATTTTTTAAGTTTTTTCCTGGACTATCCCGGCCGCCTGCGTGATTTATGACTGTGGGTCAGGATTCTGAGGAAAAAAACCCACAAAAAACCTTGGCACTCCCTGAAGATAGATGCTGGCTGTGAGTTAGAAGGACAAAGGCACTCATTCTCCCCAATGCAACATCTGTTCCACTCCACAACAAATATTTTCGCTCCTTAAAGATTTGATTAAACCCAGCTAATCTGCAACACTGTTATTGTTGCTTTGTATAGTTTTTCTGCTCAGCAGCTTGGTCAAAAATCCAGCTGCTTAAGTTTATTCTGGATGACATCTGTCTCACACACTAAGGTTTTGTGAAGGACATTGCTCCTGCCTTTGTTTACAACTCAGAATCTGCCACTGCTACCATCCGCATTAACTCTGGGTCTGTCCTTCTCCAGTATCTCTCCATCCATCCTTGGTGAATGTCCACATTCAGCACCCTCCGGAGGCCGAGGTCCAGATTCACCAAGTAGCCCGTGTCCAGCCTGGACAGAGACCGGTCATCACAGAGGGGGCCCACTCGGTGCAGCAGCGCTCCCAGTCAGGGAGCGTGCAGGAGTCAGCCACTGAGCAGGGCAACAGACACCCACACACCAGTCATACCAGTTCCAATGGTCACAACGGTCACAATGGTCACGGCCCCGTCAGACCTCACTACCCTCAGAGTGAACATGTAGGAAGATGCTTTCAGGAAACAGTGGATGGACAGGTAAGGAGTCATCTTACCCTTCTTCCCTGTCACATCTTCTCCCTGCCGCTTCTGTCTTCCGCCTTCAGACTCTTTTCATTACAGCCACCAGAAACTTCAGTTCTTGTTCAAAACAATGCTCTTCCATTCCCTCCATGTTCTGTTTATTCTGAATCATTTGGTTTTGCTTTTAGTATATTTGGCTGAAAAACATTCCAGTAAATATGCATAAGAATGGGCCAGGGACAAGAGCTGCATCTGGGTCTGGTTATCCTGCACTTGTTTGTTGGTTTGTAACATAGTATTTTCTGATTCTATTAGGTTTGCTGTTGGCATTCCTTGTTTGCGTGGAAGCTAGTTTCATAGGGAGTAATAAAAAACTCATCAGTGCTTTTCCAAAAAGAACTGAGTATGCAAAACCCTAGTCCCTGTTCTAAGGCTCGCATGCACAATGCTGTGTTATCCAAAAGAAAGTCCTGTCTGTTGTCTCTCAAATTTTTATAAACAATATTGTCCAGAAATCTCCCAAATAAGGTCTGATAGGAATCTCTTTTCACAATTGGCCAAGTGACTTAATGAGGCATGCGAAGAGGTTCTTAGTCGACTTTATATTCTGTTCCAACTAACTGGTCTCAGATGTGTGTTTTAATTTGTCCTTCCTGATAAGCTCAAACACACACACACACTACACGTGTCACAATCCAGCATTATTTTGCAGGCAAATCAGCATCCGTGCGCAAACTTGTGCCTTATGTTCAAGACAGATGTTTGTTTTGCAGTGTGGTAAACCTCTGCCTGGCCTCACCAAACAGGAGGACTGCTGCGGAAGCATCGGTGCGTCCTGGGGCCTAAACAAGTGCCATAAATGTCCAACCAAACCAGGTAAGCCATTTGTAACCGGCCAATCAGTTTTGACCATAGTGTTGTTCCAGTTGGTTCCATAACATACTCAAATTTAAGATATTATTCTGTAATCCAGACTAATTCCATTCATTCTGTTGTTAATATTTCCTGTTATGCTGTTGCTGTGTTGATCACTTCTTGCACAATTATCCATGATGTATTTGGGATACCTATTCACTCTTGCAGGTTTTTATACTCTTATTACACAACATTCCTCTTTGTTTGATTATGAAACATCCTCTTTTATAAAACCAAACCCAGTGGAAGCAAATGAAAATATTTAGCTTGAAGATGAGGCTTTGGTAGGAGTGCCACCCAGTCTGCGATTAGGTCGAGCCAGCATGCCTCTGAATGATCAGGCTCTCGCTCTTTCCCAACCGGAGCTGCGGTAGGTTGGAGAAACAGCAGCAGGGTGGTTACATGACAGCAGGCGAGGTGGGCGGTGAAATCCTTCACTGTAGGTGGAGACTTTAGTTGTCCTGACAGCTCGGTGTGTTTTTTGGAGGCCTCGTGGGAAGCGGCTTTAGTGGCACAAATGAACACTCGGTGATTTCCTGACACTCGAAATAAAGCCTTATTGTGGCCATGCCTGTGTCTGAGCAGCTCCTAATAAAGAGCAGACGTCACTGATCCCCCTCTTATGCGTCTGTGGGAGATGCCAGTTCTCGAATCTGCAACTGATTCCAATTCCTCCAAAGGCACAATCTTTTTTTTGCCTCTAATTCTTGTCCCCTTTTGAAGTGTAGCAGAGGCACGAAGTTCATTTTCATTGAAGTTAAGTTCTCATTTTTGTAGGTGTGCTGGACGGCAGCAGATTGTCAGCCCAGGTCACATTCATGCAGGAATAAGAAAGAAAAGTCAAAGTGCAATTTCCCCATTGTGGGACAATAAAAACATATTCTATTCTATTCTATTCTAAACTGAAGCCATGTAGGATGTCTTGAGGGGAGCTTTAACAGGAGAGATGCTTTGAATTCCTCTGGAATGTTATTGTTCTCAGTTTAAATACTTGGCTAGATCTTTTAGCTGCATTCTTTCCCCACTGGCCGAGGCTTTCGAACGTGTTTGACAGGAATGATAAACAACCTGGACACAGTGAGAAATGGTGTTGCTCTTTACATTTCATGTAGAGAATGGGCCCGTGGTGAGCTCACTGCAGAGAAAACAGTGCCACTTGTTGAGAATGTGATCATCCCGTCACAAAGGTCCAGTTTTAATCTAGATATGCAACACTTTCTCCTGACAAATTATAGTTGGTTCTCAAATATCCTGTTAAAAAGATTCACTGTTGCTCCCTCTTTTTTTTTTAATAACATTTATTGATGATGGTTTCATTATGGCCACTATAGTTGATCATCATCTATGCAAGAGGTGCACACACGACCACATTATATAGACGTGTATTATTTATTAGAGCACATTGTGGATTTTATGTCATTCTAGCGGCAGCAGGGGAGAACATTATGACATGATGGAGGCAAGAATGCTATCCAATCTCGGTGGGAGTCGAAAGCCATTAGGAGCCTCCTGCCTTTTAAAAGTCACATGGTAAAGATTCCGGGCTTGTAATGAGATCCAGATCAGCTGGTCCTCTGATTTTGAAGCGGTACTGTGACAAGAGCCTGGATTTGAATATCAAACAAAGAAATTTATGACTGCTTTTGACACGATCTAAATTTTTCGCAATTCTGACAATGAACTGACTGATTAAAAAAATGATTGTGCACAACAGTTGCACACATTCCACAAGGAGCTTGTGAACAGAGGACAGCCCTGCAACTGGGAAGATGTTTTTGCATAGTGAGACAAGAGAGAAAGCATGGGATGGAATTATAGTAGTAGATAGTAGACACTACATTAACAGAAGGAATAACAAACTTGCAAATCAGGATGATACAATTACAGCTTCAGCATTCAGGGGATTTGTGAATTTAACTTCTAATTTAATCAGAGATCTAAGGATCCCTGAGCTGAGTGAACTGCATTAGCTGTGCCTTGTCTGAGCCATACTGTTTGACTGTGTGTAATTGCGCTGGCGCCCTCCCATTCACTGTTAGTTTCGCAAATAATGGAGCTCCACAAGCCATTTGTCTCCCCATCTATCATTACTGGGCAGCTTGCCTCTTTATGATTCTCTACGACTGCAATGGGGGCTTCCCAGGGAGCCACATCAGATGTCCTCAGTAAAGTAACACCTCAGGAGCCTCGGCTTCTTCCTCGAAATCCCTTTCCCTGAAGCGTCAGGGTCATAATGATGTCAATGCCTGAGCACCGCCCTCTCTTTCATATGTCTCTGTCATGATGACACTGCTTTTCTTGAGATTTAAATCAATTAAGTCAGATGAGGCAAAGGAGAAGGAGGGGGCCCACAAAGCTGTGCCGCTGCCTCATTGCTCCATATGAACTCATCCCTTCCAAATGTCCCATTTATTCCATGGACATTTACTGAGATTTCCACAGAGGAGTCATGGCCAGCGCATATTGCTTTTGATTAGTGCCGGCTGAACACGTACATTTGTTAATGAACAATGAAAAACAGTGCAATGTTGCAATGCCTCAGAAACAGTGAGAGAACAGATGCACTGGACCAAGTCCACAGCAGCCTCTCATCATGATTAGAGGAAGACATCACATATTTTCGACAGTGTATGATTCATTTAGTGTTAACATGGAATGATGGAACAGGCAGCAGTGTAGCCAATCAGGGCATAGCAGACTAATACGATAAATAAATCCCATTTGGAAGTCACCTTTCTTAATCAGATGATAGCTGTTTCATCTGATCTGATAAACAGCGAGTGCTGTTTTTTTGTTATCAGGATTGTTCTGTGGCATTCAATATTATTTTGAACAGGAGATTATGGAGGAATGCGAGTCTGATTTAATGGCATGTATACATGAAGGCTACATGTTCATGAGGAAAGTATTAGGCAGAATTGAACTATTACAACCAGAGATTCATCACTCATGAGCTAAAACAATGAACGTAAGTTTTGAGATTTGATATAGTCAAAAAACTAAACAATGTCCAGCTTTGTAGTTGCAGCTCGGTATACATTCCTTCAAAAGGCCATATTGACTTAATATTATACTTATATCCAGAAGTAATAATTGCAGGCACATAGGAAAACAATATTTAAATATGTTATATGGTAAATGTAAATCATTCCTTTTTTTGTTTTTAGTGTAATCGCTTCCCTTTGAGCTGTATTCGCCAATCAAGCCTTTGCTCCAAGGCCAAGCAGAGCTGGCACTGCCATTCCAGAAACTCCAAAGCCCTGAAACCCTTCACAATGATTAAAGAGCTCTTTTTTGGTTTTGTCTTGTGGCACCAGAATATCCTGTGGCGGCATGTCAACAAGTAAAATACTGGAAAGGTCCCTTGGCTTCGGTGTAAGTTACGTTCACAGAATGACCCCAAACGGAGTGGAAACAGCATCAATCATTCCGTACTCCCCTGCTCTCTTAAACACAGTCAGATTTTTCGAGCCAGTTCAGGGTAGAGGCCCAACACCAGTGTTGCCTTTAAGGAAAGTCCTTGTGCCAAGCTGGTCGGAGCTCTGTGATTGATAAACCAGACTCCCCAGTCACCTTCGGAGAACAGCACCCAGGATGGGTGTCTATGCTGCAGTTATACCAAATTACAGCTCAGGTTCCTTCTGTCCATGAACCATTCCGTTCCCTCTTCCTCTCGTTTTTTTGTCTTTTATTTTGCATAAGCCGTCCTTTCATACGAATGCCGATAGTGCCCCTCTGTCCGGAGCAAAAGTAACCTTCACGTTGAAAGGACACTGAAGGGATTTGCTCTGATTTGAAAAGACACTACCAAGGATGCTGAATTACACTTTCAGATCATGGAATTTGAGCAAATATTATTGAACAGTTGCCAGTGGAATGCACAGCACAACTGAATGCAGGCGGACTGGAAATTAGTAAAGGGTGACAAAGCCTTTTGTTGAAGAGGGCTAAATGCGTGGACAATTGGAAGTTGCTGTTTGTTCCCGTAGTGGATACAGCCTGATCTACAGTCTTTGTAACCAAGGGTGACGCTAATGATGTGCAGTCAGAGCTCATTCTTGCAGACTGTCTCTGTATGGCTTGGCTTTTCACACAAACATCTGTTAGAAAACAAAGGAAGAGGCATGAGAATGGAGGCATTGCTGCAACCACTGGGGTGACACACCTGTTATTTTTCATCTTTTTCTCAGGTAGGGGTAGAAGAAGACAGGCGAGAAATTCCAATATGTATTCATGAAACAGACAAGATCTTCTCAAACTTAGAAATAAATGAATTCTTTATAATACAGCTAGGGTCCTGGGTGATCAGCACTAATACTCCTTTATGTTAATAACCCTTTAGAGAACAGGTAGGACGCTCTAAGCTGAAGTCCGAATCTGAATCTGAGCTATTTTAAGTTGCTGGTGACCACAGAGGCCCTTGCCTCCAGGCTAATAAGCTTTATTGAGACACCCGGACCTCCCCCACTGGGCCTCCACTGGCATGTGCGCACTGCTGTACTTCAGGCCAGACTTTCCCTGATCCCATCACTACAGGGGGGTGTGCCCACCAGCCTACCAAAACAGCTCATTACCCAGAAACTTTGAACGGGGGATTAGGAGTGTACGGAGGAGGATGAGGAGGCGGCGGATGGGCAGGAACAGGGCCGTCGACTTTGACACAGTTCCCCCTCTTTTGCTGTTGCCTCATTCATGCCGACCCACTTCAAATTTGTCAACCTTCAGGTACATTGACCTCACCCGGTCCACTGGGTCACAGCAGGACCAAAACGACACCCACCATTGGGGACCATTCCCAGAAAGACTCCATGTGGCCCAAATTCCAGTCCCTCCATGAATACCAACACACAAACACGGACCTAACAGATTGGATAAATTAATGCATTGCAGCTCCATGTTTTCATATCACTCCTTTCAACCACTCTCAAATCCCCGACATTTTTTTGTTGTCACCTCCATTTTCAGCGTTTTGCCTCAGTTCCAGAAAGTTGAAAGCAACACAGACAGGATCCGATTTTTTCTGGTCGCTGTTTAAAGCCAAAGACTGTCATCACCACCATTCTTCCTGATTTCTGTAATCCCCAAAACATGGATAGGGTTATTACACATGGCGACGCCAAGGATTAAAAAGGCTGTTAATCAAGTTCTTTATTTGTTTAATCTTAGAATGTCTCATCCTGAATATGGCTCTCCACAGTAAGACTAAACCTTGTCTAATAGATTCCAACTGAAGCAAAATGTTTCTTGCATGTCTGTGCTCTAAACGTGCAAAATACAGTCATGGCTATTATGGTTTTTTTTTTTTTTTTTTTTTTGAGTTTTGAATCTTTCCAGATAATCTTTTAGATTTGAATTTGAATCAAGTATAGCAGTTGCAAACAATTCTGTCATACTTATAATTATGCCATTATTCATAACTCAAACATATTTTTTCACTCTAAAGTCACAAACATACAGTCGCTGCTTATAGAATCTAACACTGTGCATATTTGAGCCTCTCTGCTCAGAGCTGAAGCAGCTCTGTGAACACACACAGTTAAATCTTAAGTCGCTTCACTTTTATTGCCTCGTCAAAACAAGCAGAAAGGCAACATGGGCCTGTCACCTTCCTTTTAACCCTACAGTAATCATCACTCCATGCGAGCACTCTTAAGTGTTCATCTTTTATTTAAGTAGCTCCACACTAAAAGTCAGGACTTTTGTAGGTTTCCACCACATATTTATGATGTAATTACTTACATTAGCTGTCCCTCAAGGTTAAGGAGAGGTAACGTTTGGATGATTTTAAATGACGCCGTGTGTTGTTTTTGTATTCTGCTGGGTGGCAGTGCTGTCTTATAAACGTGTTTGATGATGGGCATCTGTTTCCATACACTCACTCAGGAGACAACTCTAGATCCTTGCATTAATTTTTTCACTCTGCCAGGAAGCTCACATCTGTAAGTTATATGATCTTCTACTGAACCCCAAACCTTTTCGTCTAAATGTATGCATTTCTCTGTGTGCAGCATATGCAGTGATCTCCAATGGGCAGGTGGAGTGTTCCAAAGGTTTTAAAAGGTTGAATATTACACACTGTCAGGGTAAGTCATTCAGCACATGAATGAATGTGTTCTTGATTCAGCATTTTCTTCGTATACACAATGCTTTGTATTTAATAGGTTACCTATAACAGTGTTTCAGAGTCAAGTCAAAGTAACTTTATTGTCATATATGCGTATATGTTTGACATACAGCATAAATGAAACTGCTTATGTATTTAGTATTTTCAAGTACATCTGGCCCCTGTGGGAACCAGGTCAAGACTACAATTAGCCTTGGCTGGGGTCAAAGTTCAGTAGCCAATAAGCAGCTGGGGCTGCTGGTTTAATTGGTTTTTGGTGTGCTGAGTGGAGACTGGTACAGCCGGCTGTGATTAAAAGTGGCTCTCTAGAAAGGCTCAGATTGGTTTATTGCTCTCCGATCTTCCAGCTCCGCCATGCAGACGTAAACAAGCTCAGGCTATGTGCAAAAATCAAAAAATGTCCTCGATTCTGCAGCTCCTAAGAAGCATCCAGTTGAAAGGCTGATTTCACGTGACGGTAACCACACGCAGTGTCTCCGCAGATGGTCTTCCTCTGCAGGCTTTAAACTATTTGTGTTTGCCGGTGTTGTTAGTATACAGCACTGGAATTAACTGACATGAAGAAATAAACCTTGGCCAAGAGACAGAGGAAAAATGTACTGCTTAATCTGAACAATGAAACCGATGCTGACATGTTCACTAACAAAATGTAGCCTTTCTGACAGCATACTTAAGCCATGTCACTGACTTGATTAATGTTGTCATAATCCAAAAGGCAGTGCTTGCTGAAGCCCGTGGAGTCCAACAACATGACGGTCCAATGGACAGCTCTGATTGCGTTTCCATCAGTTCCTAGTTCAATAAGTTCAACATGTTAACTGTTCTATGCTGCACAAGTTAACATGTAAAGTTCCTGATTGTAATTAAAAAAATACACATTACACATATTCATACAAAAACATGTCTCCCTCTTGCCATGTTTATTTTATTTTTTTAATTGTTTGTAGATGTTTCTGCGTTTAATTATAGTGAGGAAGTTTGCCACTAACTGATGTCTGAGAAACAAAAACAGGGGTGTGTGGGTGTGCAGGTAAATAATGATACTGAGTATTCCAATGGAAGGGTGCTAATTCCTGTCATATTCCATAATAATTTTTGGGTGCATGGGGCATTTGCCGCCTCTGAGGTTCACCACATTCACCTCAGAAGCTGCTTTCAAGTAATATGGTTGGCTGAATTTCTGCTGATCATTAAAACAAAAAAGCATCTGCAGTCCAAGTTGTGGGTGATATCCGGTGCTGAGAGCAAAGTCTTTACTACTCATACAAAGCATCAAAGAGTGACAAGGTGGAAGTCTTAGAAGTCTTACATAAGTCATTTCACATTTTGGATCAGCTGAATAAAAGCTACACATTATTACATTTAATGACTTTTGACATTCATCATAACACACTTAGACCTTTGTATATTTGGTTATGTGGCAGGAATTTGCTTGTGAAAATAGCTTTTCCCAGTAATGGTTACTTTGGCTTTACTCGTCAGTTCTGTTTTTCTCAACCGTTCCTGGTTTGAGAATGTTGAAGGAGT
Organism: Pao palembangensis; assembly: GCA_015343265.1. Taxonomy (NCBI): domain Eukaryota; kingdom Metazoa; phylum Chordata; class Actinopteri; order Tetraodontiformes; family Tetraodontidae; genus Pao; species Pao palembangensis. The sequence continues at coordinate 20,305,899 of CM027083.1, read as the reverse complement.
CTGGGTTGGTTTCTGTTGCTTTAACTTCCCAAAGATATTACAAGGCTGACGCTGCCAACTGTGTTTACAGTGTCCACAAATAATTTTGCATCTGTCTGTGTGACTGACTAAAGAAAATAATGACTCGTGCAGAGGAAGGTGGCAGCAGACTCACTTCACTGAGTTTTGAAATGACTGTAATGTGTCAAACCCATCATTAGGTAGAGCAACACTGGGTCTTTACCACATGGTTTAGCTCAGACCTAGCACTGACCTGGACTTTACCTGATCAGGAACCAATGAAACCAAACTGATGTCCCTGCACTCCTCCTTACTGCATATTGATGCTTTAGATTGTAAAAAAGCTGAGAAATGGACAGAGGTGCTACAATAATGTCGAGACAAACACCTTTAGACAGGGAAGTTAACACAGACCTGGAAAAAAATGAACAATGCAGATTAGCAAAGGAGAAACAACTACAATCAACAGAAAGAACATTGAGGCATTCTTTGGATGTGTTTCAGTCCACAGAATTTATCAGCCCCAATCCCCCCATGAACTCACTTTTTCCACCAGGAACCAAACAACAAAACAAGAGCAGATTAATTAGAATAGGAAAATCAGCGGTGGCAGGCTGTCGAGTTCCAATCGTCAAAGCAATTGGAAAGGACCTAATGATGTACACTTTGTTTAACACGGTCGAACAACAAACTTTGCATGGTCCCAACGTGATTGCATGATTGAGCCTCTGAAAAATGTCCCCCTGGCTGGCACATTAACTGGCTAGGTTTCCGAAAATTGGCTTAGAGGCTCAGGAGCTCTGGGAGCAGCGAGCAAACTGTAACAGCCTCTGTATCATTCCATCCGGTGACTCAGGCTGGAGAGAGGAAAATCCTCTTTATGACTTTCACTAACTGACGTCGGCTAAGGATGGCATTAACCTCGTTGGACAGTCAAAAGGAAAGTCGCCGAGGAGGATCGTAATTTGAAACATTCCGCTTTTCCCTCTGTGTCAATTTAACTGTACTTTCAAGCACAAGTCAGTGAGGGTGTGTGTGTGTCTGTGTGTGTTAAATAGTATGCATTTATATCTCTATGCATTTGATTTTACACAACTGATGTGTGTAATTTACAGACATCAACGAGTGCCTCTTACCTGGGATCTGCAAGAATGCAGAATGCCTCAACACCAAAGGAAGTTACAGGTGTCTGTGCAAAGTGGGCTACATGCTAGACCTTGAAAGCAAGAACTGTGTCTGTAAGCATCACACCTCAGCTCTGAAACAGATGAAAAGTACGTCACTTTGCCGAGCTGTAAATTTGAATAATCCGCTTCTCTTTTCAGCGGACAAGGCAGTGTCTCATCAGAAGGCCTTATGCTACCGATCTGTGTCAGTGGGGACGTGCTCCCTGCCGCTAGCCCAACACATCACCAAGCAGATCTGCTGCTGCAGCCGCGTGGGCAAAGCCTGGGGTGCCGGCTGCGATCGATGCCCCTTACCAGGCTCAGGTAGAGTCACCAAAAATCAGCCCGTCTGACGTTGCTCAATTTCAGTTCAATTCAAGACCCATCTTGCCATCCATTTTTAGTTTACCTGTTGAAAAACTCTCTTTTGCAGACATAAAAGATGCATCACGTGATCTTATGTAGGCAAAAGGATGTTTACCACTCAGCTGCCAGTCAGCTCTCTGCCAGGCTTTAAAAGCGGTTAAAGAAAAACTAAGTGTTTGGAATGGAAAAGGACCAACAACATAAGAGTTTTCATATTTTGGAGGCTACATAACAGTGGGAGTCAGTTTTGTGTTATCACTCTAATCCTCAGAGAGAAACACCGATAATAGACCAGCATGGTTCCACAGCAGAAATAAATAGCAGGGCCAAGTGAAACATGGGAAGTAGTTGTCATCTTTTTTTAATGCCGATCTGATCTTCAAAGTCTGAGAGAAATATGCTGGTTTTATAGAGTGTCTGTACTGGGCAGTGATTCATGGGGATTGTCATAGATCGGATATCACACGCAGACCTCCCCGGTGCTGCAGAGCCCTGACAGAATACAGACACGCAGACTCATTGCTAACATTTCTACAGCGTGACAAGCTGTTCTAGCTGCGTTCTGGGCAAAACCGGGCCGATTTCATGTGACTTGGTAACAGGAGCCCATTGACTTTCCATTCCTTCTTCTGACCACATTCCCTCCTGTTGTCCCTAAACACATGCAGCTTAAATCCCATCTCCTTTAAATTCATTATTTAGTATAGTATTAAATCCACATTTCCGCCATTCATGCCATCGTTTATAGTCGCCACACACCCGTCATCGCCGGTGTCTCCATTGCAGAGTCTTGTTGCTTAGGCAGCTGCTGGTTTCAGGTCAAACAGGGTACACAGTGCTTCTTGATTGTAATGGATTCACCATTACTGAGATTTGTTGGGCTTGTAAACAAAGAGGCACAGTCTCCCTCCTATTGTCCAATGAGCCATACCTCTATTAGCCTTTCAGTCACATGCCCAAACAGCTCAAAGATCAGTCAGCGTCATGTGATCTTCTTCTTCCCCTTGGTTCTGTTTGTTTTACTGCACCCTTGTTTTTCCAAATCCCACCACTGGGAATGGGTTCACCCTTTGCTGTACATGTTGCTGACCTGCCTGCTAGTTAGTTCTGTAACATAGCTGTGTTATGAGTAAAAGTCATCCTGTAGGCCTCAGACTAAATGGCAGCATTTTGGAGAAGATGCAAAGGGTTTTTTTCTGTGGTCCATTGTTGACCTCTGCGTGTCTTTTACACCACAGATCACTTCAAGGAGATCTGCCCAGCGGGCCATGGGTACACCTACTCTCTCTCTGATGTGCAGATTTCTGTCAGACACTTGGGAGAAGACGGTGTGCAGAGTACAGGTTTGTCGTGGGAGGAGCAGAGTCGCCTCTATCCTCAGATCCCATCCTCCCATCCGTCACTGTCGCTGCCATTTGAGCCACAGTATCCCAGCTACCCGCAGACACCACAAATACCCCAGTATCCGGAATATCCCGAGACACCACAAGTGCCCCAGGACCCTGTGGCTCCCCAGCAGCCCCTCCATACCTTCTACCCAGCCAGAGAGTTGCCTGAATGGCCTGAAGGTGAGAATAAGAAGGGGCACGATGGCAAATCACTGCCGGGTAACTTTTATTCTTAGTGATGAAGCCGATGTAGCTGAATGTTCTGTGTTCATGCTTATCCAAACACAGTAACCGCCTGCATGGTTTTTACCGCAACACATAGAATAAACAATGCAGGGTAGTTCGCTGATAGACAGTTTTGTGAGAATACAAACATTAACAGGATGTTGTTGTGATCCTGCTCCTAAATAAAAAACCTATCCCCTGTTCAGACTAAAACTGTGATTCTCATCTATCAAAGTAAAACCCTCTAATCATCAGCTCAGCACACACATCCAATCAACATTTGTCAGCATCCATTTAAGTCAGCAGAGTTTTCTGTAAATATATCCCCCGATTTAGAGTTTGTGAAGACTTTATTGGCAAGGCTACAACATTTTAATTTACATAAAGAGATGATTCTATAAATATTTAAGAATTTTTGTCTCCATCATCAGATATACCCCTTTTTTAACTGGCATTTTTCCTTGGCAAGTTATCTAGAATACGGGGAAAGCACAACTTTTTCTGACTCTGACTGAGAGGATCTACTGAATGTGATGTAAGCAGTGTTTTATAAGAGATAAAGACCTCCGGTGCTGCAAGCTATGTAAAACCATAGGCTGACGTCCTGTGTATGTTATGTGTAGTCAGTAATGGTACACATTAATGCAAGCAGATAGTCAATTTCTGCTACTGATTAACCTTTTCCTCTTTATTTCTGTCTCATGCCAGATGTGGAAACTCCGAGCCCAGTAAGTTCTCTTGTCATGTCTGACTCTGCGTACATCTTGTGAAATGTTTGTCTTAGAACGATACGCACCAGCTACCTCCGCTGGAGGGTTTATTTTGATTACATAACTTTGGACCACATTTTAAGGGGGAGACTCACACACCTAATTAGCAGTGCGATGACAAGCGCAAACAATCTTTTTGCTCGTGGTGTTTTTGACGTGCTTTCTGTGCTCCTTCTCCAGCCGGCCGCTGGGACTGACTCACCGCTGAATTATCCAGGTATTTTTCTCTTGGCTTTGCTCGCACAGAACACAAAACAGCCCTTGTTTCCCCTTAACAAATACCTGAACGTTGCCCTTTAATACTCACTGTGGGCTCACGTAGCATCACTTAAGCTCGTGGCTTAATAATAGTTTTCAGTCATGCACAGACATGTGATGTGTTTTCAAGGACAAATTGCTCTCCGCTGCGGTGAGGTGGCAGCCTCCAATCAACCCTCATCTGCTCGGCTGTCACGCCAGTGAAAACATTAATGTGTCAGACTTGACTCCACTCAGCGAGTCTGGCCCATTTATTTTGGTCATTGTACAGTTTTTAGTCTGGGGGATTATTTTTAAACGGCTACCCACTGAGTGACAGCTGAGGCAGTGGGAGCTGGGAAAGCAAGTTACGGTGTGTCACAGCGCTGGATGTCCCGGCTCTCACCCAGTCTCACTCCCTCTTTACAGAGACGTCTCCTGACTACCCCAGCATCGACCTGACCCCAGATTCAAAGGGAACCACCCACAAAGATACAGGTAAAACACACATCGGAAGGGATAAGGCCTTCAGCCTGTGTAGTGAGCAGGGAGCGTGTCTCTACAGATGTTGGCAGAAGGAAGTGCGTCTTGTAACTTTTTATCTGGCGCGATTTTACTTGACCCATTTCTCAGCGCCAATTTGGCTTAAAGATATCCTGCTGTACGGCGGCTGAAAGGGCAAGAAAACAAGAACGTGTGTGCCTTTTGGAAGAAGATGCAAAGAACACATGGTTAAAGTGGTGATACGCAGAGAACGGCAGGAAGAGTGATAGGTACACTAATGAAGAGACAAAAGTTCTCCAGTAATCCTATAGGGCGCCCCATGTCATTGGAAATGAACCAGAACAGCACTAATGTCAGGCTCTATTGTGCATGATCTCTCTCCTCAAGCCCTTTGTAAGGTCTCCAAACCACCTGTGAGACCACTGCTGCACTGTAAATCCTGTTCTCCCATCCAGGATCCCACCAATAAAACAGCAAGATACGGTTCCAAGAAGAGCAACATGTGTTAGTGGAATGCGAGCTTTAGACATAAAGTGTCTGTAAAGTCAGTTAAGCATATGTCAGAATTATTGTTTTATACTTCCTGAGCAATGACTCTGTGGCTTTTCATAGGTATCAACAAGTGTGCCCTCGCCCCCGCCATATGTGGCCACGGTAAATGTGTTCCTGTGCAGACCGGCTACACCTGCCAGTGCGAGCCGGGATTCAAGCTCAGCGCGCTGCAGACCAACTGCATCGGTGAGTGCCAGAGAGGTTACGTAAGCTTTGTCCATCCCTGCAGCAAGATGTCAGTGCCGAACATCACAAAATGAAAAAGATCCGTTTGTTTATGCTGACTTGTTCCGTAATGCTTGACAACAGCACAGTAGCCATCCAAAAAGCTGCCACGCTGCAGTGTTCCCTTACCTCATGGTGAAGGCCTTGGCTCTGCATTGCCTCCGCTGGGCTACAGCCCACGCTGATTGGATTCAAATTCCCAACTTTGGAAATAAACAGTGCTGGAATACAGTGTTGCCTTGAGTTTGATGCCTTTTCCTTCTGTCCTCCACTGTCGCTTTCTGTTTCCTGTTGCAGATGTAAACGAGTGTGACGCTGACCCGTGCGAAGGGAAGGGTCGCTGCATCAACTCTTACGGTTCCTACACCTGTCAGTGTCACAGTGGCTACAGCCAGGTGATCACACAGAACAGGAAGTTCTGTCAAGGTGAGTCACTCTGAACGACAGCAATGGACACGACTTTAGAAAAACTACCCAGACTGCGCTTTACTTTCTTTTGGGGCACCTTAAGATCTTGTCTGTCAACACCGTTCAATAAAAAGAAATTCTGTTCTACTTAACGTGGAACACAATAGTCACTTTCTTTTTCCTTCTCCTTGCTTTTCATGCACACTGGCAGACATTAATGAATGCAGCATGCCCAACAAGTGCCAGAATGGCAAATGCCTCAACATAGAGGGATCTTACACCTGTGAATGCAATAGCGGTTTTGCCAAGTCCTGGAGAGGCCTATGCGAAGGTGACATGCATGCACAAGCTTCTGTGCACACGTGATCAGGTTACATAATGGCACAATCCTGTCCAGGCCTATTTGTTTGCTTCCATGATTAAAAGGGATAACACAGTAACAAAATAGCGATATTTTCTTTCAGCTGAGCCAAAAAACAAAGCCGTTCTTGCTCCGGGACTATATGTTCGCATGTAAATAATGACGCTTTCTTTGCATCATTCTGCTTGAGCAGATGTAGATGAGTGCAGAGATCCCAGATCCTGTCCCAACGGTGTGTGTGTCAACACAGCCGGCTCCTACCAGTGCCAGCTTTGCAGTCCAGGGTTTAGGCCTGCTGATGACAGATGCCTGGGTAAGGCAATCCCACATACCACTATAGCACAGCAGCACCGCCACCACTGCTCACACTCGTCAGGGTGTTTCCGACCACCGCGTGGAAATACACTGGGTTTCCTTCCTGATTGGCAAAGGCTTTCTGTATTAGGTCACGTTTACGCATACGAAGCAGTTGCTGTCAGTTCCGTGGCCACAAGCTGCGCTATTAATGACTTCTTGACAGCTTATGATGCTGCGCAGTTCGTGCAACATGTCTGCAACGTGTTATTAAATAAGTCGCATTTTAAGCTTCAAAAAGACCAGATATTGGATGTTTTATGTCCAGTGAGGGACAAGTCATAACCGCAGCGATGATGGTATGCACAGCTCTCCACCCTCTTTTCATTCAGTTTTTCCACATAAGATGTATCAACCTCTCCAACCAGCCGTGGCTTCATATCCCCAACATTTGCTGTGTTACTGCTGATCTTTTGATATTGCTGGCCCCTGCAAAAAGATTGTTTATAATACTTCAATTTGGGAGAATCCAAATATTTTCTTTTGGCCACAGCCTTAAGCAAACAGCCTATTATTGTTGGACAGCTCTGGCCACTGTGCTGTTGGGCCCAGCGGAGGCCATCGAGGCTGCGTTACCAGTCCCGGGTTAGGTGCTGAGCAGTCACGGGAAATGTATGAGGAGGTCTAAGGGGTCAATTCCCAATTGCCGAGAGGTTGTGACGCGCAGACTAATTTTTTCACCCACTCATACTGTTGATTGCGGCATTCTGCAGAGCTATCAAGTATCTGGTTTGAGAGCACAATCGGTGGGTTGGGTTTATGTGAACGCATGTGCAGCTCTAAACTTGTACGTGGCCAGGTTATGTAATAGCCTGAGTCGTGTTACTGACCACATCCCCTCTCGGTGATCTCGTACCCCTATAATTTGTTTGGAAACCCAAGCTTCTGGGTATTATTATTATTATTATTCCAGAGATGCAAAAAGCTGAAGGAGAGAAGATGAAGAAACTAACGCGCCAACATTAACTGTAGCTGTGAGTTGATATTTGTATATATTTTATATTCAACTTTTCAGCATCTCCTGACATCTGAGGCCCTTATTTACAGGAAGAGTTCACCTTTTACTGTCGTTTATCCACACCAGCTAATTAGCCTTTTGCTGAATTTTGAAGCCTGTCTTTTCTCACGTATAATAAAAAAAGAAGGAATAGTTTGTAGTGCTCATGGTGCCAAACAAAACGCACGTCTCAAATATTCAACAGCAACGTCTTTGTCCAGATATTATGACTCATTTACTCAAGATAATCCCCAGACCTTATTGTCGAAACTATTTGTTTAAAACCAAATGGAGAAGCAGTACGATCAGAAGGAAACGTTCCTCTGCCCATGAATCAGTGCGGCTTTCTTAACTTAATTTAGAATTTTTTTCCTCATTAAGGAATAGATACAGGCTTTGGCATCTGAGCACCAAAAGTCAAACGCTATAGAGCCATTATATTTAAAACAAGGCAGAGATCTCTGCAGCCAGCATGTTCCCATCAAAACACATTAGTTGTACTACATGTAAGAGTAGAAATGGGTATTTGGAGTCAATTACAACTTATTTTTGCCCTCCTGTCATGACCATGCATACGGTAACTACACAGACACATGGAATTAGTTAAGCAGAAACTGTCTTGAACTCATGCTTGTTCAGTTTAGTGTTATTTTAGAATCAAACATGTACCATAATGAAGTCAAAACCCTTAAACGACCCTTGTTTATGACACCAGGGTGCAGCATGATAGAGTTAGTCCTATAGAAGTATATTTCCATCTATACCTTCTTTCCACCAAAAAAAAAGATGAATCTGTAACTCTTTGTTACATATATATCCTATTATTACATCATCAAAAAAAGACACAATCCACAGGACCAAGGAAGAATTAAAAAAATAAAAAACATTTAAGGGATGCAGGGAATAATAGAACAGGAAAAATAGCTCATCTCTGTAGGTACACTAATATTATTCATTCCATATCAAACTGGGAAAAATAAATAGTAACTGAGAGCAGTGCGGGAGACACTGGAGCTAAATGTTTTTACGCTCTGCACACTTCTGACTGCATGCCTATACGTCCAAAGCACTGGGAGTCACATAACCCAGTGAACTCAATCTTTGCTGCAGGCGTATAGATGGCAGCACGGTGGTTTGGGTCCAACTGAGCGAATCGTGGATAAGCCAAATGGCTGGTGTGATAGCAAGAACAGCCCCATTGCCTTGTTAGCGCTTATCGGAGAGGCCTGAAAGATGCCAGATGATTGAGGAAGCCAAGCAACAGGCCACACTGACAGACATCTGGCAGTGCCCGCGGCTAAAGCAAACAAGCCCCTGTCTGTGACTCGCTGCTGTGTTTTCATCGTCTTTATCACTCTCGGTGGAGCATCCTCTCCTCACCTCCGATGCAGAAAAATACTTTTCCTTCCTCTCTCCCGTTCCCTTCCTCTTTCAGTGTCACATAGGATTTTATTGGACACTTTAGATTACACCGTTAAACATTATTCCTGTGTGATATCTTTCACAAATATAACTCAGGTAAACGGCCTGGAATGGAAAAGACGGCTAATGCTGTTCAAATCCTGAAAACCAGCTTCAGGAATGAGGTTTGGTTCAGTGTGGTGATGTAATGCAATCACTGCTGTTTTACACTCATTTTATGCAATAATTATGCTGTAATTGCTTCCCATTTAGTGCTGCACCACTGGCACCACCACATTGTTTTTCTACTCGTCTATGTGCCCTTTTTTCTGTCGTTTTCCTGTTTTTCTGCTGCACAGTTCTGATAGCATATCTTACATGAAAGGACTGATACACACATAAAAATAACACATTTTCTCACTTACCCATGTGATTGCAATGCAGCTACACAATTACATCTTTCTTTGGATCTGCCTCCTTTTTTTTCACAATGTAAGAAAGTAGAATGTTTTTGTGACCATAAAAAGAGCAGCAGCTTTCGACAGCTGACACAATGTGCACTGTAGAACTTTTTTTAGAACAATTTAATGCAAGAAATTCACAAGTAAAATCTTATAATAAGAGCTGTAGTATCGTAACTATGCTACACACTATTCTCATGTGCTCCTCCTGTCTGCAGATATAAACGAGTGCTCGAACCAAACGGTGTGCGGCCATGGTAGGTGTGTCAACACCGAGGGCTCCTATAGGTGCAACTGTTTCCAAGGGTACAAACTTTCGCCAGACAGCCTTTGCAAAGGTAGCAGTCAGTCAGTGACTCAAACATAATGAACTTTTGCCTCCTACCTAACAGCTCTGTGAATGCTTCTTTATACGCCTGTTACATAAGCCCTGTCAGACCCTTTACAGCTTATGAAAAAGCTAAAAAACATTACCGGTTTTCTTTCTTTTCTGATACCCCTTTTCTCTTCCTCTGTATCCCTCCTTCAGACGTGGACGAGTGCCTCCTCCCTGGTGTCTGTCTCCATGGCCGCTGTGTCAATCTGGAGGGCAGTCATAAATGTACCTGTAACCACGGTTACCGGGTCACATCGGATGGCCAAAGCTGTGAAGGTCTGCAGAGGATTGTGCTGAGCGGATGGGTGAAGTGTCGCAGCTTGGGGTGCCGCAGCGTGGCTGAGTAACGTCTGCATTCTATGTCTCTCTGTTAGATGTCAACGAGTGTGCGCTCAGTAACACGTGCTTTGGAGGCATGTGCATCAACACCCCTGGTTCCTACATTTGTGAGAACTGCAAGCTTGGATTCGGACCTTCTGCTGACGGACTGAGATGCGACGGTTCGGTCGATGTGAACCAAGTCAAAGTCTTGACTTGCGTTACCATGTTTGATGCTTATCTCTGCTTCTAGATGTGGATGAGTGTGCTCAGGAAAACCTCTGCCTTGGCGGGGTGTGCGCCAACACCGAAGGCTCCTACAGCTGCACCCGATGTAAGGCCGGCTACAGGGTCTCTCCTGACCGGCAGAGATGTGAAGGTAGATCCCATCTGCTCTCACCACTCAATAAAAACCAATTAGCACATCCGTGTAGTCAGCTCATCATTAAAATTCCAGTATTGTGAAACCAAATACCCCCACATTTTATGATATTTTTATAGTGATATTCATGCAGATCTGCATGTGTTTTCCGTAGATATCGATGAGTGCCAGTCTTTGGATACGTGTGCCAATGGGATCTGTCTAAACTCAGAGGGCTCGTATACCTGTGAGAACTGCCCTGCAGGGTACAGAGTATCATATGATGGTGAGCTCTGTGAAGGTAAGTCTCCACCGCTCCTCCAAATGAGCTCCTGCATGCCACCACATGTGTTTTTTTTATATGGCTTGTTAAAAACAAATGCTTTCTTTTTGTTTTTGTTCTTGCCTTGAGTCTTTGGTTCTTGGCTGCAGAGAAAAGCCCCCTCCTGCATTTGCTGTCTCACTCATCCGCATTGTTTCCCATCAGATATTGATGAGTGTGCGCTGCCCACCACATGCCCCCGGGGAACATGTACAAACACAGAGGGTTCCTTCACGTGTATCACATGTCAGCCTGGTTTTACGGTGTCTGAGGATGGACAGCAGTGTGAAGGTGAGGCTTTTAGCTGTGTTTATACAGGAATGTGCCTTTGTTGTTCCAAACAGGTGTGTGTGTGTGTCTGTGTGTGACTTCCTCCCATGGAAATCGCTCGCAAAGGTGAATGTGCAGCTGTAAATGGCATTAAGTGTAAGAGATATGACCCCGAAAGCCCCCCTTATCTGAGCCCAAAATACCTCTTCCAGACATCACATCATAGTTGGATCGTGGACCCCTCCACCTCTGGCACCATTCACTCCATCTTTGCACAACACAATGAGACACCGGTCCTCAAATAGAAAAAAATGATGTCAGACCGACCGTCTGCAGATAGCTGAGCTCAAAAGACAGAGGTGTCGACATCCTGTGATTACTGATTGAGCTAATTACACCCAGCAGGCTTTCTTCAGTTGAAGCCAGAGATGGTAATTTGTAGTCAGTTGTGTCTATGCTTTGTGTCCAGATGTGGATGAGTGCATGGTGGCTAACTTGTGCCCGGGCCAGCTGTGTTTGAACAGCCCAGGATCCTACACCTGCAGGGACTGTGGGGCCGGCCTCAAACTATCTGAGGACGGTTACGGCTGTGAAGGTAAACTGGCTCACACGCACAACTGCCTAGAGCTGTTAAAGCTGTCAATGTGCTAAACATTGGACCGAAGTTACATTAGATCACAGTTTAAAGAAATGAATACATTATAGCAGGATCATAGAAGGTCTTTCCTTGGCTCAGTAATTCATCATGACATGATTAATGAGATCAATGCAGCGCAATGACTTCTTTGACAAGTCCAGGGTGGTTAAATCTGTCATGACTTCATTGGAGGAATGATTGTTTGAAGAACCCTACACGCAGCCTTGGTTGGTTACATACATCACATTTCTTGTAACATGTGGATCCAGCCCAGAAGGAAGACACCCCCTCCCCTTCCACTGGTGTGTGTGTGTGTGTGTGTGTGTGTGTGTATGTGTGTGTGTGGAAAAAAAATTCTCCACAACAAGACAAAGTCCAAGTCGGCCTCTGATGGGATTTTATTGGTCAGTGCTGATGCCATGGAAAATATTAAATTCTGCACATGAAATAAAGTCAATCTCTCCTCTGCCTTCTGTGTGCTGCAGTCGGCTCGCACTGTTGAACTCATCCCACTCAGGCGAAAATGAGAAATTGCTAAAGTGACCTGGACTATTTTCTCTGCGAGAAATACAATATGTGGCGGTCAGAGGAATTTCCAGTGATAACGTTAGTGCAGGCAAGGAACTGTTTGTGGATGCAGTAATCAGCCAGCACCTGTAATAGCTAGCTTTTTTGGGTTTGATGACCATGCTGCATACTTATCTTTCCACCCTTCTTAATAAAACACTGTCAGTGCGCTCTAATAAAAGGGGCTTTGCTTATTGTGTGTTTGGCTGAGTCACAATCAGCCATTAATAATTTCTAAAAGATAAGAGAACCGCCTATCGAAAATACACACTTTTAAGGGGTCCTGTTGCTTAAGATGATAAGAGATAACCTGTATCTAACCTCGTTGTCTCCTACTGTTTCCTAGACATTGATGAGTGCCAGACTCCAGGTGCATGCCCCGCAGGTGTCTGCACCAACACAGAGGGCTCCTTCTCCTGCACGGCCTGTGACCCAGGCTTCACGGCAGCACCCAGCGGCCATTCGTGCGAAGGTGCGGCACCATGAGTGTTTTGCTGCTGCTGCTCCGACCAGTGTTCCACTGGTGTTTGTGATGCCTGTGGAGACGTTGGCTGATTTTCCTGAAAGCTTTACAGCTGCTGAGTGTGTAACTCGCTGATGATGTCTGAATACTCTTGTGTGTGTGTGCCAGTGCAGATGTGAATGAATGTGAGGACAGCAGTCTGTGTCTGGGAGGTCGCTGCACCAACACGGTCGGTTCCTTCAGCTGCTCCTGTCCTTCAGGGATGGAGCTGGTGGATGGGACTGCCTGCCGAGGTACACACACACAGGCAGTAGGACAGTGTGAACGAACAGCTTTATTAGCTCACCCTGACCTTTGTGCGTTCACATGTTTGTGTGCAGACATCGATGAGTGTTTAACTACAGTGGGACTCTGTGGAGAAGGAGACTGCCTGAACACTGAGGGCTCCTACATGTGCGTCTGTCCTAAGGGATACATCAACATCAGTGGAAGAACTGGCTGTCAAGGTATAGCAGGATGCTGTCATTAGACCTCTAGCAGTAACGAGGAGGCTTGTCATGTTGCTTTATGGGATTTGTGTAATTGGGTGAGGCAGAGTTAAAAGTTGTCATAATGCTTTAAGGATATAGCTCAATTAATTTTCTTATAGTCCTGTTATGTAGAGCACATTTATTTGCTTAAGTGGGCTGACAGACGGACGGTATTCTCCCCATTCTGTCTTGTCCTAGGTCTGGGCCCCCTGACTTGCCTCAGCAGCTGTCTGGGCCCAGTCTCCAACATAAGTTTGATGTAATTCCACCGACCCAGCAATTGAACAAAATTGGTCATCAGCAAAGGAGTGCTTTTTTGTCAACAAACTGGAGCATTTGCTGTCAAAATACATGATATAAGTTTGGCTCTGGGGTCAGAATCGGATCAGTGTTATTGCTGGTGTGTCTTGCAAAAATACTAAGAGCTGAAGTTAAGCAAACGGCAGGAAGTCTGGTGGTGAAATGGCCTGTCGTAATCTGAAACAGGTACAGCAAGTCTGGATCTCTGCATCGGACTTGGGGCAGTGCTTGAACAAAGGGGAGGTTTTTAATCAGAGCACCTTAGAGATTGTCCACCAGCTCAGAGAAAAACTGCCCAGACTGCGTCAGGTACTTTGGCTGTGTGCCACCACAAATACAGGTCTCTAATTATCCTATAAATCAGCTGTTTTCATGCACTTTCATGCCGTCCACCATTGTGTGTGCACCATGTTGACACTATAAAAGCCAGATCCCTCTGACATGAGCCTGTGGGGGTGAGGTAAAGGGAGGATATGTGCGTTTGCCCGGACTGAAACACACCGACGCCAAAATAATGCCTGGCCTTGACCGGAATGATCCCTCAGCAAAAACCGATCAAGCATAATAAACGATTTACTGCAGAAACACTTTTTAATGTAATTTCAAGTGCAGAGCTTTTGCCACAGCAGACTTTGAAGTCCTTGACTTGCCTCCAAAGCTTTCCAGTCACAGCATATTTATGTGTTTACTTTAAGTCTGAGGTATTGCTGTATGCGCTCCCAAATGCTGTTTATCGTGTTGTTTCTAAAACATTCGTCTGATTATCAGAATTTGGACAAGAAAAGCAGGCTTTTCCCCCTCAGTGACTCCCCCCCACCATATCTTTTTACCCCGAGCACCTTAGAAGTTATGTTGTAATGCTGCAATTATCCGACAATCCCCAGCTAATCAAGCATGTTGTGTCCGTTATTAATTTTTTTACGAGTTGGACGGAAATGTTCTCAGTCCGGAAAAGCTAAGGTGGATGTTTTTGTTCTCATTTATTCCCTGTTTGCCAGCGTACTGCTAAGTGCCGCAAACGGCCGATGCGTCTTGCGTTCAGACAGGCGCTTGATTGCACAAACTTTAAAGAAAAACAATTATGCAAAGTAAAAGTGTTTCCTCTTGATTTCTTGAGGGCAGAGCCTGATTTACTAAGCAAACTTTGTAAATCATGTGAATCGTGAAAGTTTTTAATGATGTCTCTTGATTGTGGGCCTTCCGCCTCTCCTGTTTGGGGTCTCAGATGTGGACGAATGCAGTAAAGACAACGTGTGCCTCCGGGGACAGTGTCTGAACACCGAGGGCTCCTTTCTGTGCTTGTGTGAAGCTGGTTTCAAATACAGCGATGAAGCAGCAGACTGTGAAGGTAAGGAACTGTGTTGTCTTGTCATATATGTCAGGAACAATTGTAAACCAACATGTCAGTATTGGCAGTTTGCTGTAGCACTGTTGGCGATGACAGGTTAACTATAGCCAACAGGGTGGTTTTCAAGCTTGGCTTAGAGCCCCTCTTCTGTAGTGCCGGCACTGAGGATGCCTAAATTACAAGACTGGAGCCCTAAACTCCTCTCCCGGTGATGTAATTATGAATGATCCCATTGTGAGTAAAAGGTGTTTCTCCCTTGTGGTGCGTCTCCCTTCAGCTCCTTCACAAGTTCTTTAGTTGCTCTTATAATATTGTTCTTGGCTAGTCCTGCTGCCTGTTGCATTTTACTGAGGACAGCTACACCGCAGGCCTCCTGGCCGGCTCCTGCTGTATCGCCGTTATACTGGAAACAGAGGAACGCTTGAGGGAATACAAGTGTGTGTGGGTGTGTGTGTCAGCGCACATGGCTGCCTTTGCACATCTACTTGTCTTACTGACAACATCTGTGGCTCTCTTTGTTGACATCTACACAGACCAGAATGAGTGCAAAGACTTTGGTAGTGTGGTATGTGGCACCTGGCGCTGCGAGAACACCATCGGCTCCTATCGCTGCTTCATGGGCTGCCAGCCTGGCCTCCAGGGAGAAGACAACACAGACTGTGGTGAGTGGTTAAACCGCATGTAGTTAGAATCAATTATGTTAAGAAGAAACAGGCAGAGTGTGGGGGTAACTGTCTGGGAAATGATATGCATTTTATGGATTATTTCTGTAGTGTAGATGGACTGCAATTCAATTTATCTAGCATGTGGGCTCTGGTTATTTATTTTCTTTTCCTGAAAAAGACCATAGATTAGCAACAATTCCTTCACTCTTCGGTATGTATTCTAAACGAGCCTCCCTCAGTGCACAGATAATGACGCCTGCCTGGCACGCAGAGTCGTCGTCAGTGATGTCAGGGTCTTTCCAGGTGAGGGACAGAGACAGGAGAACCCTTAAAATTTAGGTCAATTGTTGCAGTGCAAGGCCGCTGGATAACAGTGGCCTCCTGGAAATCTGACCCAATAGGAGGGTGGAACTGCGCTTATGGTGCATCTGGGCCCAAAGTCGGCCAACAGCAACAGAATCTTCTTTATGATCTATACAGCATAATGTGCCTCAGATACCTGAGGCCTGACTTATTCATACCATTTTTGCATCAGGATTTTGGTTTATTACTTTTTTAGAATATTTGTTGCTCTCACAGCACCATAAAACAACAAACCTGGTTTATGTAGAATATTAAATGCAGAAAAGGCCAATTTTTGTGTCTCCCTATAATAAGAGAAACAGTCCAAGTTGTCACAGGAGAGTGACAGGCAAAGCGGGGGAAAGCAGTCTGAGAGCATCAGAATGGAATGATGTGTTGGACTGTATGTACAAACTGTGGGTGTTTATGGGTAAATCTCTGCATGTGCGTGCACATGTGTTTTTTTTTTTTTTTTAATCCTTGTGTATGCGCGTGCGTGTTTGTGTTAGAGAGGGAGAAGCAGAGACTGTAACGGCACACAGATGCACCCAGATTGTGACACAGCTTCACATTCTCATGACCTCCAGTTTTTATTGGACTATCAACAGATGGAGATTAGGGGGAAATATGCTGCCGCGCTTATGATCGCTGACAGATCAGACCTCCGCCCCCTCCATCAGCCCCGGTCCTGGCTACATGGGGCCACCTCCTCACGGCTCTTTATGATGTTGTCTGTCTGGCCCAGTAATAAGTGTGCGGCAGCCTGTAGTGTGATAAGAGAAGATTGAAACCAGCTGCTCACCTTGACGATCCAACTCGGTGCTGTTCTTCTGGTTCTGTTTAAATGTGACGCCTGCAAAATTAAGTATATTGGAGAAAAAAACGATATTACGTGTTTCTTGTATCGACATCTCTTGCTGCTCCCACCTCTCTAATATCCCACTCAGACAATAGTGCATCATGGAGTGATAGAGAAACAGTGAAAATGCTCATAGTAGGATTACGGCAGCATTTCAACTGAGACAGGTCACTATTAGAAATATGATTTGTTCCATTTTATAGCCAAACTCTAGCCTAAAATACTGAAAGCGTCGTTCCAACTGACAGCATATTTTGGTTTTTAGAGTAGTCGTACTGCTCCCTCACACGTTTGACCCTCAAAGGCCAATTTATTGACAAGTGTGAACGCCCCATCTTGTTTGAGTGCAGTGCATTTGTGGAAAACTCACCTGCCTTTTACCAGCATTTGAGTGAGAAGATGCTGGCTGCGTTTTTCACATTTGGCTGAACTGTTCGCTCAACTAGTCTGACTGAGCGCCCAGTTATGACCTCATCTGACCATCTACTGTGCGTTGCTATGCGGTGACGCCAGCTCTTCCTTTTTGTTTTTGACACCCCACAACAAGCACTTGCACACCTCGACGCTGACTCACCAGCCTGGAGTTCAAACGTTCTCAGAAGCCCTGCACTTGTTTTACCTCACAACAGCGAAGTCCTGGGAGCAGCAGCCATCACCCCAGTGAAAGTCCTGGGAGGGAGCTCAGTTATTCCAGGGTAGTTTTTGTCTGCCTGTAAAAGAATCACCAACTATTCAAGTAAGGGCCAGACGCTGTAATTTCCCATTTCTGAGAGGGCTGTTGCTTTATTTTTGCTCACTGGCCTTTAAGAGGGGCAGCGGTTGTCTTTGGCTCTGCGTGGTGTACTCATTTAGCTTTAGAGACCACTACTAAAGGGAAAACAGGGTTTTTCTGAGGCATCACGTCAGCTGTGACTTTGCTGCCTGTTATTTTTATTTTTTTGTCTTTTTATATATCTAATGCCACATAACCCTTCCACAATAACAACGCCTGTGGTCACATTCTCATCAGCCTTCTACTGCTTTCAGTATATAGAAATGTAAAGATTTCTCCATAAATGTGACTGGTTATGCTGCTGTGCAAATACAATGAGCCATTTTCAGTGTGCTACACACACAATAGTTAGCCAGCACTGTAATTAACCCATGTCATGTAATGAATAACCTCTTCATATGGGACCAATTGAAGAATATTTAACATGCAGAGTATTGGAGCAGTGTGTGCTGTGGAGGGTAAGCTGACACTAAGTGATTTCTATATTGCCTTCCTCCATGTGCTTGAGATTAGCACACGATAGAGAGACCCGCAATTATTCATATGAAACTGTGCACCTGATCCAAGAATCAGTGCTCCTTCTGTGCCGGACCATTTGTATCTGTAGCCGCCTTGTGTCTTTTCTTCCATCTGCGGTAAACTTCTCATCCTCTTGGCTAATTCCTTTCATTCCTTCATGCACATTACAGCCCTGCGTGTATCCCGACTGAGCTAATCGTTAGATGGAAAGACTAGCTCAGGCCTGGCCGGTCAATGATCTGTTCCGATGTTGTTATCTCATAGTATTCATTATTCCCCACAAACCATCAGTGCTCTGTGGATGAAAGCGTGACGGCCGATTGAGTCATGCTGTAACTAAAACAGAGGCGACCGGCTTAGTTTTGAACTCATGCTCCTGTTCCTCAAGTAGACTGCACCTAATCCCAACGTGTGGTTTGCAACAGACTCTGGTCCTTGCACGCGAATGGGTCGCCACCTGCAGACATTGCTCATTTCACATATTTGGAGGGCGCTTCTCAGCGCCTTTCACTTGGACCTCCCAGCACGCAACTGCTGTCGTGTCCTATAATACAAACTCCACTTAAACTCTTCAGATTTTCCTCAGATACTGAGCAATCCGTTTCAATTTTACTCTGAGGACCTTTGACTGAGATGTGGGAATTCTCATGTCAGGAGTTGAGTTTTTTTCATACGCATGCAAAAACCTTAGGCGCTCAGAACTGTGAACCAGTACAGGAATCTGAGTCCTCAGTTGCGAAATGCAAATCCAACAGCCAGGTTTCCGTTGCTGCATTTCATCCATCCGTTCACCCTCCTGTCATCCTGCAGCTATTTGATCCCCTGAGATCTAGCACTTCCTGTTTCAGTTTTGCAAATGTGAGGAAAAAACAAAAAAACAGTTGTGTCTGATGCCAGAGGCGACCGAGTCATACCACTGACAGAAGACTTGTCCCCCAGGAAGCCCAGCCTGAGAAAGCGTCTGTGCTGCGGTGGACCCTGGCCAATAACTCGTTTCACATCACATGTCTTCCCTCTGGCATTTAGGATTTCTCAGAGGCAAAATAAAACTGGCCTTCACTTCGTAAATCAGGTCGATTTAAAATTCAAAGGTGTCTTGTTTATCCCACTGAATA
The DNA here is from genome assembly GCA_015343265.1 of Pao palembangensis. Taxonomy (NCBI): domain Eukaryota; kingdom Metazoa; phylum Chordata; class Actinopteri; order Tetraodontiformes; family Tetraodontidae; genus Pao; species Pao palembangensis. The sequence continues at coordinate 20,286,720 of CM027083.1, read as the reverse complement.
TTGGAATCCAACTTAAAGCATCACATTTATTATTTTAATGTGACTTATTTGTGACTTTTATTTATTTATTTATTTATTTATTTTTAGCAGATTTCCTGTCGTGATGTCGTCATGGAAATTTGGAAATTTAAACGAAATAGCAAAGAACTATTGTTTTGAACTGATTAGGTCAACAGATATTCCAGCCTTGCTAATAATACCCCAGACATGACGCTGTCTGTTTTCTTCAGTGCTGTTTGGACAAAATAAAAAAAAAAACCTGTCTGCGGTAACGGATTCCGCTTTATGAATCGCGCTGATTCAATTTTATCTCTGACTGAGCCTCTGACTGAACTGTTGTTTTAGTTCCAAAATAAGAAGAACAATCTGTGGTTTTCAGGCATGAGTTGCTGAACAAATTTCACTGGAACAGACAAGTGGCCTCAGCGCTCTGTCAATGTTTAGAACAAGTAAACACACGGATGAGGAACTCAGAATATCTGTGTTTGGGTCAACAGTGTCCAGTAGCTAACCAAAAAAAGGCACCCATAGAACTTTCATTATTGTTTCAACAATCGCAGTCACATTTAGCCATCAGTGAGGGCAGGAAGACATCATCAACAGCCTGTCTCAGACATGGAAAAATCCTCTAAAACCGGGATTTATTACTACTTTATTACTTGCAGATTATACATGTATGTGTGTTTCTCTTCATTAACTGTAAAAAGCATAAATGCTTCAAAAACAGCTTCAGAGGAATCCTTGAAAGGCAAGCTTTAATGTGTAAAACAGGATATTACTCCAGGTTCAAAAACACTTCATAAAACCACTAAACTGCAGCTATTTTGCAAATAATTGCTTGCTTTTTTTTTTTTTTTTTAGGTTTCATAAATCTCAGCTTTTTCAATTAGGGGTTTTCTCTTTTTATAACTTTGTGCAATGCAAACACTGAACTTCTGTACTCTGTCACCTGCCAGAATGGCTCCCCGTAACTAGCATTTTGTGCCTAAAACTGAGTCCGGCGCTCAGTAGTCCAGCAATTGAAAGCTTTGTTTCACGCCAAGCACATTAAATGGTTTAAACATGAATTATAATGGAAAACAGTCGCAGTGAAAAGGCTGTCAAAAAAAGTCTTTATGCCAACTGAACTCTTTGGCATCTTTTTCTAACCGCCTGTGAAATGTCTGAGGGAATGCAGAGTGCTCGGCTGCACACTGTCAACTCCTCCATCTCTGGATGTTGCCAGGATCCCGATGACCGGAGTGTCACTCCAGTAACACACCCAGAGATCATTAACATGCAGTTTTCCAGATCTGAGCTGCTTTAAAAAAATACTGGTGATGTACTGTAGAGTGCAAATATGAAGTGTTTGACAAGGTTTGAGCTCTGTCTCTGACAGAGGTCTTCATGATGGTGGTGTTCATCTGGCGTTTGCTTGTGGTGTAAATTCTGATGGCCTCCTCTTTTGTTGCTCTCTCAGATATCGATGAGTGCGCCAATGACACCATATGTGGCAACCACGGCTTCTGCGAGAACACGGACGGCTCCTTCCACTGCCATTGTGACCAAGGCTACACCAACCCGCCGGGCGATACCAGCAGATGTGTCGGTCTGTATCTCTGCCTAAAAGAAAATGTGTATTCTCTGCTTGCTAAAAAAAAAGAAATAAAAAAATGGGTTAAATTACTTCACAGTGTGATCACATTTGCAGCGAATAAAAGAGGAAATGTTGATGAATGTATAAAAAGAAAATTTATTGAGATTTTTTCAGAAGTTTTATTGTCATGACTGATATAATTTTCATTTAACTGATGCAAAAATCTTCTGGAATCACAGTTTAATTATAAAACAGGTTTGTCAGCAAAGCCTAATTATCTTAACTGCAACTGATAGACCTTGAAGTACTGTTTCTGGGAGGGTAAAGGCTGCTTTGTGTGTCCCTGCGATGACCTTGCTGCTGTGTACGTGCCCCCACGCCCTCCTCTGCTGTCTGTCTCAGACGTGAACGAGTGTGAGATGAGCATGGCGCTGTGCGGGGAGGCCCTCTGTGAGAATTTCGATGGCAGCTTCCTGTGCATCTGCCCCAACGACAATGAGGAATTTGATTCCAGCACCAGCCAGTGCCTCTCCCCGGGTAAGAGAGCAGGACTTGCACTCACACTGGCTCGCAGGACCTAATTCTCCATCCCATCATTGGGAGACAGAGTTTTCCTGAATTTAATGAGGCGGCTATCATTATCCAAACAGCGAGGGTGAGGAGGTAGAGGTGATTTAACCCCACGTCTAGCAGAGAATCATTCCACCTGGCTGTTTCCATTTGTTACATAGGCTGGGGTTACGCTTGGATGGGCCGCCTACGAAAATTTGTATTAGCCTAATCCAAGAATGACTGATTAAGTAAATCCTCCACTCTAGCCAAGATTATTCCCTGAGAGCCATTTCCTCACCAAGACAAACAGGGAGATGGCGCAGCTTTTGGCTGTTAACATCTTCAACGCAGATGTATGTGGTGCATACTGTAACTTTAGCATGACCAAACTGACCTTTTGACTCGGGGGAAATGCCATCACGTGTCCCTGCCAGAGAATTGTCCGTATTTACATGATTAAGCAGAACGCCCTCAGCATGGGATGTTTTTCCTCCTGCCTGGGCACTAAACCCCAGCTATGCCTTTGTGTACCTTTTTGCCACATTCGGCTGTTTGCTTTTGACGTGTGTTAATCAATCATGTGAGAGTGAATGGTGTGTTGACTCACATGCCAGTGTTTCCATTTGGTTAAGCCAGCAGATTAACTGTGAAATGCCTGAACTTATGCCTTCGGACAAATGAGCAGGCTCAGCAGAGGCGGTGCACCATCTGCAGGGATGAGGTGCAGCGTTGCAGCGTTAATGTCGCCCTGCTCTAGTTCACACTGTCCCCTGAAGGTGAATGCCCCAACCTGACCAAAGTAAAGGTTTCTTTTATCATTTGCAGCCAATAATACCTCCAAAACTCCCACCCAAGAGCCTCCATCCGGTCCTTTGCCAGAGGAGAGGAAAGAATGTTATTACAACCTAAACGATGCAAACTTCTGCGATAACGTTCTGTCCCGGAACACCACAAAGCAGGAGTGCTGCTGCACGGTGGGGGCAGGCTGGGGGGACAACTGTGAGATCCACGCTTGCCCTGTCCCAGGGAGAGGTATGAAGACCACATTTGTCTCTCAGAAAAAAGCAGACTAAGATATTGCTTTTTTGACTGCTTTTTTTTTTCCCCCAGATGATTTTAACAAACTGTGCCCTCATGGCAGTGGACTGCTGCCACTGACGATTTCCTCTGTGGAAAACCACCGGGCTTTCATAGGTACGCTCACTGTTGTTGATCTATTATTGACATTCATCTTTGTTCGCTCAGAACTGTCTCTCTGACCTCAGATGCAAACGAGTGTGAGATGTTTGGGTCCGAAATATGCAAGAACGGACAGTGTTCAAACCTCTTCTCCACGTACACCTGCTACTGCCACAGTGGATTCTACTATGACATCATCCGGCTGGAGTGTGTGGGTAAGTGGCGTTAACACACTGACGTGACACAGAAGAACGCAGCTCAACTATTTGCAAGTAATCCAACAGCCATTCCACTTAATATGCCATCATTAACTACAACCACTGTTGCTCCTCTCACACTCCGATTTGCTAAAGCTGAACAGCTAATCAGAATGAGCGCAACGTCAAAACAAATTCCGCGGTCAGGACTTGGACTGCTCGCATCCATTCCGGTGTGTAACAGGCCTGAGCTTTGGCTGCACTGGTGAATATCAAATTTCCCAGGATGCGTCGCTCGTCTCCATCCAGCGCGACACGGTGGATGAAAAGTTAATCGGAGGTTAAAATGCGGAGCGTCGCTTCTGTGAATGTACTAGTTGATGTTGTGTGTGGTTTTCAGATTATGATGAGTGCGCCTTTGGAACTGCCTGTGAGAATGGAGTGTGCATGAACACGGCGGGGTCTTTCAACTGCTTCTGTAGCCCTCCGCTGGTCCTGGACAGCACGCGCCGCCGCTGCGTCAGCCTCAACACGACTGAAGGTGCGTTTCAATCAGGCTGACCTTCCAAATATCTCTGGCTTTGAGTCAGTTCAAATAAAATAGATCATTTAAATGCCAAATACCTGTTTTTTCAAAACTCATTTTACATGTTATCTGATGTTTATGTTTTTTTGTTCCTCAGAGTCATTCCAGAACATACATGTGGATATTTGCTGGAAGCGCCTTGAGGAAGACAACATGTGCTCGAGTCCCCACCAGGAGGAAAGAACCACGTACGCGGAATGCTGCTGTCTGCACGGCGTGGCCTGGAGCGAACAGTGTGCACTCTGTCCCAAGGGAGACTCCGGTAAGGAGAAACACCCTGTCTTATATCTAAAAACATATATTTTATGTGAGAAGTAATCATTGTCAAACTGTATATTCAGAGGACTTTGCGATATTGTGCAACCTGCCATGGAGAGGGGGTGTGGACAGTCTGCGCGAGCAGCCAGGATATGAGTACGGTCTCGAGGGAGCAGAGGACCACGTGGACACCTTTATCCCTCCTTACTTTGACAATTACGGGAACCCCGCAGGACCATATGACATCCCAGAGAGCGTTCCTCTCTTCACTGACAATGACCACAGCGTTCAGCAGCCACCTGCCCGCGTCCCCCTCACAAGACCACGGGAACACTCGCCACACCGCGTGGATCCATACGCTAGTGGGTTTTCATTTAACTCCAGAGATCCAGTTCCAGACATTGTTAATGTATTAAAATGACAGACAGATAAAATCCACAAGTAAAAAGTTTATGTTTGGTTTATCAGGACAGTACTGTACAATTCATATTACAAATTGTGACATTTCTTCTGGAAATTGTTTCCTTTTAGGCCGCTACGATAGCTTTGAGGGCCTTCGAGCTGAGGAATGTGGAATCCTAAACGGGTGTGAGAACGGCCGCTGCGTCCGTGTGCGAGAAGGTTACACTTGCGACTGCTTCGACGGTTACGAGTTCAACCTCAAAAAGATGGCGTGTGTTGGTGGGTGTTTAGATCGGCAACACGCAGTTTTTGGTCTGTGTGAAAGTGTTTTATTTGAAAATTTGAAATTAAAGCACAAACAGGGCCGACGCTCAGGTCTGACAGCGAGAAACGAGCCCAAAAATATTTAGATGTGCTCTGAAATCAGCAGGGAATAAATCAGTTTATTTACTTTGGTTTCTGTTCTGAATCTCCAGAACTCTTAAGCCTTGTGGAGCCAGATCAGATCAATTTCAGTGATGTAATTCTGTGAATTTAAAAAAGTCTTGAAGCTTGAGTTTCTGTGCGTTGAGATTAGATTTATGGGAAACTAGTGCTTGTTGTATACTCCTGAAGAACCCTTGTCTGCCAAGAGTGAGAAAGCTGTGAATCTTCTGCTCAGCGTATTACATCAGGTAAAGAATTTCTTTTATGTGTAGGTGTCCTGCTTTTGTTGGGCAGTAACGTAGTAATTCCCTAAAAATTGTTGGCCCTAATATCAGCGCCAGCAGCGGGAGGGTGGGGTTCACTTCAGGTTGACAACCATGAAATCACACCTCTGATCGGAGGGAAACGCCCCACGCAGGCCAGGAGGAAGCATGGTCTGATTCACTGTTCATTTCCCCATCATTATGAGCAGTTGGACCCAGCTGACTCGCAACATGACGGCAAGCTTGATTTACGATACACAAGATGAGATGTTGAGCAACAGATCGGGGTTTGATTGAATATCGTGTGAAAGGAACTTGTTTAACTTATTTTGATTACAAGATTACTTAATGTGAACAGCCTCACTTCAGCAGCCCCAGTTAGGGGCAGTTTGTCAAGTCCTTAACATGTTACACCTGATGTTGTTACAGCTATTGACTCTCCAGAACACACCGCTCACACTTTCCTTTATTCTCCCCTTCAGACATAAACGAGTGCGAGGACATCAGCGACAAGGTCCCGTTGTGTCAGAACGGTCAGTGCAGCAACACGGAGGGGTCTTACAAGTGCACGTGTTTTCCGGGCTTCGTGGCTTCTGCCAAACCACACAGTTGCATTCCGGCAATCCCGGAGTCGATGCCCGGGAAAATGGGAAACTGAGTGATCGCTGGGCTCCTCCCACTTCCTCTCGCTCACCTTTTCCCCCTGAGCCAGGGGTTGGCACTAAACCTCCAACAGTAGTGCTGAGACGTCCAAGCTCACACACACACACACACCCGCATGCATAGATACACACTTGCAGACATACACAGACATGCACACACATAGACACACATACACACAGAAAGAAGAGGACAAGGAACTGTGCAGTGAATGTATTACATGGGATTAAGTGTTAACCAGATATCCATTTGCCTTAAAGGGATTTTGTGGACTTATTTTTTTATCCAGTAACCCCAGGCAAATTTAATATGCAGTTATATTTTCCACCTAACTTTGTGTGTTATTTATTTCATTTACATGACGGGCCTCTACGAAATGAGAATGACACTCGATTCCTCGTGTTGTCTCTCTCCCAGGGGAGACGATACTTATCTGTTCTAAAAGAAGGCGTTTCTTCCCTCAAAAACAAGTCTAGTTTCACTCTCAGACCCTCTCATCCATGATCTCGCTCAGTCATTGTTGTTTTTGGACTAAACAGACACCGTCATCACAAACGCCAAGTTTGAAGAGCAACCTTTTTTTCCCATAATCCGGAGAAAGCCTGGACCTTGAAATCATCACAGCCAAATGTAAAAAAAAAAAAAAAAAAAAAAAAAAAAAAAGCTATTTACTGTTTGTGGACATGGGAAGTGTGTAGATGTATATGATGATCTATGTGACGTTCCAGGGGAAAATATGTAATTCCTGTGTTTGACACCATTCTGACAAGCATGACACGAGTGATGGAGCCGAAAAATGTGCTGATCTTTTTTCTTAAAACAGTATAGAGGTGTGTTTTCCTTTTATTTTCTACTATAAAACCAGTCTTTTATTGGCCTAAGAAGGTTAAATTGTGGAAATAATTTGCAGATTGCTTTTATATATCAGTGTCACACAGTAAAATTGGTTTTCAGTGCAGCAAGATCCCAGATGTCCAGTCTGGTTGTTCCCATGTGTACATCTCTGTAAAAACAAAGGCTTATTGGGAGAGGTTTGGTATATTTTGTACAGATCTAGTATTGTGTATTATTTTTGTTATATATTCTCTTTTTTGCATCATAGCACAACCAATAAATTGTTTGACATAAAGCATAAAATGTAAGAAAATATCTGACATTATAGCTTTGTAGATTTTACATGTCTGTAAAAATGTTTTTATAAGCATATCTTATAAAGTATGATGAGAGTGACTGACACTGTACCAGAGGAACTGTGTGTGTATTCCCTGCCCTGTGGAGCAGAAAATGAAGTTTTTTTTTTTGGAAGTGGCAGCACTGTTCTAACCACAGATATTTTGTCTCCTGATTTCTGCATAAAGACAGTACTTTTGAAATGCAAGCCTGTGCATCACATTAACGGCTAAACATTTCTTTTAGTTCTTGTTTGATCCATACGTGATAATGTTTAAAAAAAAAAAAAGAAGTATAAGTCTTTATGTTTGGTTTCTAGGAGTTGCAATCATACCATTTGCTTTTTATATTCAGGTCTGTTGACTGTCAAATGGACCAAACTTCTGTTTAGTCTAATTTTCTGTAAGATGAATAAAGCTGGTGACTTATACACTTAACAAGCTTTCACAGCCTATAAGTCTACATTTTTGCAAATGTTTCCACTGGCACTGCACAAGTCAAACATGGGTCAAAGTGGGAATGTTTATGGACTTGCAGAGTCACAAATAAGTTGATATAAATGTCTTTTTGTAAAGCTGTGGTCAACTGAAATATCATGCTCATTTGTTTTGTTTACCTCTTGACTGCAGTCATCATCAGTCATCTAATAAAAACAAGATAAAAATGTTCTCTGATAGGTTTCTTTGTAAAATACCACTCAACACTTGCACATTTATCCTGTATAACATATTACAAAGGTGTCTGACAGCATTACAGATTGATAAACATTTTAGTTATTAAAGTGTTCTAAATGTTTTGTCTTGATTAAACATGGCCTTTAAAACAGTAATACAAAAATTCTATTATCGAAAGAAAGTCATGAATAACTGTCAAATAACTCCCTCATGTGGTCGGATTCCATAACACTGCGACTTATAACCAGTTCCCAAGGAGTTCTGGGAAATGTATTCTTTGACAGCGCCATGTCCATATGAGGAAATTTAACAGACTACGTCTCCCAGAAACCCTTTCACTGTATACGTATTTAATCGCGACCGACAATGTGCGCTGTCGCGCTGTTGTTAGGGGAATACTTTTCACATTTAACTGCTATTTGAGGTGATATAAAAATATTTGTTAACCATGGACTATAATCTAATTTGATACGAGATTATAAATTAGGTCAGGAAACTAGGATTGGTATTTGGTGTAAGTTATAGCACGTATTCGTTCTGACAACATACTAATAGTGATTTATAACCAGGTAGTGTTGCAGTATTACAGATAAGATCCTCATGGAAAAAGAGGAATACACCCAACAGTGGAGTAAAACAGGAGAAAACTCAACAATAAGAAACAGGAAAAGAGTTCCCACCTCAAAAGATAAAAACACTTGGCATTTGTCAAAAGATGACACTCAAATGTCCTCAAATGGGACATCTGCACAACAGTTTTCCAAAGGGGAAATCTCTGATGGGCCCTCAGAGGTTGTGCTGCAGATGTTGGTGATGGGGCTGTCTTTCTCTACGCGCTTCTACAGGATCACAGAGCCTCCACATGTGTGGTGAGTCAAATCTTTTTCTACACAGTGTATGTTACAGCTGTGCACACACGATCATATCAGCCAGGATTATTATCCTTTGCCAACTGTGATCATGTTGTTCACTGACTCATGTTTGGTGTTCCAGCTGGGATGAGACACACTTTGGAAAGATGGGGAGCTACTATATTAACAGGACATTCTTTTTTGACGTCCATCCTCCACTTGGAAAAGTGAGAAGTCAACAAATATGAACATTGCTATGGGTTCAAGGGTCTTTAGTGTAATGATGAGTATGATTATTGATCGCCTCCTTTCGATCTGTTGCAGATGCTGATTGGTCTTGCTGGTCACATGACTGGTTACAACGGCACATTTCTTTTCCTCAAGCCAGGAGATAAATATGAACACCACAACTACTGGGGGATGAGAGGAGTATGTCATTATTCACATTAAAACATTCTGGGCTTCTCTCACTGCCTGACAATACCATTTAAAATGTCACACTGGAGCCACTCATTGTTGCCTCTTTTCTGCCAGTTTTGTGCAGGATTAGGCTCTTTTCTACCCATCTTTGCCTACCTCATAGTGCTAGATTTATCTCAATCTCACATTGCAGCTCTTATCACCGCCTGTCTTCTCATATTTGGTAAGAAACAACACATTTGAGGTAACAATTTTCCTTTAAATCAGAAATTAACGCTACTCTTTTCAGCACATCAAAGCAGGCAATAGCATTCTTTTAACCTGTTGTAATAACTGCGTTTTACTTCACCCTTCCAAAAGATACCGGGTGTATTACCATTTCTCAGTATATCCTGTTGGACCCGATACTCATGTTCTTCATCATGGCATCAGTGCTGAGCATGGTGAAGTTTAACAGGCAAAGACACAGGTATGTCTGATTTAAAAAGTAAATTAGACATATTAAGGACTTTTTCTTTCATTCATAAACTTTGTTTTTAGACCTTTTTCCGCCAATTGGTGGCTGTGGCTGGTACTGACTGGTGTAAACCTTGCGGGGGCACTAGGGGTGAAGTTTGTGGGTCTGTTTGTCATCCTTCTGGTGGGACTTAACACACTTTGGGACCTCTGGAGACTTTTGGGTGACCTAAGCCTCTCACTGGTAAATCAGAACATTGTTTTGATGGTACCTTTTCTGATAGTGTTGAACAATGTCTGTGTTTTGACTGCATTTCATATCTCCAGGTGGAAGTCACCAAGCACTTCCTGGCTCGGGTAGTTGGACTCATCGTGCTTCCAGTCTTACTCTATGTCACAATATTTGCAGTCCATTTCGTTGTGTTAAATAAAAGGTGAGTCTACAGTGGAGCTTTTTTTAATCTCACCAAATAACATGAAATGATAAATCATGGAGGTTTTTCTCTCATCAGTGGACCAGGTGATGGTTTCTTCAGTTCAGCCTTTCAGTCACGCCTAATTGGGAACAATCTACATAACGCATCCATGCCTGAGTGTGAGTCCCAAACATGACAATGCAGCTGTGTTTATGAAAGTTTGTCCATGTGTGGTAGCTCTATTGGATGTATTTTTCCCATATTTGATAATGACTTCAGTCCTGTTGTCCTGGCGCAGTCCTAGCATACGGCTCCACCATTACAGTAAAGAACCTCCGTATAGCTGGTGGATATTTACACTCTCATTGGCACTTTTACCCAGAGGGGGTCGGGGCAAAGCAGCAGCAGGTCAGACCACATCCACAAATCACCGGTTGTTTGAGAATCTTCTGTATTTGAACTTGTTTTGTAATTTCAGGTGACGGCCTACCATCATAAGGACTATAACAACTTGTGGATTGTTCAAAGACAAAACGATAATGAATGTAAATACACTGTTAAAATTTGTTGAAATGACAAAATAGCATTATTTAAAAATCACAAGTTTTACATAAGTGTATCTATTTCTTTGAAGATCGATCTGAGTCACCTGAGCCGGTTCGTCATGGTGACATCATTCGCCTGGAGCACAAAGAGTAATGATTCTGCAGAGCAGCAGTTTTCTTTCATTCCACTCTGTATCACATGATCTTAAGATATAACTCTTTAGAAAGATGTTTAGATAAAGCTATTTTTTATGGTACTTTTCAGAACAACACGCAATCTTCACAGTCACCTCCACGAGGGTCCCGTCACCAAGAAACACTTCCAGGTTACCGGCTACGGAACTGTAAGTACACCCATGACACGACACTCTGCTTTACGCCTGTATCAAATGCTGACTGCGTGTCATATCTCCACCTTTTTCTGATTCTTAGAATGGCTCAGGCGACACCAATGACCTGTGGAAGGTGGAGGTGTCAGGAGGTCAGAAGGGTGATCTGGTGAAAGTGTTACGCAGCAAAGTCCGTTTTGTTCATCGAGCAACTGGTTGTGTGCTTTACTCCTCCGGCAAGACTCTGCCCAAGTGGTAAATTCACTTCCCGTTTCTTCAAAATGTTGATTTGTGCAAGTCAAGAGGTCAGGATACAATATGTGTCTTCATAGGGGCTGGGAACAGGGGGAGGTGACCTGTAGCCCCTATTTGAAAGAGACTCCAAACTCGCAGTGGAACATCGAGGACCATATCAATCCTAAATGTACGAGCAACACGTTTTCTGCACTTTTGTAATTGTTGCTACTTCAGGAAGTTCAACACTTGAATGTGTTTTACGACAGTGCCCAACATTAGTTTGTCTGTGCTGAAGCCCAGTTTTCTGGAGATTCTGCTGGAGTCTCACATCGTCATGATCAGAGTAAGAAAGAAAAGAACCCAGTTGTCACTGCAAAAAAAACTGTTATCATTTCTTGACAAATGCAGTTTTTTTTGTAGGGCAACAGTGGGCTGAAACCAAAAGACAATGAGATGACCTCTAAACCCTGGCATTGGCCCATCAACTATCAGGTACCTTTAATCTACACTATACAATTTAACTTAAAGGTCCTGAGGCCTAACCTTGAAACTAAAGTTGTTTATTTTTCAGGGACTGAGATTTTCTGGAGTAAATGACACAGATTATCGTGTTTACCTGCTGGGGAACCCTGTAAGACTAACATTATACATCATCACATACATTTATACACAGGTGTTTATAAATGTTATAAAAGTACTTTTCCTTTTTCAGGTGGTTTGGTGGATAAATTTGGCCAGTTTGGGGCTCTATGTTGTCATGGTGATGATTGCGTCTGTAGTGCTGCAGCGAGGACTCTCACTGGCTCAAAAGAGAATAGGTGTGATTTTTGATGCTGCCTTATTTGACTTCTCTGACTTCAGCGACTGTGTTAAATACCGTTTTTGTCTCAGGACATTTTACTGTGCTGAGAGGAGGAGGAGGACTGCTGCTTCTGGGATGGTGGCTGCATTACGCACCCTTCTATGCTATGGGCCGGGTGCTTTACTACCACCACTACTTCCCTGCAATGCTCTTCAATAGCATGTTAACAGGTACCAGATCCTGGATATTTGGGCCGCTGCCATACTGGGGATTGTTTTGTACGTCTGTAAAAGGGTCTAATTTTCTCTCTTCACAGGGATTACATTAGACATTTTATTGAAAAACTCAGATGTGATTCTTCGACCACCGTATTGTGACTGGCTGCAGAGATTTGGGCAGATTGTCCTTCTCTTTAGTGTTTTTTACAGGTATGTTGGTGAAGGTTTCAAGTTAAACCAGAAAGTTAATGAACATATTGCCACATAATAGTTGTAAAACCTATCTGTCTCTTTTCCATTAAATTGATGGAGAAATTAATGCTGAGTCAATCTTTATCTTACACAGCAGCCACACATTCTGATTATTCTTTCAAACATCTGTGGACTTCCAGCAAACCCAAATCTCATAATCCCATATTTCTTCTGTCTTTTAGTTTCTACCTGTTCCATCCGCTCTCCTATGGCATGACAGGCCATCTGGCACATGCGCCAGACAGCACCATGGCTGGCCTCAAGTGGATGGACTCCTGGGAGTTCTAATCAGCCTTGCACGAAGAAAAATGCAGGTGCTGATTTTCAGCAGTACTGTAGATTTTTAAATTATGTTTAACTGGATTTTACTGTATTGTTCCCATCCATGTATTTGTTTTATTCTTTATAGTGGAGAAATAATTCTTTACAAGGTGCACATAAACAAGTGCAATATGATTGCCAGAGACTTTTACAGAGGTTCTAAACGGACATAAGTCTTTAGTAAGCCATCTTAATTCACAACGTGTCTCAAATCCAATTGTTATACACGTATGTAAGTGCCTGAAAGGTGATAGTGATGTTTTGAACTGTAGGTACTAGAGAGTTAAATTATGTTTGTTATTATCTTGATGTTTATGCTTTGTGTTTTTAAAATTAGGTACTGACATTTTAAGAATGAAACTAGTATACAACTCAATATCATGGTCACCAGATATTACTTTTAATAAACTATTTTTGTAGTATGTTGTGTATATTTATGTTCATGTTGCATCTTCATTATGTAAACAAGAAAAAAAGGGTTTATATAACAATAGGTAATTTTTATAAGAAACCTTTACGTGTGTGATTGTTAACCATAGATGAGATTGATAGCAGTATTAAATTGAACTTGATGTTATTCCGTGTTTCAGGGTTGGCATTATTCTAGGCATGATATTTAAAAAAACAAAAAAACTTGTGGAAAAATAACTTTGGAAAGCAATTATTTTCTGTAATTTATGCAGTGAACCTAATTGTTTTTCTGCGCACTTGTGCCCCCTGGTGGCTTGTTTGTTTAAAAAGATTCCTTTTGCTGTGATTGATTGGCTGACGCCTATCACGTGATTAGACTGAAGATGGCGTCTCCGAATGGAGGTAAATTTTAATTCTTTACGTTGTTCCTCTGTGTATAAGCTAACAAATTGACATTAATAAAGACTTTAATTTGTTAGCGTCTAAGTTGTAGGTCTTTGCAGGAAAGCAGAGAAATAGAATTTCACATATCGTGCTGTTTTTACCGTTTCGACATGTTTTTTTCCTGTTGGCTAAAGCTTTCATTAGCTGCACTGTTATATCTGACGAGTGTAGACAAATTTCAACATTAAACTACATCACAGATGGAGCGATAGGGCTCCGGTGACTGTTATCTCCAAGCATAAAATCTCCCAAAGCCTTCAGTTCGGACATATAAAAGCAAGACCATAGTGTTTACAGTGTGGTTCCCAGGTTTTCTACCTTGACAGCATTGTGGTATTCATTGTTGACGTACGATGAATGGATGCTCCGTCCATTAAGGAAGACATTTTGCTGTTTGTAGTTATTTTTTAAAGCTATTACGATGAGTATTTAAAACCTGTTTAATACAATCATTTTTATAATTAGATTTTCAACTGTTACGTTTTCAACTGTATATTAAATCCAGAAATGGGTATCATTGTATATATTTTTGCAAAATTGTGTGATGCACAATCGTAACAGGTTGTTTATTAAGACAATTTGTTGACTAATTATCAAAGAAAATGCTATAATGACTTATTTTAAGCTGTATGTACGGAGTGAACGTTCCTTTATTTACTTGGAAATGTGTAAAAGAGGCTTAAGTGTAGGTAATCTTTACTCTGCCATAATAACACAATAATGGAAAGATAAACTGTCTAATGATTTCCAATTTTGTCCAATGTTTGTGCCTGCCAGGTGACGATTTTGAGTCTTCCTTGTTAAGCTTTGAAAAGTTGGACAGAGCATCACCAGACCTCTGGCCAGAGCAGTGTAAGCGTATATTCTTCTGATGTTTGTGCAGTTAATATAAAGTCATATTTAAAAGTTTTCTTATCCTGTTATCTTGTCCTTTCACACAGTGCCTGGAGTTGTTGAATTTGCTGCCTCTTGTAAAAATGTGAGTTTTATTTTAAGTAATTTGAAATGTTTTATATTTAACAATGTGAATAAATGGGCTTTTCAGGATCCTATCTACAGTATAAATATTTGCTTTATATCTTTTGTATCAGCCCATCACTGATTCACCCCCCAAGTGGATGGCTGAACTAGAGAGTGAGGACTATGAAATGTTGAAAGGTAAAAACTGTTTTTAATATATTTTTTTCATATTATTATTTATTCTCATTTTTTGGTAGCAAGTTAAAAGCAGCTGCACAAATTTACTCAGAAATAATTAACACAGAATCTATGAAAGCCATGCATTTTGTGTAGATGAGGTATGTGGAAGGAGCTTTGGTAACATGATCAGTTTTCTCTTTGTAGAGCTGGGTAGTCTGACCACAGCCAACCTGATGGAGAAGGTCCGAGGTCTTCAGAACCTGGCCTACCAGCTGGGCTTAGAGGAGTGTGAGTACATGAGGAACACACACCTCAACTAGTGGATATTTTAAAAAGCAAACAGCTGTTCATACAACCTTGAAAAAGTACCCCTCCGTAAATTTCCGTTACCTCATGTCACCACTAGATGATGCTCGCGACTTTCATTACATGCTCCGTAGTCACTTCTTCCTGGTGCTCTTTTCACGTTCCAAAAACACTCTAGCAGATTGTTTATTTATGTGAATAATGAGCAATTTTAATTATTATTATTATTTTTTTTTTTTCGGAAAGAATTGTACATTTCCAAGAAAACCTTGGAAACCTGTCAGCTTGGCGTAGGTGAAAATCTGGAATTTGGTCACCCTTGTAAAACTGGACAAGGTGAAGAAACAAGGTCACCACACAAGTGCACAAGCGTTTGATGGATGAAAAATCTAGTTTTTAATCCTTAATTCACTGCCTCCATTGTCATAATCCTCATGGAGTGTGGATTAGACAGATGTAGCTAAGTGCTCATATTTTCCACAGAGAAAAATGGGTATTTATTTTTACAGTGAAGAAGACACACGGGCAGTTGTTACATATTTGTAGAAGTCTGAGTTAGTTTTTTACTAGTAAGTGAATTTTAACATTGTTTAAACTCCATGAAGTGAATTCACTTTCTACAGAAGTAGCCAGTATCAACACAGCTAAGGTAGGCTACATAGTAAGTAACTTTGTTTTGTTTTGTTTTTTTTTTATTGTCGCAATGTGTTAAGTAGTTGGGACCTCTATAACTCCAGAGAAGCATATAATTGTTGGGTGTCACAGATTCACGCTTCTCAAAGCTTTACGTTCATGTCATGAACCTGAGGACGACGCGACACAATGACGGTTCTTATTAGTGTCAAAGCCCTCCTGTAATGGGTGCATGTTTAGTGCTCTCTGGTTTAATTTTCTCCTTTTCCTGGCTGCCAGCAGAGGCCTTATAAATCTCAGCTACTTTTTCATCATGTTTGTGCTCTCCTCACTACCCATAAACGAGGCTCTGCAGAGGGGACAGGATTTACTACCCCTCCCCCCGTAAACATGTGGCCCATTAACCAGGAAGCTGGTTAATAGGCAGAGCACAATCAAGCAGTGAAAACTCACCCAGCCTGCTGCAGATAGAATAGAGACCCTGACCAGATATTATTACAAGGTTTCCATTAAATATACCTGAGCGGCATTCCTACCTTCCAGTTGATTTTTGCAAACTGTGTCACAGGCACTCACTGTTTAATCAAGTTTGTGTGCATATGTATTAAAATATCTGTAGTGGGAGTTGTAATGCATCCGTAATGGCCCCTCCTCCCACCTGTACCCTTAGTACTGGTCAGGAGATGCTGGCTCAGTGTTGTCCCCTGAGGGACCTGACGCGTGCCTCCTCTTTAGGCCCCAGCTGTTCCTCCGCCCCGTGATGAATGCCGCTGTTTTAGGCCACTGAGCGTGGGCATCACGCCCCGAGGGTCTCTGGGGAAAGCAGAGGACTCTGACAAGTGCTGTTATTGGAGGTAATTGAAAGCTGAGTGTTCCCGTGGGACACGCCGCAGGGCCTTAGCTACCAAACACCAAACTGCTAGAGCTGGCAATGGTGCTCTGTCACACTTGTGGGCCCAAGGCTGCTGAATACCATTTAACACTTTTACATCCAGGCTGTTGCTCTTCAAGGGGAATCAGTTCTAATCTGGACTGCAGAATGAGAGCAAAATGCAACACTATGATTGTTCAGTACTTCACATTGAAAATGTTATTATGCTCTCGGGATGGTTTTACAAAAGATGCTCCCATGTAATCCACCAACCAGCAACTGGAATATCCAGTTGGTGTTGGTTTTAGTAGCTGGTGTGTACAAAGTGGAGTAAAATCTGACATCTGACTTTGCAGTGATACACAATTTCAGTGTAACAAAGAATGCAAGCGTTCCTCAAAAGAGCTGGAAAAACTGGTTTTAAATGCAAACCAGCAGTACGGACAAATGATCGCATCATGAGCCATTTATTTTCCTTCTCAGCCTCTACAAAGGATGCTCTGTAAAACTGTGAAGCAGTTTTAGTTTTACTGGCTTCCTCTGAAGGTGCAACGCACCTGCTTTGGCTTTGTAATGGGAATGAGTGATGATGCTGTTGTTTTTTGTTGAATGCACATAAAAAAAAAAACATTGTCCCTAGTTTGTTCTGGCTGTAGGCCCACCTGTTGTGACCCCTGTCCAGGCACCTGAACTTTGTGGGGTCTCTGTATCTGAAGGGGAGAGTGAAGGTCACCCTCTCCTGACAATTTGTAATCTCCCTCCACATATTCTCCACCTCCTCCTCATCCTCAGGATCAATCTCTGGCCTATTAGACACCCGACGCCGCTGAATATGATTGCATTCACTGGGGCCCACTGGTGCTAATGTGCTCCCATCAATCCATCAGGCAGGCTGACCGCAGGGCGGGCGGTTATGAAGTGCCTGCGCTGACAGACGCTGAATGAGGAGCAGGGGGCTCCTCCCCATCACCATCTTCATCCTCTCTCCCACCTCTGCTACTTTTCCCTTCTCATGTCTCCGTGGGCTCAGAGTCACAATGAATGGCTACGTTGCTCTTCTCTTGAAGGTCACACCTCCCCTAAAAGGAAAGTGAAACATGAGTCTGGGGGATTCATTTTTCACAATCTTATTATTTACTGTCCTACAGCTTGAGCATCTAAATCTCTCAAATTGGCCCCTCGTTTTACAGCCGTGCTTTTTTGCTGCTGCATTTGAGCTAATCTTTTGTTTCGCCTGAATTTTTCTGCGAGTGTAGCAGGTGGCAGCTGGATCAGATGGAGCCCGTCCATGCCTTCAGCAGGATCAGGGTAGACGCTGTGCGAAAGCAGAGACAGGCCAAGTTTAACGCACGTGCATACACACACGCAGCTCTTCAGCTCGCCGCCTCTCTGAGCAGATCGGAAATGACACCTCATTTCCATAAAGGCATTAGGAATTCATTGGATTTTCTTTCCCAGCTAATCATAGTGTGGGTGTAAAACCTTTTAGGCTTTTTAATGAATGATTTTTGACTGATTGCCTATTAATAAGGACACCTCTTGAACAGGCATAGACTGGGGCAGGGGTTGGGAGGTACAGATGTGTTTGTTTTGGTGTGTGTGTGTGTGTGTGTGTGTGTGTGTGTGTGTGTGTGTGTGTGTCAGCCAGGCGAAAATACATTGGAGAAGGAGAGGGGAGGTGAGGCCTCTCAGTTGGGACATAAAGAGGAAGCAGTGGCTCCCCTGGGAAATCATAGCTCGTGTCTGCATCTTAAATATCCCTGTGAAGTATCAATAAGTGGGTAATTGAATTTTGAACACAAACATGAGCGTCATGTGTATGTGCTGCTGGGTTGGATGTGTGTGTCTTGGAGGACTCCTCCTGTGTTAGCGTGTTTCATCTCCTCTGTGTCTCTCTCCTCCCGTGGGACGAAGGCGGCAAAAGAGGATGTTAAATCCATTAAATAAAGCTTACAGGCTGTAATAGCTGAGCAGCTCTCTGAGACTGGCAGCGAGGATCGTATCGGTCCTCTTAACTCTTAATGAAAGTGAATCAGGGCAGTCGGGGCCAGGGTCCAGGCCCCCTGCTTAACCTAGGTGCTCATCTGTCTTTGCAGCTAACGGGAGTCCGGCAGCTCACGGGGAACCTGCCGGGTTGAGGGAGGCAGGAGTGGGCGGTGGGGGTTGGGGGGGGGGTGAGATGATGATTACTCTCATTATATATACATACATATGGGGTGTGGTGGTGGGGGCTGGCAGGGGGCAGTTGTACCCCGATCACTAAACAGGAAGGAAAAGAAATGCTACAACAATGTACGTTAGTATTTATATTAATGTATGAACCTTCTGGGATTCTTAGGTTTTCCACAGTTCTATGAATGTTATGAAATGATCAACTAAATCTGTATGTTTGTTAGGTTGTGTAAATAGAAACATATATATGTACTAAATAACCAAGGGTTTGATGGGATCAGATCAAACTAAATGATAATTAGATAGAAACAAATCCACAGGGCGAGGAGATGACCCCACAGAATCCATAAGGTGTCACTTAGTATGGATGGCACTCGTAACAAGATGCTGATAAACTTAGTGCAAAATTAGTGATTGACCTTTCTAATCAACTAAACAAATCTGTAAGTCCTCCTAATCAGTATTGATCCCCGTTGTACTACCAAGCATGTGTGGCTGTGAATGTTCACATGTTTTTGAACGTTTTCCAATTCCAAAACTGTCAAATCAGTTGGAGATATAAGTAAATACAAATAATCTATTTCAGAGATATTAAATAATGTGGACTCTACAGCTATAACCAGCAATGTTTCACTGTATATAAGTGGGATTTAAAGCAGAGCCAGTTCTCTTCATTGTTTTAATGAAAGCAGAGCCACGGTTTTAAACTGGCTACTGGTTTATGATTACTGGGGTGTTGGTGTGATGATGGTGGCGATCTGAGTAGAGGGAGACTGATCTGCGCTGTAATTAATGAGACGCTTCTGGGGCGAGGGGCCTGAGAGGAGTGGCAGAGCCATCCTCGGTCTGTTTTACAGGTAGAAAAAAAGTCATAAAAGGAAACATTAATGCCACCCTTGGCCATTCCTGATGGAACAGCTTCTAATAGAAAAGTGATATCAAGGTTGTTGTGACTCGCGGGTCATCCCCGTGTAATTGCTTTCCCTCGCCTAATTTTGATGGCTTCATTTCAATCTAAACCCGGGCGCAGGTGCAAGGGTCTGATGATGACTTTGTTTAGGGTGATTTAAAGAGACAGCAAAGTTCAAAATGAATCCGTCCTGTTCCAATTAGCATAATCTTTAACCTAATGAGGGACACCTCAAGGTGACGTGGCCTCCACGCCCAGATGCACCATTATCAATCCACACCGGGCAGCTCATCTAAATTACTAACTGGCCCCAATTTTTCATTAGCCAGCATGAGCAGGAGTGGGCGGAGCCTCTTTACACCAGTTCAGACAGACTGGAGCCAGTCAGGAGCCTGTTCTTCCTTCTACGTGAAACCAGTTCTCTGCTGCTCTCTACTTTTATACTTGTATGTGTGTGAGGTGCAGGTTTGATTAGTTAGACACTAAACTAAGTGACAGAGGTGCCTCTTTGTGGCTTGAAGACCAGAAAAAGGAGCCATCAGCCTTGTTATCTGGAAGAAAGAATAATGAATGGAGAAGATGACATGTCTGCAGCAATGATGATGATGCCTGAAGCGCTCACCGTCTCTCTGAGATGACACAGTGGTCGTCTTTGGCAGCCCGACTGTTCTCTGGCTCTCACAAAGACTCAGAGGCTGCAGACTCCTTGTTGATATACTTCATATTTCTCTGCATCCCTCTGTAACAATATCACCAGCGTGTGAAAACAACCTGAAATTATTACCAAAATATCCATAAACTGCTGAAGGAGTGACATTTAATTCCAAAAGGAATGTGACTCCGTGGGCCAGTGGGATCACAGATATCCATGTTTAAATGTGGGTTTAGTTATCCAGAGTGGAGGTTTCTTCCTACATTTCGCGTCTGTTCCCTGTGATCTGGGTGAATTTCACACTCTGCTGCGTGCATCCATCTGAGTACTTCTCCTTCACTACGCTGAGATAGCAATCAAGCAAAACTCTTTGGTAGCTACATTTCCATTTATGTTTTCCTCAATGAGCAGGTGTTGATATAAATTACCTCCCAGGGTGACACTGCAGATATTAAATACATGTTTAGCATTAATAAACAGTTCACAAGTGTTTCAAGCGCCATGAAAATGTTATCTAAGATTTCTTTTTTTTTCCGTAGCAACTTCTTTGCTGTCAGTTTGATGGTCTTAACAGCAGACAAACTGATCTTTGGTTGTATTAACGTGTGTTTCTTCTTGTTTACAGCGCGAGAAATGACCAGAGGAAAGTTTCTGAACATCCTAGAGAGTTTCAAGAAGTGACTTTTCCTTAACAAGCCCCAGAAGACCCCAGACTACAGCTGTGATCTAAAGTAATAGACAGAGACTGTACATTAAAACCACAAAATCATACTGGTTCTCTCTGCAGAGGATCCTCCTGGAGATCAGCAACGTCACATTTCTGTGAATATCTTGCTTTGATTAAATGTTTCAGATTTATTTTTCCACACATTTGTGAAGATCAATAAAGTTCTAAAATGTGATTGTCATTAATGTAACGGTTTTAATCAGCTGGAGTTGCTGGATTTGCAGTCAGAAGGACTAGCTTTGGTGATGAGACAGTTCAGCTTCTAATCGGGGCAGTAACTTCATGCCTCTCATTCCACAAGGTGCCCCACCTCTGTGGCCATGAGTGCTTTCCCCACTACCGGGGCATGTTTTCCATTTAATGAGCATTGGAAGCTGGGTCTCCGACACAAAACATTGCGTAAAAATAATATTGCTCATTGTCATCGCCGTTAATGAGAGTTGACATAATTACTAGGACCATTTCTTTTCTAATTAGCACACTTCAGCCTTGTCTGAGCCAGCGGCCGGGCAAAAAGGGAATCAGACAGGCATGGCGAATGGGAAACAAAAAGAAGTCCATCCGCCATAATTAGGTAAGACAATGCCTCGGACTGTTCTCGGCTGGAGATGTCGCT